>JAWHQI010000220.1:0-1200000 GCA_033032865.1 Dactylorhiza incarnata
CCCCCCCCCCCCCCCCCCCCCCCCCCCCCCCCCCCCCCCCCCCCCCCCCCCCCCTCCTTCCATTTTCTCCATTCTCAGCTCTCTAATCGCATCGACCTTGCAGCCTATACCCATCAATAGCGCGTCGACTCTCCCAGCCTCGCCTCCTCAGTTGGCAGTCTCCCCTCCTCTCCACCATTCAGCAGACTAGAAATTCCACCGTCCACTTCCAGGTAACCCAAATTCATTCTGACAGCCTTACCACATAATTTCCCTTGGAAATTAATTCCAGCACCTAGAATTCATTTTCCTGCTCACACCAGCCTACAGCCACCTCCTTAAACAAAATCAACACCTCTAGAACCCCTATTTCCTTCATACAGTCCACAGAAGTCACCAACCAGCAGTCCAGCAGACCTGTATAGCCCTCTGATTCCCCTCTAACAATCCAGATTCAGCTATCCTTTGCCTCTCCGACCACCGCACCTCACCGAACATCCACCGAGCCTTCAATACTATAATGTGACGAGTAGTGGTTGAGTTAAATGTTAGAATCAATTTGAATTGAAAGGCCATTTTTTGTTACTAGTTAAAAATTAATACATTAAATTTTAAGTTGACCATATAGTATTTAGTAGTAAAGAGCATAAATTTTTTTAACTTAGATGGTCAGATATCTTACTTATTAGGAATGTTAATTGTGATCTTTGTCTACGAAATATTTAAATTCAATAGATGAAAATGAATCATTTGGGTTACAGAAAAATTGAATGGCTAACTTCTTCCTAGTAATTTTAAGCAGTATAGATGCATGCTTTCACACTATGCTAACAGCTTATAATTCACATTCATCCTAAGACTATTATTTCTAGCAAACTCAACAGGGATGATAATCACTTTGTCTACAAGCACTATGCTCCACATATGAGCTTATTGTCCCTACAAAATCTTACAGTATTTCATAGATAATCTTTCAGGTAGCCATACAGCTTTTACTCTACTCGTTAAAACTTAATCTACATCACCATCTCTTCTTCTTTTTTAAATCCAAGAGAATGAGATGGTAGTTAATAAAAGAAATTTCTTGCACATACCGCTGAAGTGGCCCTTCTCCAAGTCCATAAATAAGAACTATTGGAATGTTCTGAACCACCAGGTTAACATCACAGTAAATATGATTTATACAATATTGCTCGATAAAAAATAAAGAGTTGCCACACACCCATATTATCATTATCGTCATTGTTGGTGGATGAAAACGGCATTCAAATTTTTTTAGCTGCCTAGACTACATTCCAATTTTGTTCTATTAATACTAGTCATTTCATTTTTTAACATTATTCAAAATTTAGCTCAATGTAAATGTCATAGGCAAAGCATGGCGGATAGGAGAACGACGGCCTTTTTAATAAGAATTTTTAACTACAGGAATTAGGAAATAAATCATTTGCTGGACTTGGTAGAACAAGAATATAACAGCAGAATAACATAAATGAGCAGCAATCACAAAAGCTTGTCAGGATCGAGATCTTACGTCAGATCGGTCGGCAGTGGTACGATCGTAAAACGTGGGATCGACACAAAACGGTAAGATCTTACTTATTATACAAAATTAAAAAAAATCTAATTTATATATAAAAATATCTAGTAGATCAACAATCATAAAGCAATGTATATAAAAAAAAGTTCAACTGCATAGTAATTAGTAAACAATAATAGTACATTTACCTCATTCAAAATAAAAATAAGTCATCTAAGCTAAAGTCCACCGAATTGCCTAATGAAGCATCTTCGTCGCCTTCATATATCCCAAGATCTTGTTCTCCTCCCCCTATGTGAGCAGCTACCTCTTGGTCCTATTCAACTTCCAGAGGCTCTATGTCAAGATCTTCTTCATCATCTTCATCGGCAACAATCCACTAATTATCGAATGGAATATCATCAAAATTATGTGCATGAGTTTTCTTCAACTTGCTATTGGTCAAACGAGAATTCGCCATCACAAAGACAACATCATTCATTGTCTTTTGCTTCAAACGATTTCTTCTTTTTGTGTGTACCTAGAAAAAAAATCAGTTAGTATACAATACTTTTGGTGAATGGTGATTAAAGATATTTAATAAAATTGTAATTATACCCTTTCAAATGCACTCCAGTTTCGCTCACGTCCAGTAGAACTGCACGTCAAGCTCAATACACGTATTACAAAATTTTGTAGTTCTGGATGTTCTTCTCCATAAGAATCCCACCATGCCGCCGGAGTTTTGATATTAATACCAGTTTTGGCTACTGTAGAGCCAAGGATTTTTTTTCCTATTCTTAAAATCCTCCAATTGGGCATCAATCTTTGAAATTTCATCAATATCTCCCCCGGTCATTCTTTCTAAACAGTCATATAGTTCTCGCTTCACCTCATAATCAGCTTTAAATGACGAACTATAGTGAAATTGAGGGTTTAGATAATAACCTGCAGCATGTAATGGTCTGTGCAATTGCTTGTCCCATCGAGCATCAATCACATCCCAAACTGGTTGATAACTAATCATTACAAATATTGGAATTAGTATATAAGGAAAAAATCTCATATCTATAATACTTTAAAAAAAGAAACTAATTGACTTACAATTTTTGCACACCATTAAAGGCATGGGCAATGTGTTCTTTTGCTCGATCCATTTCCTCATATATATATATATCCCATAGAAGGCTTCTCATCTGAATCAACCAAACGAAGCACCTTCATTAAGGGATAAACACCCTTCAAGCAAATGACAATTTTCTTCCAAAAATCTCTATCCATCACCACCTCCTCAATTAGTTTTCCTTCACTTGAACATGCAGATCGGCTAGCTTTCCATTCATCTGAATTGAACATTCTTATCAAAGCAAGTTTGTTCTCATGAAGGCAGACCAAAGTTAAGTATGAAGTGGCGAAACGTGTCATTGACGGTCTCACCAAATCTCTGTCCTTACTGAAGGTTTTCAATAAAGATATGAGGGATTTTCTGGAATAAATATATATCGTGATTCTCTTTGCTTTAGGAATTGTATTATGATGCACTTGTATCTTCTTTTCAAAATCCTCTAGCATCAAATCAATACAATGAGCAGCACATGGAGTCCAATATAATCTTTTCCTCTTTAACATTAACATTTCTCCAGCGGCTTTGCAATTTGCAGCGTTGTCCGTCACCACCTGGACAACATTCTCTTCACCCACCTCATCAACAATATCGTCAATCATCTTGAAGACATTTTCTGTTGTTTTGGATATATGACATGCATCAATGGATTTTAGAAATATAGTTCCCATTGAACTATTCACTAAGAAATTGATCAATGTTCTCCTTCTTTTATCAGTCCATCCATCTGTCATTATAGTGCATCCCATTTTCTTCCAATGAGTTCTATGTTCTGAAATATTCTCCATAGTCTGTTGATATTGTTGCTTCAGATATTTCACTCTGATACCATGATATGATGGAGGCTTAAAACCCAAGTCATGCCTTGATATAGATTCACACATCTTATGAAATTCTTGACTTTTTACCACATTGAATGCTAAAGCATTGTTGTAGATGAATGATGCTATATCATTGCATGCTTCTTTATGCAATCCCTTATTGAAAATTGAATTGATGGTAGTTTGATTTGAACTTGCTCCACTTCTCTTAAAAATTCCAGTTGAGCTTCTATCTTCCCTTTTCCTCTTCAAATCTCCAACATCCTCTTCTTCTTCCACTTGGGGGATTGTTTTCTTCAATAACTTTTCTTGTAACCCAACAACAATCTCCCATATTTCTTTCTTCACTTCCTCAGGAACAGCTCTACATGCTCCAACGTCTTTTTGAGTACCCGCCAAATGATGCTTCAATTTATAAATTCCCCCGGTCACTATTTTCTCACAAAATTTGCACTTTATTTTTCTCCCATCTTCTTCAACTGGGCTGACATACTTCCATCCAATATCACTCTTACTTCCAGGAGCATTTTTGGCCATTTTAGACCCTTTGCTAGTGGTGGCAAGAGCTTGAGCATTGCTACTCCCAACTGCACTACTAGAAGAAGCACCACTTGAAGACATTTTTTAACTACCCACTCAATACAAATCAAACCATAAGCACATGAACGATGAAACGACGAAAGACTTAACTGAGGAAAGACTTAGCTACTCAATACAGTGACGAAAGACTTACCTGTGATGTAGAGTCGATGACGAGAGGGGAATCACACCAGACAAGTGTCGAGCGTGTGGGTACCGAGCGTCGAGCGACTGCGATCTTGTCGTGATGCAGAGGAAGAGGAAATCGAGCGTCGAGCGGCTATGATGCAGAGGAAGAGGAAACCGAGCGTCGAGCGTCGAGCAGCTTTTATGCAGAGGAAGAGGAAACCGAGCGGCCTGCAATCTTGCCTGCGAGTGAAGAAGAGAAATCGACGATGAGAGGAGAAATCGAGACGCTCTACGTAAATTAGGTCGGTGCCTGTTTGGTTTTAAGTGGAATTGACGCGTGAAGTAAGATCACTCAGGGTCGTAAGATCGTACAATCTTACGATCCTGAACGGCGATCTTACCGATCCTAGCCCACCTGCGATCAAGGTTTTCAAAATCGCGATCTTACACGTAAGATCGTACGATCTTACGATTTTTTAGGGGGCAACGTTTCAGACAAGATGTAAAATCGCAGCTGGGCTAGGATCGGTATGTTCGCCATTCAGGATGGTAAAATCGTACGATCTTACGATCCTGAGCGATCCTACTCCACGCGTCAAGTTCACTTAAATCAAAACAGGCGCCGACCTAATTTTACGCAGAGCGGCTCGATTTCTCCTCTCTTCGTCGATTTCTCTTCCTCACTCGCAGGCAAGATTGCAGGCCGCTCGGTTTGCTCTTCCTCTGCATCACAGCCGCTCGACGCTCGATGCTAGGTTTCCTCTTCCTCTGCATCACAGCCGCTCGACGCTGCTCGATTTCCTCTTCCTCTGCATCACAGCCGCTCGAAGTCGACGCTGCTCGGTTTCCTCTTCCTCTACATCACAGCCGCTCGACGCTAGGTTTCCTCTTCCTCTGCATCACAGCCGCTCGACTCTTCAAGTGTTTTCCTCTTCCTCTGCATCACGGTAAGATCGCAGACGCTCGACGTTCAGTTGGATTTTTCTTCAGTCGGATTTTCCTCTTCAGTTAAGTCTTGATTTTTCTTCATGTGCTTATGGTTTGATTTGTATTGAGTAGGTAGTTAAAAAATGTCTTCAAGTGGTGCTTCTTCTAGTTGCGCAGTTGGGAGTAGCAATGCTCAAGCTCTTGCCACCACTAGCAAGGGGTCTAAAATTGCCAAAAATGCTCCTGGAAGTAAGAGTGATATTGGATGGAAGTATGGCAGCCCAGTTGAAGAAGATGGGAGAAAAATAAAGTGCAAATTTTGTGAGAAAACAGTGACCGGGGGAATTTATAGATTGAAGCATCATTTGGCGGGTACTCAAAAAGACGTTGGAGCATGTAGAGCTGTTCCCGAGGAAGTGAAGAAAGAAATATGAGAGATTGTTGGGTTACAAGAAAAGTTATTGAAGAAAACAATCCCCCAAGAGGAAGAAGAAGAGGATGTTGGAGATTTGAAGAGGAAAGGGGAAGATAAAAGCTCAACTGGAATTTTTAAGAGAAGTGGAGCAAGTTCAAATCAAACTACCATCAATTCAATTTTCAAGAAAGGATTGCATGAAGAAGCATGTAATGATATAGCATCATTCATCTACAACAATGCTTTAGCATTCAATGTGGTAAAAAGTCAAGAATTTCATAAGATGTGTGAATCTATATCAAGGCATGGCTTGGGTTTTAAGCCTCCATCATATCATGATATCAGAGTGAAATATCTGAAGCAACAATAACAACAGACTATGGAGAATATTTCAGAACATAGAGCTCATTGGAAGAAAATGAGATGCACTATAATGATTAATGACAGATGGATGGACTGATAAAAGAAGGAGAACATTGATCAATTTCTTAGTGAATAGTTCAATGGGAACTATATTTCTAAAGTCCATTGATGCATCTCATATATCCAAAACAACAAAAAATGTCTTCAAGATGATTGACGATATTGTTGATGAGATGGGTGAAGAGAATGTTGTCCAGGTGGTGACGGACAACGCTGCAAATTACAAAGCCGCAGGAGAAATGTTAATGTTAAAGAGGAAAAGATTATATTGGACTCCATGTGCTGCTCATTGTATTGATTTGATGCTAGAGGATTTTGAGAAGAAGATACAAGTGCATCATGATACAATTCCTAAAGCAAAGAGAATCACGACATATATTTATTCCAGAACATCCCTCATATCTTTATTGAAAACCTTCACTAAGGACATAGATTTGGTGAGACCGGCAATGACACATTTCGCCACTTCATACTTAACTTTGGGCTGCCTTCATGAGAACAAACTTGCTTTGATAAGAATGTTCAATTCAGATGAATGGAAAGCTAGCCGATCTGCATGTTCAAGTGAAGGAAAACTAATTGAGGAGATTGTGATGGATAGAGATTTTTGGAAGAAAATTGTCATTTGCTTGAAGGGTGCTTATCCCTTAATGAAGGTGCTTCGTTTGGTTGATTCAGATGAGAAGCCTGCTATGTGATATATATAAATGAGGAAATGGATCGAGCAAAAGAACGCATTGCCCATGCCTTTAATGGTGTGCAAAAATTGTAAGTCAATTATCTTTTTTTTCTTAAGTATTATAGATATGAGATTTTTTCCTTATATACTAATTCCAGTATTTGTAATGATTAGTTATCAATCAGTTTGGGATGTGATTGATGCTCGATGAGACAAACAATTGCACAGACCATTACATGCTGCAGGTTATTATCTAAACCCTCAATTTCACTATAGTCCGTCATTTAAAGCTGATTATGAGGTGAATTGAGGACTATATGACTGTTTAGAAAGAATGACCGAGGGAGATATTGATGAAATTTCAAAGATTGATGCCCAATTGGAGGATTTTAAGAATAGGAAAAAATTCTTTGGCTCTATAGTAGCCAAAACTGGTATTAATATCAAAACTCAGGCGGCATGGTGGGATTCTTATGGAGAAGAACATCCGGAACTACAAAATTTTGCAATACGTGTATTGAGCTTGACGTGCAGTTCTTCTGGATGTGAGCGAAACTGGAGTGCATTTGAAAGGTTATAATTACAATTTTATTAAATATCTTTAATCACCATTCACCAAAAGTATTGTATACTAATTGATTTTTTTTCTAGGTACACACAACAACAACAACAACAACAACAACAGAACCCATATAGTCCCCAATCATTGGGGGTTTGGGCGGGGGAAGATTGGAAACAGACCTAACCTTTGGCACTATGCACAAAGTGGCTTCTCTCAGAGGAGAAAGACCTAACCTTTGACAATAAATGCACAAAGTGGCTGCTCACAGAGTACCACTGAAATAGTGGCCCCCTATACAGTTGCGTTTGCTGCGGAATCATGCCCTCAAATCAAAGCCAAAGACATCAGAGAGGGCAGACCCAAGAATCCATTTTGATTTATGTGCACATACCCATGCTTCCTTCATTCAGCATCCAGAGCATTGGTGAAGCACAAGTTTTTTCTAGGTACACACAAAAAGAAGAAATCGTTTGAAGCAAAAGACAATGAATGATGTTGTCTTTGTGATGGCGAATTCTCGTTTGACCAATATCAAGTTGAAGAAAACTCGTGCACATAATATTGATGATATTCCATCCGATAATGAGTGGATTGTTGCCGATGAAGATGATGAAGAAGATCTTGACATAGAGCCTCTGGATATTGAAGAGGACCAAGAGGTCTGCTCACATAGGGGGGGGGGGAGAACAAGATCTTGGGATATATGAAGGCGACGAAGATGCTTCATTAGGCAATTCAGTGGACTTTACCTTAGATGACTTATTTTTATTTTGAATGAGGTAAATGTACTATTATTATTTACTAATTACTATGCAGTTGAACTTTTTTTTTATATATATTGCTTTATGATTTTTGATCTACTAGATATTTTTATATATAACTTAGATTTTTTTTAATTTTGTATAATAAGTAAGATCCTACCGTTTCGTGTCGATCCCACGTTTTACGATCGTACCACTGCCGACCGATCTGACGTATGATCTCGATCCTGACAAGCTTGCCTGTGATTTTACCTCTTGGCCGAAACGTCCCCCCCTAAAAAATCGTAAGATCGTACGATCTTACGTGTAAGATCGCGATTTTGAAAACCGTTGATCACAGTAACTGTAACATAAGAATCACATAGCAAAGATAATCTAACGGATTAAAAATATTATAATATGGAAGGAAAGATTGAATCACACTCAAGAGCACAGGACAGACTTCCTTCACTGACCGAACTTCCTGAAAAATAATAGTACAGACAATCTTGCAATAAAAAAAAGAACAGTGTTATTGGCAAACCTATTTACGCTAATGGCAGTTCATTGTTAATGGCAGATCGTAAAAATTTAAAGACAGGCCATTATGTTAATGGCAGACCAAGAGACAAATAAAAAAAATTAAATCAATATAATCTAAGTTATACAAAATTTGCAATAATTAGAACCTTCTAAATTCTCCAAAAATTTATAGAAAGCCATATATATGTTAAAACTAGTAGAATTAAAAGAGCCCGTCAAAACTAGCTGCATATATTGCTCCATACATAAGAGCTCCATTGTTTTACAACCTTCCAATTAGCCAAAAAATTAATTTACCAAACGGTTCCATTGTGTCCATAGGGCGACTTTGAGGTGTACAAGCAACCGCTGAAATTTGGGAGAATTCATTTAGAGTCAATGTTTCTTCCTCCATTAGAGATTTTGAATCTACAAAAATTGAAAAAAATTTAGACCATTTAAGCCAAAAAATCAGTAGAAAGAGGGCATGAAAACCTAGGTTTGTTGAAGATGAACAACCAAAAAAACGAAAAATAGATATGAAAACATCTCAGATCTAAGAAGAATCGGCAAAAAAAAATTCAAAGGGAAAGGGAGTTTCGAATGACCTAGATTTGGGGAAGGAGGAATCGGCAGTGGCGACACATGGTTGGGGGGATCCAGCATCGGCGGAGGTGGTGAGCGGCAGTGGCGAGTAGCGGTGGCGATCGGCGGTGGCGAGCGGCGAGCGGCGCCGACGAAGGAAGCGAAGACGCTCGCGATCGGGAATGGGGTTGTGCGCGGGTTTCACGAGGGGGGAATAGCTGGGCTGCCAATAGGTGTGATAAAGGAGAAAAGAAAAGTGAGTTAACCCTAAATAAATTGGTTTGCCAATAGCTAAATACGGTTTGCCAATAAAATTGTTCTAAAAAAAGGAAACAATAAATATTGGACCCAAGTGGTTTCAAGATGGAGATAGTGTTTGCTACCTGAGCAGATGTATTACAAAGCAACCATCTTTCACAGGTTAACAGTAAGATTAAGTGAACCTTCTCAAACCTATATATATATATATGTGTATATATATATGTATATCAGGTTTGAGTGTAGATTTTTATTTTTTGGCTTCTTTGCGAAGTAGCGAAAAGTTCTGCTCGGCGGCGGCGGCGTTTTCTTTTGAGAATTGAGACCTGAGCGTCGCATCTCCTCTTGAAATTGAATCTAGTCATTCATGGAGAAGAACTCGATCATCATTCATCCTTTGAACGTTCATCGATAGAAGGGGTTCTCGGCGTTAGTGTGGATGCCCGTAAAGACGTGGATCTAATTCTACGTTTGAGTACTCAAACAATCGCAGGTACTATTCAGTCCTTGACTTAATGGTTTTTGCAAAATATAATTATAATGGGTTTCTTGAAAAAATTTCCGCTGTGCATTTGATGCCTCAGAAAACCCTACAAAAGAATTTGATGGAGCACTTTGATCTAAACTAGAAAACTTCTGCAAGATGGTCCGTACATCACTCTGCCATAAATTCCAGATATAGTCAAACAGTAGTACTGCAATCTGAAAGACTGGGTCATTATTAGGTTGCTTTCCAGTAACGATGCCCATGATATTTAAATCATCAAACTATTGCATCGAGAAAGAAATAATACCCTTGAGAAATCTAGTGAAAAAACCTTTCAAGGCAGTAAATTCGAATCAATGCAAAATTTAATTTAAACTATTTGAGCTTAAAAAGGAAAATTGACCCAAGAATAAATACCGAAATAAATCCAACCCAAGGTAAATTTTTCCTTGGGTGAATTCTTCATGTGAGGTGGCCAATAGCACCATGCACCTCCCACCTAAATGAAAAAAAAAGTTAACCTCCTTGATAGAGCAAGAGCGTCAAACAATCTCAATTCACAAAGCTATCATGACTACCAAGGGGCTTAGTACATAGAAAGGTAGGCCCAAGCCTTGTGTTCACATTTTCTATTCTAAGATCCAATGCTCTCATATAAATGATCAAAATTAATTTTGAACCCAGTAACTCCTTTATGCTTTCATTGCTAGAACATAGAAGATATGTAGTTTGAGAAAAAAAAATCTATAATACCTGATAGTCTCCTCTTTTCAGATTAGTGACAAATAATTTGAACTGTCAGCATATTAGTAAAACTAATATTCTTTCTTTTATTATCCTTATTTGAGAAGGCAGACAAAGGGAATGGCCAAGACTCCAGTGAGTTGGCCACACTTCTTATCTTAGCCGATCAAAGAAGATGAACAACTGGCTGGTAGATTAAAAATGATTGTGCACATTCAGTTGATAAAGAGCTATTGTATAAGACTTTATTAAGTACATGATTTTTCATTGCTTCCTTGATTTGATGTTTAAGGTATCGGTTATTTAGTTCTTTACTGATATCAGTCGGCTATTAGAAAAATAAAGCATCTTTCGTAGGAGATGACATTAGTATAGGAGATTGGAAACTTCCGGTGTAAGCTAATAGAATAATCTAAATAAAGCATTTAACAAAATCTCAACACACTATCCCTTTAAGCTAATAGAATAATCAAATTAAAGCGTTAAACAAAATCTCAACACACTAGCTCGTTACTAAGGATTTGAAATACAGGATCTAGTTTTCCGCTGGTACCTAAGAGAATGTACAACAGAGAAAGTGACGGGGATCGACGAGATAGTGGAGCATGAGTTTTGGGCCCGTTAGGGGATGATTTGTCACCTTCCATACTTGGCATCACCCGATTGATGATCTGAGTCCGCGGTTGCGTCCAGATTGATGTTTCGATATTTTTCATGTGTTTTATTTTTTTAGTATTTTATTTAGGAAGATCGGACAACTATCATGTACGACCAATCATAGCTGTCCAAGATGCTTGTCCTAAGTCATGTTTTATTATAAATTAGAGGTATGGGCAACTGTCATATGAGATTGCAGCTTTTGGAGAGACTTCTTCCCAGAATCCAATGATTTCTCGTGGTGGCGACTCCACGAAACCTCAAGGTGCCGACTCTTTGATATGTTATCTTTGTTCCTTGCCTTGTTTCCTTTCTTACCATTGTTAACCACCCCCTTTTTCCCGCCCACAGCCGACCATCCACAAGTTGCCGACCACCAACAATCCCCTTCCAAATAGCCACCCAGTCCACTGTTCAACAGACGCACACTGTTTTCTCCCCTCCCTGCATCTCCCCAGTCCTAAAGCTTAGAAACCTACCATCAAACATCATCCAAGTGGCCTCCCTTCCCAAAACCCCACCTTCTAGCAATCAGCGAACCATCCTCCCACCTAAACCACACAATCCAGATCCCTATCCCTTGGCTGGGCTGCAGTCGAACAACTTCCAGCCACCCTACATCCATTCTACATCCCCGGCCATCCCACACCCACCCTCCTAAACCCTAAATTGACTCCCTTACATCATCTCCCACCGGAATCAGTCAACAAACAACCAAGTCAGCTACCAACAGTCATCATCTCTTCGGATCTACATTGTCGCTCCTTTAATCACCAGATCTCCGCTCTACCGCCCACGACCCCTTTACTTGGGAGTTTTAATTGTTTGGTTTCTTGTTTTCATCAGTATTGTACAAACTTGGTTGCTATAAAATTATTGATGTCTTGTGTTAGACTAGGGTTCCAAGTAGAGAGATTAAGGGAGGGAGGGAGAGAAGAAAGTAGAGGGAAGATGAGGAAAATCTCAAGTCACAATAATAATTCAGCATATCTCAAAACAAGGGTTCCCCGGGCTTATATACTACCTGGTGCATAAAAGAAAAATACAATAATACGGTGCGAGAATAAAAGACTGATACAACGCCGCCCTCATGCTTCGGCGCGTGTGCCGTGTTCCTTCCTTCGATAGACCCGCCACACCGGCGGCCGCCCCTCGCCTTCGCCGTCCGTAACAATGCCGCCCGCTGAGAAATTTGCCTTGTCCAGTTGTCCCAAAGGCAAAAATCTGGAAATTGCTGTTGCAGCTCGGCACGGTCGGCCCATGTCGCCTCTGAGTCAGGGAGGCCATGCTATAGAACCAAAACTTGCTCCACTGCCTGGTCCACTCGCTATACCGTGCGAGTGTCGATGATTCGTTGGGGATGAACTGCTGGCGGAATAGTGCCCGGATCCGGTGGTGGAAGCTCCCCCTCGATCGGATGATCTCCAATCACCCGCTTGAGCTGGGACACGTGGAATACCGGGTGGATACGGCTCTCGGGCAGAAGGCGGAAGCGGTAGGCCTGAGTGCCTGCTCGGGCAAGGATCTCAAAGGGGCCATAGAATTTGGCCGCCAACTTGGAATGGATCCGCAAAGTAGCCGAGACTTGGCGGTGCGGCCGCAACTTGAGGAAGACGGAGCCCCCCTCGTTGAACTGAACGTCGCGGCGATGGCGGTTGTCCGCGATCGTCATCCGGTCCTGGGCACGCTGAAGGTGTTGACGTAACTGCTGGAGTATGGAATCCCGATCTCGAAGTAGACTGTCCACCGCGGCCACCGCGCACTCCCCCGGAAGGGTGCGGCTCAAGACCGGGGTGGTCTCCCGTAGACGGCTTCAAATGGAGTAGTGCCAGTACCGGAGTGGAAAGAGGTGTTGAAGGAGTATTCTGCCCAAGAAAGCCACTCCGCCCACGCCCGCGGGTGGTCGCACACGAAGCACCGCAGGTAGGTTTCGAGGCACCGGTTTATGACCTCTGATTGTACATCTGTCTACGGGTGGTACGCTGTGCTCATGCGTAGCTGTGTGCCCTGCATCCTGAAGAGAGCCTACCAGAAGGCGCTGAGAAAAAGCGGGTCGCGGTCGCTGACAATGGAGCGCGGTATCCCATGCAAGCGGACGATGCCATCGACGAAAGTTGCGGCGACAATAAGGTTGTGAAAGGGTGGCAGAGCGGAATGATGTGTGCGTACTTGGACAGGCGGTCCACCACCACCAGAATTCAATCCCAAGTCTTGGAGCGAGACAGGCGAGAGATGAAATCCATGGAAATGTCTTTCCAAATCTGAGTGGGGGTGGGTAGGGCTGAAGGAGACCCCCAGGAAAGGTGGCCTCGTACTTGGCCCCCTGACACGGGAGGCATACTGCGATGAAGGACTTGACCTTCTGAAACATGTCGGGCCAGTAAAGCGAGGCCGCGAGGCGGCGGTACGTCCGGAAGGCGCCTGCGTGTCCTCCCTCCGTAGTGGCGTGGAACTCGACGAGTAGGTATGGGATCAGTTGGGACAAGGCGGGAATCACGAGGCGTTGCTGGTAGTGGAGACGGTCCCCCAAGAGGTGGTATGGTGGGCAGGACGACGGGTCGGCCCGGAGAGCCCGCACGATCGTCTGAAGGGTGGGGTCGGCGGCCACCTCCCGCTGCAATATGTCGGCATCCTCCCAATAAGGACGCAAAATGGCCGCCAAATGGGTTATCCGTGGGTGGCGTGAAAGAACGTCGGCTGCACGGTTGGACGCGCTGACCCGAAACTCAATGTCAAAATCATATCCAAGGAGCTTGGCCACCCAGATCTGCTGCGTCGGGGTTGCGATCTTCTGATGGAGCAGGTAGCGAAGGCTATGATGGTCCGTCCGGACAGTGAAGTGGCGGCCCAACAGGTATGGACGCCAGTGCTGGACAGTGAGGACCAAGGCCATCAACTCTGACTCGTAGGCGGAGCGGGGACAAACGGTGGAGGCGAACGTCCGACTGAAGTAGGCTATAGGCTGCCCGACCTGCATCAAAACTGCGCCGACTCCGGAGCCTGATGCATCGCATTCCACCACAAATGGCTGCGAGAAGTCTGGCATGACGAGAATGGGGCGGTACTCAAAGCTCGATGAATGGCCCGAAAAGCACCGTCGGCTAGGGATGTCCACTGAAATCTTCTAGCCTCTTCCTTCTTCAACAACTCAGAGAGCGGCTTCGCGAGCTTGCCGTAATCCCGGATGAACCGGCGATAATAGCCGGTGAGGCCTAAGAACCCGCGGACGCCGCGGAGGGAGCGGGGAGTGGGCCACTGAAGCACGGCCTGCACCTTCTGCGGATCCATGGCCACCCCGTTGGCCGAAATAGTATGGCCCAAATAGCTGACCTCCACCTGGCCGAAAACACACTTCTTGGGGTTCACGCTGAAAACGTTCTTCTGGAGGGTGGCGAGGGTGGCGCGAAAGTGATCCAAATAAGCTTGCCAGGATGAGCTGTATACATGAATATCGAAGAATACCAATATGTACCTGCGCAGAGCCGGGCGGAACAAGTCGTTCATGGTAGCCTGGAAGGTGGCGGGAGCGTTCGTCAGGCCAAAAGGCATGACTAAAAACTCATAGTGGTCGTCGTGGGTGCGGAACGCCGTCTTGGACACGTCCTCCTTGCGGACCCGTATCTGGTGGAGGCCGAGGTGCCGGCCGCGGCGCGGCGGCGGGGGGTGGTCGGCCCGGATCAGGCTGCCGAGATTGGAATTCCGCATCAAACAAGCGGGCAAGATCCATGACCTCCGTCAAGGAGGGGGTGATGGGTACGGACCCGTGCCCAGATGTGAGGTCGCAACCCATGCATAAATAAACTGAGGTAGTGGTCCGGCGGAATGCCCGGAACGTGGGTGACGAGGGCGATGAACTCATCAGAGTAGTCGTTGAGGGTGCCCGTTTGACGGATGCCGCAGAGCCGCTTCACGGCGGTACCGTAGTAGCGGGAATCGTAGCGGCTGATGAGGTTTTGTTGGAGGGCCGACCATTGCATTGTCGGGTTGGTTTGACGGAGCCAGCGGACCCAGTGGAGGGCGGAGCCTTCCATTCCGATCATGACTGTGCTGACTTTATGATTGTCGGGCATTTGTTGGAGTTCAGAGAATTGCTCCGCGCGGGCGATCCACCCTAACGGATCTGTGTCATTGAAAGAGGGCACCTCGAGGGACCGGGGGCTGACGTCAATGGTGGGCAGAGGGGGGTTAGTGGGCGGAGAAATGTCCGGAGGGGTGCCGAAAATCGAAGAGGAATCGACGTTGGAGGTGGCAGATGGAGAGGGGCGGCCGGAGAGGAGGGAGTCGATTTTGGAGTCCATGCGGAGGACGAGTGCTTGGAGGGAGGCGATGGAGACATCGTGGTCTTCCAATCGGCGAAGGATGGTCGGATCGGAGGCCGGAAGAGAAGGCGTGGAATCTGGGTTGCCCATGAGACGGTTGGAACGGCATGGCATGCACGCAAGAAACAGAAAGAGGGCGGGGGAGGAAGCCGGGACTAGAACGAAGCTGCTTGATCGGTAAACTGGGCTCCGACGGGGTGGGGATCGGGGAAAGGGGATCGGGGAGCCGACTCGGGAATAAGAGCGGGAAGCGGATCGGGCCGCAGTTGCTGCTGGAGGTCGCGGGATCGGGACTTGAGCGTGGGAATAGGAGCGTAACCGGAGCGGGATCGGGACCTTGATCGCGGAAATAGAGGCGCTGGTTCGACTTCAGGCGGCGGAAATCGTGGCCGGAAGAGGGCAGGTCGGACCACTTGTTAGACTAGGGTTCCAAGAAGAGAGATTAAGGGAGGGAGGGAGAGAAGAAAGGAGAGGGAAGATGAGGAAAATCTTAAGACACAATAATAATTAAGCATATCTCAAAACAAGGGTTCCCCGAGCTTATATACTACCCGGTGCATAAAAGGAAATACAGTAATACGGTGCGAGAATAAAATACTGATACAACACTGCCCTCATGCTTCAGCGCGCGTGTCGTGTTCCCTCCTTCGATAGACCCGCCACACCGGCGGCCGCCCCTCGCCTTCACCTTGGTAGTTGGTACTTGGTAGTCTATTTGTTTTGAGACTCGTCGTGATTTGCAGGACCTTTGTCGCTTGCGCGTGTTAGCTTTTGTCCCTCGAAGCGGAGGAAAGCATAATTTCTTTGCTTTCAAAATGATTTGCAACTGCTTATGTTAACGGTGAGTTTTCTGCTTCAGTTTTATTTGTAATTTACCGTCGGACCTCTCATTGCATGCACACATCTTCCTAGGGTTAGATAAGATCCGATTTACCCGGCACTACACCTAGGGTTGCATTTGCGTAGAGTCCACTGGTACATAGCCTACCCTACATCAAAAAGTGGTCTGTTCCAGGGAAGGAATTTGTTGGTCGAGAGCACCTATCCATTAGATTTACCATTTGCCAATGGTCATAATTAAGAGGCCTATGAACACTTATAAGACCAAACTCCAAGTAACATGCTGAATGATGCATCAGAAATGCTACTTTGTCTAAAACACATAAGGGGGTCGGCAACCAAGAAAAATACCTCAGAGAAGGTTCTTTGATCTGCACTTAGATGTTTTGTTGACAGTTCCTTTAATGTACGAAAAAGAACCATAAAAGCCCCATGTGAAGTCAGTATGTCTGCTGAATGCAGCTGCTGGGCCAAAATGGAAAACAGCTCTGGCCTGAATTACAAGATATATAAGTTAACATATAAAACATGTGAAATGAAAGTGTAAACATATAAAACATGTGAAATGAAAGTGTAAACATATAAAACATGTGAAATGAAAGAGTAAACATATAAAACATGTGAAATGAAAGAGTAAACATATAAAACATGTGAAATGATAGAGTAAATCATCTTAGAGTGCATTGCAAATAAACTACAGATGAAGGTATACATAAAAGGTTATAATCCAGTAGATCCATGTTAACCCACACATATGATATGATTTGTCCCAAAACATGGTATATAGTAAAGGATTTTATCTCAAAAGTGTCATACTTGTCCTTTTTTGCAATTTTTTTAGAAGTTCGCATGCCTGATTATTAACCCTTGTTCTCAGAAAACCCTAATGCTTTAACCAGTTTTTAGTGGTAAGGTAGGAAATAGGTTTTCTTTGGCAACAATATTCAATTAATACACTAAACCCTTTAATGATACAATTTTTAGTGGTATGCTAGGGAATATGTTCTTTGGGATGAGTTTTTAATTTATTATGCCAAGTTTTTTCATTGGAATGTTATTCTCTATTAGGTGATATGATCTGGTGATGTTAACTTGAGTTGGAGTTCATTCTTTTTTGTAGTTAGAAAGTCCAAAATATAATTGGTTATCTGTGTTAAATTTACTTGCAATTTCATAAAGATGCTTCAGTTAACATTTCCTTGGGTTATCATTAAAGAAAAGGGCCGTGTTTACCGTGACCTCCCTTATAAGTTTACAAAATTACAGGTTGCACCCTCTATCTTTTGGCATTACAAAGACCTCCTTTGTAAGTTTATATTTTATAATATATGCATGCACAAAAATACCCCTTGAAGAAAATCTCATGAGGGATATTTTTGTGCATGCATGTTATGAAATATAAATTTAAAGGGGTGGTCTTTGTAATTTTAAAAGATAGAGGGATGCAGCCTGTAATTATGCAAACTTCCAGGGAAGGTTTAGGGTAATTGATAGTTGAAGAAAACAACGTGCTTTCTTTTGTGCTTTATTGATCTCTGTACTTCTTAGTTAAAACGCAATTTGATGTCACCTATGTTTTCTTCAAATTATAGTATTAAGCTGCGGGCTCTAGAAATATCTCAACTCAACAGTAATTTTATTTGCTTGTGAACATGCGCCATTTAATCCTTTTAGGACCCACACTAACTGTGATCCACCTTCATCCTTCCCTAAACCTAGGCTCTGTTTGTTTGGGTGTTTTAGCTTCATTTTGGTGGAACAAAAATGCCAACAAAGAAATTGGTGGGTTTAGTAAACCTCCATTTTGGAGCTCCAGTGCAATGAGAAATGCCAAAAACTCCATTTTGAGCTTCATTCCCCCACTGCAGGGTAAGAGCTCCATTTTCTAACGAACCACCGCACTGCTCTCCCAGACGGAGCCCTAGTCAGCCTAACCTTCTCCGCCTCTTCCACCTCCTCTACTTCCATCCTTCGTTTCCATCCTCTGCGTCCTCCACCTCATTTGGCTTTTCGTATTCTCCTATCTCGTTTGATGTTGCAGTTGTGATCGACCTTCCCACTCAAAACCTAGGCGACTTGCCTACTTTGTCTTAGGGTCTATTTGGGGTGCCTGGGGAGCTCCAATGTGGCGTGTGACATTGGCGCCACGGAACGGCGCCGCGGCTGGCGTTGTCGTTCCTCATGGAAAAATTGTCGTGCCGTTTCGGCTGGAGCTTGGGGGGTCTAGCCGTTGTTACCATGCCGCCGTCGATGCAAACCGGGTACCCAAACAGTTCGTTAGTCTCTGTTTGGGGGCATCGATGTTGCTCCATTCCCCCCTCCATCACACACCACAACGGAGCTGCGCAAGCGCCCCAAACATGGCCTTTTACTTCGGCTTTCTAATTTTTTTAGAAGTATCATAGCTCGCTATAAATGGTGACATTAACTTCACTCGTGCTGTGTATGTGGAAAAAGAATCGTTACATTTCATACTTGAGTGTTATGTGGTATAAAGTAGTGAATTTTGGAAGATTTTAGCGTTTTAAAAGTAGTTTCGATGTCTTCGGCATTGAGTCATAGACCGACCACAAATAGATACAATGATAACCTACAAGGTCCTATAAATGGGCCTCATGAGAGAATCAATATAGGATAGGGATATGAGATAAATGGGCCTCCTACCCTAAACCCTATGCAAAAGAGAGGTTCCCTTAGGTATATGCTTCAAATCATAGCCTATTTGAGGACAACTAACTTTGACATTGAGCACTTTAGCGTCCGCACCTTTGCATCAAAAGCCACTACGCAGAGCTTTTGGGTTTTTTGATGTGATAGAACTTAATATCGGAATTATATTCGGTGGAGGTATACGAGGAAACCCTCCTATGAGTTGTATATAACCTCCACATATACTAGGGTTAGGTATGAGAGGGAATTCCAGTCCTCCCCCCATCTCCTTGCAAAAATCCTATTCTTTCACATAAAGAAAATCGATCTCCTGATGCTCGTGGACACAACTCATCTTCGGTTGAATCACGTGAATCTTGTGTTTGTTGGCTTCTTGTTTTTACTTGCTTTCTGTAACGCCGTTAAGCATGAAAACTCGGTTTCGCTGGGTTCACCGCGCGTTTCTCATAGTTCAGGTGCTTCATTGTTTAATTTCAACATGTATATGGTGCTAATATTAATCCTCGCATGTTTCAGCCGTTGCTTTAGCTCTGTGCAAGACCGATCCAGTGCTTAACGATGGGCATCATAATAATAGCGGCAAGAATGCTGTGGTGGCAGGGGAAAGCAAGAGGCTGATAGAGAAGTTTGTGAAGCAGCAGGAAGATGAGCATGAATATTTCAGTGACTGAAGCATTCTTCTCCTCCCTCAGTTTTCTTTGTTTAAATTTACCAACTTTTTAACCCCCAGCTCTATGCCTTCTTGTATCAGTTGTATCATCAGCTTTTTGTTGTTGATGAGGATCATAGAGAACAGGCTTAAAATGTTTTTTTTTAAATCACTTTGTTGATTAAACTCATAGTTAAAATGAATCTTTTTTTACTGTATTTTCATACATATTTCAGCAGAGCAACATTTGTTTTACATGCATATCTTGAAAATCTTTGTAGTCAAATGGGGATAAACCAAATATAATTTAATTTGAAATATTATTTATTTTCTTTGTGCATGAATTTATGACATTTTTATTTAATCTTAAATCAACCTTACATGATTAAATTTTTAGTTTTGAGGTTAACAATAAAGTTTCAGATTAAAATAAATTGAAATTAATTTTTTAATATATTATTTGATTAAGTTTTACTAATATGGGCAATGTAATTGGCGATGAAAATAATTTTTTTGGATTAAATTAAATTCATTGAGACTTTTATAGATGCTAAATGCATTTTGCCATTAATAAAAAACTTCTGAAATATTTATTTTATATTACAGCAAAAAAAATTATGGTACCCGCTTAAATTAGGGAGGGAAGATGAATTAAAAGGAGATTTCTCCGTTGTTTAATTGGAATCATTCAAACAGATTGAGAAAGAAGGTTTTCAATAAATTATAATTGATTGAGTTGTGTTTATTGTTCATCTTTTTCAGTGTATTCATAGAATCAAACCTTTTTTTTTTAATAATTACGGTTTTTAATATCTTAATAACACAAATTTTGCTTATTGAATGAAATTTTGATTGAAATGAAATAAACTTTGAATCTAAATTTAGCTAGCTATGATCGGCTCCAGCAGAGATCGAATGAAGTCGATCTATAACCAGATTGAATGAAAGCAAATTTTGATTACCTGTGTGCGTGTTTTCATCTATATTACAAAATGCAGCCGTATGTTTGGGATATGAACAAGTGATCAAGGAGAAATCACTATTAATGGATGGCTACATAGATGAAATGCTATACACAACATAACACTTTTAAAAAATGTTAGCAGTGCTTATTTAGGTTCTTTTGGATCCACTGATTCCATTAGACAATAGTAGTAGTTGGTCTATATGCCTTTTGGTGGGACATTATACAATACAGAAGAAGAATCTGGCTGAATGGCTGCTGCTGCTGCTGCTGCTGTGATTTAAAAGTAATATAACTCAACTGGAGCAGAAGAAGTCATGGTGCATTCTCCAAGGCTCCAGACTGAAGTTTCTCATCATTCACGCAATTTTCCTTGTTAGTTGATCCTTCGAAGTGCTCTCAAAGATCTTATCAGCATTTCCCACCTCAAATCCATCTCTTCTGTGGAATTCCTTGATCTACAACCATTTCAATTATGAATATATTAGATCTAATTCAAGGTTAAATCAACAAAAAACATGTAAATAAATTTATTTGTAAAGCAAAAGCATTACTGCCAAAGCAATGATTTTGGTTTACAAACATTTCAATTATGAAAATGATTTGTCATCTGTCGAATGTTGTGTTCGGTTCAGTGTCCCTTTAAAATTTTAACACTATGAAAATGTAATGAATCTGTAGAAGACAAGAAATTATTATGTTAATCTTATGATTTTAAAAGTGCAGTGAAAGGCTTCAACAGTGCAGCTATTATATAGCATTAACTGGGAAATGAAAGATAGGAGGCAGACAGACCTCTTCATTGGTTAGCTTTGTATACTGAGGCAGTACAAGCCGTTCCGCGAATTCAATGTATGAGCAAGGCACGGGCTCACTGACGCCATCACTGAAGTTAAAAATCATCGAATCTGCCACAGTCGAGCTCTGGAGAAGAAGGCCATCTGGGCTCACTGATCAAGTAGAAGAACATGAGGTTAAGAATACTCAATCAACAGGATAAAGCTAATAATTTCTTTGAAATGATATCAAAGTTTGCGGAAATAGTGATGCTAAGTCTTGGTGCAATGCGACATGATCTCTTTTCAGAAAGATCGTAGTTCCTAGAATAGGAGATGAGAGGACGAGAAAAATAAGCTTTTAAAAAGTTAAAACCCTTTTCATCCCAAATAATTCTATTTATATAGTATATCATAGAAGGAAAATCTGTTTGGCCTCGTACTTTCGGTTAGTCGCCATTCTTCATCCCAAATACATCTCATTCAATCTCACACCTCAAAAAGTAAAAATAAATTAGAAGTAATATAAATAATATAAACATTTCTCATCCAATCCTCCCCCATCCCCCCAAAAAAGTAATAATAGAAAATAAAATAGGAAAAACTATAAAATTAAAATAAATTAAAAAAAAATTTCACAGGGAAGGAGATAGTGTGGGGCAGAATGTAAGTGGTGCCGCTGGACACACCCTGAACACTATACTACAACAGGGATACTGTCGCCGATAGTCGGAGATATTTTCACCGTCAGACACTATGCATGAGGACACTGTCGCTACCGAACACTGCACACAGGACACCGCCCCCGGCGCTAGCCTATAATGAATCTATGAAAAGATACAAAAGTACAATACATTTGACAAAATTGGAAAGTGACAAGCTTGGAAGTCAACTACTCGGAAACACTACTGCGGCAGAGTGGAATGGCATAATTGTCATACATGAGTTCATCATTTCAATTGACCGTATATATTTCTCATAGTTCCATGTCAAAAAAGGAACACATCATAACACTCAAATCAAGAGCTACAAGCATAATTAACTGATGCGTTTTATTTGGAAAACTAAAAATGTCTCATGAAATTGGCATAATTATCAAACAGAAAATTCAAGAAAGATTAAGAATATAGTTTTCAGATGCTAAATTTGATCAGCATCTCTTCCAGAGTAAACTTCTAGATCTCACAGGTTCCATGAAATTTTATAACTAAACTAAAAATTCCTCAAGCCAAATGTGAAGTGAAATTATAGTCATCGAAAAAACAAGAATTAGCATTGAATGAATAAACTGAGTTAATTTTCTTATTTTAGGAAATTTATACCTTGGGTTTTTCTTAATTCATTGAACTTGCCCATGAGGATGGGTAGCATCCTCTATAATTGGGGTGTTAGGTTCATTTTAGCTCACTTAGCTCTAATTCAAGGTCAAAAACTTCATTTCAAAATCCAACTCAAGGTCAACTACGAGATAAGTTTCACTCGTCGGTCCACTCTTCAAGATCTGCTTCACATTCTTGTCCATAAATTTACAAGATTCATATGCATCCTTTCTTAGACAGCTCACGCATACAGATCTCAGTAATGGTTTAAATGCATGTGATCCATTTCAGTGCATCCATAATCAACAATCCACATCCAAAAACCGCTAATCCCACAGGACTCATGATACATATATGTTTTGCGAACAAGTCACACATGTGCTGTAATGATCGAACTCACCACACGAGAGCTTCTTCAGAGATGCGGCGACCGTTATAGATTATCTTATTCACAGTTAATTATGTATTTGTCCTTTATACATTTTGTCTTGTAGTGGGGTCTCCATCTATATAAAGAGCCATTAGGTTTAGAGTCTTTTATCTTTGGATATTTAGGTGTCGGCTCTCTTGGAGAGAACATGTTATGAACTAGCTAGGGAAGAAGACAGAAAGAGAGCTATGGCTACAAGAAATTAGGGTTAGAGAGTAGATGAACCTGAATAATACTTCCTTGATGCCTTCTCCAAAGAGGGTCCGGTATTATATAGCACCCGGACCCATGGGGGCCGGCCGGACCCCATAGGGGCTGAACCGGTGCGGTTCAGCCCCAATGCTCCTTATTTAGTATTGGCGGGCTGAATCGGATGGTTCAGCCCTGCCTTCCTAGTTCCTCCGCCTTCTCCTTTGGTCGACGTGCACAGTAATATTCTCCGAATCTGGTAGTGACGCCGGGCGTAACATTCCCTCCCCCATCAAGGGTCAGCTTGTCCTCAAGCTGGAGGCGGAGAGCGCGCGGCTCCTGGAATAAGTCGGGATACTGAGTCAACCTGACTTGCATCTGAGACGAGATCTCTGTTGGAGCCGTAGGCTCCGCTCTAATCTCCCTGACGATGGTCCCCGTACTATCCGGTTCCCCTAGTCGTTCCACGCTGCGGAGTGAGATCTCCTTCACCTGAGACGACTTGAGGCCTTCCAAGCAATACCCCTTCCCGTTCTGGCTGAACTCCATAGCCATCTGGTCCCAATCAAAAGTCACCCGCCGAAGTTGCCGCAGCCACGGTACGCCCAACACCGTGTCAGAACCCCCGAATTGGCAATAAGTAAACCTCAATATGTCCAGTGTACTCCTGTATCCGGAGCTCCACACCTTTCATCACTCCCTCGCACTGTAGTGTACGTCCATCCGCTACCCTGACGTGGAAAGCTGCGCTGCGATCTATGTCATACCCGGTCTTCTGGGCCACAGCGGGTTGGATGAAGTTGTGAGTGCTTCCGCTGTCCATCAAGATCGTCACCGTCTCCCTGCCGACCCTCCCGGCTATGCGTAAGGTCGGAGATGGGGTTCCTCCCTCCAGGGCTTGGATGGATACTCCAAAGTCTTCAATAGGCAACTCTCCCTCCTCCGTGCGAGGAACATCTTCCGCATCCTCCCGTAGCATGAATACCTGGACCTTCTGGCATGTGTGCCCTCGGGTGTACTGCTCATCACAGTTGAAGCATAACCCCTTTTCCTTCCTGGTCTGAAGTTCCTGCCACGCCAATTTTGTCACTGTCGGTCGGCCCTCGGCCGGGGGAGCCCCCCGAGGAGGGTGTACAACCGTAGGAGCTCTCACTGCTGTACGGATCCTCTGCCGGGTGAATCTCTCCTCCTGTATCCTTGCCAAACTGATGGCATGGCTCAGACTTCGTGGCATATAGGCGTGGACCTCATCCCGCAACCCTGATATGAAGCAACTGAGGAGGGTCTTTTCCTCTCAACTGACCCGATTGGCCAGCTTCTCGAACTCTGTACGGTACTCCATCACGGTGTCTTTCTGACGGAGTTTTTGTAACGTCGCCTCCACATCCTCGTACTCCAAGGGTCCAAAACGGGCCGAGAATCCCTCCACAAAGTGAGTCCACAGTGCGTAACCATATGCTCAGGTGAACCACTGTGCCCACTGGTACGCGTCGTCTTCCAGATGAAAGGATGCCAGTTGCACCCACTGGTCATCGGGAATTTCCTGATAAGTGAAGAAAAGTTCTGCCTTTTGCACCCACTCCAGTGCATCTCCGCCCCGAAACTTGGGGAAATTCATGCGGGTTCTTTTCGAGGGCATGTAGGGCCTTTGGAGCATGTCTCCATTCCTCCCTTGATCCGGTCCCTGCATCCTTGGCCTGTTGTGATCCGCTCCCTTATTTGGTCGGCCATAGGGATCATGGAAATTCATTCCCCCTTGCCCGCCGCCCCATTGTTGTCCCCACCTTGAAATTCGTTCCTTGGTGGTCGCTCGTTCCACGGTTCACCGTTTACGACCCTCGTTGGACCCCCAAGGGTGTGTGGCAAGGGTAGGAGCCCTGTCTGGCCTCCAAATTGGGCGTTTCCACCCTCAGGCGGCTGATAAACTCCTGCCAGCGCCTCCCGGCCCCTTCCGGCAATTGTTCCGGCGGCCCCAAGGTCGGCGGCGGCCCAACCTGGGCCGGTCCAGGAGGCGGCGGCCTGCGGTTGGAGCCCCAGGCCCGGCGGATGCGGCTGGTGGTAGCGGAACCCATCCGCGTATGCGGGGTTTCCCGCGTACCCGATCGGCGGGATCTGGCCTGGAGGCGGCTGTGTGGGCCATTGGCTGGTCGTGCGGCCCTGGTCCGGCCCTGGCCAGCCCTGGGGGGTCACGTCTGAGCCCCCCGTCGCCCCGTTCTGCAACGTATGAGAGGCCTCCGCTTCAGATTCGACGTTTGACGCCGTTTTGCCCTTCAATGACTGCGTTAACAACGCCTTGATTTCTTCCATTCGTCCCTCCAAACGTTCCTCTAAATTTTTCGTGGAGATCTTCATTTGTTCTTCAATGGCCGCCACCGAATCTACCAATCCAACATAGTTTTCTTCGATGGTGGCCAAGCGCGCATTCTCGGCTTCGGTACGTGTCACCATGGTTGGAGGAAAGATCCTATGATACCAAATGTTATGAACTAGCTAGGGAAGAAGAGAGAAAGAGAGTTATGGCTACAAGAAATTAGGGTTAGGGAGAAGATGAACCTGAATAATACTTCCTCGATGCCTTCTCCAAAGAGGGTCCGGTATTATATAGCACCCGGACCCATGGGGGCCGGCCGGCCCCTATAGGGGCTGAACCGGTGCGGTTCAGCCCCAATGCTCCTTATTTAGTATTGGCGGGCTGAACCGGATGGTTCAGCCCGGTCTTCCTCCGCCTTCTCCTTTGGTCGACGTGCACAGTAATATTCTCCGAATCTGGAAGTGACGCCGGGCGTAACAAAACAGCACTTGGAGGAATCAGCCTCCGAGTGCTAGGCTGGGGCCTGTCTCCCGAGTTGTATCCGCTATCTACATGCAAAGCAATTCCTTTGTTCATGTTTGTAGATCTTGATACGGCGTAGCTTGTGCGTATCAATTGGTCAGAACTGCCGCTCACCTAGGGTTTCTTTCTACAGGAACCCTAAGTGGATCTCCATATTTCCCTCCATTCATCGGTTCGCTCCCCCTTTCTCCCGCCGAGTCCAGCCGAAGCTCCAGCACGCGTCGACCGTCCACAATCGCATTTCAGAGCGTCCAACCTGAGCTCCAGCACACTTACTACCACGATTCAGAGGGTCCTTTGTCCCCCTCATTCTCCTCGGCGCGCCAGCTCGCGTCCGTGGCCCCGATCCAGCAACCGCTCCGCCGATTGCGTCCTCTCAGCAGCACAAGCAGTCGCACATTGTGCCGAACCACTCGCTCCTCTGTCTACCGCACCTTGTGCCAACCCAATTGTTCATCTCCTGGGACAACGTCCCATACTCGTCCAATTTTGCCTCATGTGCAGCTTCCAGCAGCGTCTTCCACCAACCACCCGCTTCCCCCACAAACCGCACTCGCCTCACATCAACCGTCTGCATGACGCCCGCGACCAGAGCATCTGCTCTCGCTATCACGCTCTGCGCACTCGACACTCCTCCTACGCCAGCTTCAATCCATCGATTCGTTCAGGCCTTCTGTCAGCACTTGCCTTTCCCCGCCATGGCCCTCCTTCCGGACTCATTGCACGCTCGATACAATAGAATTGAAGCTGCCATCAATGACCTCTTTGCCATGACGCTTGTGCTTCGTCGCCGGCTTCTTCCTCAAGCTACATTACAGCCCATGTTAGCCACTCTACTCCCCAATGGGCCTCCTCTTCCATGTGTCCCACCATCACCCCACAGTGGATCTTCGTCCATAGGCAACATCACAGCCTCCTTCACAACACCCCCTGGTGGATTGCCGACTTTTCACACGACGCCACATGCTTTTTCTGCTCCCCGACGTTTCTTCGAGATCCCCGCCCACCTATCAACTCCCTTGTCTCCCCACTTCTTTTTTCCAAAAAGTCTCGAGCCCACTATCACCCCACACTACGACACCCACCCCCACTCTTCACGGTGCTCTTCGGGTCGCAGTGTTCTAGCCATTTTCTCTCCTTTCACCTTCGTTCCTCTCATTCCATCTCACGCAAACACCCAACCCTTATTCCACTCTTTTCCCCAATCACTATTTTCCCCAATATTTAATTCTGCATGTACGCATATTTTGATCCCCCCGATCTCACATATTGTCACCCGCCCACTTCCCCCGGACTTCACAACGAGTTTCATTCCACATCAATACTACCTACTCCTCATTGTCCTAATATCTGGATCCATGACACTCGTTCGAGATCTAGAAAAGTTTCCGCTATCAGTCTTCCTAGTGTCCAACCTCCGCCTGAGGCCATGGCTCAACTGGCGTGCTTCCACAACAACGGAGCCTTTCATCTTCGCTTCTCCGCCCTCGACCTTGGTGACAAGGTTGATTTTCAAGACGAGTGTATTGATACATATCGTTTTGCAAACAAACCACACACTCGGATGATCGACCTCACCACGCGAGAGCTTCCTTAAAGATGCGGCGACCGTTACAGATTATCCCATTCATAGTTAATTATGTATTTGTCCTTCATGTATTTCATGTAGTGGGTCTCCATCTATATAAGGAGCCCTTAGGTTGAGAGTCTTTTATCCTTAGATATTTAGGTGTTGGCTCTCTTGTAGAAAAGAGCACTTGGAGCAATTATGTTACGGACCGACTCGGAGGTCGCCGGAAGAGTAGCCGGAGGTGGAGATGACGGAGGCGGAGATACTACAGAGCCTTCACCGCGGCTGCCTAAGCGGGGCGTGCTCGAGAGAGAGAGCTTCCAAGATCTCTTTAGGGTTTGGGAAATAGACTTTATTTCTTGCATACCGATACAAGACCCATTAGGTCCCTTAAATAGGACTTACAAATCGACACCAAAAAGGAAATAACGACAAACTTGGACACACGACTAAAAAGGACACGACACAAATTATGCGTCATACAAGGACGCCTCTCTTATGACAAAATAAAAGCATATATGGAAATAAATAATAATAATAATAATAAGACCCATAACATCTCTCCCGGCCTTCAAATTGAGCTTGTCCTCAAGCTCGAACTTTGTGTGGATGACCGAGTCTTCTGGCATCTTGATCTCGCGCCAGAACAATGTCCGATAGCGCGTAGCGGTGGCAGGAATGTCAGCGAGTAGTGATTGCGTCGTCGGAAAAATGGACGGCGAAAGGAATGTCTTTGGAGGGGCTGGTGAAGCGGTGTTCCGCAGCAACTGCAAGACAGTTGAAGGAGCGACGATCGGCAGAAGGAAGGGATCTGGCGGCGAGGTGGCCGGAGGTACCGGTGGAGCAGGGGCCGACGGAGGAAGCGATGACTGTGCCTTGGCGGCTCGGAGTTGATTGTTATAGAGTTCCGCAAACGGCATTAGAATCTCAATAATGCTCGCGCCAAGTGCCTGGAAGCTAATGATGTCTTCCATATTAAAAAAAATTAGCTCGAGTAATTAATCAAATAATTGATTAATTAATTAAAATGAGGCTTAATCAGGAGTGATTAATTAAATAGAAAAAGAGGGGCGGCTGGAGGAGAAAAAAATAAAAAGAGCGCGGCTCAAGGAAAAGAGCGAGCGTGGATTGTGGGCTAGATCTGGAATGACGTAATTCCCAGCGCCCATCCAGAATAGGTCGAAAATTAATTCATGTAAGCCCACGCGTGAGTGCCGGTCCAATCTGGAAGGAGCGTGCGTGTGCTGGCCATTGCTGGAAGAAGCGCAATCTGCGGGACGCGGCACGGTCGTCACTTAGCGGAAACGTCGATGGCGATGGAAGCGACAACAAGTCGTGGTGCCGGACCAGAGGAGGACGCTGCTGTCTGGCGAAGGGGCGGGCTGCTCGGACCAGAGGAAAGGGTCGTGTGCTGCTGGAAAAGCGGATATGGGGTGTTGTTGTTGTTTGCGACGCTTGCGGTCCGTTGTCGGATGTCGACAGGAACGGATCAGAGGAACCACGACTGGTCGTGGGCGTGTGTATGACACGCCGGAAACCCCGCAACTGAGATATGGCGTCTATCGGGGCTTCACGCGACAGGAAGAGCGCGCGAATTGCGGCAGCTGCGACGATGGTTGATGATGTCGGACGATGCGGTTGTTGTGGTGTTGTCGGTGGAAGAGAACCTCGCTCTGATACCAAGTCGCGACAGCCGCGGTCAGGGAAAACGGCGACGAGGCCGCTGGAGGTGATGCGTCGAGGCCGCTGGATGCTACTTCTCTGTTGCGTCGACTGGACTGTTGCGTCGACTGTTGGAGATGATGACTGGAGTGTTGCGTCGCTGGATTTGATCGGCAGAGACGATCCCGCAAGGGGGCGAACGATTGTGTCGTTGAAGTCGATGGAGGACGCGCAGGGTCCAACTTGAAGATGGGGAGTCGGAGGCCTTACCGGAGTGCGGAGGGCTCAGCGTAAACGGAAACAGGAGCCGTCGCTGGGACGGGAAGCGATAAGAGACGGAGAGGCCGCCGGCTGGAACGTGGATGTCGCAGGGCTTGCGGGGTTGAGGATTGTTTCCCTCTGATACCAAGTTGTTACGGACCGACTCGGAGGTCGCCGGAAGAGTAGCCGGAGGTGGAGATGACGGAGGCGGAGATACTACGGAGCCTTGGCCGCGGCTGCCTAAGCGGGGCGTGCTCGAGAGAGAGAGCTTCCAAGATCTCTTTAGGGTTTGAGAAATAGACTTTATTTCTTGTATACCGATACAAGACCCATTAGGTCCCTTAAATAGGACTTACAAATCGACACCAAAAAGAAAATAACGACAAACTTGGACACACGACTAAAAAGGACACGACACAAAAGGGCATGACACAAATTATGCGTCATATAAGGACGCCTCTCTTATGACAAAATAAAGGCATATATGGAAATAAATAATAATAATAATAAGACCCATAACAAATTAATCTCCAAGTGCTAGGCGGAGCTTGTCTCCCGAGTTGTATCCGCTATTTTCATGCAATGCAATTTCTTTGTTCGTGTTCGTAGATCTTGATACGGCGTTGCTTGTGCATATCAACTCAAATCTCTTCCAAAATAATTTATACCGCATGTCGCTCTAATAGAGGAGAGGAACAAGTTGTGAGAAAACTCAAGAGGCAAGCCTCTTGTCCTGAGCCCTATATCTCGTTTTCTGATTTCTTTAGACAAAAATAAGCACAGGCCCTCATGACAACACTATCTCTCTTATATATAGAGGTTTACAGGGTTTAAAGGTAGGAACTTAAAGAGAAACAAGTGGAATATTAACAAAAATGATGATACTATGGTCGCGAGTCCGGCCAGCACTAACCGCCAAATGTATCAATATTCCTCATTTGAAAATCGACCTTGCCTTGTGACACAAGACGGGTCTAGCAAATTATAGGTCAGTTATATGAATGGGACACATAATCGGCAACTAAACTTGCAATAATGAACGTTATAAATAGTACGACCACAATAATCACAATCAAGTAGAGTTTCTATTAAAAGAACAGGTAATGCAGTACACATCAAGAGAGCAAGAGAATAAACACTTAAGCAAACAAAGCACGACAAGTGACAAGATACCTTGGCATAACGATTACAAATCAATATCTCCAAAAAACAGTGAAATAACACATTATTCAACAAAAAGAAATTACAACCAAGAAATAAACTCACAGTAAATATGGGATATAGGGCTCGGAGGATGTACGGTAAGCCACTGGTGGGGGGGGGGGGGGGGGGGGGGGAATCGGGGTTGGATGGGGACTGTTTAGGTGCAGAATGGTGATTTCAGGGACTGGATGGAGAAGTAGGGGTAGTAGAGGAATTGTTTGTTGGCTTAGGGGTGGCTGTAGAATTGGGGTACCCTAAGAAAGGCAATTTCTATAGCAGGAACTAAATTTTCCGAGCAGTTTGGAGGAGAGACAGCCAGCTGAATGGATGCAGAGGGTTGTTTTGGGTTTCCTGAAGGAGGATGGGAGGCTGTCGAGCTGGTGTGTGTGTGTGTGTGTGTGTGTGTGGTGTGGTGGGTGGGGGGGGGGGGGGGGGGGGGGGGGGGCTGCCGCCTGGGAGGGAGGAGTGGCTGGGAGGATTTTTTGTGAGTGGTGGTGATGGTGGGCGGTTGATTGGAGATAGTGGATGGTGTGGGAGGGGAGGAATAACCACCTGAACGTGGGAATGGGAAGCTGTTATGAGGTTCTCCACAGAAAATTTTGTGGGTTCAGTGGAGATAAAGGAGGAGAATGGAAGTTTTGGGAACCGGTAGTTAATGGGTAATATGAGTAGTTATTTTGATGGTTATGGTGATTTGAAGAGTATTGGGTTGGTTACTAGAATACTAGGTAATTATGAGGAGTGGAGGAGGTGGTCAGGGGCGGAACTGTATAGACTATAGAGGCATACACCGGCCATATGCCTGGTTCAATTTTACGAAAATAAACCCTATATAGACTATGTTAAGAACCATTATTAATGTTTAAACTTCAATTTTACATGTTTAGACACGAATATGAGAATCAAAAAGCCTGCAATTGAATCGAGTCTCGTGACTCTCGCGATTTCAATTGAACCATCAATTTGTCAATTTCCTTTCCGGAGCCTTGCCTCTTGCAGTCCTGTGGTCGAAGAGCTCGTGCCTTACCGGCGATTTCACTCTAAAGTCTCCAATCACTTTCCCTGATTACACTCCAATTTCTTTTCATCAGCTTGTGCCGACATGCCCTACCTGCGACGAAGATGCTGTTCTCAGCCCTAGCAGCGGCCAGCTGATGCAGCACAACACATTGACCCATCAATTTGTCGATTTCCTTTCCCGAGCCTTGCCTTTTGCAGTCCTGTGGTCGAAGAGCTCGTGCCCTACCTGGGATTTAACTCTAAAGTCTCTAATCCCTTTCCCCGTTTCACTCCAATTTCTTTTCATCAGCTTGTGCCGACATGCCCTACCTGCGACGAAGATGCTGTTCTCAGCCCTAGCGGCGGCCAGCTGATGCAGCACAACACAATCACAATATATGGTTTTTCTTTGTCTTCTTTGATATCATTCTGTCCATAAGACATTCCCCTTAAATCTTGACTGAAAGAGTTGCGGTTTACTCAAAATTAGGGGGGAGGTTTACTCAGAATTTGTTTCTCACTACACATAGTGACAATGTGTGGTTTGTCCATGAAAACAAAGTAGAGGGCAGAGTGAACAGAGTAGCATGATCCTAGAAATATTTAGAGTCAGAGGAGGTTGGAAGCCCATTACATACTGAGACAAACTAGAAATTTACAACAACAACAACAAAAGACCTTAAAAACAACCTGACTGCAGAAAGCATAAAATCTTACAGTTGAGGATCACCAACAAGGATGAATATGATACATTCTAAAGATCATATTGTGCAGGGAAACATATGTGTGTGTGCCTTTTATGATAAATGACTTTGGATGCCACGTGATTCACTTCTACTTAAACAGATCGTAATAAAAACGGTGTGACCGTATGATGAATCAGAAACAAAGTATTGAAATAGCGTTTGCTAGATAAGAAGAAACTCAAATTATTGAATTTTGTGCTCCTTTAAATGCATCCATCGAGTGTGCCCGTTTTCTTTTACGACAAGGATTGTCTTTTCATGGGCATGATGAGTCAACCAACAAAAGAAATTATTTGAATTTTTTGGACTTCCTAGAGGCAAACAACAATGATATCAAATCAGTAGTGTTGAAAAATGTTCCAAGTAATTGCCAGTTTACACCACCAAAGATACAAAAAGTGATTGTCAATTACAAGTGCAACAACATACGAAATCATTAAGGATATTGGACAAGATTTTTTGCAATCATGGTTGATAAATCTAGTGAAATCTCATTTAGAGGTATTGAAGATTGAAGTATAGAAGCCAAATCTTTGGTCATTTCAGTACCGAAGCCGAGCCCCGGGCGTGAAGCCTGAATCCCCCCTTGCAGTGAGTCCTTCCTTCCCACCATCCCATTTCCGACCCAAATTCCCCTTCCAGCAGCTCTCCCAACAGCCGCCCCTCCCAGTTTCACTTCCTCATCCCTCTGTCAGCCACCATACAACAACTCAGACCCTCTCCACAATAGCTGACCTTCACATTTCCCCTCCCACCCCACTGCCGACCTCCACACATCCAATCCTACACCTCCCCTAGCATCCGGTCTCCACTTCCCCATTTCCCCTCATCAAACTCCCCAAATCAGCCCCAAATTCTCCTCATATCCACCTTCGGCGATCATCGGAGAACATCTCCAGCTACCTCCAGTGATCCACCACCATCCTCCCCGTCGTTTTCCATCATTTTAGGTTTTCGGCCACCACCTCCCAATACGGAGACGGCCTCCGACCAGTCACCTCCACTGTTAACCCGAAATCCTGCGACCACAATCAGAGTCAGACCGGTCCAGAGCCAAGGAAAGCTTCAGACATCTGACAGCATGGGCGGCTACCCTTCTGGTGATCGCCATCCTCAGCCTTAAGGGAGTGGGGGGTTACGTGTTGGCCAGCCGTGCATCCCTTCAGCCAGTCCTCAGGATTCAGTCCAGGGGAGTTCTAGGCGAGCACCCAGGAGCCCGCTTCCTCGGATAGCAGTGGCTCGTGCGGTAATAGTCCGTTGTAACCGCACAAACCCTCGTCTCCCCTTAGTTAGCGATGGCTTGTGCGGTTACAACCTGTTGTAACCGCATGAACTCTTTGGCATTAATTGCTCTCAACCGTCTGGGCAACCCACCCTCCAGTATAAATAGGGGGTTAGGGGTGCTTAAAGGGGACACGGAACTTGAACCAGATCTGCCCTGTTGTAGGTGCGGTTACAAGTACTGAGTGATCGGGTGTCTCCAATTTTCTGTGCATTTTGCCTTGTGCCTTGTAATAGCTTGTAATAGCCTATTTGTGGAATATTACTGCCCGCAACAAGTGGTATTCGCCGCTGCGGGTAAATCTGGTGTTCGGCGCTGCCAGCGGCATCCTTCTTTCTGTGCTCTGCTCGCTCAGTCTTCAAGGGCTAGTAACCGATTGTTTGCGATTCCTGATTCCTCCGCTATTCGCTTGACCCGTTGCTGAGTGTGGAGGTTGGTGACAATTTTGGCATAAACATCCACCACCGCACACTACCTCCACTACCCCACTACATTCACTTCCTAAAATTTATGATCTATTCCTAAATTCAGCCATTAACTCACCCCACTCTCCCATTACAGCCGGCCCACCCCATTCCCCTCTCATTCACGTGTATCCCTTTTCACCACCCCAAACCACCTCATTCCTCCCTATTCTAATTCTCCTAAGCCTAACCGAACCCTATTCCTCACAGGGAGCCACAGAACCCCCTCCCCTCCCAAAACTGACCCACCTCCCGCTATTCATGCAACCCACCTTTGATCCCCCTCCCAACCGACCACTTCCTCCTGCAGAAAATTCCCTGGACAGCAACTTACAACCCTCCCAAGCTCATTCCTGCTACCATCCAGCCCCTGTGCTCACTTTCCAGAAAGCCCTCTGCATCCCAGAAACCTATCCGAACCTCCCAACACCTTGCCGAGCCCTCCCAGCTCCTTGACGAGCCCTCCCAGTAGCTGGTTTTTAAATTTTAGCCCCCTCCAGCCGCAGGTAGCCCATTGCAGCTCTATTGGAACCTGAAGTCCAGCCACGGGGGGCTCTTCCGGCCACTCCACAGCTCTCCAAACACACCTCCAGCCCTCCCCCTTCAATATTGTGTGAGTCCAAGGTTTGTTTGTTATTTCTTTTCAGTTGAATCTTGTTTAGTCTCTACTTGAGGGGAATTGGATTGTAAGCTTTGATTTTAGTTGTTTAAGTCTTTGTATTCTCATTTAGTTAGTCATTTATTTTTGTGCACTCTGGCGTTTGTACTTTCCCTCTTGTTTCTTTAATTTAATAACTTTACCTTTCTGTGGCAAATAAAAAAAATTGTTTTATAAAAGTATTTTATTGCAAGCTTAACTCCATTGGAAATTGTGGTTGCATCTAGCCATCTACCAATAGTTCCCTTGGGACCTTAACCTACGTCAAAGAACAAATAACAGTTGTTTTGTGATATGTGGACAAAAGTGGTAAGATTATTTAAAGACATTTTAAAGTTGCCGAACTTTTTTCATACGTTACCAATGCATTGAATGTTGTTGGGGCTCTTGTAAATGATGTGACTGTCTTAGAGCATTAGAAATTGAAAAAAGTTGCGCAAGAAATTAGTTGTGGAAAGTTAGAAAGTGGCAAAGGTTTAAATCAACCACTTGAAAGTAAAAAGGCAAGAGATACAAGGTGGAATTCGCATTTAGATACTATTTTGAATTTTTTTCATATGTTTTCATCTATTGTCAATGTTCTTGAAATTATTACACGTGAAGAAATTGATAGAAATCAAGAGGAACAACCAGTAGTCTTTTAAAAATAGTATGACTTTTGATTTTATCTTTATCTTGCATCTGATGAAAAACATTATATCGAAGACATGAGAATTATCACAAGAGCTGCTGATACGTCTACACATGCCGTTACATACACACGTTCATTCAAGTGGAAGCCGCACATATGGAAGCCGCCGTGGATCCCGATCGTCGTAATTTATGGAGCGCGCAATTGGGAACCGCCATAATTTTCCTTTTCAAATTATGTGTTATTTAATATTAATTAAATGATATTTAATTAATATTAAATAATAATTAAATGTATTAAATGTATTGTCTTAATTAGTGTCTTAATTTGTGTGCCCTCCCTCATCTATATAAGAGGGAGGAGTTGGAGTTGTATGGCATGCTTGTTATGTATGAAAGCTTTTAGGGTTGCTCCCTAAGTTCATCTATTTTCCCTCCTCTCTTCGTCTCCCTCGCCACCGCCGGCCCTCCCCTTGCCGGAGTTCTTCTTCTCTTCCCCGATCTCCCTTCTATTCGGTAACAATGGTCCGACCTGCCGCTCCGCCCGCCGTAGCGCCGCCGGCTTCCGGCTCTCCTTCCATGGCTACTAACACACGTCTCCTCCTCCGCGCCCGGCTCGACGGACACGACGTTGCGCTCGACAAACTCCAGTCCTCCCTCGAAGCCACCCTCGCCATGAACGCTCAAATCCACGCCCACCTCGATCGACTCGGCTTTCCTCCAGCTCCATCTCCGATGGCCGCAGCACACGCCCCTGCCAGAACAGCCCGCACGGCTGCCGCTGCACCTCCCATCCAAAGTCCGTCGGCCGCAGAAGTCATCCGCACCACCAGCGCCCTCGAGTTTCCGGCCGCCCGCCCCGCTCCACCAGAGGCTGAGGCCGCCCCACAGTCCTCATCCATCGTAGGGCAGCACGCCCTTTCTTCCCCACCCTGCGTCCAGCAGCCGACCCCCAGCGTCCAGCAGCCGACCCCCAGCGTCCAGCAGCCGACCCCCAGAGGCTGCCACAGCCATGGCCATTGTCGAGCAGCCAGCCCCACAGTCCCCGTCCACCTCAGGGCAGCCCGCCCGTTCTTCACCACCCTGCCTCAAGCAGCCTTTCCCCAGCTTCGAGCAGCCCGCACCAGTGTCTCCTCCCTGCGTCGAGCAGCCACCGTCCAGCGTGGAGCAACAGCCACCGCCGTCGCCGCACCCCCTGCGCCACGCAGCAGTCGCCGCCGCACCTCTCAAACAGCAGGTACGCCCTCTCGCCAACGTCCCCGACCCCAGCTGCCGCTGCCGCTACCGCCCGGCGTCACTCCCGTCCGATACCTTTGTCGCGCCCCTTGAGCCTCACGCCCTTTACGTTCCTTTCTTTTTAATGGGAAACCGCACCCACCTCTCTCTCTCCATCTCATTAAATGACGCCCTCTCTCCTCTCCCCACATTTCAGTTTCCCATGCCTGCCATTTTCTCCACTACACGCCAAAATTCACTTTCTACAATTTCTGAACACTTTCTGGATCAGCGGGCCCCACCTCACATCTCCACAATTTCTGATGCCTCCCTCCTGCCGCCCCATCACACTTTACATCAGCCCTCCTTTTTCCTTTTTGAATCAAATTCTCCACCCTACACTCACACCCTCTACTATCCGCGCCCCATATTGTTCTCTTCCCCCCAAGAACATAGTCCCCCATCCATTTACAATTTTTGGTTACACGTGTTTCTCATTTCCGACACGTCTCACCGCCCCGTGACTTTTTCACGACTCGACCTTGGGGGCAAGGTCGATTTTCAAGTGCGATGGAATGATACGTCTACACATGCCGTTACATACACACGTTCATTCAAGTGGAAGCCGCACATATGGAAGCCGCCGTGGATCCCGATCGTCGTAATTTATGGAGCGCGCAATTGGGAACCGCCATAATTTTCCTTTTCAAATTATGTGTTATTTAATATTAATTAAATGATATTTAATTAATATTAAATAATAATTAAATGTATTAAATGTATTGTCTTAATTAGTGTCTTAATTTGTGTGCCCTCCCTCATCTATATAAGAGGGAGGAGTTGGAGTTGTATGGCATGCTTGTTATGTATGAAAGCTTTTAGGGTTGCTCCCTAAGTTCATCTATTTTCCCTCCTCTCTTCGTCTCCCTCGCCACCGCCGGCCCTCCCCTTGCCGGAGTTCTTCTTCTCTTCCCCGATCTCCCTTCTATTCGGTAACAGCTGCAAAAAAAGGATCAGGACATCATTAATGCAAGGAATAAAAAAAAAATCAAAATAGTTATTATTCAATATGTGAAATGTCGATCTTCAATGGGAGGCTTTCATCAATGAAGTATCATTCTTTTGTGGAAAACACGATATTGATGTTTCAAACATGGATGACAAATTTTATCCCGCAGGAAGATCAAAACGCAATGCACGAGATATTACAAATTATCACCATTTTCGGGTCAAGATTTTTAACACTATGATTGATTGGATGCTGAATGAGTTAAATGACCGATTTAATGAAGTAAATACTGAATTACTTCTTTGTGTTTCATGTATTGATCTTAATGAACATTTCATTGCTTTTAATAAGGAGAAGTTGATTCGACTAGCAAAATTTTACCCATGTGATTTTACTCCACCAGATTTGCAGTTACTTGATGGTCAGCTGGATATATATATCTTTGATGTGCGGCCTAATAAGGTATTTTCACAAGTTCATGGTATTAGTGGACTTATTGAAAAATTAGCGGAGCTTAAAATGATCATTTCCAATTGATCTATCAACTTTTGAAGTTGACTTCTCATCTACCGATTGCAATAGCTAGCATAAAAAGAATGTTTTCATCTATGAAGATTATAAATATTTCATCTATGAAGATTATAAATATTTCATCTATGAAGATTATAAATAGCCGTTTGAGAAATAAAATAGAGGATGAATGAATGAATGATTGATTAGGAAAATATTGTAGACAAGAGCACTAATGAAGAAACTATTAAGCGTTTTCAGAAGATGTGTCTGCGAAAAGTTGTTTGTTGAACTAGAAGTTCTTTTTGAAAACTTTACTATAAGTTTTCATAATTGTGCAATGTTTAATACCAGTAGACATTGTTTTCTGAATTATAATGATTGTTTAAAAATATTGTTAAATCATAATATTATTTGACCTGAGTCTATGTATTCAATATTTATTTTTTTGACTTTTTTATGAAAATTTTATTTTTTATTTAGTGCCCAAGTTAGGCAAAAGTTATAGATACACCACTGAAGGTGGTGGTGGAGGGGATGTTGGCCGACGGCTAGGGGTGGTGGTCGGAAGTGAGGACGGAAGGTGAAAAGAAGTGGCTAGCCAAGTCAAGGGAGAGAGGGGATTCTAGACATCACGCCTAGTTTTCGGCTTTGGCACCAGGTGACCAAAGGCTAAAATTTATTCTTCAATTTTCGATCCTTCTAAATGACCTTTCTATCTCTATCTATAGAAATATGAGCCTTTGGTCACCTGGTGTATGTTCTTTTTGGAAATTTTACTATAAGTTTTCATAATTGTGCAATGTTTAATACCGGTAGACATTATTTTTTGAATTATAATGATTGTTTAAAATTAATGTTAAATCATAATATTCTTTGATCAGAGTCATGCATTCAATATTTATTTTTTTGACATTTTTATGAAAAAATGATTATTTATAATTATTTTTTATTAAGTGCCCGAGTTAGGCAAAAATCATAGTTACACCACTGAAGGTGGTGGTGGAGGGGATGTTGGCTGACAGCTAGGGGGGGGGGGGGGGGGGTTGGAAGTGAGGACGGAAGGTGAAAGGAAGTGGCTGGCCAAGTCAAGAGGGAGAGGGAATTCTAGGCGTTACACCTAGTTTCCGGCTTTGGCACCAGATAACCAAAGGCAAAAATTTCTTCTTCAATTTTTGATCCCTTCTAAATGACCCTTCTACCTCTATCTATAGACATGAGCCATCATGGATGGTCGTGACTCTCTGATCATAACGGCCTCCAAAATACACTAAAATATAAATACAAAAAAATAAACTACAAATCATGAATCGCGGATCCAAGTAAAATGAATGACTCTGATCGTTGAGTGGACCAATGTATGACGTGATCCCCATCACCCTCAACGTCGAGTTAGGATGGGACTATCACCATGCTCAAGAGTTTTAAAATCACAATGGTGATGTTTGTGTTTTCGGCGCCAATCAACATGCACAATTCTTTATTTGGATATTTATGTATTAGTAAATCCAAATTTTTGCAGCAAAAACAGAGGTCATGACGGTGTAGGTCGAGGTATTCTTGATGAGATAGGCATTGAGGTTGTCGGTTAGATTGTGATAGAGGTGTGTGTGAACAAAAATTAGAATGCTAAGATAAATATGCAAAAAATCTAAAAATGATAAATCACCGAGTGTTAATAATAGAGAGAAAAAGTGTGAGTGAAATCTACTTAAGATAAGATGATACAAAACAGAATTATGTGATTTAGACATGTACAACAAAGATTATAAAATGCCTTAATTAGATAAATAAATAGTGCTGGCAGATTGGGTAGGATATGAGATAGACCTAAGATAACATCAAAAAAATATTGTACGAGATAATTTTCGTAGTTTAAATTTAACGCCTCAAACAACACTCAACAAGAACTAATGATAAATAAGAATTTATAAACCTGATCCCAAATAGTTGAGATAAGGCTATTGATGATGATGTCGATGAATATAATGAGATTAACATGTGGTCTTATGCTTCTGATTTTCAGTGTGTCATCTCTAAACTAGAATATTATTAAACTATTAACTATTAACTCTTAACATTTCTTTTTCATATTTTTAATTTCATATGATGAAATAAGAAACAAAGAATCATCAAATTATGATTTATAATTGTGAAACACGTATGGTTGACTGATTTTTGCACCTCTCTTTGTAATTTCACATAAGGAACTCTAGACCCTAAGACATCCAACATCAAAATGTAAATCATCAACAATAACCATAACTTTATCTCAACTATTTGGGGTGCACACTTTAGTAAATTTCACATAACGAACTCTAGACCATGGTTTATGATTTATGATTGTGAAACACTTATGGTTGAGTGATTTTTGCACCTCTCTTTGAATTTCACATAAGGAACTCTAGACCCTAAGACATCCAACATCAAAATGTAAATCATCAACAATAACCATAACTTTATCTCAACTATTTGGGGTGCACACTTTAGTAAATTTATTTTCAAATGGTTCTATCAGGTATTAAGCTACACACGCAAACTAACCTTTTAATATCCCCCCTTCAGAATTCAATTTATATCCCTGGTCTTCAATAAATTGGTTCAAACTTTTGATGTTTCCGATGTGTGACTTGAGGCGATGAACTGAAATGGTTACATGATTCACAGAAAAACCATTAACAAGGGTCCACGCAGCATATTCACTTTCCCTGAGATACGAGTTGGGGAAATGAAAAACTGAAAATCGTTAGTAACAACCTATTCAGCAAATCTACACATTTTACATATAATGGGCTCGTAACATGCAATCTATAGAATCTCAATCTAGATATAGAGATCTAGATTGATCGTGCTGAAACTGGAGAAAAGTAATGCCTATCACCTATCTAAAAATATAGTATACTAGCAAAAACAGCAGATAAGCATGAATATAAAACCTTGCAAGATGTTGATAGTCAGAATATGAAGGTGTTTCCCAAGTTAAACATCCCAATGTACTTGCAAGGGATGCATATTTATTTCCATTTCCTGAATTTTTTAAATACTTTTTGATAACTTCCTGCATGCATGAGCAATTCACATCATTATCGACATAATAAGATTGGGGAATTGAATTGTCGAAGAGGACATTATTAATATTAACTAATCAGGATAAAGTAACAAAATCAAATGAATTCTACATTATCTAAAGTGAGGTACACTACCACTTCTCAAGTGCAGCCATCTTACTGCTTCTACATGTTCACTAAGTAAAAAATGGTTAAAGAACAATAATTTCACATCCAGTATATAGCTTCCAACTAGTGCATCAATATTTCCACGTCCTGATTAAAATTTAACATATTTATGGAAATCTAAGAACAATAATTTTGTAAAATATAGAAAATCAGTATTTAGGCTATGTTTGGGAGAGTAGTTGAAGAACGGCAGTGGTTGTGAACGCATTGGTGGTAAAAGTAGGTTGTGTTTGGGTAGCATGAAAGCGAACATCATTTCCCCAAAATCACATTGTGTCAAAACCTCATCATAGTCATCCATGCAGTCAGACATTATTGACGCTGAACTCCTCGACCCCCAAAAACAGATTATTTGACCTAAAACACTGACCACAAAACTCCAAAAGTGCATTCTCATAGTTACACACTGCCACCGCTCAAATACAGCGTTGTCCGAAACAGAGCGCAATGCATTAAAAAATAGTCTTGTATCGTCCATTAATTAGATATCAATCATATCATATATTAAAAATATGTATTGTATATTAAAAATTATATTATATTATAATGATATCATAGATTAAAAATATAGTTATACTATATCATACATTGAAAATATATAATTACGCAATACATTGAAATCTAGTTTGATTAAAAAAAAGTCTAGGTTTGCGCTCGGAAAAAGTGCAGGCAATGTTGCAGTTAGAGGAGATGTCAGTGATACTTTAACAACCGACAGTGGAGAATGTGCAATTGCCACTATATCATTGCATGAATGATCTTTACAGCCTTTTTTAATAAATTCTCAGTGTATGTACAGCCTTTCTTTTTTCAGATTCAGAACATTTCTCCCATAGCACTCTAATTGCCTTAACAATTTAAACCATGTATACAAAATTATCCTTGATAATCTAAATTCAGCATGCAAAATCAGAATTGTTGGGTAGTCTTACCTGACTTTGAAGACTCATCTCATCCACAAGAAGCTCTGATATGAATATCCTTGGCAAAGGCCCCCCAAAGTAGCTTCCAGTATCGTAGCTCGGTGGTGCAAACCACAATGCTTTCAACTTTTTGGCAGGAAATCTCAACTCTTCCCTCCGTGTGTAACCAAAGTCCAGGAAGAATTTAGCAATGGAATCAATCCCATAACCACCTATCTTCACTTCCAAGAAAAAAGGAAGTGAAGGAAACCAACAAACAACAAGCACCGAGTAAAACAAAAGGATTGAAGAGCTAAATTGGAATAATTTTTTCGGATTATCTGTATAAAATTCTCCGTAGTTTGTAATTTTTGTGTGGAAAATACTAATTAAACTTTTTATAAATAAAGAACGAATTAATCTATAATCAGTACATATAAGTTCTAACTAACACAATTGAAGTATATTCATGTTATAAGTTCACATTTATTACAAAGTACATGCTAATTACTTTAATTTAATCAATCAGACATTTAATTAATGAATACCAAACTAACAAGTGAAGTACTAATTATCTTAATTGAAAATAAAGAGCCCAAAATGATTTTAATTAACAATTAAAACTAATTTTCAGATTAATTTCGGCCCAAAATGAATTTTCTAGATTTACGTCATCATTATTTAGAAAATCCTGCTTCCATAAAATCATCAAATCAGATGCGTAAAATCCTACTTGATCCAAATAAGCCCTAACATTACTATTGGTATTTGCATGATTAGTCATGAAACTCCTAAATAATACTGTAATATTATAACAAGATTGGATCTAGTACAGACAATGTTTCAAGATTCTGTGAAGAAATCAAAATTTCAGATGTCTTTATCTATAAACACGATGAATCACTGTTCTTGTTTGATCCAAATAACTAAACACGGACATGGTTTTTTTTTAACAAGTAGCCCTAATTATATAATGAGATAGTAGTTTACCCCAAATGTCCTAAAAGCGAAGTGATCATAGCAAATTTGATTCCCGTCGGCCGTGAGTACAAGGTCCAGAACAGCCTTGGCAGTAGGGTTTCTGCCCAAGTATACCTTCTCCATACTCAAAACCGCTGTCCTAAAGAATGACTCCGCGCTCTGCAGCCAAGCTTGTCATTAATAATCAGTTGACGCAATCACGAAGCTATCTAAGTCAGGGGATAAACCTTTGTAGATGCATCACCGATCGTGTCCGTTAGGGATTCTACGGCCATGATTCGGGTAGGGCCACGGAGGCAGATTGGCCGGCTATGAATCCATTTCGCCGATGATAGGATGCACTTCGAAGACGATTGGGAGAGAGGGGAGAAAGAAGGAAGGGAGGTTAATGTTTTCTTGGCTGAACGGAGAGAGAGGTAAGCCGGAACCCTAGCCGCCGCTTCCATGCATCCACCGGAGATCGAAGAGAACAGAGGGTAAGCGATCTGTTTCTTTTGTTTCAGAAGAGACACTGAGACGGGAGTGACGGCAAATTGGCGTGGCTATTTTATCCTAAGTTTAAAATAAAATAATAATATTAAATTAAGTAGTGTGGAGTGGAAGATATAAATGGAGCTGTCGACTGTCAGAACGCAGCGGTTACAAATGAAAAATCTGTTTGGTAATGCTGTTAAGAACTGAAAATATAGGCAATTGTAATTAGCACCGCACTTTTGACTATCCGCAACTATTTGATATCCGCTCAAAATGGCCATCTGCAAACAAAATTGATATCCGCAAACTAATTTTTATGAAAAATACAAAATTCATGAATTGTAAACAATATCACTACTAATACATTGATATAAATTAACTTCACAAAACACCATTAAAACATAAATCATTGTCATTGTTTTAGAGTCCATAAGAACAAAGTTAACATTCAAAACAAGCTATGATTGCATCCAAAATTGTCATTGCTTCAAGCAAATCTTTTACCCTGCAAAAATGAATAGAAAAATTAATATTAATAATTTTTACATTACACTTTGAAATAAAGTTAAAGTAAGACAATTTTAGAATCTCCGCTTACTACCGTATATATCATCGCACAAAACACGTCGAGTTTCAAGCTCCCAATATTAATTATTTGCAAGGTTTGTATAGAAATTTTCCCAACTAAATCTGAATACAATGCACCTGTGAAATCATTGCTAATTTTGATGGAACTCTCGCTGAATGACCGTTTAATTTCTGTATGTTGAAGTTTGATCATTTGATCAAAAGTCTTTCATATAGTTGTCAATTTACCAATTGATACCTCTAAGAATTTTTTCAATTGGCTATGTCCTCCCTCCACACGGTTTGTGCATGAATTACCCAGGTGCAAGTACTTATCAATCCATGCTGAAATAAAATGAACTTTGTACGACTCTATCCAAGTTGTTGTAACATAACCCAGCACATCAGAGTATAAGGAAGAAATCTCAATCACTAATTTATTAAAAGCAACATTAACATCACTTTCCGATGCGGCTTCAATCAATCCTTGTCATTCATGCATAAAATTAATGCTCAAAATCCTTTCGTTACTAAACAATTTCTTGCAATGAGCTAGAATATTTCTATTAATGTGCACACGACATAGAATATTCTTTGTTTGTGGAAAAACACTTGCAATACCATTCATCAAAGCAATCTCCCTATCTGTAACCGTAACTGTTGGCAAACATTCCGGTTCAAGAATTGACTTAAAATATTGTAAAACTCATTCATAGCTTGACTGAGTTTCATCAGACATAAAGGTGAAACATGAAAAAAATGACTTAGTTGTTGACGTCATTCCAACAATGCATTGTAAGGGCATCCGATATCTGTTGGTCTTGTATGTGCAGTCTAGTTGAAAAACCGTTCGAAATATGTTTGTTAATTTAATTGAAATCGGATGTGCAAAAAATAAACTATGTAGTTTCTTGGTAGTTTCATTTACTTTATTGAAACTAACATAGCCGGTGTTGTCTATGCACTTGTACAAAAACTGAATCGGAGTACGACCCTCTAAATCTTTCTTTTGTAGCTTAGCTCTTGCATTGTAAATTGTTCGAATAACTGTGGTGTTTTCCATATTTTTTGATTTCACCGCCGATAATATTTTCCGTGGTTTAACACCTGCACTATACATCTGTTCGACTAGTTTTTCCTCATGGACGTCTAATCTACCGACATATGCATGCGCTTCCAAATGTACTCTTTCATGATTGTGTACACCACAAATGACCTGAAGTTTCCATTCTTCAACATTTGCTTCCTTTTGTCCCTTTAAAGAAAATAAACATCCACAACGCTTGGAGGTTGATCTACGGATTCCCTTCTTCACCCAACCCTTTTTGTTTTGATTAACCCGATAGTGGCCACTTCTATCACAACCTCTCAAGACACGAGGTTTTAGCCGGCCAACAACTCTATCTGATGCCTTTATAGTAACAACATAGCCAATATTTTTTCCAACATGATGAGCCCAATCAACTAAGTCATCCTTTGAACTAAAAATAATATTAGTTTCAAAGTGTGCGCTGACATTAACTTCAAACTTTTGAACGTTTTCGACATTTGTAATATTTGGGTCTACATGTCTAACAAACAAGAAAGACTAATAAATAAGGGCAATAATAATTTAAACAACATAACTAAATTAAATTACTTAATATGTGGTATATTTCATACCATGCACAATCAAACAAGATTGTTGGTGATCGTTCGCCATATCCGACATTTTTTCTCTCGCACAAAATTTAAACCTACAAAAAATTGATGGAATACACTAAATTAGCAATGCAGTTTTGATTTCACACTACATCCACAACATACAGTAAATTAATATATGTTCAATAGTATTACTGCAAAATCAGTTATTATTTGACATCCAAACCATGAAAATTATTTCAAAATTATTAATGAGGGATAAGTATCACCTCGAGTAAGTATCACCCGTGTCCCCTGCCGGTGAGAAACCCCTAACTAAACCATATGAAAATGATTTAGAAAGATGAATATCTCGCACTGAAATGGACGAACTGAAATCTTCACTTTGAGATGGACGAACTGAAATCTTCACTTTGAGAGAGCTATTGATTGAATACCTAAAGGCAGTGTAGAGTTGTAACTGTACTCGTAAAGGGCTCTGCGACGGCGACGAGGCAAAGGCGAGGTTATAGCAAGGGCGAGGCGACGGCGACGGTGAGGTGAGACAGAGTGGACCGTGAAATACCGGAGGCGAGTGCGGCGAGGCGACCTCCAGCAACGGCGACGGCGAGGCGAGTGCGAGATTGTGCGGTGCGGCCAGGCGACCTCCAGCAACGGCTCCAGCGACGGCGAGGCGACCTTCAGCAACGGCGACGGCGAGGCGAGTGCGAGATTGTGCGGTGCGGCGAGAGAGTGAATCGCAAAAAGGGAGAGTGCGGCTAGCGTTTTACGAAACCCTAAAAAACTCTTAAAATTGGGTGCGAATAACCAATTTAAGGGTGCGGTTAACAATTGCCAAAATATATTAAACTGTTTGGTAAATCATATGTTTCTATTATAATAGAATTCACACAATAATCTTGCACTTATATTCATACAATAATCTTGCACTTGTATAAACAAAATTCAAATGTCCAAATAAGGCCTAATAAAAGATGGAGATTTAGGCTTTCATTTGAGAATCCGTTTAAGTGGGTTTAGTTTTATCAAAACGTAATGAAGGGGGCGAAAATTATTTGTTTTTTCGTCTTGTTTTCAAAACGCAATGTAGGGGATGAAAACCCCCTGTGAGTGCTCCAATTTATCGCGTTTGGAGGAATAGGCGAAGCGCTAGGGCATCACAGGTATCGCGACCTCCGTCGTCTCTCTCGTCGCCGCGAGGAGGAATCCATCCCGCCGCATCTTTCCTCCGATGGCATCCAAGGTTTCCGATCGCATCTTCTTCGACGCAGGGGTCTTCTCCTCCGCATCGGGTCTTCCCCGACCTGATTCTTCCCGGATCTGCAGGTACCTTTCTCTGTAGCTTCTTCTCTACATCTGTTGCATCGTCCTTGTCGCACAGACATCTCACATATCCCTCCTGTTTTGTGCAGCTGTGATCCCCCATATGCTCATCAAGCATTTAGATCTTGCCCTTGAGTTGCATCACTCAACAACTGCAGGTATACATGCCACTCAAAATTTTTTTGGTGATTTGGATGTTGGATCTTATGGCGCCCTTAGAGGGGGGGGGGGGGGGGGGGGTGAATAAGGGAATAAAAATCTTTTTATAATTTTATGAAAATTACTAAATTATTTTATAATATGAGAAAGACAAAATAACAATTTAGCTAATTTGTGAGAATATCATAATTTTCATCTTTAGAAATAAATACTAAATTGTTTTATGATTAAGAGATTGAAATAAACAATTTAGTTAAAGTAATTTGAATTAAAAACTTTGTAACCAATATATTAAAGATAACGCCAAAAGAGAGAAATCAAGTAAACACAAATAAAGACATGATTGTATTTATATAAAAAAGGTGTTTACAAAATTTGATTTCAATATCGCTAGAAATCGGAGGCGTACAAAAGTGGATTTCTTTTCCTTTTCTATACCGACTTGTATCCCCACAAACCGGTTGGCTTTAGCCTATCCTTCCCCGGATAAGGCCTCAAGTCGCTCTAGTCAATCCTTCCCCGGATATGGCCTCGAGCCCCCCTAGATCTAATCACCTAGAACTAGTCGCCAACACAAGGCGAATTACCCCCTAAGTCCTACCCAGACCTAGTCGCCAACACAAGGCGAATTAACAAAACGGTTACAAAGAAAGTATGGAATGGAAATAAAGATAACAATAATAAAAACTCGCTATATGAAATCTCTGGAGTCGAGGATGAAGGATCGCTGTAGCATAAGCGAGGTAGAAGCGATCGTCCTTCGGATGTAGCGTGACGTTGTCCTCCTCCAGAATTCTCCTTAAGCTTTTTGTGGGAGATCCATCTTCGGCAGCATAGCAGCAGTAGAATTATGGCACAAGCTCTCTCTCTGGATGGATTTTCCAAAACGAGAAGCAAAGCTCCATTTTATAGAACTCCTCGCTAGCGCCTGCGGTAGTGGCTAGCGCCTGAGGTAGCGTTCGTGTCCAGCAGTTGCGCAACCGTCGGCGGCGTGGCGTTCTGCACGAATTCGAGATAGCGCCTGCGGTAGCGATAGCGCCTGGCGGTAGCGCTAAGGAAACCGCTGAGACGAGGCTAACCGCTTAGCTAACGCCTGGCGTTAGCGATAGCGTTAACGATAGCGTTAGCGATAGCGCTGACGGTAGCGCTAGCACTGGCGGTAGCGCTGCTCCTTTCAAATAGTTGTTCCAAGCTGCCTTATACCTGTGGAGTATTGCACATATAGTTCTTGCACACTATAAACACGCTATAAGCAATATCAAATACAATATGAGATTTGTTATTCTCAAACAAAGGGATGTGACACACATGTCCAACAATCTCCCCCTTTTGATAATAACAAATCCTCTAAGCAAGAAATCAACAATAGTGTTTATAGATAAGATAAGCAAGATGATAGTGCAACTATAGTATATGATAAGCATGATGAAATTGTGCATACTCCCCCTATCTTAATGCTCTCCATACATAAATGCAGTTTATGTTTTTACTCCCCCTAAATGATAGATTGCATGATTTAATTATTCTCCCCTTAATCTTCTAGATTTCTTGAATTAATCTCCCCCTTTTGGTATTATCAAAAGAAGGTGGGGTGAGGGTAGTAAGGAGGCATTTAAATAATAAAGCATGATCGAGCTTTTGAATATATGAAATGATAAAGAGTTGAAGCATAGTATATATAAGAGATTTCAAATAAAAAGATAAGAGTTGTAAGCAAGTGGAAGATTATAAGAAACATCTTTTTTGTAAGCATGAAAAACATAAGTAAAAATATGAGTTTTAGTTCAAAATTGAAAGATGTTTTAACCTTTTTGAAATCTCAAAGTTTTTCATAAAGATACCAAGCATGAAATGAACATATTAAAGAGAGATTATACTACAATGTTACTTAATTTTAAGTTCAAGAGATACCAAAACATTATAGAGATCATGCTAGGTTATCTAGTGCATTTTTATATAAAGAGTAGTATAGATAAAGCATTAGAATCCAATACTCATGAGAAGAAGTGTTATGAAAGATAATGATGTGCACATAAGTGTATTTTGGGCAATGTTAACAATTGATTTAAATCATCAAAATACAAGACATATGTAGAGTAAAGTGCACAATAAAACACAAGTAAATTACTTTCACACACTTTTAATGCACATAATTTTTTTTAACAAAGTGGTGTAATAACTAAAGTTTGCACAAGCCACTTTACTATTCTTTCCAAGGTGCTCAACCTCACAATGCTTATGAAGACTTATCAGGAGGTTCAAGTAGTGCTTGATGGAGTTATATTTGTCTACATATATAATTTTTTGTTCACATTTGTGAGACAACATTCTCCGAATACACTTGTTTTGCAAACCCAATTTTTTTTTAACTTTTAACCACTTTTCTAAATTTCATAAGTGCAATTCAAATGTAGTGTAGGTAATAAACTTATGCAAGTTTTAATTCATTGTACAAATACAATACACAAGCATTTTTAGATTTAGACACACATGTTGATTACCAAAATAAGTGAGTGAAATGTATCATTATCAATCATAAAATATTTACTCATACTTAGAGACATGCTAAGCTTGGTTCTACACATTTTTCAATACAATTGATGCACTTTAAATAGATATATCAAAGCATAAAAAACAAAACAATGTTCATAGTAATTTCAAGGAATAAATTTTAACATTATAAATAATTCTAAATAATAGAATTCATACATGCTTGATATTGACAATAAAGATCATACAGTTTTTTTATCATTTTTTAAATCAAATAAAAAACAGAAAATCACAAAAATATATTTTTGTATTTTTTGAATTTTGAATTTTTGTAGTAGATTTTTCATAATATGAAGAAAAACATAAATAACAAAAACATATTTTTGTATATTTTTTTGAATTTTGATCTTTTGTAGTTGATTTTTCATAATATAAATAAAACAAAAAATAACAAAAGTTAGAAATACAACAAATAAGTATAAAATATGAACCAACATATTTTTATGGATTTTTAAAATTTTTAAAAATCAGAAAATTCTAACATCCACGCTAGCGCCGGCGCTAGCGCTAGCGCTGGAAACAGTACTCGATTTTTTGAGAATTTTAAAAATCTGATTTTTTTATTTTGATTAAGTGTCCTTAGAGTAGTTCTATGCTGAAATTTCAGAATTTTCAGAGATGTCTTGATTGCTCAAATTTGCATAAAACTTTAGCTTTTTCAAATACATGTGTTTTACAAAAACATTTAACCTCAAAAAAATAAATTATGCAAACACATGAGGACATTTTTATTAAACAATCCAAAATATGCATGATTTAAGTAATAAGTGAATAAAAATGTTCATGCAGTGAGTAATATAAGTATGTCCTAAGATTAAAGGCTACCCCGACTAAATGTCTACACGCTAGCCCCATACTAAGTGACGGATGAGCATGAGGAGCTGCACGCATGCCGTGGGTTGGGGTGTTAGTCCCATATGCACACACTAGAGAACACTCAACCTAACACTCTTTCCCCTCAGTGCCTCGCAAGGCCCCACTGGAACCCTCCCCGGTTAAGGACAAGACATGACTTAGAGGTTAGGTCTTTAATGCATACAACCCTACGCCCCCGCTATTATGAGATATGAAGTCATAGGTGAAATAATCTTTTGGACAACCTATGCTTTTAAATCTATGGGTTGATTTACAAACTATGGGTTTTGTTTAATGTGATGAGTTATATAAATCTGCATAGTTTTTCTACTTTTATGAAATAACGATATGAGATAACTAGCACAATTACTAATATTCAATAAGTGACAATGCTAGCATGATGAGTTTAGGGTTTAATGTCATGTCATAAGATTAATATTAATATTGCATGTATTCCAAAATAGAATTTCAAATTATAGATCTAGAATGGAGTGATGATTTAGTTTGATTTATACTTTCATTACAAAGTTGATTCTAGAGTCTACAAATATGAGAGATACATGCAATCACTAGCAAAGCAAATCAATGCATCAAATAATGTAAAGAAAACATTATTCATAATTTTTATCATAAGATTCATAATTCCTATTATCGATTTGAGATATGTCTTAATAGAACATGAATTATGATTTATGATTAAAGAGAATTTTTGCATAGAATATATGTTAGATCATCATGATGTATGAGAATTCTAATCCTTCTAGACTTATGATATAGTGATATAGTGATTTTCTTTTGAAAGAACATGATTGATTTGTAAGTCTGAAAAATTTCATATAATCATATAAAAGAGAAAGATCATATATATAAAGTTTTGAAATAAAATTTCATTCAATAATTGAATATATTGATCTTTAGTTTTGCATGATAAGATATGATTTATGATACCATATTCACATATATTCCAATAATTAATCCATAACCTATGTGTTTGTTGGAATTTTAGTATTCTATTATAATTTCAAATCACATAGTTATCATGAAATTTGAATAACATTGTAAGTGTTCTACCTAGTATAAAGATATAAGCATAGACCAAGAAACAATGCTAGGATAATGAGTTTGGATGCAATGTTATTACATAGGATTAATGGAGATTATGTTGCATGTAATATGAGAAGTTCTCAAATTAATTTTCTTTAGACCTAGAATGAAATGATTAAACTTTTGATTTGATCTTAATGATACAAGATGATTCTAAGGTCTAAATTTCATGCAAACATTGGTGACACACATCACACACATAATATAAAATATGAAATAATTATACTAAGGATAGCATGTGATGAAAAAAATCCATAAACACGGAAATTTCTAAATCAAGCAAACTAAGATAGCTTTTAAAACAGAGTTGTAATTGGGCAAGTTGACAGCACCAAGAGAACTCAAATGAGCAAGCCTAGTTTGCCGTTGGATGGAGATTTTTGTGCTCTTCCCGAAAATATATTAAACGCGAAAATCGGACGAGCGGAACAAAAGATATGACTATTTGAAGTTTTGATCAAAAACTCGCTTTTTGAAAGATTAAGCATGCGTTTAGATGAATTTCTGCTTTCAATTTTTCTAGATAATGTTCTTCATTATAAGGGCTATCATATGCAGCAAATAAAATAGAAGATTATCATAACGTTGCGCATTTTAATTTTTAGCTTAAGCCCTTTAATAAACCATTTAAATCCATTTTTTTAAAAATAATTTCATTAGCCTTGAAAATAATTTCTATATTCAAATTATAATGTTAATTCAAGACATAGATGGATAAAGGATTTAAAAGGATAAATAACAATCAAAGATGAGAGATAGATCACTTTTGAAAAATATATGACTTAATGTTCAATTTTAACTCAAATTTGATTTGATAGACATTAGGCTTAATATATGAAAGTCATATTACATGACATATAAAGTGATCATAGCATGTTTTTTTTAAATATAAAATAAACAAAAGAAAAAGAGACAATAAGCATATCATTAAGTAGAGTATTGATATTTCATTTTTAATTGTTTCTACTTCATGCAAATGATTGGATACTAATTAATAAGAGATTTAGGTATCCAAAGGGGACCAAGTGGGATAGTTCCTTTGGGTACCCAAATACATCGTGTAGGCTTTTGGAGAGATAGTGATGAATGGGCCTTTACAAGTGGAGTTGGTGTTTCGTTTTTAATTTTGGGCCTCCATTCATACTTTGGTTGTTTGTCTTTTAAATTCATGTTATGATTATGTGACATCTTTATATGATTATATTTGTTTGAAAAATAATTCATTTGTGATTTATGTTTGTTCAAGTTATTTTTCAAAATAAATTGATGTAGATAATCATAATGAACTTTAATACATGGATTCTTTGAAAATTTATAAGAGTGATTGTCTTTCTTAAGAAGTGATTGTTGAAAGAGTGAGTTACAAAATGTTGTAAATAATTGAGTCTTATTTTGATGATTTTCATTTCTACTCTTTCTTATAGACATACTCTTAGGATAATATTTTGAATTTTGATTTTCATGAAAAGGAGTTTTTAAATATGAGTCATGATTGAAAATATATTGAGATTTATAATAATGACTCTTAAGAATTTTGTGAGGGTCATAATTCTTTTTGAAACCAAACTCCTTTTGATTTAATGTGTGAAAATGGTTCTTTTTAGAAATGATTTTGTAAGTTAATTTATCATTGTTATTCAAAATCTTATGATGAAATTCATTACATGACATTTGAAATTTTTCAACAAAAGATTTTAATTGTATTAACTTACAAGATAAAACATCATTTACAAATAACAATTTTTCATTATGCCTTTTAGAAATTAAGAGCCCTTTTTCAATTTCCTTGAATTTTTCTTTAAATAAATTGCTATCAAAACAAGGAATAGGAATTTTAATCAAAGAGCATGAAAGAGAATTTATCACATCAATATTTGATTCTACGTTATCGTTTGCTTTTAAAGATTCATTTTCTAAACGTAATTTGTAATTAGCAATTTTTAAGTTTAAAATTTTACGTTTAGCAATTTTAAGCATACGAGATGTAGAAATAGAATTTTTTACAAAAAGAGAAGATTTAGATTTTCTTACCTTGCAATAGTTTCCGTCTTCTCTTTTGCTTGATGTGTTGCCAACAAATGAGTCCAATATTGTGACTTTGTATTCTTCTTCCTCCAAGCATAAATCCTCATCGATTTCTTCTCTTGGATCCATAAGGAATTCCTCGTCGATTTCTCTCTTAGATTTATCATCCTCCAAGAATGAGTCCTTGTCGATTTCTTCTCTTGGATCCATAAGGAATTCCTCATGTTCATTATTTGTAGAAGGAAGATTATAAGTATTCTCAAGAAATTTCCAAACTTCATAAGCAGTAGGAAGTGTATAAATAAGTTTGAAAATATTTTGATCTGATGCACAATATAGATAATTCATAGATTTGGCATTTAAAAACATTTCATTTTTATTTAAAATACTTGGGGGCATTTTAATTGTAATATTCCATACTTTAATATCCAAAGATTTAAGAAATCTTTCCATAAGAAATTTCCACCCATTATAATTTTTGCCTTCAAATAAATGTGGTGCCAAAGATTTTCATTTATAAGAAAATTCCCCTCACTTGTAGAAGCGAGATCATGAGACGTCATTATTCCTGGTTTTTAAACCGTTTGGAATAACCTGCGCTTTGATACCACTTATTGGATCTTATGGCACCCTTAGAGGGGGGGGGGGGGGGGGGGGGTGAATAAGGGAATAAAAATCTTTTTATAATTTTATGAAAATTACTAAATTGTTTTATAATATGAGAAAGGCAAAATAACAATTTAGCTAATTTGTGAGAATATCATAATTTTCATCTTTAGAAATAAATACTAAATTATTTTATGATTAAGAGATTGAAATAAACAATTTAGTTAAAGTAATTTGAATTGAAAACTTTGTAACCAATATATTAAAGATAACGCCAAAGGAGAGAAATCAAGTAAACACAAATAAAGACATGATTGTATTTATATAAAAAAGGTGTTTACAAAATTTGATTTCAATATCGCTAGAAATCGAAGGCGTACAAAAGTGAATTTCTTTTCCTTTTCTATACCGACTTGTATCCCCACAAACCGGTTGGCTTTAGCCTATCCTTCCCCGGATAAGGCCTCAAGCCGCTCTAGTCAATCCTTCCCCGAATATGGCCTCGAGCCCCCTAGATCTAATCACCTAGAACTAGTCGCCAACACAAGGCGAATTACCCTCTAAGTCCTACCCAGACCTAGTCGCAAACACAAGGCGAATTAATAAACGGTTACAAAGAAAGTATGGAATGGAAATAAAGATAGCAATAATAAAAACTCCCTATATGAGATCTCTGGAGTCGAGGATGAAGGATCGCTGTAGCATAAGCGAGGTAGAAGCGATCGTCCTTCGGATGTAGCGTGACGTTGTCCTCCTCCAGAATTCTCCTTAAGCTTTTTGTGGGAGATCCATCTTCGGCAGCATAGCAGCAGTAGAATTATGGCACAAGCTCTCTCTCTGGATGGATTTTCCAAAACGAGAAGCAAAGCTCCATTTTATAGAACTCCTCTCTAGCGCCGGCGGTAGTGGCTAGCGCCTGCGGTAGCGTTCGTGTCTAGCGGTTGCGCAACCGTCGGCGGCGTGGCGTTCTGCATGAATTCGAGATAGCGCCTGCGGTAGCGATAGCGCCTGGCGGTAGCGCTAAGGAAACCGCTGAGACGAGGCTAACCGCTTAGCTAACGCCTGGCGTTAGCGATAGCGTTAGCAATAGCGCTGGCGGTAGCGCTAGCGCTCGCGGTAGCGCTGCTCCTTTCAAATGGTTGTTCCAAGCTGCCTTATACATGTGGAGTATTGCACCTATAGTTCCTGCACACTATAAACACGCTACAAGCAATATCAAATACAATATGAGATTTGTTATTCTCAAACAAAGGAATGTGACACACATGTCCAACATTGGCTTATGTGAAAAAGTGTGTATTTTTCAAGTTGATAAATTCTCTATTATGAAAAGTTATTTTGCCAAATGATTCGTTGTTCTGAAAAGCTCTGCAAACACAGACTTTTCAAACAGATCTTCATTTCTCTCAACCAGTTTTCAACAACTCCATTTACAAACTTTCATTTGCAACAGCTCCTTTTACAACCACATCTGCTCTCCCAAATAAAACCTTAAAAGTGCAACAAATGCACAAAACAACCACAAGAAAAATTGAAGATAATAGTTCCTTATGCCTGTACAAATATTTCAACTAAGGAAAATCAGAGTACCCCTCTAAAGTAATGCACCAAGATAAATTCAAATACGGAAGTATTCATCATACAAAATTACAAATAGCTAAGATTCTATGAAATTGTTATGATTCTGCTAATCAAATGATTCCCCTAAAATGGAACCAAAGAAGTCACCCATCATTAATAACTATTAATATTATCAAAAGAAGTAAATGTGTTAAGAAATGCAAATGGCATTGGGAGGAAGAAGACAACCGCTTACAGTTGTATGTTATAACAACTTATGTGTTAGCAAAAGATATTCCTGCTAAGACTCATGCAACAAATGCACTTCAGCGTTTGAAATAAGGTTCGCAGCAAGATAGCTACAGATCTGTTGCCAGCGAACTTCACCAGCACCGGTTATGTCGCCGGAAGCCCCTTTTGGCATATTCCACCGGCGTCGTCCTCTATGGCGAGCTTGGTTCATCCCGTAAGAAGATCGGAGAGAAACAAGAAGGGGAGTAATGAAGTTACTTGCCAAGAAGAAGGTCGTCCGGAGTCCAAAAAGCTCTGTTGGAACGGCAATTATTGCGATGTTGTGGATGGAACGGATGGACCAAATGGCTAAAAATGAGCGATGGCGTTTATTTTTTACAGCTGAACGGAGCTTTAACGTGCAAACAAACGTACCACAAACGTACCACAAACGTACCGTATATCCCCGCCTCACCGCACCATCTAAAACAGTTAAAGATAAAAAAAAAAAGTGGTGTCACGGGACACAAATAATGACTATGTACAACCAACGGCTAAGTGTAACCCAATATCGTTATGTACAACCCAATATGATTAAGTACGGCCACCGAAAGGATCACTAATCTAAGTTTTTCTTCTCCGCCTCATGGTTAGATTTGTCCGGGATTCTTTGTCGGGCAAAAGGATCCGCAACTCCGGCGGGCTAAACCAGTTCCTGTGTTATTAATGGACGTCTTCAACAATCTATCGAAAACGACGGGGAAGGTGTTCGCCGGAAACGAGAATGGTGAATTCGGCACCAGTGGGTATCGAAAAAGGGTAGGGGTGATTCCTAAGCCTATCGGCTAGAAAGGGGGTGGGCGAATCCGATCGGGAAGGAGCTGTAGAGTCCATACGAGGGATGAGCGGGGGTAGGGCTGGGTTGTGCATAGCGGTAGAGCAAAATGATAGAAAATAAGGTATTAATATGTTTGTCTTCTTTTATGGTGTGTCCATAGCGAATATTGGTGTGCCCGTAACACCACTCAAAAAAAATCACGGCTTGATGAGGATTCATCATGGGCTCTCCTTTTATAAAAAACCGGGCGGCGGTTACTCTCACAAACCACTCCGCCCACTATTTTAGTGGGAGAAAAATGGGGGAATCAAAAGCAGAACCGCCATTCCCGCCGCTAATTATCATTCCGAAATCGCGCGCTAAGTGCGCCAACCGCCACGCAGGCGTCAACACCGCCCCCTCCCGCCGGCGAGCGGGACGCGTCGAACCGCACCCCGCATGGGGTGCGGCCGGCCGAACCACACCCCTAATGGGGTGCGGCCGAGCCGCACCCCACATGGGGTGCGGCCGAGCCGCACCCCACAAGGGGTGCGGCCGAGCCGCACCCCACATGGGGTGCGGCCGAGCCGCACCCCTCATGGGGTGCGGCCGTCCGGGCCGCACCCCCTAGGGGTGCAGCCGGGCCGTGCCCCCCTCGGGGTACGGCCAAGCCGCACCTCTTAGGGTGCGGTCGGGCCACACCCACTTTGTGCGGGAGACGGTCGGGCCTCCTCCTCCCCCTCCGATTTTCTTCGCCGGGGGACTTACAAGCGGCCCTCCCGCATTCACGCCTAGTCAGGTGCGTCAAGTCCCGATTCCCCCTTTGGGAATGACTCCCCGTTCCACCGCGCGCTGAAAACGCCTCCTAGCGCGTTCGAAGCGCTTTCATGTTCGATGTGCGCTCAGAACGTTTCTGAACGCGCTCAGAGCACGCTCACTTTTCCGCCTCGCCTCGCTCACTTTTCCGCCTCGGCTCGCTCACTTTTTGTCTTTTCAGTTTCCCACTTTTCAGGAACAGCCTGTCGTCTTTCCACGAAAGGCAAGATGGTCATTTACGAAAAATGGTGATCCGAGTGCTCCAAACCGGGAAATGTGATTCGCCCGTCAAGGTGGTTATGGTGGTTACAACGGCGAAATTACCGGGCTACCCCCGGCCAAAGCTATAAAAATGCCCCCATGGCTTCATTTAAGGGGGCCAGACTTGGAGGACCAGAGAGAGCTCCTTGAAGATTTCCACGGATTTCTCCTTCGGCGCTTGAAGATCTCCTTCGTGGACTTAGAGATTTCCTCTTTCGCAAAAGCGGACAAGGTTGTCTCACTTTCATTCTCAGGAAAGCGGACAAGGTTGTCTCACTTTCGTTCTCAGGAAAGCGGACAAGGTTGTCTCACTTTCGTTCTCGGGGAAGCGGACAAGGCAGTCCCACTTCTGTCTTCTCGAGAGCGGACACGACGTTCTCACTTTCGTTCACAACTGTACTCATAGGAAAAAGACTTAGTTTTTCCGAGAGGTGGCATGTCACCCTCGGAGCATTCTCTATCTCTCTCTCTACTATTGTAACGAGCAGCAGCCTGTCGCGCTCGAATTCTAAGTACCAGATTGTAACCCCCAGAAGATAGTGAAGTTTGGTCGGCACAGCTCCGGCCGCGTGGTTTTTTACCCTTTCCGGGTTTTTCCAAGTTAAACGTCCCAGTGTACTCAACGAATCTCAAATTGACTGTTTGCGCGCTTAATTCGCTCTCGAGCTAAGGTGGTTCAGTTAAACCGGTCTACCAAGAGCCCTAAGCGACCCGCAACAGTTTGACGCCGTCTGTGGGAATGGATTCCCAAATACCAAGCAAAGGATTTCCGAGCGTAGCGCCCGCTTCTCTGGAGTTCACGGAACCAGCAAGAGTGGACACCTCCCCCGAGCTATCTGACGCATGCAGTTCTTCAATCCCAGAGAACCCGGCAAGAAGAGCGCTCATCGCTGCACCCGTCCTGCCCCCGTGGCTTGGATCAACTAACAAGCCGGCCCCCTCGCGGCAGGACATGAGCCGAACGATGTCACGCATCAGCCAAGGCCATCTCCCCTGTCAAAGTCAATTCTGGCATACCCAGTTCCGTCATGGATAAAGCTCCCGCACTGTAAGGAGTTTCACGGAGCGGAGGATCCGTATGGGCACGTTGATCACTTCTTGATAACGATGCGGACGCTCGGACTTCCCGACCAAATTGGTTGCAAGATCTTCACCAAAACACTGCGCGGAGATGCCCTCCGCTGGTATGCATCTTTGCCAAACGGAGCAGTTCACAACTTCACCGAGTTATCCCAACTGTTCGTCGAATGGCACGAGGCACGCTCGCCAAGGATTCGAGAAGAGCGAGGAAAACCTGGCACGGATGAACCGCCCTGCCTAAGGGGGCGGAATGGAGCAAGCATCAAGAGAAGATCCGCGCAAGTGTTCGCCGAGAACGTCCCTGTGCATGGATGGACTTCGCCTTAGACGCAAGCATAGGCAGTCCACCCTGCAAGCTAAGGAGAGTGTTGATAACACATCGCATCTCCTTCAACCTCTTGTTCCTAGCTGCCGTAGTGCGGCTCAAACCCCTAAGCGGGAACCTCAAGCTCAGGGCCAGCGACGCGGAGCTCCCCGACGGAACTATGGTACCCACCATAGGAATCATCACCCTTCCGGTCCAGTGTGACGTTCAGTTTGTCGTCGCAAACACCGACTTCCCCTACGACGCGATATTCGGGAGTCTCCTACTAGACGCCCTGGACCACGACATTTCCATGTCCGGGCACATGACCAACAAAGGGAGTATCCTTAGGAACGCAATGCATGGTCTCAATACACCCGACTCCAAGCTCCCTTGGGTCAATGACGACCCGTCACCAAAGCCAAAATCTGAAAGGCTAGGCGCGCGGAACGACCGCGCAAATCTCGCATTGGCAGAAAAAGCCAAACCTCAGGCACCAACGAATCTGCAGCCAATCGATGCGAGTCGCAAGATAAAGGGCCAGCAGCAGCAATTCGAACTGCTCACGCAGAGCCGAGCAGACCGCTCCCAAGGGCTATCAAGTCAAAGCCCCCAGAGTTACACTCCGCTAAACACCCCCCGCGAGCACATTTTTCCGTAATCTGTAACAGCAGGGTCATCAACTGGCCCAGGCGGCTCTCCCTGCACAGGGGAGATCAATCTCAGTTTTGCCACTTCCACAAAGGTCGAGGACACCAAACAGAGCATTGTGCAAAACTGAAAGAAGAAATTGAACGCCTCGTCCAGTTAGGACACCTGGAGGCTTTCCGTGAAGAAACACAGAAGGGTGCCACTAAGGATCAGCCACCGGGTCACAGCCGCCCACCATGCTGAGCAAGCTCGAGCAAACGCAGCGCAACGGGAGCGCAAGATTACTTCTTCCTCTCGTAAAACTTGTATCAAAAACTTGCTGGCTCAAAAGCCGCAAGATTGCACTTACGCATGTATCAATACTCATTTCCTAGTTATATTCTATCTGTTCTAAATCATTCTACTGCAGGAACCGCTTGGGGCCCTGCCCCAGGGACTCTGCACCGCCGCCGATTGAAGGCTCGTCCTTCTCCTCCGCCATCGAGTCCCGGTGTCGTAGGGGCCTGCCCCCCTTGCGTTCACCCCCGGTTTGAATACGCCCGCTATTCACCGGAAAAGCCGCGAGCCAGACTCGTGCAAAAAGCCGCGAGCCAGACTCGTGCAAAAAACCGCGAGCCAGACTCGTGCAAACTAATTTTTTGACTAACATAAAAGTCGCGGGCTCAGGTCCGCGCAAACTCATCTGTAATTTTGAAAATAATCAAACAATGCAGGTGCTAACAATCAGACTAACAAGATCATGCAAGGGAACCAGTACGATGCATACAATAAAAGAAATACAGCCACATCCGGCAAACGTGCAAATAAACAACAAATCTAAAAGCAGGAAGGGGAAAGATCGACAACATCAGTTCTCGGCCACATCCGAGTAGTCATCCCCAGAAAGATCTCCGGCTCCAAGGCCGACGGTATCGCACCCGAACTTCCTCCCCATCATGCGGAGGGTCTTCTGAATACCTCTCTGAAAGGAGACTTCACACTCTTCCGCTATCAAGGGCTCTACCTTCGACGTCATCACCTCAGCACGAATCTCCTCCATCATCTGTAAACGCTCCTCCGCAAAAGTGAGGGAATCCTTGTACTCGGCCACCCCAGTCGCCTTGGCCTCATCAAGGCTCCGCTCGATCAACGATAGTCGGTCCACCTCACTCCGTAGAAAGCCCAGCTCCCCCTCCAGGAGGAACATCTCCCCCTGTGCGTCCGATAACTGACGAAGGGCGTCCTGTGCAAGCGCCTTGTCACCACCATACTCTGCTCGCAGCTTCCCAATGTCGGCCTCCAGCTGCTGAACGCGAACTGAATCGCGGTCTCTTTTCTCCTGCAAGGCGGACATCTCGCATCTCGACACGCGTAACTCCTCCTGAAGGGCGAAATAGTTGTCCTTAAGACTCACATAATGGTCGTTCCATGTAACGGCAACGCTGGTCAAAGCCTCCGCCTGCAAAAGTTAAGCGATTAGCAAAAGCAAGTAATAACAAAGAAGAAGGGCTAAGTCATGAAAGAAGAACTTCATTTACCGCAAAGGCCATCGCCTGGAGAGAAGATGAAACGCGCTTCGCCGGCATAAGGGGAGGTGGCGGCGGCAAATCCTCCTGTGGGATCTGGACGGCAGGAGGAGACGCCAAAATCTCCACCTCCGAATCAGGCAAACTTGGCTCTCTCCTAGGACGGCTCGGGCCGGCCTCGCAATCATGACTCGTGGGCGCCGGTGGAGTAGGGCGCGGACCAGAAGGGCAGTTCTTAATAACGATCTTCCTCTTCTTCCCGCGGTCTAAGGGAACAGCAGCCTCCCGCTCCGGATCCCAGGAAAGCCCCACCGAGTGCAGTCGACGCTCATCCACGCAACCAGAAATAGAAAGCAAGGCCTTCGACAACCCCTCTCGGCCAGGAAAGCCAGGAATAGGAAGGAACTCATCCTCCCGACCGATCTGTCGGCGGCAGCGTCCAGGAAGCGATCTCCATAACTCCGGTAGCTCCCATCGATTCCGCACATACCCATAAAGAGTGTTACCATAGCGGTAATCAGCCTTCGCTCCAAAATGAAACCAACTTTTGTTACTCCGAATCTCAATACGACCGCCCGGGCCGGTAGAAACCTCGCATCAATCCTTGAAAATCTCGAGCGAGAAACGCATGCTATGCTCCCGGAAAAATACCACCAACCTCATAATGTTCGTCATCCCGCCCGGAGTGAACTGGGTAATCGGGACACCACAGTATCGAAATATTTCAACAACCTCCTCCAGTGGAGGGATGCGAAATCCGAACTTCAAGCAGCTCTCTGAAAGAGCCATGAAACCGGTCGGCGGATTTTGGGCGCGCTCCTCCGCCCCTGGGATCTTCACCTCAACGCCAGGGGGCAACCCGAATAGTTTGCACCATGAGTCAACCCGCGCCTCATCAAGAGTAGAGCGCATGCGCATCGGCCTTGACTGGCCACTTCGCTTTGAAGCCTGCAAGAGAAAATTCGCGCACATAAGCGCACGGATTCAACGGAACAAGTAAAAAGCGCCAAGATGTCACACACAACAAATCGCCCGCACAACGATCCTCATGCATGGCGAAGCGCGCGGACGGCAAGCCACACGCATCCAGCGCCACGCGCGCACGGCAAACCGCCGCCGCGCACATGCACACAGCAAATCATCACCGCGCGTGCATGCGCACGGCGGGCCAACCGCCGCGCGCGCCCAACTGCCGCGCGCGCATGGGAGCGTGCGCACGTCCCCGTTGCCCCCACCGACCGGCACGAAACCCCCGCGGCCAGCACCGACCGCGGCCGGCGCCGCCCGCGCGCGGGCATGCCCCCGCAGCCGACGCCGCCCGCGCGCAGGCTCGCCTCCGCGACCGGTACCGCCCGCGCACGGATTCGCTACCGAGGCCGGTAACGCCCCGCGCGGGCTCGATACCGCCGCCGGTACCGCCCGCGCGGGCTCGCTGTCGCGGCTGGTACCGCCCGCGCGCGAGCACACCGCCACGGCCGGTACCGCCCGCGCGGGCTCGCTGTCGCGGCCGGTACCGCCCGCGCGCGAGCACACCGCCACGGCCGGTACCGCCCGCGCGGGCTCGCTGTCGCGGCCAGTACCGCCCGCGCGCGAGCGCGCCACCATGGGCGGTACCGCCCGCGCGGGCTCACTCCCGCGGCCGGCGCCGCCCCCCGCGCGGGAGCGCGCCCTCCCGTCACCACGCTCCCTCGGTCGGAACCACCCTCGCGGGCGCGCTCCGCCATCTCCCCCTCCTTCACGGAAAAAACAAAAAATAGGAAAGCTTACCTCCACCATGGTCAACGCGCCGCCAACGATGAAGACGACCGGAGTCAATCCAAGAGAAATAAAACCTTCGCACCCCTTCACACGGAGGATCGGACTCCAAAGGTTGTTGAAATTGTTGAAGTGGAAGTTTGGAGGGACTTTGGACCTGGGCGGTCTGGGAGGAGGTCGGGCGGTCTGGTGTGACCGCACGACTCGGCGGTCTGTCTCTGCGGTCTGGCTTGTCTAAGCCTAGCTGCGGTCCTCTGGTATGGCCGCTGGTTTCTGGTCCAAGGCGGCTGAAGGTGAAGGCCGCGCTGTCTGTCTCTGACCGCGTGGAGGGTTGATCGTCTTCAGGTGTGCGCGGTCTGTGCGTGACCGCGTGGCGTGTTGTCCTCTTCAAGGCTATGGCGGTCTGGTGTGACCGCACAGGTTGATCCAGGTTTTCTCCAGAATGCGGTCTGGTGGCTGACCGGGCTTTCTGGTGGTATTCGCGGACTAAGGGTCTTAGTCGCGCGGTCTCAGTTCGCGGTCTCAGGAGGAGGCTGGTATGCGAGCTGGTCGCTGTTCGTGGTCTCAGGTGGAACCAGCATGCGGACAGGAGTTCGCGGTCTATTAGCGAACTGGCTGTGTTCGCGGTCTCGGGCGAACACAGGGGGGGTGAACAGCTTCGGGCGGTCTGGCGATCTCCCTTGGAGTCGCGATCTGCTGTGAGAGTGGTGGTCTCTCATATTCGATGTGGAAGCTGGCGAGTTCACCAAGATGAAGCAGGAGTACTATTGCTGATCGCGCGGTGTGACCGGTAAGGTCGTGCGGTCTGGGGGGGTGGTGATCCTATCTCATAGGGTGGTGACTGGATCAGGTCTCATGCCTATAAATAGGACCCATCGGCAGCAATAATCAACACACACCAAGTGTAAGCTGAACTTTCTTCTTTCATGCGGTCTGAGATTATCTGACCGGGCGGTCTGCTGATTGAACTTCTCTTGTGCAGCTTCTGCGGATAGTGCGGGCAGCAGCGATCACCTCTTCCTCTGAAAGTGTTCGGGCGGTCCGCGGCTTGGAGTTGTGGTACTGGAGTGTAGGAGAATCAGGAGTTCGAAAGGAAGGGTGCGAACTGATCAGCGGTCTGGTGTTGTTCTGAGGTCGGCTGCGGTCTGCGGGTTGGCGAGTTGCTGAGGTCGCAAGGGGAGACCGCGCGGTCTCGTGTTATCTTCAACTTTGTAATTTTTCTCTTTGGTGTTTGTGCTGGCGAAATCATGTCTCGCCAAGCATGCCTTGCCTTGTAATTTGAAGTTGCTTTCAATAAAGATCAGTTGTTTGTCTCCACTTGCTTCTGGTTGTTTGGCTTGTAACTCTAAGTTGACTAACTCCTGCTCACTTCATAAAGATTCGAATTTCACATGGTATCAAAGCGAGGTTGGAGTGGTTGAGCAGCGAGTAACTTAGAGTAGCCATCACCTTTGTGAAGAAGGAACCAGTGGTAGAGCAATGGAAGCGAGGGGTCTTGGAATTGAGATGCTTACATCGACTAACTTCAAGAAGTGGACGTCGTGTATGCAAAGCTATCTTCTAGGTGAGGACCTCTGGGAGGTAGTTGGAGGAGATCAGACGCAGGAAGTTGTCCCGGAGGGGGATAATGGGGCAGAGGTGAGAACTTGGAGGAGGACGAATGCGAAGGCAGAGTTCACTCTGAAGAGGGCAATCTCACCTGATCTGTTTGATCACATTCTGGGATGTGGATCGGCTGCAGAGATCTGGAGAGCCCTGGATGGGTTGTTTAACAAGAAGAATGTAGCAAGACTACAGTTCTTGGAGAATGAGCTGGCAAGGTCGGCTCAGGGAGATCTTTCTATCTCCACTTTCTTTCTGAAGATGAAGAACTTGTGTGATGAAATCTCAACATTGGATCCTGATGAGCATATTTCTGAGGCGAAGCTGAAGAGGCACATCATCCGCGGCTTGCGGAAGGAATATGTTGCCTTTGTGACGTCGGTACAGGGATGGGCAAATCAACCGTCTCTGTTGGAGCTGGAGAACTTGCTTGCATCGCAAGAAAGTTTGGCAAGGCAGATGGCGGGGATGTCGGTGGCTGGGGGAGATGGCGAAGTGCTCTTCTCAGGGAAGAAGAAGAAGTGGGATAAGAAGAAGAAGACCGCTGGAGGAGGCTATGGACCTTCAACTTCTGGGCAGCAAGAAAGGGGGTATGCTCCCAAGGCTGACAGGAAGAAGAAGGGGGAAGGTCCAAAATGCTTCAAGTGTGGCAAGTATGGCCATATCAAGAAGGATTGCAAGATGGTCACCCAAGCTGGGCATACTGCGGAAAAGGAGGAAGCTGAGGCCAGGCACTTTGAAGGAGGTTGTGGAGGAGCCTTCTCGGCTTCTGTTGGAGCTTCTGCTCCTATCAATTATCTGGAAGACTGGATCGTGGACTCGGGGTGTGGTCATCACCTCACCGGAGACGGGACCAAGCTTTCTTCTGCACAGCCCTATACAGGTAACAATGCAATCATTACTGCTGATAATACTGTGCATCCAGTAGAGAAGGTGGGGGTTGTTTCCTTGGGCAGTGATAGAGGGCCACTTACTTTGAAGAGTGTCTATCACGTGCCTGGTATAAGGAAAAACCTCTTCCCCGTGACCAACGTTGTAGACGCTGGGTATCATGTTCTGTTCGGCCCAACAGAAGTGAAGTTTCTACGCAATTTTGAGGCTGTAAAGGCGGAGGTCGTCCATGTCGGGAGACGGGCAAAGGACTTGTTTGTTTTGTCAACAAGTTCCTACGTCGACAAGATGAAGACGAATGATGGTGCCGTTATATGGCATGAGAGGTTGGGGCACGTAGGGATGAACAAGCTGAAAGCTATGGCGATGAGAGGTCTGGTCAAGGGCCTGCCATGTCTATCTTCCTACGGTGAAGGTCATGTTTGCGCGGGATGTCAGTTCAGCAAGTCTCATCGACTTCCGTTTGACAAGTCGCAGACAAGGAGTAGTGTGCCGTTGGAGTGCATCTATGGAGACTTGATGGGACCAACTGCTACCCCAAGCCTCGGAGGCAGCAGATATATGCTGGTGTTGATCGATGATTACACCAGATATGTCTGGGTATATTTCCTGAAGGAGAAGGCGGAGGCGTTTGCCAAGTTTGTGGAGTTCAAGGAGCTCGTGGAGGGTCGGCTAAGACTGCGGGTGAAGAAGCTGAGGACTGACAACGGAGGGGAGTTCACCTCCAGTGAGTTCTCTACCTTTTGTAGGAAGGCAGGCATCCGGAGAGAGCTCACTTGTGCACATACTCCACAGCAGAACGGGGTTGCAGAGCGGAAGATCCGTCATCTGACGGAGACCTGCAAGTGTTGGCTGCATGCCAAGAGTATCCCAAAGTCCTTCTGGGCGGAGGGAATGTCTTGTGCTGCCTACGTCATCAACAAGATGTCGTTAAGTCCCATCAACATGTTGACTCCGCATGAGATGATTTTCAAGGAGAAGCCAAGCGTGGCACACCTTAGGGTGTTTGGATCCACCTGCTATGTGCATGTTCCAGATGCTCTTCGAACGAAGCTAGATGCAAAAGCAAGGAAGCTAGTCTTCATGGGATACGATGAGCGGAAGAAAGGATGGAAGTGCATGGACCCGGAGACGCGGAGATTTGTGGTATCTCGCGACGTCATGTTCGATGAGGTGACATCTTACAAGGGGTCTTCTGATGTGGAGCTACCAGAGAGCAGGGTGGAGGTGCCATAGAAAGCTGTGGAGGATCTTCAGGTGGAGCTACCCGTGTCACCAGGTGGTCCATCTCCTTCTAGTTCCGAGACGGGGGCTTCTGGTTCAGGGAGCAGGGGGAGCGATGCTCCTAGCACGTTTGGAAGGGGAGCTAGGGAAGAAGCAGCTGAAGATAATGCGGTTCAGGGGAAGAAGCTGAGGAGGTCGAAGCGAGCGATCATTGCCCCTGATCGCTATACAGGAGGAAACGCAATGAGCTTTGTCTCATGTTTCTTTGCTGGTCCCTTGGATGAGAGGGAGCCATCTAGCTTTGAGAAGGCCAAAGGTGTGAAGGAGTGGGACATTGCAATGCAAGAAGAGATGGCAGCTCTTGAGAAGAATGAGACCTGGTCTCTTGTGCCCAAGCCCAAGGGCACCACTCCTGTTACATGCAAGTGGGTCTACAAGCTTAAGAAGAAGGCTGAATGCAGCATCGAGCAGTACAAGGCTCGTCTTGTATCTCAGGGGTTCTCGCAGCAATACGGTGAAGACTACGAGGAGACATTCAGCCCGGTGGCAAAAATGACTTCAGTTCGGTTCATCATTGCCTTGGCGGCGTTCAGTGGATGGGAGATTTGGCAGCTTGACGTCAAGAACGCTTTCTTGTACGGCGAGATTGACAAGGATATCTTCATGGTTCAGCCACCTGGCTTTGTGTCTGAAGATTTTCCGGAGCATGTCTGCAAGTTGAAGAATGCCCTGTATGGGTTGAAGCAAGCGCCAAGGGCGTGGTACGGGAAGATCGCAGAATACCTCCTATTATGTGGATTTGGTGCTTCAGACTCGGACTCAAGCTTGTTCGTCAAGAAGAGGGGGAGCTTCTAGTCATCGTGCTGTTATACGTCGACGATATGATCGTGACGGGGAACTCGAAGGAGGAGGTAGCGCAGCTTCGGGTCGAGCTGTCCATCAGGTTCGAGATGAAGGACTTAGGTGAACTCCACCATTTCCTTGGACTCGAGGTGCAGAGGAAGGAAGGTGGAGTGCTGGTGACCCAGGCCGGATATGCGGAGCGGATCGTGGTTCGATTTGGCATGAAGGAAGGGAAATGCACTTCCACACCTTTGGAGAAGGCCACAAAACTTCGCAAGGATGAGGGGAGGATTCTGCAAGATTCGTTAGTGTTCCGAGCTCTGGTTGGGAGCTTGATCTATCTGACGATCACGAGGCCGGATATTGCATTTGCAGTTGGCAGAGTGAGTCGATATATGACGGAGCCACGGGTACCTCATCTGCTAGCAGCCAAGAACATTCTGAAGTATGTCAAGGCGACCTCGGACATGGGTCTCCTATACAGGAGGGATGCGGGCTTCGAGGTGCACGGATACATGGATGCTGACTACGGGGGAGATTCGGATGATCGGAAGTCGACGTCTGGATTCGTCTTCATGGCAGGCCCTACAGCTATATCATGGTGCAGCAAGAAGCAGGATTCTGTATCGGTCTCCACCATGGAAGCGGAATACAAGGCTTCGGCTTTGGCAGCTCAGGAAGCCATCTGGCTTAGGAGGTTGGTGGGAGACGTCCACAAGGAGGTTCGGGAGCCGACTCTGCTACGCGGTGACAACGAGAGTTCTCTTAAACTGGTTACCAATCCAGTTTGTCACGCGAGGACCAAGCATATCGAGATCGAGCATCACTTCATACGGGAGAAGGTGCTGGAGGGATCTCTTTCGGTCGGGTATGTGCGGAGTGCGAACAACGTGGCGGACATCTTCACAAAGGCGCTGGCAAAGGGGCCGTTCACACGGCTAAGGAGCTTACTGGGGCTAGTTTCAACTTCCCACTTCAAGGGGGAGTGTTGAAATTGTTGAAGTGGAAGTTTGGAGGGACTTTGGACCTGGGCGGTCTGGGAGGAGGTCGGGCGGTCTGGTGTGACTGCACGACTCGGCGGGCTGTCTCTGCGGTCTGGCTTGTCTAAGCCTAGCTGCGGTCCTCTGGTATGGCCGCTGGTTTCTGGTCCAAGGCAGCTGAAGGTGAAGGCCGCGCGGTCTGTCTCTGAACGCGTGGAGGGTTGATCGTCTTCAGGTGTGCGCGGTCTGTGCGTGACCGCGTGGCGTGTTGTCCTCTTCAAGGCTATGGCGGTCTGGTGTGACCGCACAGCTTGATCCAGGTTTTCTCCAGAATGCGGTCTGGTGGCTGACCGGGCTTTCTGGTGGTATTCGCGGACTAAGGGTCTTAGTCGCGCGGTCTCAGGAGGAGGCTGGTATGCGAGATGGTCGCTGTTCGTGGTCTCAGGTGGAGACCGGCATGCGGACAGGAGTTCGCGGTCTATTAGCGAACTGGCTGTGTTCGCGGTCTCGGGCGAACACAGGGGGGGTGAACAGCTTCGGGCGGTCTGGCGATCTCCCTTGGAGTCGCGATCTGCTGTGAGAGTGGCGGTCTCTCATAGTCGATGTGGAAGCTGGCGAGTTCACCAAGATGAAGCAGGAGTACTATTGTTGATCGCGCGGTGTGACCGGTAAGGTCGTGCGGTCTGGGGGGTGGTGATCCTATCTCATAGGGTGGTGACTGGATCAGGTCTCATGCCTATAAATAGGACCCATCGGCAGCAATAATCAACACACACCAAGTGTAAGCTGAACTTTCTTCTTTCCTGCGGTCTGAGATTATCTGACCGGGCGGTCTGCTGATTGAACTTCTCTTGTGCAGCTTCTGCGAATAGTGCGGGCAGCAGCGATCACCTCTTCCTCTGAAAGTATTCGGGCGGTCTGCGGCTTGGAGTTGTGGTGCTGGAGTTCAGGAGAATCAAGATTTCGAAAGGAAGGGTGCGAACTGATCAGCGGTCTGGTGTTGTTCTGAGGTCGACTGCGGTCTGCGGGTTGGCGAGTTGCTGAGGTCGCAAGGGGAGACCGCGCGGTCTCGTGTTATCTTCAACTTTGTAATTTTTCTCTTTGGTGTTTGTGCTGGCGAAATCATGTCTCGCCAAGCATGTCTTGCCTTGTAATTTGAAGTTGCTTTCAATAAAGATCAGTTGTTTGTGTCCACTTGCTTCTGGTTGTTTGGCTTGTAACTCTAAGTTGACTAACTCCTGCTCACTTCATAAAGATTCGAAAAATTTCACAAAGGTTTGGCGGGCTTATGATGAGGATTCATCATGGGCTCTCCTTTTATAAAAAACCGGGCGGCGGTTACTCTCACAAACCACTCCGCCCACTATTTTAGTGGGAGAGAGTGGGGGAATCAAAAGCAGAACCGCCATTCCCGCCGTTAATTATCATTCCGAAATCGCGCGCTAAGCGCGCCAACCGCCACACAGGCGTCAACACCGCCCACTCCCGCCGGCGAGCGGGACGCGTCGAACCGCACCTCGCATGGGGTGCAGCCGGCCGAACCACACCCCTAATGGGGTGCGTCCGAGCCGCACCCACAGGGGGTGCGGCCGAGCCGCACCCCACATGGGGTGCGGCAGGCCGGGCCGCACCCCCTAGGGGTGCGGCCGGGCCGCGCCCCCTCGGGGTACGGCCAAGCCGCACCTCTTAGGGTGCGGTCGGGCCACACCCACTTTGTGCGGGAGACGGTTGGGCCTCCTCCTCCCCCTCCGATTTTCTTCACCGGGGGGCTTACAAGCGGCCCTCCCGCATTCACGCCTCGTCAGGTGCGTCAAGTCCCGATTCCCCCTTTGGGAATGACTCCCCGTTCCACCGCGCGCTGAAAACGCCTCCTAGCGCGTTCGAAGCGCTTTCATGTTCGCTGCGCGCTCAGAACGTTTCTGAACGCGCTCAGAGCACGCTCACTTTTCCGCCTCGCCTCGCTCACTTTTCCGCCTTGGCTCGCTCACTTTTTGTCTTTTCAGTTTCTCACTTTTCAGGAACAGCTTGTCGCCTTTCCACGAAGGGCAAGATGGTCATTTACGAAAAATGGTGATCCGAGTGCCCCAAACCGGGAAATGTGATTCGTCCGTCAAGGTGGTTATGATGGTTACAACGGCGAAATTATCGGGCTACCCCCGGCCAAAGCTATAAAAAGGCCCCCAAGGCTTCATTTAAGGGGGCCAGACTTGGAGGACCAGAGAGAGCTCCTTGAAGATTTCCACGGATTTCTCCTTCGGCGCTTGAAGATCTCCTTCGCGGACTTAGAGATTTCCTCCTTCGCAAAAGCGGACAAGGTTGTCTCACTTTCATTCTCAGGAAAGCGGACAAGGTTGTCTCACTTTCGTTCTCAGGAAAGCGGACAAGGTTGTCTCACTTTCGTTCTCGGGGAAGCGGACAAGGCAGTCCCACTTCTGTCTTCTCGAGAGCGGACACGACGTTCTCACTTTCGTTCACAACTGTACTCATAGGAAAAAGACTTAGTTTTTCCGAGAGGTGACCTGTCACCCTCGGAGCATTCTCTCTCTCTCTCTCTACTATTGTAACGAGCAGCGGCCTGTCGCGCTCGAATTCTAAGTACCAGATTGTAACCCCCAGAAGATAGTAAAGTTTGGTCGGCACAGCTCCGGCCGCGTGGTTTTTTTACCCTTTTCGGGTTTTTCCACGTTAAACGTCTCAGTGTACTCAACGAATCTCAAATTGACTGTTTGCGCGCTTAGTTCGCTCCCGAGCTAAGGTGGTTCAGTTAAACCGGTCTACCAAGAGCCCTAAGCGACCCGCAACACGGCTTATATTAAATTTAGACTAAAATTGTAAGATTTGGGTTAAATATTATAGCAAAAGCATTTCATAAATGTTGGAAATTAAATACCAGCCTTGAGTTGGGCTTTAATTGCCCTCAATATTTGAATTAGAAGATGGGCATAATGCCCAACATTTCATGCCTTACGATCGGGATGTTATGCACTTTTGTTTTAGTAAAGGGCGTTTGTACAACCCTCATATTTCCCGAGTCGGTGTGACCCGACCCGGATGAGACCAAGGCAGTAAAGGTGGTCGAGACAAGCCAAACGTCCGCGCATGAGCGGTGGAGACCGATCTAAGGCACAGAGAGTCCGCGGGGAAGGCGGGGGGAGCACCCGCTCCCCCGACTCTCTTCGGGCGAGTGGGAGGGGCCTCCCACTCGCCGATCACCCTTAGGCGAGTGGGAGAGACCCTCCCACTCGCCGGCCACCTTGGGGGTCTAATGGGAAGTGCTCTCCCACTCGCCGCCCCCTTCGGGCGAGTGGGAGGGATCCTCCCACTCGCCCGGCATAGGTGGGGAGGTCGGAATGACCTCCCGTGAGGGGGGAAGTGGTCACTTTGAGTCCCACTCGCCCCCCTCATGCGTGATCGATGGTGGTCACCGTTGGACTGCGAATAGCAAGATTTTTGCTATCCGCAGTCCATTTTTGGGAAAGTCTATAAATAGACCCCCATGGGCACCTTGGGAAGGGTTGGTTCTGACCCCCTCTCTCGCGTGTGAGCAAGCACTATCCCTCCCCTCCCCTTGACGTTGAAGGTGGTCGGTGAGGTGTTCCTTAGTGCCCTCCAAGGTGCCCAGGCTCAGCATTGGCTTGGGAGGGAAGCGCTCTAAGATCTTCCGGGTATGTGGTGGGACCTCCGCGCTGCAGCTTAAGGGGTCCATTTGTGGATTCAAGAGTTCAACAAGTCCAAGTCTTTCGGTTCTTAGTGATCGGTCAAGGGTCTAGGCTTAGAACAAGTAAGGGTTAGTCGCAACCCCCTTTCGAACGCTGAGACCGGGAAACTGGTTTCAACATTCTGGTGCGGTGAGCGTGGAAGCGACTAGTTCGAAAAACTCTGGGCCGAGTCTCATGGCAGGAAGCAAAGAGCCGAGGAGCTCGCCTCCTCCCATCAAGCTGCGATCATCGACAGAGGAGGAGGCAGAGGAGGCAGATCCTACGTTAGGCGATCTGACCAAGTTAGAGGTGGCGGAAGAAGTGAGTGAGAGAGAAGTCATTAGCGGCAGTGGAAGGCCGGAGAAGATACAGATTAGTGGGAGGCTGAGCGGGCAAGATCAGGAAAGGATCCGAAGATGTGTCCAGCAGAACATAGACATTTTCGCATGGAAAGCTGCGGAGATGCCGGGTATTGATGCGGATGTGGCATGTCATCGCCTCAACCTTGACCCGAGCGTTCGCCCCATTCGCCAGAAGAAGAGGAAGGTGTCGCCCACCCTCGCTGGGCCAATTAGGGAGGAGGTGAGGAAGCTGCTAGAGGCGGGGTTCGTGGAAGAAATTCAGTACCCAGGATGGGTCTCAAACGTAGTGATGGTAACGAAAGGAGAGGGGAAGTGGAGGATGTGCATGGACTTCACTATGCTGAACAAAGCGTGCCCTAAAGACTGCTATCCGTTGCCTCGGATCGATGCGTTGGTAGATTCAGCGGTCGGTTTCCCAGTGATGAGCTTCTTGGATGCGTTCTCCGGCTATCATCAAATTCGAATGCATTCGCCCGACGTCAAGGACGTCTCGTTCATCACGGACGATGGATGTTACTGTTATAAGATGATGTCGTTCGGGTTGAGGAATGCAGGGGCAACGTACCAGAGGATGATGGATCGAGTCTTCAGAGAGCAGAAGGGGCGCAACTTAGAGGTCTACGTGGATGACTTGATGATTAAAAGCCGGGATGTGGAGTCCCACCTGCAAGATCTAGTGGAGACCTTCGCTACCCTTCGGAGGTTCAAGATGAGGTTGAACCCCTCCAAGTGCGTTTTTGGAGCGAGTCGAGGAAAGTTCTTGGGTCATCTACTCACCCCGGAGGGGGTTGAACCCAATCCAGACAAGGTAAAAGCCATTCTGGAGTTGGAAGCGCCAAGGAACGCGAAAGAAATTCAGAGGCTGACTGGAAAGTTAGCAGGGCTGAGTCGGTTCCTCTCCAGGGCGGGAGAGAAGTGCTCTCCCTTCTTCAAGGCACTGCGTCAGGGTCAGAAGTTCGAGTGGACACCAGAGTGTGAGGAAGCCTTTCAGGCCTTGAAGGAACAACTAACGCGAGCCCCCTTGCTCCAGGGGCCGAGGGAAGGAGAAGACCTTTTTCTCTACCTAGGGGTAGGGGTCGAGGCAGTGAGTTCGGTCCTGGTCCGGGAGGAGGGGAAGAAGCAGCTGCCGATCTACTATGTTAGCAGGGTCCTGAAGAAGGCAGAGCTGAGGTATCCTGTCCTGGAAAAGCTGGCATTTGCCTTGATCATCTCAGCCCGGAAACTCCGCCCGTATTTCCAGGCTCACTCGATCAAGGTGGTGACCGACCACCCCCTTCGCAACATTATGGAGGGAGTAGAGCATTCGGGCAGGTTGGCAAAGTGGTCGGTGGAGCTCAGCGAGTTTGATGTCAGCTTCATCCCCCGGTTGTCGATGAAGGCACAAGCGGTAGCAGACTTCCTGGCAGAATACGTCAAAGAGGTGGACGGGCCAGAGCCCGCCGGGCTGGTGGCATGGGATCTGTTCGCGGATGGAGCATCAGGAAAAAGTTCCCTTGGCGGAGGGGTGCTCCTGGTCAGCCCACATGGGACCAGGATCGAGCAAGCGATCCACATTCGGTTCCCTGTGACCAACAATCAGGCCGAGTATGAGGCAGTGGTGGCAGGGCTCCGTCTGGCGAAGGAGCTGGAGATCCGGGACGTGAAGGTTTTCACAGATTCAATGGTGGTGGCCTCCCAGGTTCGAGGGGAGTTCGAGGCAAAGGAGCCAACCCTCCAGAAGTATCTAGCGAAGGTTAGGGACCTCGTCGGGTGGTTCCACACCTTCTCCATCCAGCACATTCCCAGAGAGGAGAACGCCCGAGCGGACCAGTTGGCGAAGCACGGTCCTCGCGCAGGAGGAACGGTGACCGAGTTATTCCGCCCATCCATCGAGGAAGGCGAGTTGATGGAGATTGATCAGAGAGCCTCGTGGATAGACCCGATCCTCACCTTCCTGACCTCAGGCAAGTTCCCGGAAGGAGACCTAGATAAGAGGCGGTTCAGGTACAAGTCAGCATACTACATAATGCGCGAAGGGAGCCTGTACAGGAAGACCTTGGCCGGGCTCCTAGCAAGGTGCGTGACGGAAGATGAAGTTCCGAGGGTCTTAGAGGAAATCCACTCCGGAGAATGCGGGAGCCATTCGGGAAGTCAGACCCTAGAAAAGCGGGTGCTAAGGCAAGGGTACTTCTGGCCGACTCTGCGGAAGGATGCCATAGAGTTTGCAAAAAAGTGCCAGAAATGTCAACTCTTCGCGCCGCTCCAACTTCAACCCGCGCAGAGGCTCAGAACGATCACTGCGCCCTGGCCCTTCGCTATCTGGGGGATGGACTTGGTCGGCCCATTCCCTCAGGCTAGCGGTCAGAGAAGATTCTTGTTGGTTATGATTGACTATTTCTCCAAGTGGGTGGAGGTTGAGGCCTTGGCAAAGACGACCTCGCAGGTGATAAAGAATTTCATCTGGGGAGAAATAATTTGCAGACACGGACTCCCCCTTGCCATAGTAACAGACAACGGGCCACAATTCGCTAGCGATGAACTTATCACTTTCTGCGGTCAAGTGGGCATCGACCTCCGCTTTGCCTCTGTCCACCATCCTCGAAGCAATGGGCAGGTAGAGGCTGCCAACAAAGTCATTGTCAACTTGCTGAAAAAGAAGGTGGAGAACCTGAAAGGGAATTGGGTGGAGCAACTCCCCTCGGTCCTATGGGCCTTAAGAACAACTCCAAACACGGCAACGGGCGAAACGCCATTCAAACTCTCCCACGGGTCAGAAGCCGTACTCCCAGTGGAGTTTGAGGTCAGATCCCCCCGGGTCGTAGCTGCCGAGGAAGGAAGCGAGGACTGGAGGATGGGCAATGAGGAGGAGCAACGACTCTCGTTGGATATGGTTGAAGAGCTCCGGGACCTCGCCACGGTTCGACAAGAGGAAGTGAAGCGTCGGATGGCCAGGTACTTCGATAAGAATATTAGAATCAAACAGTTCATCCCAGGAGATCTAGTCCTCAAAAAGGTCGACGCCGCGGGAAGGTCGGCGAACGTAGGAAAGCTCCAGCCCAATTGGGAGGGGCCCTATGTGATCTTGGAGGCCCTGAGGTCGGGGGGGTATCGCCTTCAGAATGTTGAGGGAATCCCCCTTGGTAATACTTGGAATGGCGACGATCTTAAACGTTTTTATCCTTAATAAATATGTTGATTGCCTCTTTGATCGTACCTCTGGCTCCAGCTTAAGATAGTTACTCAGGCCGATAGGAACACAGGTTGGTAAGGTTCCACGAAGAGGAAGTGTATCGCGGAAGCATCAAGCACTTCCACCTCCGATAGGTAAAGGGACTGGGAAGGCGTTGAGTTCCTCCACACCCGGTTGAGCTAAGACTCCCAGGACGTGGATGGGTACTTCCACCTCCAGTTTGACTGGGAAGGCGTTGAGTTCCTCCACACCCGGTTGAGCTAAGACTCCCAGGACGTGGATGGGTACTTCCACCTCCAGTCTGATTGGGAAGGCGTTGAGTTCCTCCACACCCGGTTGAGCTAAGACTCCCAGGACGTGGATGGGTACTTCCACCTCCAGTCTGATTGGGAAGGCGTTGAGTTTCTCCACACCCGGTTGAGCTAAGACTCCCAGGACGTGGATGGGTACTTCCACCTCCAATCGGTAAAGGGACTGGGAAGGTGTTAAGTTCCTCCACACCCGGTTGAGCTAAGACTCCCAGGACGTGGATGGGTACTTCTACCTCCAGTCTGATTGGGAAGGCGTCGAGTTCCTCCACCCCCGGTTGAGCTAAGACTCCCAGGGCACGGATGGGTACTTCCACCTCCAATCGGTAAGAGCCCTGACCATAGACCTTTCTCCGGGCTCAGTCATGTCGACAGAGGGAAGGCTCATCGGATCGATTAACGACCTAACGATCGGTTCAAGTGAGGTATCAAATCCTCAAGCAGTAAAGGGAGAAAGGTTAAAGACAACAGATATGCAGGAGATACACGGCTCCCACGAGAAGCCAAAGAAGAGTAAAAAAAAATCCTTGGCCACCCTCACGTTCAAGGGGAATAGCCTTAGAACTCCTCTCCAGCTGTCTCGGATAGCATCCGCCCCATGAAGGCGGCTCCCAGGGTTCGGGTCGTTGACGTCACAATCCTCCTGCGAGTACGCTCGACTTCGGCAGGTCGGGATGGGGCCGGCGTCGCTGCCCTCGAAGGTACACTTTTTCCTCTTCCCCTCTCCTCTTCTGCCTCCACCTTCAGATGAGCTCTGCTCCCTGGAATGTGTTGAGGTCTCTCCATCTCAGGTTGAGTTCGACTCGCCCAGAGATGTCGAGTTCCCTCCATCTCAGGTTGAGTTCGACTCGCCTAGAGATGTCGAGTTCCCTCCATCTCAGGTTGAGTTCGACTCGCCTAGGGATGTTGAGTTCCCTCCATCTCGGGTCGAGTTCAGCTCGATTAGAGGTATCGAGTTCCCCTCCACCTTCGGTTAAGCTTAGTTCGACCTCAGGTGTTGAGCTTTCTCCACCTCCTGTTGAGCTCGGCTCGCAGGAGGGGTGTTTAGTGGAGAAAAGGTTCGTTCCCCACCTCGGGTCGAGTTCAGCTCGATTAGAGGTGTCGAGTTCCCCTCCACCTTCGGTCAAGCTTAGTTCGACCTCAGGTGTTGAGCTTTCTCCACCTCCTGTTGAGCTCGGCTCGCAGGAGGGGTGTTTAGTGGAGAAAGGTTCGTTCCCCACCTCGGGTCGAGTTCAGCTCGATTAGAGGTGTCGAGTTCCCCTCCACCTTCGGTCAAGCTTAGTTCGGCCTCAGGTGTTGAGCTTTCTCCACCTCCTGTTGAGCTCGGCTCGCAGGAGGGGTGTTTAGTGGAGAAAGGTTCGTTCCCCACCTCGGGTCGAGTTCAGCTCGATTAGAGGTGTCGAGTTCCCCTCCACCTTCGGTCAAGCTTAGTTCGACCTCAGGTGTTGAGCTTTCTCCACCTCCTGTTGAGCTCGGCTCGCAGGAGGGGTGTTTAGTGGAGAAAGGTTCGTTCCCCACCTCGGGTCGAGTTCAGCTCGACTAGAGGTGTCGGGTTTCCCTCCACCTCCGGTCAAGCTCAGTTCGACCTCAGGTGTTGAGCTTTCTCCACCTCCTGTTGAGCTCGGCTCGCCGGAGGGGTGTTTAGTGGAGAAGGGTTCGCCTTCCGTCTCAAGACAGCATCAACCGAAAAGCTCGGCAGGGACGTCCCGTTGGCAGACCCTTCCGTGGATTCCCCTAAGGTCCCACCTACTCGTCAAATAGGTGGGTTGGACTTTCTTTCCGAGCTTGGGATAAGCTCGCAAAGAGCGGGGATTGTGTACAACCCTCATATTTCCCGAGTCGGTGTGACCCGACCCGGATGAGACCAAGGCAGTAAAGGTGGTCGAGACAAGCCAAACGTCCGCGCATGAGCGGTGGAGACCGATCTAAGGCACAGAGAGTCCGCGGGGAAGGCGGGGGGAGCACCCGCTCCCCCGACTCTCTTCGGGCGAGTGGGAGGGGCCTCCCACTCGCCGATCACCCTTAGGCGAGTGGGAGAGACCCTCCCACTCACCCGGGCGAGTGGGAGGGGCCCTCCCACTCGCCGGGCGAGTGGGGGCCCTCCCACTCGCCGGCCACCTTGGGGGTCTAATGGGAAGTGCTCTCCCACTCGCCGCCCCCTTCGGGCGAGTGGGAGGGATCCTCCCACTCGCCCGGCATAGGTGGGGAGGTCGGAATGACCTCCCGTGAGGGGGGAAGTGGTCACTTTGAGTCCCACTCGCCCCCCTCATGCGTGATCGATGGTGGTCACCGTTGGACTGCGAATAGCAAGATTTTTGCTATCCGCAATCCATTTTTGGGAAAGTCTATAAATAGACCCCCATGGGCACCTTGGGAAGGGTTGGTTCTGACCCCCTCTCTCGCGTGTGAGCAAGCACTATCCCTCCCCTCCCCTTGACGTTGAAGGTGGTCGGTGAGGTGTTCCTTAGTGCCCTCCAAGGTGCCCAGGCTCAGCATTGGCTTGGGAGGGGAAGCGCTCTAAGATCTTCCGGGTACGTGGTGGGACCTCCGCGCTGCAGCTTAAGGGGTCCATTTGTGGATTCAAGAGTTCAACAAGTCCAAGTCTTTCGGTTCTTAGTGATCGGTCAAGGGTCTAGGCTTAGAACAAGTAAGGGTTAGTCGCAACCCCCTTTTGAACGCTGAGACCGGGAAACTGGTTTCAACAGCGTTCATGTCATTTCTTTTTATTTAATGGAAGAACTTTATCTTTTACATATTTAATTACTGGGACCTCCCCGGGGAGTTTGCATAATTACAGGTTGCACCCTTCTATCTTTATAAATTACATTAATCTCCCCCCCCCCCCCCCCCCCCCCTAAGTTTACCCAGTTTACAAAAATGCCCATTTGGTTAGAAATTAAATTTGGATGAAAAATGATAAAATCAACCAAATTATTTTATGATATTTCAATTTTATCTTTTTGTAATGATTCTAGATTCATTACAAAAGTAAAATATAAGTCACCATTTTCAATGTAAAGTTATTACAAAGGATAAAATTGGAATATCATAAAATAATTTGGCATATTTTATCATTTTACATAAAGGAAAAGGTGACACCTTTCAATGTAGATTTGCTACAGGATAAAATTGAATATCATAAAATAATTTAGCTGATTTTATCATTTTCCATCCATAGGGTTTGGGATCCAAGCAGGTTGTGCTCAAGCTATTCACCAGGCGTTGCCTTGAGCCAAAAAATAAGCCTTTTCAGGCCACCTTGGCTAGACTTGTGCTTAGAACAGACTCTTGATTGGATAAACTCGGGTGAGATTTCAAGTTTCGAACTTGTTTTCATCCCTATCTTATCATATGTAGATATGTTCGTCAAGCGCAGGTAAATTTCTTTCATATATAAAAACTATATTTGATGTCATATTGAGTCTTATGTTTTTGCCCTTTTTATTTTTTTACATTTTTTTAGAGAAAAATGGAGACATGGAAAGAAAAAGAGAGAGAAATGGGAGGGGAAGAGGGAGAAGAGGAGGAAGAAGGGAGAGGAAGATAAGAGAAAGATTACAAAAAAAGAGTGATGTTATGTGCAAATTAATTATGGCTACGCACAAATCATGGTTATGTGCAAACCATGAAAATTTTATTGCAAACCAACTTGTTAGGTGCAAAGCATTAAAAAAATATTTGCCCATTATATGAAACCGTAGATGAACCCCTAGATAAACATCTATATGAAACCGTAGATGAACACCTAAAGGAAACTATATATGAACCCCTAGAAGAAACTGTAGATGAATCCCTAGATGAAATCGTATATGAACCCCTATATTAAACCATAGATTAACATTTAGATGAAATCGTATATGAACACCTAGATAAACCACTAGATAAACCCCTAGATAAATCGGTAGATTAACACCTAGATTAAACATTACATGAACCCTTAAATGAAACCTCAAATAATCTCCTAGATAAACTCATAGATGTACCACTGGTTTAACTACTAGATTAACACCCGGATAAACTCCTAGATAAACTCTTATATGTACCCCTGATAAATCTCTTGATCAACCCATAGATAAAATCATAGATAAACCAATTGATGAACCCTTACATAAACCCTTAGATGAACCACTAGATAAACCCTTAGATGAACCACTAGATAAATCCTCTAGATGAAAATTTAATTGCAAACCATTTAATTGCATGTATATTCTAGTGACACAATCTCTTGGATGGAAACACAAATATGTTGGATTATAGAGGTTGGGAAATGATGAATTCGTGTGGCACAGTAGTATGTCTTTGTTGGAACGAAGATAATGAAGAGAGCTCGACGGTGCTCCAAACCGATGGTGTAATCTTGCAGGAGATCAGAGTTGCAAAAAAAGTTACGAATGAATGCACTGAAATTATCTATTCATTCTTAATAGTAGTAAATTTGACTCAGCAAAACAAGACTGAAATATGAGAAGAAGAATTCAACATTAATTGTGAAACAAAAGCATAGAAGTAGCGAGTGAAATCGTGAAACATAAGCTCTACTTCAAAACTTCAAAAATCGAATAGAAGTGAGTTTATTTGTGGAGGAATCGGCGAGATAAAGGGAGACCTAAAACCAGTGGCGAAATTGAACCAATTTATAAGTAGCAGCTGCTAAAAGGAAGAAAAGGGAGAGGAATCGGCGATCACCGGCGGAATCGACAGCAGCTTCGCACGGGAAGAGGAATCGGAACGGAACTCTTTTTCTTTAAAAAATTTCAGATATAAATTAAAAAAATAAAATAACATTTGATTTTTTTTTTCCGTGATTTTAACGTAGAGAATATTGATTTGGACATAACATCACTCAAAAAAAAAGTGAGCATAACACTTGATTCAACCATCCTACAATTTCCTCCCGTGTGTAATTTTCGAATTTAAATTTAGTTTGTATTATTTTATTTTTATAATAATATGCATATATATTTAGAAGCCTATAAAAATAAAATAAGAGGTAAAAGGAAAAAAAAACCTCAACACCAAAGAGGGCTTTTCTTTTTCTATAGAAAATACATATTTACATACTAAGGAAATCTCATAGTATTACTTCCCCCCAAAAGCAATTTCATAGTGGTGGCGATCCTGAACGCGGAGATTACGAATTGTCGCTCGCAAACACCCAACCTCACCTAAAGATTCCATCCATTTTCTATGTTCAAAATTGATTTTTTTCCCTTGATGGCAGTCACGACCGATGTCACGTCAAACAAATATTTTATCACGATTATGATTTTGTCCAAACTCATCAGATCAAAACGTCACGCCAAACAGAAAGTTCATAACCACCGCGTTCATGACCGCCGCCGCCTTGCCAAACATCTCTTCTTTAAGTTAGAGTGCTTCGCCGGGAAAGTCTCTACACTACGCGCCTTCAATTTGAGATCCTTGGGTAAGTTTTTAAAGACCTTTTGTTGTCGACTGAAGAAAATGAACTTGAAGTTCCTCTTTCTACCAGGCCAGGAATAAGCGAGAAAACTACTCGCCCATACGGGCGGCCTTCGCTATCGCTCGCCTCCACTTGTTTAACTGCTCTTTTTTAAGAAGAATGAGTGAGAATAAGTTGAACTGATCAAACTTAGACGAGCGGAGGATTTTGATCATTAGACGATTGAAACGGTACTACATGAAATCGGTCCAAGAGACTCAGTCCTGAACTCCAGAAGCAAGAATGGACGGATGCTCGAGGCGAGCGAGAGCGAAGTTGAACACAGCAGCGGGAATCGACCCTAAGTTTTTCAGTTTTGGACTAGTGGAATTGAAATGCATAAGCAAAACAAAATTAGTCTAAGGATCAATTTATAAGAACATGAAACTATCACAATATAATTACCAAAAAAAATCCGTTGGAAGTTAACATAATTACAGGTTGCACCCTTTTAGAAATTATAAATACCAAATAATAGATGGAGAATAATTATCAAAACTTTCCTTGGAAGTTAGCATAATTACAGGTTGCGCCCCTCTTATTTTTGAAATTACAAAAAAACCTCTACTAAAAGTTTATATTTCATAACATTCATGCACAAAAATACCTACTTGGAGAATTTTTAGGAAGGTCTTTTTGTGCATGGACGTTATGAAATGTAAACTTACAAGAGAGTTTTTTGTAATTTCAAAAATAAGAGGGGTGCAACCTGTAATTTAGCAATCTTAAAGGGAAGATCCCGGTAAATGACCAGGCAAATATTAAAAAAGCCAGAGCAGTTCAGCATCCCCGGAAACAGAGCCGAACGAAATTACATTCAATTTTGGTCCAGGGATCTATATTACGTGCACAACTATGAGTTTCTCGATATGAGATTATATACACTTTTACTATAAAATCAAAAGTGAATAAGTCATATAACTTTTGTATAATACTCCAGCAGTAGAAAATATAGTTGCATCAACATAAATTTCTTCACAAAGAGTACAATCTGCATGTATCTTCCATCACAAATTCATAGACCTGATTGTTTCAGCACTATCAGATTGTTGTATTATTTCCAGATTTCTGGTTTTGCAAAATCTCAAGAGTTACAAACACTGAGAAGAGCTCCGCAGGTGCCTGCGTGTAAAGGCCTGCCCAACAAAAGAGGAACACGATTGTTAGGAATCAAATCCTCACTGTTAAAGAGAGCGAAACTAGGACACAACGTTTTGGCATGCTATTTTTGAAATCTCAAGCCGCCCACCATTCTTTAAATAACTCATAGTTAGGCTCCGTTTGTTTGTTTTTTCAAAGAACGCAAACGCTTATATTTTGTCTGTTTGACTAGCCTTCATCTGGAATCACTGATTCCTCAAAACGCTGTTTTATGTCTGCCTGTCTGGTTCCAAGTTTCAACCGCAAAGAGGAAGCTCCATTCAAGAATATCGTTTTATCTTCATCTTCAACCGCTCCATCTCCAACCGTCACCAGACACTCAAGTAGGCCCTCAGTTAGTCAACATGTCATTCATTTTCAAAAGAACTAATATTTGAGAAGCCTGATTTGTAGTTTGAGTGTGTTCTAAGGTTGTGGCGGTCGGGAGTTCGCAAATCCGCATCATGCGATATCAGAGCTTTCTCCTTGTTTGAGGCATGATGGGAACCAATGATGTTCAAATGAGAATGATGGATGAACTTTCTTTTTTTAGGCTTTTAAGTGAACCAAACTAGAAAAAAAAACATCTATACCTGTTGGATGAAATATTTTTATGTTTAATAAAAAAAATCTATACTACAGAATGATAGGGCAGGGCAGCCCGGTGCACAAGGCATCCCCGCGGAGCGCGGGTCCGGGAAAGGGTCCCACCACAAGGGTGAAATGTAGGCAAACCTAACCTTACATTTTTGCAAGAGGCTGCTTCCAGGGTGAAATCTATACTACAGAATGATGAATATGAAAAAAATTCATTGAATCTAATTTATATAGAGGTGAATAAGTTTTTTTATTATAACTTGTGAGTCACCATAATATTGCTTCTCCGACTATCCCAGGCGCATTTATCGGGTGCTTTATGGCGGGAGGCGACCCGATGATGAGGGGTAGTTATGTCAAGATTCGGTTTTTATTTTGCATTTATTTTTTATTGTCACAATTATGTTATTTCATTTTGTAGCATTAATTTATGGGCTTGGGGTGGTCCGAACCACACGATCTTTCTTTCTCAGGGACTTTATATTTATAATCGGCTTATGTTTAGAGTCACGTAATAGAGGTTAGGGATCGCTCCCCACAACTCCCCATCGAAAACCGCATCATGTAGTTGTATTTCAGCATCGGCTAGCCACACAACAAACCGCGTCATGTGGTTGTATTTCAGTGTCGGCTAGCCACACAGCAAATCCCGTGCCCAGATCCCCTCCCCTCGACGCCCCCAACTTCGAACTCCGTGAAAAGGCTCAAAACTCCTAATTCAACATAGGTTGTCATCGAGGATTGTGAGGAAACAACCGCATGCATCCCATCATCTTCCTCCGCCGCAACCCACTCAATGTCACGATACGTGGGCAACTTAGTATTAGAACCAACCATAACGGGATCCGACGACCACATGGAGACTATGTTCGAATGAATGCAAAAATAATGGATCAGCACGCCGCATCCGAGAATCAACAACAAGCAGGCTTGGTCGATATTTCAGCTCGATGGAGAGCCGCATACCACCCCAGCGCAGTAACGGCGACTCTCACCGCAATCGGACCGAAAGCAGTACCATGACGCTCTTTATCCCACAACAGAAGGAGAATTTCACGGGAGGCGGTAAGTGAACAATCTCTCCTACGTTACGTCAAGATGAAGTTTTCGACAAATGAGTATGGGATAGCTCATTCATGATTCATGAACGAACCATCAAATCAAAAAAAATTATAGGGGATGACAGCTAGAGTGGCCCGACTAGATTGGTTGACTCGGTGCGAGCCTATGTTATTAAAGGCACGCCTCTGGGGCAGGTGCACCCAGCTGAGCCTTGGACAGGCAAAGGCGGGCAAGGTGCCCAGACACGCCTAGGTGCGCGCCTTAGCTCATATTCAAGGCGCACCAAAGGCGCGCCTTGCGTTGATAGGTTCAAAATAATTTTTTTGGCTTGGTATAAGCTCACTCTCGGGAGATCTATTAAGTTAGACACTATCAAAATGCCCCTAATAACAATCAGGCAGTTTATTAAGTTAGGAACTACCCAAATTACCCATGATAACTATCCACGGAAAATTTTGGCTAGGGTCGCAGTCCCGGACCCCGCGGATCGAGATCAGTGTCAACGTCGTCTTTGAGTTAAGATTCCTAGGAGTATATAGACTCGGGGAGCTTGCCAAAATCCATGGAGATGTCGTCGAATTTCCACTCGGGGATAGGAAGGGGCTTCAAGAACCCACCCGGCCTTTGGCACTCAGCTTTTACTAAGGTTTAAGTCTGACATCGACTTACGTACAAAGCTACATCCCGCTTCATCCCAGGCCACCAAAAGAATTTCTTCAAATCTAAGTACATCTTTGTACTTTCTGGATGAATGGAGTATTTCGTAAAGTGTGCCTCAAACATCAACTCCTCGCAGAGCTTGCCAAAACGTGGTATGCACACCATTCAATTATTCTTCAAGATTCCCCTGACTATCTCCAAGGAACCACCTTCGCCTTGCTGAGCTTTCGCCACTAATGGTTGGAGCTCTTCATCTACACTGGTTGCCTCCCAAATCCGATCAGCTAAATCACACAGCATCTCGATCCAATTTAACCGAGCTGCGCTAGACTCGCCTCTAGCCACACAAGCAATGTCAAGAGAATCAAAGTCTCGCACCAACTGCTCGTCATGCGCTTCAATCCATTTCTCTTTCCCGGAATATTTTCTACTCAAAGCGTCGGCCACAACATTGGCCTTGCCTGGCGTGTACTGAATCGTCGCGTCGTAGTCCCCAAAGAACTCGACCCACCTACGCTGACGCATATTTAGATCTTTCTGATCCAAGAAATACTTCAGGCTTTTGTTGTCCGTGAAGATCTCCACCTTTGCACTATATACGTAGTGTCGGCACAACTTCAACGCAAATATCACCGCTGCCAACTCCAAATCATCGACGGGGCAATTCCTCTCATGGGGATTCAACTGCATCGACCCATAAGCAATTACATGGTAATGTTGCACCAACGGTCCAACACGCAACCTAAACCCCAACCTGACGCATCGCTAAAGATCTGAAACCCTTCGGTCCCACTGGGAAGACTTAGAATCAGAGCAGACATCAACCTTTCCTTCAGGGTTTCAAACGCACGGGCACACTCCGTCGTTCACATAAACCTCTGATCTTTGCGAGTAAGAGAGGTGAGGGGCAATGCTATCCGCGAAAATTCCTCAACGAACCTTCTGTAGTAACCGGCTAGTCCAAGGAAACTCCTGACTTCCGCCACGGTTCTCAATACAGGCAAATCTCTAATGGCTTCGATCTTCGTCGGATCCACCGCCACCACATCTCCACTGATCACGTGACCAAAGAACGTCACCTTCTCAATCCAGAACTCGCACTTCGAGAACTTAAAATAAAATTGGTTCTCCCTCAGAATCTGCAAGACCACTCTCAAGTGAGTCTCATGCTCCGCCTTCGACTTCGAATACACTAGAATATCATCAACGAATACCACCACGAACGAATCCAGGTATTGCCGAAAAACTCTGTTCATCAGATCCATGAACACAGATGGCGCGTTTGTCAAACCGAACAGCATCACCGAGAACTCGAAGTGTCCGTACCTCGTCCCAAAGAGTGTCTTTGGAATGTCCTCTTCTCGAATCTTCAACTGGTAATACCCTGACTTCAAGTCTAACTTGGAGTACACCGCTGACCCTACCAACTGGTCGAACAAATCATCGATTCGCGGAATCGGATACTTATTCTTAACGGACAACTTATTCAACTCACGGTAGTCTATGCACAACCGCATACTACAATCTTTTTTCTTTACGAACAACACTGGCGCGCTCCACGACGAAGAGTTGGGCCTAACGTACCCCTGCTATAGCAACTCTTGCAACTGAACCTTGAGCTCGACCAGTTCCTTCGGTGCCATCTTAAATGGAGGACGCGATACTGGCATTGCACCTGGTACCAACTCTATCGTAAAGTTGATTTCGCGTTGAGCAGGTGCTCACGGAAGCTCCTCAGGGAACACATCTTCGAACTCTTCCACCAATGGCACTTCTCTGATTGCCAACTTCGTGGAGTGAGTCTCCAACAAAGCTACAAACGTCTCACCTCCCTAGTTCACCGCACGCAGCATTTGCATGGCAGAAACTAGGGAGCAAGACACTCCACATAGGCCCTCGAACTTGACCTCCGCTCTACCTTCACTCCTCAGGGTCACCACCTTCAACAGGCAGTCAATACTGGCTCGTTGCTCTACAAGCTAGTCCATCCCCAAGATAACATCGAACTCTGCTAGTGGTAGAATTATTGCCACCAACTCGAAGTCAAAATTGCTTATTCTCAAAATAATGTGTCCTTCCTTCCGGTGGTCATGAAAGACCCATTCGGCATGCGCACGCTAAGCTCCACCTCCGCCTCGATGGTCTCAACACTGATTCTACGAATAAAGCTTTCAGCAAGAAAAGAGTGTGACGCACCTGTATCGAACAACACTCTGGAGGGAGAGCCGAAAACTAGCACGAAGCCTAAACACGCACACAACAAGCACGAAAGGTCGCAAACCATTTTAAGCTACCGAACAAAACTTAAACTTTGCGTACCTGTCACCACATCGGGCTGACGAATCGCTTCCTACTGCCCAAGGTTGTATGCTCTAGGTTGCACTGGAGAGAAGCGTGAAGCACTCGACTCCTCCACTTTCCCCTTTTCCGCATAACTGGGGTCGAAAAGCACCAACTGCTCCTGCCTCTGCTCTGGCTCAGCACCACCCTCAGTACAATTCCGAGCTAAGTGGCCCGGCTTGCCACACTTGAAGCACGTCAGTGGTCCTCTAAAACAGAAATCTCCCGAAGTTGCACCACTTTTCTCACCCAACTTAAAGGGATGGGGCTTCTTCTTCACCGGCTCCCTTCCGATTTCTATTGAGACTGAGAAGGTTTTCCTTCTCCTTGCTTTGTTGCAAGACCCTTTCGGCGCTGAGTTCGTTCCATGTCGCTTTCCAACGTTCGAGTGGCTTCGACTAACTCATTGAAACCCGCATTATTTAAGGTTATGAGTGGTTGTCTCAGATTTACTCTCAACTCTTGATAGAAGAGGTTATCCCTCTCCTCATCATCCGCCATGGTTGTCCCCGCGTAACGACCCAATCGAGTAAACTCCTGCAGGTACTCATCCACCGTCTTCTCGCGCTGCACCAAGTGCAAGAACTGCCTCTGAAGAGCTAACCTCGTCGAAGAGGGGGGATATAACACTTCAGGAAAGCGCTCCAAAACTCTCCCATGGACGGGGCGCGTTCAAGGAAATGACGACCGATATGATTCACCCACCATAGCTAGGCGTCTCCCTCTAACATAAAAATCGCAAACTGGGACTGCTTATCCTCTGGGGTCTCTGCCGCTTTCAGGAGTTCCTGAATCCTCGCCAACCAGTCCTCGATATCCGTCGGAGTGTCGACTCCTTTAAATGTCGGAGAATGAAAACTCAGAAAGTAATTCATTTGCCGATCTCCTTGCCCAACCGCTCTCTCAGCTAACGGCTCTGCCTGCCTTACTTCTCCCTCCGGTGTGACAGGCGTCGCAACAGGGGTAACAGGAGTCGTAACCTGCACAACAGGTGTCCCAACCTGTGGCACTGCTGCAGCTTGGGCCGCCACCATCGCCCTACTAGAATGCGACAAAAATCTGTTGGGGACTCGCTCATGTTCATGAGGCCCGAAGCAGTAGCACTACTTGCCAATGGGTCTTCTCGCCGCTTCGACATCCCCGCATTGTCGCTTCCATCCTAGCATAAACAAGGCAACAAACGAACCAAGTTCTATTCGCAAGACTCGAACACAGGGACACTCATAGTCCCGCAGAATACTCCAATGTGGACAACCTCTTTACGTGACCTGATTACACTAAATCGATCACACTACCTCAACAAGGACACTAACCTAGCCAAGATTCAGTTTTTATTATGAATTTATTTTTTTATTGTCACAATTATGTTATTTCATTTTGTAGCATTAATTTATGGGCTCGGGGTGATCTGGATCACACGATATTTCTTTCATCCGGGACTTTGTATTTATAATCGGCTTATGTTTAGAGTCGGGTAATTGAGATTAGGGCTCGCCCCCCACAACTCCCATCGAAAACCACATCATATGGTTGTATTTTAGCGCCGGCTAGCCAGACAGCAAATCTCGTGCCCATGTCTCCCCTTACACAAGGTTTCCTTTTTACCGTCTCCATAACACGCCCGACGCCCCCAACTTCGAACGCCGCAGAAAGGCTCCAAACACCTAATTCAACATAAGTTGTCATCAAGGATTGTGGGGAAACAACCACCCGCATCCCATCATCTTCCTCCACCGCTTCTCGTCTGATATCACGATCTGTGGCATGGGGAACTTAGTATTAGAACCAACCATAACGGAATCCAAAGACCACATGGATATTATTCGAATGAAGGCAAAAATTGATGATGGATCAGCTCTCCGCATCCAAGAACCAACAACAAGCCAGCTTGGCGATCTTTCGGCTCGATGGAGAGCCTCATACCACCCAAGCGCAGTAAAATCGACTTTCGCCGCGAGGGGACCGAAAGTAGTACCATGGAGGCTCCCTATCCCATAACAGAAGGAAGGATTCAACGAGAGACGGTACGTGAACAGTATCTCCTACTATACGTCAAGTTGAAGTTTTCGACAAATGAGTATGAGATAGCTGATTCATGATTCATGAACGAACCATCAAATCAAAAAAATAATAGGGGATGACAGCAAGGGTGGCCTACTAGATTGGTTGACTCGGTGCGAGCAATTCTTCGACAATCATGGGACATCGATCATGATGTGGATCTTGTTAGCCGCTTATCACTTGATTAGAGCGGACCAAATGTGGTTCTTACACTTGGACATGGAAAAGTAGCACATGACATAGGACTGTTTCAAGCAGCACTATCGTATACGTTTCGGACCCCCAATGAGAGGTAATCTTTTACAGGGGCAATTGATGACTACCTAGAAAAAATCCATACTCTCCTCTTACATGTACTGAACATTCAACTAGAGCAACAGATTCCATCTTCAAGGATGAATTACAAGAGTGCCAATATTTGGACGAGTTTGAGGGTCCTCCCGGCCTTACTACGTCTATGAATTTGGCATGGATTTATGATAGGGCGAGTGACCATCGACACATGTCACCACCTCCCATGCACCTACCTCCTAACTGACGGAGCCACCGCTTTGGGTGTGGGGTGTGGGCCAGTCGTGTCCCTAGCCCCGCTCATTCGATATATATCACCGACATAGATGGCAGAGCGTCATGCAAAGAGGCTTTATTTCAACTACAATAAGGCTTATTCACCTAGACATCGATGCAAAAAGCTCTTCTGATTAGAAGCGAAAGATGACGGGAACGCAGTCCCTGTAGAGGAAGAAGAACCAAAGATCTCTCTTCGTGGGAGGGAGAGGAGTCATCAACGACCTTCGCTCACTCAGGCATTCGAGGACTTCAAACAATGTAGTTGCAAGCATGGGTGGCCAACCACTTCAGCAATGTCTCGATGGATTCACGCATCACCCTGTCATTGGCTTCTCCCGTAACTTCATCGAGATCTCGTCGGAAATGGTCGGAGGCGGGAATAATGGAAGCGGAGCATACTGTGGAGAAGGAGCCATGGCTGCCTAAGTGGGATGTGTTCGGAGAGAGAGAGAGAGAGAGAGAGAGAGAGAGAGAGAGACCACAATCTCATACAAGAAAAGAAAATAGAATAAACTTCTAGATGTCTTCATTCCAAAACTCATACCTTTAAATAGGCTTACAAGCCTCGTAATAACATAATCAACTAACAACTCATAACAAACAAGAACTAATACTAAGATATTAAATAAGGATAATAATAACTAGGCCCGACGCCAAAGGCCAATAATATTTGTGGGCCCGTAACATCCCACCCGATCTTCAAATCTAGTTTGTCCTAAGTTCGAACAAAGCTTGGACGATTTGATCATCTAGCTCCTTTATTTCACGCCAAAGCAACTCCTTGTAGTGCGTCGCTGTAGCGGAGGCTGCAAAGATCGGTAACCCGTCATCGTGCTCATAGATGTCACAGATGATGAAGATGATGTCAGTGGTCATAGCATGTGTGGCGATATGATCGAAGAGGAGACTGCAACATGATCTGTAACTTTGTAAGTGATTGAATTAGTGATGAAGAATAATCCATAGATGCTCGATGAATGTTCAAAACCATATTGATTTTCGTGTGAGGGAGAGGAGTCATCAACGACCTTCGCAGAATCGAGATATGAAGCGGGGTGTCCGTCTAAATGATAATAACAATATGTGGTGATTGCTGGAGGATTGTTGGGGTGACCGTAATATCAACAACTTGTATCCAGTTGGGTGGAATAGCGATCGTGTAATGAGCGGTTGTTTACTTTTGTATGCAGTGACCATGTCGTCGAGTTTGGAGAGGATGAAGACGGTGCAGAATGCCACTGTCGACTTGCGAACGACCATTGTGTCCTCCAGATCTATTTGTTGGGTCAACTCAGATGTCATGCCTACTTGTGCTCCCACGGATACAAGGATCACCTCCACTGCCACCGGGCCACCGAAGCCTGGGATCAAGTGTTATCGTTATCAGGGTAGAGGTCATGTGGCGACACAGTGCCCCACACAGAATCTACTTATTGAGGAGGATCCTGACCTTATAGCTGATCCCGTAGAATCTTCTGAGGAAGAGATCACCGTGGTCGTAGAAGAAGGTTAGGAAGATGAGGTAGACAGAGCACTTGAGATGGTGTTATCCGCCGCTAACTGCACACTCCCCGCGCATATGAGGATTGGAAGCAGATCATTATCTTTTACACTTCCCGAGTGCAAGCAGAGTCTGCAAGCTCACTATCGAGTCGTCTAGGGTAGATAAGACAGCAATCCAGATCATTCAGAGGTGTCGGGTACCTATTCAGCTAGCCTCCTTCAAGGATAGAATTTGGTGTGACGTCATTCCCATGGACATCGCACATGTATTATTAGGCATGTCTTGGTTGTACGATAGGGATGTGATTTGTTATGGACACTCCAACACTTGCATATTCTTTGATAAGGGTCGCAAGATCAAATTATCCCCGGCCCAACTCAAAGATTCCCCAAAGGGGAGAGTCGAGCCTTTAGTTACCACAAGTGAACCGAGGCCTATCCATATCCTACGACGTAGTGAGTTCACTCGAGAGAGTCACGATACTGGCATTATTTATGTCGTTGCTGCTTCTCAGACTACGAAGGGCATTATGGAGATAGAGCCTACCCATCCTGATGTTCGACACCTCCTATATGAGTACAGTGACATCATGCCAGAGGAACTTCCTGATGAGCTACCCCCACTATGGGATATACAGCACGCGGTCGATCTAATACCGGGGTCATCTCTATCGAATCTTCCACACTACCGAATGAACCCCGACGAGCACGAAGAGCTTAGGACTCAGATTGCCGACCTCCTACGAAAGCAATTTATAAGAGAGAGTCTGAGCCCCTGTGTCGTATCTGCCCTTCTTACCCCTAAGAATGATAGTAGCTGGCGAATGTCCGTTGATAGCAAGGCCATCAATAAGATCAAGATCAAATATCGGTTTCTCATTCCTCGACTCGACGACGTCCTAAACACCATGTCAAGTGCCCAGATCTTTTCCAAGCTAGATCTACGGAGCGGGTACACCACTGGATCAGGGTCAGGGAGGGTAATGAATGGAAGGCCGCATTTAAGATGAAGGACGGGTTATATGAGTGGTTGGTTATGCACTTTGGGCTATCCAACGCCCCTAGCACATTCATGATGACTCAGATTTTGCGCACATATATGGGTAAGTTCCTCGTAGTCTATTTTGACGATATCCTAATTTATAGTCAGACTCATAGGGAACACTTCACACTTACGACCGCTCTTCGACACCCTCTGAAAGTAGCACTTTTATATCAGCACTTTTATATCCATCTGAAAAAATGCACATTTCTATCCGAGTCTGTACACTTTTTAGGATTCATCATCTCTACTTCAGGCGTGTCCATAGATCCTGATAAAGCCAAGTCAATTCGAGACTGGCCAATTCCCACTAATATCCATGAAGCTCGAAGCTTTCATGAGTTGAGCACGTTTTACAAATGCTTTGTTAGAGGTTTCAGCACCATCATGGCTCCCTACAAAGGTTGTCTTCACAAGGGAGATTTTCAATGGACACCCGCCGCAACTCGCTCACTCAAGCATTCGAGGACATTAAAACAAAATTGACCACGACCCTAGTACTCCGATTACCTGATTTCATGCAAGCATTCGAGGTAGCTTGCGACGCTTCCGTCGTAGGTATAGGAGGAGTACTCAGTCAGGAGGGTCACCCGGTTTCTTACTTTAGTGAGAAACTGAACGACGCACGACAGAGATATTCCAACTACGACCGGGAGTTTTACGGGATCATGTAGATTCTGAGATATTGGAGACAATACCTCCTCCCTCGTGAGTTCGTATTATATTTGGATCAAGAGGTCTTACATTATCTAGACTCGCATAAGAAATTTAAGTCACCAACACGCAAAGTGGATAAAATATATGCAAGATTTTCATTATGTTCTTAAACACCGAGGTGGTGCTGAGAACAAGCCAACTGACGCGCTTAGCCGCCGAGTGGGCCTACTCCACACTTTCACCACTGAGATCATGGGATTCGAACATTTGATCATGGAGTATCCGACATGTCCAGACTTTGCGGTTATATACTCTGCATTGTCTCAGGATCCACCTGAGATCATCCCTGACTACTCAATCATTGATGGTTATCAATTCTGAGGCACACTCTTGTGCATCGCCAGGACATCCATCCGAGATCATCTAGTTTGGGAGATGCATGTCGGCGGTGCAGCTGGTCACTTCGGTAGAGATAAAACCATCGCACTTGTAGAAAATCGTCTCTATTGGCCCACACTCAAGAAGGATGTCGCTCGAGTCGCCTGACATTGCTACATCTGTCAGACGGCTAAAGGATCGAGATAGAACACAAGTCTATATACACCACTTCCGGTACCACAGCAGCCTTGTGTGGATATTAGTATGGACTTTGTGCTCGGGCTCACTTCATCGCATGCAGCAAGACTATTAATGCGTCTCACGTCGCATCAATATTCATTCAGGACATCTTTAGACATCACGGTCTACTTAAGACCCTCGTATCTGATCGAGATGTACGATTCATGAGCTAGTTCTGGAAAACCCTGTGGAAGAAGACTGACACTACACTACAATTCTCATCCTCCTACTATTCGCAGACGGATGGACTGACTGAAGTAGTAAACAGGAGTTTAGGAAATCTCTTGTAATGCCTTGTTGGTGACCACACCACCTCTTGGGATTCTATGTTACCCATGACAGAGTTTGCATTTAATAGTTCGGCGAATATGACAACAAGGTTGAGTCCATTTCAGGTAGTCTTAGGTTATGAACCTAGAAAACCCATAGATCTCATTGTCCTAACCGTAGAATCTCGTCCTAGCGAGACTGATGAGTCTTTTGTTAGGCACCTATATTAGCATGCATGAGTCTGTCTGACGAAGAATTTCTTGCAACAATGATATTTATAAATCATATGTTGATAGCCACAGGAGAATGCAAAACTTTAAAGAAGGAGAACCAGTGATAGTTCGTATACGCACTGAGAGATTGCCAAGGAGAACTACTCGAAAATTAAATGTTAAACGAATGGGTCCTTACACTGTGCTTAAAAGAATTGGAACAAATGCTTATGAGCTAGATATCACATGTATTCAACATGTATTCAACGTAGAAGATTTAACATCATTCTTTGAACCGCATGATTACATGTCCACTTCGCCCTCTACCACCACAGCTCCTCAGCCTCCATTTTTGTTCACCACTCCACCGCAGTCCCAGTTGTCACTGATTTCCCCTTCCACTACAGTGATTTAATCGTAACCTTCGTCTATCACTCAGCTTCTGGCACAGCCTGAGTCCTCGACACTGATTGATCCATAAGCTTCTTCTGTTCTTGTACCACATCCTTCGCTACCAGTTCCGCCGTCTTCAGCCGCCAGCCAGTTCGACGTCATCACAGAGATAGTGGCCCACGAGCTTGTACCCACACCAAACAGAATCCAATACTTGGTCCATTGGCAGGGCCTCCCTTTTACTGATGATACTTAGATCCCAGCAGCAGAGCTCGAGAGACTCGCCTCCGACCTACGGCGACACTATGATCATCTTCATTCTACGAAGATAAACGATTCTGAGATGGGGGATGTTGATGGGGAGCAGCCCGCCCGATCCGTTCGGGTCTACTTACGCCAACCTTGGCCACAATGACGATCGGGACCGCTCATCATGAGTGGATTGCCGATCTTAGTATTAGTTGTTTTTTATGTTTTTTATTTCGAGTTGTATTATGTTTATTTTGGGGATCGCAACGATCGATAAATCATGTTGGTTTGTTATCCGCCTAGTGTCTATATATTGAGGGTGAGGGCTCTCATTTAGAGGTATTGAAGATTGGAGTATATAAGCCTAATCTTTGACCATTTTGGTGCCGAAACTGAGACCCGGGCATGAAGCCTAGATCCCCCCTTGTCGTGAGTCCTCCCCTCCCCATCCCACTACCGACCCTCTCCCCTTTCAGCACCACTCCAAACAACCACCCCCTCCTTCATCCCCTCCCCCTCCCACTACCGAACCCCCTATTCCCCTTCCAGCACCACTCCAAACAACCACCCCCTCCTTCATCCCCTCTCCCTACCACTGTTGAACCCCCCATTCCCCTTCCAGCACCACTCAAAACAGCCGCACCCTCCTACCTCCCCTCCCACTGCCGACCCCCTCCCCACATTTCCCTTTCAACACCACTCCAAGCAGTCTCCCCTCCATCCTCCCCTCCCCATTCCACTGCTGATCCCCAACTCCCCTTAAATTCGTCTCTGGTGATCACCGGAATCATTCTTCAATCGCCTCTGATGATCTTCCCCATTACCCCTCTCAATTCCCTCCAATTCTCAGTTTTTCGGCGATAACCAAAAAATACCTCGGGCCACCACCACCTCCGGCGGCCACCTCAGGCAGCCACCTCCCCCACTACCCCACAACTACCTCATAACTACCTTCCAACTTCCTCCACTACCCCACTTTCCAACCTCCCTAAATTTTAGGATCTATTCCTAAAATATAGCACTCAACTTCTCCCCACTCCCTCCATAACAGCCCCCTCCCCCCCCCTACTCCCTCCTTATTCTTCACGTGGAGCCACACAACCCCCTCCTCTCCCAAAACCGACCCCAGCTCCCTCTATTACAGCAGACTCATTGATTTTTCTCCTAGTCGGCCACCTGTTGCTGCAGGAAATTCTCTGGACAGACGGTTACAGCCATCCAAAACTAATCCCTGCTGGTGTCCAGCCCCCGTACTCGCCTACCAGCAAGCCCCAGCAGCCCGGACACCTTCCCGAGCCTCTCCCAACAGCTAGTTCCCGAGTTCCAGCCCCCTCCAGTCGAAGACAGCCACATGCAACTCAATTGGGACCAGAATCCAGCCCCGGCTGGTTCTTCCGGTTACTCCACAACTCTACAAATATACCAACCACAACTCTACAAATATACCTCCAGCCCTCCCCTTTCATTATTGTGCGAGTCCAGGTTTGTTTGTTATTTCTTTTTCAGTTGAATCTTGTGTTTGTCTCTACATGAGAAGATATTGGATTGTGAGCTTTGATTTCAGTTGTTTAAGTCTTTGTATTCTCTCATTTAGTTAGTCATCTATTTCCGCGTACTCTTGCATTTGTACACCTCTCTTGTTTCCTTAATTTAAATGTTTTATTTTTCGGTGGCAAATCAAAAAGAAGTGGTTTTATAAGTACTTTATTGCAATCTTATTTTCTTTGAAAATTGTGTCTGCCCTTAGGTCTCTTAGGACCTTACCTGCGTCAATTTTGTTCTATTTTTTATTTTCATTCTTGTCTAGTATTTCACAAGGTCTGGACGACTTTTGATTGTCAGTGTTTGCGGAAGGAAAGGGCTACTCCAACAAGAAGGGAAGAGATACTCTGTTGAGAAGGAGAGGGTGGCCTGATCATGAGGGAAACAGTGGAATCCTCAACTAAAAGAATTTTAGGCGTGAAAGTGGACACTTGACTAAACCATGTACATATATCACTTCGTCATTCTGTAATTATTATTTTTTGCATTCATTTACTTGTATACATTTTTGCATCATTATCTTTTGTATTCCATTATTTTTTTATAAAAAAATATTTAAAATCACTTAACACCCAATTGGTGTGTCATACCCATCACTAACACTTATCATATGATGTAAATATAATATTCTAGCACTACAAGATTCAAAGGAAAGACAAAAGCATACAGGTTGACATTATATAAAGGGGTAAAAAAATATATGCTTTAATTCCCTAAACCTCCTCTGAGAGTTAGCTTGGGTGAATGTCCATGACAGGGTGTAAGAACCCCATGTGGTTGACAGCAGGACAGAAGTGGGTGAAAGAGGGGTGGAGGTATTGGCGAGCAGTTGACAGTGGTGACTACAAGCACGTGGAAGAGGAGGGTGAGTTCTAACTGAGCATCAAGTTGTTCCAAGCGTCTGGAATCGCTAGAGGTTGAAGCAGAGGCGTCCTCATTTGCGTGGAGGGACATGGAACGGGTTGTGGGCATGTAGCAACCTGGGTTCCACGCGCGCGCCGTGAGATTAAGTTGTCGAGCAGGCAAGCGCGCAAGGTCGTGTGATCGATGCGAAAATCTTGGAGGCGAGGTTAGTGAAAGCAACGAAAATGGATTAAACACGACAGATCGTGTTGACGATAGAACGAAGACAACACACAGGCGCTCTAGGTAAGTTGCGAGAAGCGATCATGGTTGTAGACGATGGAATCAAGTCGAGCGGGCGACGAAATAGCAGGATAAGGTCACGGCAGATCGGACCAATTAATAGTTAATCACTATTGGCGAACCAAATAAAAAGTAGATTAATTAAAATGACTAACATATTGAAGTATGCTTAGTATTCAACTCTTAAGGGCAGGATCCCTCTAAGAGCTCTTACTCTCCTATGATAGCCTTAACAAAACAAATGATCCAATATGCCCAAATGACTCTCCCCATCGCATCCAAAATAGCATGACATCACCATGCGTCATGAAATTTTTATTTATGCATTTAATTTTCATGTGTTTCCTTCATCGTACTCCTGTTTATTTGAAATTGCTCGGCTCGTCGGGTTGGCCGTCTGATGAGACCCTCAATAAAGAGGTACGGTAATTTTGGTAGTAGGACGTAATGGGCAAGCTTAAAATTATTTAGAACGCATAAATTTAAATTTAAAATTCAAAACCAGAATATGTAATTATTTGGAAAGAGTTAAGGGAAATAAGTAGATGGAAAGAATTTATGGGAAAGAAATATTTGAGTAGTATTATAAAGAAAATTATTCAAAGGAGACCATCTTTTTAGGAAGTATTTTTTTTTTGACCAGCCCTCCTATTTGGAAAAAGTAATTGCAATCTTTATTTAAGAAACGGGCATGAAGAAAGGAGGGCAGACCGGACACGTAGAGGAACGAATCCATCGCTCCTCTGCCCTTGCCGGTAACACCTTTGGGTCCCGCTCGTTATCCACCGCACTGCTCCAGCCCGCCATCTCCCACAGCAAACCGTCTGCTGCCTTGCCCTCGTCTCCCACCGGCAAAACGATTTTGCTCTGCCGCCGCCCCAACGCCCTCGACCACGGCCCGACCTCCTTCAACCAGCGCTGGGTTGCTGCCTCTGTCTTCCCTCCGGCGACCTTCCAGACCCTTCCCGGTGCCAGTTGTTGTCGACTCCACCAAAATTTCCAGCAAATGGCCGGCCGCCCTGTTCCACGCCTCTGCCAACGGATTTGGGAACGATCGACCTGTTGTGGTATCTCACCAGTACTTTGCTTGATTTCTTTTTACCTTTAAATTTATGTACTAACTTGAATAATTAAGAGCTTGCCCATACGTTCAAACGCCTTTATTACCGTTTGTTTCTTCATAAGATATTATATGTGCAGTTCTTGTGGATGTGCGGATTCCACTACGATTGAAATCCTAATTCGCTCGAAGGATCGTACTCACATAACAATCATCGAACTTGTGAAAATCTATCGGTAATAGTCGTCTTAAGTGCAAAAAACTTCAAATTGGTCCGTTCGGCCTCTCTTTCAAACTAAACAAATCAAATTCTTTTTCAAAGTCCTATTCCTCTTTGAAGACAATAAAATATTTTTAAATTAAAAAATATTTATTTTTGAAACCCTAATTCAAGTCTACATCACTCTCCCTCACTCCCTTATATAGACGGGAGTGGCATACAATGAAATTCCAGAAATGTCACATAAGGCAACATAGACCATAGACATGAGTGAAACTACAATGACAATGCTTGGCAAGGTGGTTGTTGGCCCAAAGGGTCATATTCGTATCACAACATTATAAATAATAGGGCGTAGAGAATCAATTTGTTCAAATGCATGTGGGAAGATACAAAGAAAGTTTCTTGAATTAACTCTAAACCAAATAAATGACATTCAAATGAGAAGTTTTTGCTATTTATTTCCACATCTCAATAGTAGGTATAATGCACAGTTGAAGGCAATGTACAGTTGTTGAGGTGTTTCCTAAATGTTTACATCAAATATATCCTCATCATAACAAAATTCCATACACTTGACACCATCCATAAGCACCGTGTATTGGGAAAATAGGAATACAAGGGAAGAAAACAAGACTGGGAAAATGTTCCAAAAAATCATAAAAGTATACAAAGAACACAAACAAGCTAAGCAATCCATAGTGTTCGAATTGTTTGTTTTAACATACAGAAGGGTGTTGTTATCCTCTTATCCCAACAATCAATGACTTGTCTAGAGTTCAAAGAACTGATAAACGATAATCATTTGGAAATGTATAGTTCTTATTACTCTTACTATGATGCCCCTGTAAAAGAATACATCATAATTTACGTTAACCAAAGAAAAGCTTTTTTGAGAATAAAAGAGTGGTATTCCTTGTTTGAAGATCTCGTGTAAAAGAGCTTAAAAAATCATCTCAAAGATACATTTCTAAGTGAAGAAAACCTCAAATTCTAAGAACCACTTAACCTAAGTTCATATCAAAAGATGATGTTGAACATCTCCACTAACCAAGAGCTCATTTGGGGTCCGTTTGTTTCTCAAGTTCAGCTCCAGTACGGTGGTGACGGGAGGCGAACCGGAACCCCCTGCTAAATGCATATTCAGGTGCAAGGGCGTTCTGCAAGGTCAAATCCACAGAATACGACGACGTTCCGGACTGGAGGCCTGAGCTCCAGCCTGGAATTTTGGGGCCCCTACAGTCGCCGCCACACCTTCCGGACTGGAATTGTAACACCTCCCCTGCAATGATCATATAACATGGGTCCGGCCGGGACCCCACGGCATATAACCGCCACAGCTTCAGTATTAAAAGATGATATTGACTACCCATTCTCAAAACTCAGACAACACAGCGGAAACAAACATAAAACACAGAGATTGTCCACACTACATAGGAGTCCAACTGGCCTTAAGGCCATACAAAACCACAGTCCAAATCACCAAACATTCAACATAAAAGGACGTCCCAACAAAAGGGGACAGATAGTAGTTTTACCTAAGCTACCTCGGCATGCAAGCCGGTTACAACAAAATGTAATAATAGAAGTGCATGAAGACAAGGTAAACACTTCATGAGGCTTTAGGCCTTTTTGGCCGGCGCGCTGGGTCCAGCCTGCGATTCTTGCCCTGCAACCAGATCACAAAGAGCGGTAAACGAGGGTCAGCTATGGCTGACCACAAACGGTGTAACAACATCCCTCCTCCCGGCCGTCCTAGCGGACCCCGGGGAACTACTTCACCCTGCAAGTCAACACTTCGTATGCAAATGTACATAAAAGGAAACAGCATAAAAACAGGTATGAGTGTCACATACAGCATCCACGTTTCTATGTTGAGCAGATAATAAAAAGGGGTCTACCAATGCAAAATGAATGCAAACCCGGGTTTCACCCAAGGCACCCTAAAGCGTATGAATCTATCACATCATCATACATCATCATCACATCACAAACACAGGGGTACTCGTCATTTCCCCGCAAGGGCATCGTAGCCCAAGGCCAAGAGCTCTCGCTGAGACCCACCTCGCCTGGCTCGCCATGCCATCGGGCTTGTCTAACAGCTCACACGCTCGGGCCGCCAACAACACACAAGACCGATACTAAGAATTCTGGCTAACAAAAACGTCCCAAGGCCCTGGACTTACTCTCGGGACAACGTCCACCGATTGCCTCGCCTGGCGACCGTCAACGGACTCATCCGTAGCACAGGCATTCTCGTCAGTCAACAATCGAAGGGACTAATCTTGCCGGGACACTCTCCACACGTGAATCTCAGTCTTCACGGGATAGCCAGCCGACCACAAAGACCAATCGCACCTTCGCACCACACTAGGCATCACAAGCCCCATATTCCGCACATTATTTCTCCGCCCTAAACCCAACGTTCGTTACCACACGAAGCTACAAGGGCATCACAACGACGAGTTCGCCGTATTCGGATTTCTAACAAAACCCCTAAGATGCGCGTAAATCAACATCACCGAATCGGACCAACGGCCACAAATCCGGCTTCACCCACAATGCCTAATCCGCTAACGGAGCGGATCTCTAGTGCAAATCATGTCGGGGACGGACTCAATCAACCTGATGGTTCCTTTTGAACCAAGGCGACCCGGACCCCTCTCACTCGACGGATCCGGTGCCAAAATGCACAAATTAAAGGGATGTCATGCACGCATCCTAAAGACCGGGAGGAGAAATGTCGTTACCTTTTGAGATCTCCTCCTAGCCATGAGAAGCTTGCAAACAAACGGTGGAGAAGAAGCGCATCGACGCCCTCTACGCGTTGCCGGTCTCGGATCGGCGAACGGAGCTCCGATGCTCCGGCAATGGCGGATTCCCCTTCTTCTTCCTCCTTGCCTCCTCCTCCTTTCTCCAACCTAAGAGAGAGAAAGTCTTGGAAATAATGAGGGTTTAACTCCTCTACCAAGCCCTAAAACCCCCCAGCCATCCATCGCAGCCGTTGGATCAAATCCCAACATTTTTGGACGGCCGGATCATCTTCCCCGTCACTTTTCGCGGAGCAGAATAAACAGTGCGCACGAGCAGCGGCGCGCGGTCAGTGATCGTGCGCGGCCAACATCCCCTGATCGTGCGCACTACACAATCAGCCGACCTTCAACCCTTGTGAATTAACGCACGATCAGGCGCACGACCACTGGTCGTGCGCGAAGGAGGCCAGTGGGCGTGCGCGAAGAACCTGCTATGGAATTTTCAGCCTATTCCGAGCGCGACGCTACCACTCCGCCTACCTCGATGGACTACGATTTTTGGGGTGTTACAGGAGGCCTGAGCTCCAGCCTGGAATTTTGGGGCCCCTACAGTCGCCGCCACACCTCCGAACAAAGCTTTAGTTGCATGAAATTGGAAATTGTGTTTGATAAAAATGAAGTTCAGAAGATTTTAACATTTGATTTGATCTACTTTGAAATCAATATTAGTCTTAAACTAGATATTTTAAAGTTTAAAATGTGATTCTATTTCCACAAGAAAAATCGGTGAAATCATCACTTCTATAATATGTTCCACATCAACAAAATGATATGTAAGGTTTCACATCAAAACTTTAGAACTATTTTCTTAACAAACAGGTAAATATAAGCTCTATTCTAGTGAAATCTTGGTAAACCTAAAGACAAATAAAGAAATACAATAGGCTCTAGCCATCCTTTAAACTATTCTCTATGTCTAATCACTAATGAGTACTAAACCAATTCATTTTGTTGGGATGTTTTGAATCCTAACTTGTTTGAACTTTGAAGTCAATTCAATAGATCACCTCAGTTTAAGTCCCCCTATGAACATGTTATCTGGGTCTCAGTGCCTAGACAACGAGCGGTGGGGGTTGAGGGGGTCGTACCCGCTGCACAGAGCCCCGGACCTAAAACGATATAAGTTGTGATGTATTGTTTTTCTTCTTTTATAATTTTCTATTCTAGGATTTGTTGAGAAATTATTATGTATTGCAAAGTGTAATATAAACTTTTTTTCTTACAGGTTTTGGTGAGTGTGAAATTGGTAGTCATTTTCTCTTTGCTTCGTTGCAACCCTATTTCTCCATGTTAAAACTTTGTTGTCGTAGACCATCCTTGGATGATTATGAGATTGTTGCGACTTCATCTTTCTTTGCACCATTACACACAACTTCCTTGCAAGCAAGATGTGGAATCTTTCTACAAGATAGTCAAACTAGAACTTATAATTCCATGCTTTGAAAATAAAAAACATGGGCAACCAAATACATTTATTAACATAGAACTAATATTGAGATGCACTGCAGAATATTAGAATTTCAAAAGCTAGCACAATAGACAAGTCATCAATGAAAGTAAAGCCCATATCTTTCTTTAAGCTATTCATATATGTTTCTATTGGAAACAAGAAAACCCTTGAAGAAAAGTTCAGAAATTTCTCACAATTATTCACCTACCTGCTTCAAACATTCTCTCCGCGAGACTGGCTAGATGGTCCATCTAAACTCGTCAATCCTTCAGCCATCATCCGTGCCCTATTCTGGGCCTGCCTATCCACGCCAACCAGATACAAGCCTACGCAAATCCAAATTTAAGAACTCCGATGAGTAAAAAGATCCAAGTTTTGGATACAAGTTAGAAACATGATGCTCACAACGACCCATTCACCTAATGCGCTGCCAACTGCACAGAGCCAGAGGACCCTCTGCGACCATTTTTCCCCTACCACTCTTCCCGGCTGCACCATTTAGATATTCACCCCTGTGAGTTTTCCATATGAAACGAAAAAAAATGCCGAAATCAGGGAAGAAGAATGTAATCAAACCCTTGAGTGCCAGAGGGAAGGATAATAAATAATAAGAAGAAATTTACCCCCGCAAGATAATAACTATAGCTGGGAAGTTTTGGCCCTTTACCAGCGTCAGCAAGCGCCGTGATACTTGAGGAGAAATATGGTAAGAAGTGTCGACAGCCGTCGGGAGCTTGAGACGACGGAGATTCAGGAAGCGTAAAAGCTTAGAGTTAGGGTTACGAGGTCCGTGATACTCTACATTTCGTCACCATTTGGAAAACGGTGTTAGATGTATTGCGGGTCGATTCCACAAGTTGAGTAATGCTACTTTTATATTTTTTTAATAAAAAAAATTTGCATCGTTAGATTAAATGAGAATGAATTTTGTCCATTAGACGAAGAAATGGATACTACTCATTTCATCAGAAATAAAGAAGATCCGATTCCGTCTAGAATACGAGAAACCACAAAATGACACGTAGTTTTGTAGAATTTATCTCCACAATTTAAACTTCAAAAACTAAAAACCGTGTCAAGGCCTATACGAAGATATCAAAGAGTTAGTCGGCCATGAAAACATGTCTAGTGTTCTAAATAAATCGTTTTTAATAAAATCCGGCGAAATATCGATAAAATATCGAAATATCAGAGAAATTCACGTAGCAGGCAATTTTTATTCATAGCATTTTTTTTCTTATAAAATCAAGTTGTGCGTAGTTCTCAACATATATTCCCTAATCCGTTGAAACTCGTTGCCTCCTTCTCCCTCGTCGAACTTTTGTGCAACTGGTGAGCTCGAAAGCGTCGGCATCAAGACAATATTCCTCTCCCTCGTCGATCTCTCTACCCGCTTCCCTCTTCATCACAGAGTCTGAGGCACGTAAGTTACTGGAGCTCTCTCTTCACATCCAACCCTTGCGCCTCTTCCTTCTCTCTTCCATCGATTTTGTGCATAGGTTGTCAAAGTCGCAACATGAAAACGATTCGATTTGGGTGATTGTAGACTGGTTGACTAAGATAGCGCATTTCATTTCGAATCAGAAAAATGATTCAGTGAAGTTGGCAAAGCTATATGTGGAGAACATTTTTCTGTTGCACAACATTCCTCACAGCATCATTAATGACCATGATGGGCGATTTACTTCCGGTGTCATCGTTTGTTGGGTACGAAGCTCAAATTTAGCACAGTCTTCCATCCGCAAACGGATGAGCAGACCGAGCGAACCAATCAGACAATGGAGAATATGTTTCGTATGTGTGCTTTGGACTTCGATAAGTGTTGGGAGGATCACTTTTACATGTTGGGGTTCGCCTATACCAACCGTTATCAGGCGAGTATTCAGAAGGCTCCGTTTGAGGCATTATATGGTAGGAGACACCATACTTCTTTTGTATGGGTGGAGACCGGTGATACCAAGCTTTCGAAACGTTAGGAGGTTGAGGAGGCAAATGAGTTGATATGGACCATTCGAGATCGTTTGTTGGTTGTCCAGGATCAGCAGGTGAAGTACTACAACGCCAAACATCGTAACGTGGAGTTCGCAGTTGAAGATTGTGTGTACTTAAAGATAAGTCATTCAAGTGAGTGACACGGATTCGACATTTGAAGAAGTTGAGTCTGAGGTACTTGGGGACGTTCGAGTTCACTGAGTGCATCGACGATGCAACCTATAGACTTGCTTTGTCGACGGAGCTTATCGGGTTGCATGCTATTTTCCATATTTCGGTGTTGAGGAAGGCGGTGTGAGAGCATGAGTCTATGTTGGAGGTCGAGAGTGTGCTGGTGGATAGCAGCCTATCTACCAGGGTCACACCGATTTGCATTATCGATGAGATATTTGGCAGTTGCGGAGAAAAACCATCAGGGTGGTGAGAGTCTGTTGGAAGAACTGTGACCATGAGGAGCTCTCTTGAGAGCGAGAAGAAGTCATGTGTGAGGAGTACCCTGATCTTTTTACTCAGGTGTGATGAATTTCATTGTGTATTTCATGTTATAAATTTTGGGACGAAATTTCGTTGAGGGTGGGGGAAGATTTGTAATGCCACATAATTTCATCACTAATTAAATAAATTAATTTAATTAAATTTTGGGTGCGGTTATCACTCGGTGTGCGGATAGCCATATCCCTCTCCCGATTCCTCCTCACCTCCGCTCTCGTTCACGCGACATAGAGCCATCTCCCCCTCCTTGAGATCGATCTCGTCGGCCTTCGCTCCTAAAGATCGTCCAACAATTTCTCCTCCTTCGTCGAAAGTTGCAATATATTAGTTGTATTTGCCGACCAGACGAGAGGCAGGTTCCTGCTGTCGTCGAGGGTGCGTGAAGTAGAGGTGGTGGTGGTCGTCCCGACAGGGGTTTTGTTGTAGTGCCTCCTCTGCCGAAATCCCGAAGAGGGAGGTGATCGTAACCCAACCTGTTGTCGTCGACTGACCAGAGAAGTTCTGTAGGCTGCCACCTTTCTTTTGCCATTTCCCCCTATTGGTCGAGACATGTAGTGGTGTTGTCGTTCAAGTGTTGTTGTCGGGGGGCTTTCAGAGAATTCCATTATCGATCTTACTTGGTTCATCTCTACCTGAGAGCTTGAAGAAGAAAGAACTTTCGTTGTAAAGTTACGCTGTCGGAAATCGATGCGGAAAGCTGTGCGGGAACTCAAATCGTCAAATTGAGGCCAGATCTGTGAGAGGGCAGACAGCCATTACGATCGTTTGCAGTGCCTCTGAGACGCGCGTCGAGGGTAACGATTTCTTCCCGATCTTAGGACCGTTATTTTGTATTTTTTATTTTTATTTTCGTGCAATAAGAGTCCCCTCACGCCGTTTCGATTGAGGACGGGGACTCCGTCTGGGCGTGGGATTGTGACCCCGATGTATGTTAGTGAGAACCACACGTAGAGTCCCTCTCCTGCTACATTGTAAAGAGCGGGGACTCCGCCAGGGCGTGGGATTGCGACTTCGGCGTATGTTAATGAGAACTGCACGTAGAGTCCCTCTCCGGCTACGTGGTAAAGAGTAGAGACTCAGTCGGGGCGTGGGATTGCGACCCCGGTGTAGTTTTCTGATTTTACTTGCATAGGAGGGCCACCCGTCGCTAATTGGCGATGATGTGTAATTCCCTCGATTCATTACGAAGCACCAGGTCGATTGTGTCCGTCCCCAACATAAGATTGCATTAGTAATCTGATGTGCAAGTCTGGAATTAGGCATGTTGTGTGAAGCCTACCAATGACGATAAGCCTGGATTGGTGATGTTATGTTGATGTGCATTGCGATTAGCCCTAGGTACGCAAACAGGAATGTCCCGTATCGTTTGTCGTAACAGTTGCGGGAATTTATGGGTTTTTCCTGTGGAGGACTCGTGTGGGCTTTCGTTAAACAGGTGAATTACCTGTCGCCTGTAGTTGTGGTTACGAGCTGTTTAGGCTACTACACGTTGTTCGTCTAAGATAAGAGCAGCGTTGGGGCTATGCTGGGAAATTACCGTTAAGGACGAGAGATGAACTCATCTCCCGTCGCTACGCTTCAGGACTGGAAGTGATGTTATACTTCCCATCACTATGTTTTTGGGCAGTTGACTACGTTCTCCTATCACACGACTCAGGAAAGAGGGTGAACATCCACATACCATCACTATGCTCGAGGACACTGGCCAAATCGGACCCCTGTCACTTCTGACTGGACAATAGTAGGTTTCGTACCTCCTATCGCTACACTTGAGGAAGGAAGGTGGTTTCACACCTTACATAGCGGGTACAAAGGATTGTTTGTCTTTAGAGCTTATGTCGTGCGACTTTGGGGGTTTTCACGACACGTTCGTTGATTGTATGGTTTGTGTTGTTTAGTGTCTTTTTATGCTTGTTGTTCGTGCGTACTTGCAGGAGAGCGATGTACTCGCCCCGGAGTTCGCTAGGATTGCCGGAGGGAGAGATCGTTACGCTGTGTTGGTCAGCCTCATGCTGACCTTCATTTATCCACTCGTGTGTTTCTGAATTCAGGTAGACTAGCTTGTAGTGAATCTTAGTGGGCCGGAGCCCAGTCACGAGGTGGCGGTGCAGTTTTCCATTTCTTTTTTAGTGCTTTCATTTGAAAGCTATGTAAGGCCTTAAGGCCGAACAATTTCTCAATTCTGGACTCTACAACGGACATTCATAATTTAGAATCTTTGTGTTAAGCTTTCCCTGTATTTTCAATTAAAAAGTACTTTCAATTAAGAACGCTGAAATGGTTAGTGTTTTACTTCTTATATCAATTATTAGCATTTTAGATTTGTGGATCTTATATATCGTTTGTGTGTGTGGGAGGGGACCCTCAGACTAATACTATATTTTATTTGCAGATCAAGAATGTTACAGAAAGACACTGAAAGGGATATATAGCATGATGGCAGATGCTCACATCAGACATATGTGTTGAACTTATATAATTCTTCCACAAAAAAATGCTAATAAAATCTTCTTCATTATTGCCCGTCAATTTGCAGTTGTTTCTCAAAGATATATAAAACCATCAAAATATCCTTCATTTGATGGTGTTCCATCACTCCAACCAGGAACTCATGAACCCAACCATCCAATTCAATAATGCTTGAACCTGGTTCTTTCTTAATACCTTTCTTCCTCATCAGCCTTCTTAGCTTTGATATATCTCCCCACCTATCATTTGTAGCATATATGTTGGACAGCAGTACAAAGGCACCACTATCAGAAGACCCTAACTCAAGTAAACGATCTCGAACCCATCGAGAAATCTCAGTCTTACCAGTAGTTCTGCAAGCACTCAACATGGCTCCCCATATAAGCACATCAGCTTTCATTGGCATAGTTCTAACAAGTTCATAAGCTTCCTCAACCAATCCTGCCCTCCCAAGAAGGTCAACCATGCATCCATAGTGCTCTATTTTCGGTACAAGATCATAGAACTCGATCATCGAAGCAAAATGACGGCGACCTTCCTCCACCAAGCCTGAATGAGAGCATGCACTAAGTATAGCTATGAAACTGACATCATTAGGCTTGAGGCCAGTTCTAACCATCCAATCGAAGTAACCAAGCGCTTCCTTTCCGTGCCCGTGCATGGCTAAGCCGCCAATTAGCGCATTCCAAGATCGCACATTCTTGATTGGCATGTTGTCAAATATTTCAAGCGCCATATCTAAGCATCCACACTTAGCATACATGTCGACCATGGATGTTCCTATGTGCACATCCTGCTCGATAGCCTTAAACTTGATGTACCGATGAATCCAGCTCCCACAATCTAAAGCTCCCATGCCCGCACAAGCCGAAAGCAAGTTCGACAAAACCACCTTGTCGGGTTCCATCCCATACAATTGCATGGTACGGAAAACCTCTAGAGCTTCTTTTGGTTGCTTGCATTGTACCAACCCACTTATTATACTGGTCCAGGTAACTATGTCTTTCATCGGGAGCTCTTTAAACATCTGTTTAGCTTCATCAATTCTCTCGCACTTGACATACATATCCAAAAGCGCATTTCCAGCAATAAGCCCCAAAACAGCTTCATTTTTAAGCAATAGTCCATGAACCGATCTTCCGATGCTCAACTCTCCGGTCCTTCCAGATGCAACGAGCACACAGACAATAGTTGCGATGTTCGGCACTACGTCCATTTGGGCAAACAAGGTCAGAGCATCAACAAAGCGCCCGCCTTTTACACAGACAGAAATCAAACCAGTCCATGATACTACATCTCTAACAGGCATATCATCAAACATGATGCATGCATCAGGGTAGCAGCCGCACATGCCATAAACATGTATAAGAACATTCTGAACATAGAGATCAGAGAGAAATCCCAACTTGGCGACAGCACCGTGTATCTGTCTGGCTTCTTCAAAACCCGAAAACCTAACGCATGATTTGAGAACCAAAGGGAAGGTGTACTTGTCCGGGGTAGAACCATCACTTACCATATGTTTGCATACTGCAAAGGCGAATTGAGGAGAAGCGCTATGTGTGTAAGAAGTAATGAGGATGTTGAAGAGGAAGGGATTTGGGAGGCGTTGAGTTTGCTTGAGGGTGAAGTAGGCGGAAGAGGGAGTTTGAGAGGAGGCAAGGAATTCTGCTAGCTTGAGGAGGACTGAGCGGTCTTGGGAGGCGCCGGAGGTGAACAGGAGAGAGTGGATTTGGGTGAAAGATATGGTGGTTTTTAAGGGTACTTGGAGGAGGTTAAGGAGGATTCTCTTAAAGGGGGGAGAAGCTCTGGTCATTCTGGGCCTGCCTATCCACGCCAACCAGATACAAGCCTACACAAATCCAAATTTAAGAACTCCGATGAGTAAAAAGATCCAAGTTTTTGGATACAAGTTAGAAACATGATGCTCACAACGACCCATTCACCTAATGCGCTGCCAACTGCGCAGAGCCAGAGGACCCTCTACGACCATTTTTCCCCTACCACTCTTCCCGGCTGCACCATTTAGATACTCACCCCTGTGAGTTTTCCATATGAAACGAAAAAAAATGCCGAAATTAGGGAGAAGAATGTAATCAAACCCTTGAGTGCCGGAGGGAAGGATAATAAATAAGAAGAAGAAATTTACCCCGCAAGATAATAACTATAGCTGGGAAGTTTTGGCCCTTTACCAGCGTCAGCAAGCGCCGTGATACTTGAGGAGGAAATATGGTAAGAAGTGCCGACAGACGTCGGGAGCTTGAGACGACGGAGATTCAGGAAGCGTAAAAGCTTAGAGTTAGGGTTACGAGGTCCGTGATAGTGTAGATGTATTGCGGGTCGATTCCATCAGTTGAGTAATACTACTTTTATATTTTTTTTAATAAAAAAAATTTACATCATTAGATTAAATGAGAATGGATCTTTGTCCATTAGACGAAGAAATGAATATTATTCATTTCATCAGAAATGAAGAGAATCCGATTCCGTCTAGAGTACGAGAAACCACAAATGACACATAGTTTTGTAGAATTTATCTCCACAATTTAAACTTCAAAAACTAAAAACTATGTCAAGGCCTATACGAAGATATCAAAGAGTTAGTCGACCATGAAAACATGTCTAGTGTTCTAAATAAATCGTTTTTAATAAAATCCGGCGAAATATCGATTAAATATCGAAATATCAGAGAAATCCACGTAGCAGGCAATTTTTATTCAGTGTTTTTTTTTCTTATAAAATAAAGTTGTGCGTAGTTCTCAACATATATTCCCTAATCCGCTGAAGCTTGTTGCCTCCTTCTCCCTTGTCGAACTTTTGTGCAACTGGTGAGCTCGAAAGCGTCGGCATCAGGATAATATTCCTCTCCCTCGTCGATCTCTTCACCTGCTTCCCTCTTACTCACAGAGTCTGAAGCACGTAAGTTAATGGAGCTGTCTCTTCACATCCAACCCTTGCGCCTCTTCCTTCTCTCTTCCATCGATTTTGTGCATAGATTGTCAAAGTCGCAACATAAAAACGATTCGATTTGGGCGATCGTAGATCGGTTAATTTATAAGGTAGCGCATTTCATTCCGAATCAGAAAAGCGATTCAGTGAAGTTGCCAAAAGCTATATGTGGAGAGCATTTTTCGGTTGCATGTCATTCCTCGCAGCATCATTAATGACCATGATGGGTGATTTACTTCCGGTGATTGGAGGCATATGTCATCGTTTGTTAGGTACGAAGCTCAAATTTAGCACAGACTTCCATCCGCAAATGGATGGGCAAACCGAGCTAACCAATCAGACAATGGAGAATATGCTTCGTATGTGCGTTTTGAACTTCGATAAGTGTTGGGAGGATCACTTTTACATGGTGGAGTTCGCCTATACCAATCGTTATCAGGCGAGTATTCAGAAGGCTCCGTTTGAGGCATTATATGGTAGGAGACACCATACTTTTTTAGTGTGGGTGGAAACTGGTGATACCAAGCTTTCGAAACGTTAGAAGGTTGAGGAGCCAGATGATTTGATATGGACCATTCGAGATCGTTTGTTGGTTGTCCAGGATCGGCAGGCGAAGTACTACAATGCCAAACATCATAACGTGGAGTTCGCAGTTGGAGATTGGGTGTACTTAAATTAAAGATAAGTCATTCAAGGGATTGTCATGGATTCAGTATTTGAATAAGTTGAGTCTGAGGTACTTGGGGCCGTTCGAGTTCACTGAGTGCATCGGCGATGCAACCTATCGACTTGCTTTGTTGACGGAGCTTATCGGTTTTCATGTTGTTTTCCATATTTCGGTGTTGAGGAAGGTGGGTGTGAGCATGATTCTATGTTGGAGGTCGAGAGTGTGCTGATGGATAGCAGCCTATCTACCAGAGTCACGCCAATTTACATTTTCGATACGGATATTTGGCAGTTGCGGAGAAAAACCATCAGGGTGGTGAGAGTCTGTTGGAAGAACTGTGACCATGAGGAGCTCTCTTGAGAGCGAGAAGAAGTCATGTGTGAGAAGTACCCTGATCTTTTTACTCATGTGTGATGAATTTCATTGTGTATTTCATGTTATAAATTTTTGGACAAAATTTCGTTGAGGGGGCGGGGGGAAGATTTGTAATGCCCCATAATTTCATCACTAATTAAATAAATTAATTTAATTAAATTTTGGGTGCGGTTATCATTCGGTGTGCGGATATCCATATCCCTCTCCCGATTCCTCCTCACCTCCGCTCTCGTTAACGTGACCTAGAGCCATCTCCCCCTCCTTGAGATCGATCTCGTCGGCCTTCGCTCCCAAAGATCGTCCAACGATTTCTCCTCCTTCGCCGAAAGTTGCAACATATCATTTGTATTCGTCGACCAGACGAGAGGGAGGTTCTTGTTGTTGTCGAGGGTGAGTGAAGTAGAGGTGGTGGTGGTCGTCCCGACAGGGGTTTTGTTGTAGTGCCTCCTCTACCGAAATCCCAAAGAGGGAGGTGATCGTAACCCACACCCTGCTCTCGTCAATTGACCAGAGAAATTCTGTAGGCTGCCCCCTTTCTTTTGCCATTTCCCCCTCTTGGTCGAGACATGTAGTGGTGTTGTCGTTCAAGTGTTGTTGTCGGGGGCCTTTCAGAGAATTCCATTATCGATCTTACTTGGTTCCTCTTTACTTAGAGAGCTTGAAGAAGGAGGAACTTTCGTTGCAGAGTTACGCTGTCGGGAATAGATGCGGAAAGCTGTGCGTGAACTCAAATCGTCGAGTTGAGGCCATATCTGTGAGAGGACAGCCATGACGATCGTTTGCAGTGCCTCTGAGACGCGCGTCGAGGGTAACAATTTCTTCCCGATCTTAGGACTGTTATTTTGTATTTTTTATTTATTTTCATGCAATAAGAGTGCCCTCACGCCATTTCGGTTGAGGACGGGGACTCCGCCAGGGCGTGGCATTGCGACCCCGACGTATGTTAGTGGGAACTACACGTAGAGTCCCTCTCCTGCTACGTTGTAAAGAGTGGGGACTCCTCCAGGGCGTGGGATTACGACTTCGGCGTATGTTGATGATGCATATTTTGACTCAAATTATCATATCATAATTATTATATTATATATATATAAAGTATATATTTTCTCTCTAAATTATATATTAATTAGATTGATATTTTTATTTTTATATACTTCGCACTAATGTTATTTTTGTTTTATTTTATGACAGGCCTGGGAGGAATTTCGGCACGATTCGACGCAAAATGCCCGCTGTCAACTTTTGTATGAGAAATAATTCTCATGCAAATAATTTTTGCATAAATGTTTTTACACCACCTTTTCTCTCTCCTCACAATGCATGAAATTATCCTTAATTTATTATGTTTAATTCTTCATGCATAGCCACCTTTATTATGCATAAAATATTTTATAAAATTCAATACATGTGCACTCTCTCTCTTATTTTATTTCTCCATTTAATCAATGCATGTAGCCACCTCTTCATATTTCATATATTATTAAATATTTCATGTCACTTCATCTTCCCCTCTTTATTTCTCTAAATTCAACTCATCTTCCACCCCTTCATCTCTTTTCCCTTCATTTTAATTCATGCATTTAACCCTTCATCTTCTCCTCCACATCTTCATGTCCCCACTTAATTTTTCCATTCATGCATGTGGCAAGATTTCCCCTTGTGCCCTTTCATCTTCTTTTTCTTCTAGATCCTTCCATGTTGGCTATAAAAGTAGCATCAATCCAAGGCATTTGTAGGAGGAAGAGAGGTTGGAAGAAGGCATCAAGTTCAAGAGAGTTAGAGAGTTTCCAATTCTTGTATGAGTGCTACATGTTTGAGATTTTATTTTAAAAGTTCTTTTATGTGTATGTTTTTCCTTTTCTCTTATCATCATAGTTTTTATTTTTATTTTTGTACTCTTTCTTTTTTAATTAAAATGAACATTTCTTTTTCCATTATTATTGTCTCTTTCTTCACTATGAGTAGTTAAATCTTTTCTTAGTGCTTGATTGGTTAGTATTAGATGAGGATTAAATCATAATCCGTCGTCTCTAAATTTTAGAGTTTCATTTCGATTTATTTCCGATTTATTTTTGATTGAGAGTTTATACTGCCGAGATATAAATTTCGTGATCCGATTGACATCTTAGTGGTCGAGAGGCTCGTGGATACCTTAGATCGCTCGGAAATAAAGAGATTGATGTATTTTCTTTGAGAATTAGAAATATCAAATCTTTTGGATTTGAGATTAATTTTTATGCAGTTTTAATTTATTTCAAATTTTAAGAGATTATGTTTGAAGTATTATTAAAATTAGGCGGTGGTCGACTCTAGCGAGCTTCTATCGTATTTTTCAATCCTCCAATCGAAATGAAAAATTTAAGAATTAGAACGCATCTTTTGTAATCGGATTCCCAAGAACACCCAATCAAGTGCTATGGTTTTTAAAATTGTGATCTTTTCTCTTTAGTAATTTTCAATTTGCAATATTTAATTTTCCAAAAACAAAATCCAATTTCCAGTCGATAAATTAATAGAATTTTGCGTGAGTAAGATTACTCGACAGGCCCCGGGCAAATACGACATTTTTCTTATACAATATTTCGATAGGTATACTTGCCAACATCGAGATATTAGTTGAAATTATTTTTAAAACTATAAAATCTCTATCATATGTTAATGAGAATTGCACGTAGAGTCCCTCTCCTGCTACGTAGTAAAGAGCAGGGACTCTGCCAGGGCGTGAGATTGCGACCCCGGTGTAGTTTTCTGATTGTACTTGCATAGGAGGGTCACCCATCGCTAATTGACGATGGTGTGTAATTCCCTCGATTCATTACGAACCACCAGGTCGATTGTGTCTGTCCCCAACATAGAATTGCATTAGTAATCTGATGTGTAAATCTAGAATTAGACATGTTGTGTGAAGTCTACCAATAATGATAAGCCTGAATTGGTGATGTTATGTTGATGTGCATTGCGATTAGCCCTAGGTAGGCAAACGAGAATGTCCTGTATCATTCGTCGTAACGGTTGCGGGAATTTATGGGTTTTTCTCGCGGAGGCCTCGTGTGGGCTTTCGTTAAACGGGTGAATTACCTGTCGCCTGTAGTTGTGGTTACGAATTGTTTAGGCTACTACACGTTGTTCGTCTACGATAAGAGCAACGTTGGGGCTATGCTGGGAAATTACCGTTAAGGACCAAAGATGAACTCATATCTCTCGTCGCTACGCTTCAGGACTGGAAGTGATGCTATACTTCCCATCACTATGTTTTTGGACAGTTGACTACGTTCTCCTGTCACACGACTCAGGACATAGGGTGAACATCCACATCCCATCACTACGCTCGAGGACACGGGCCAAATCGGACCCCTGTCACTTCTGACTGGACAATTGTAGGTTTCGTACCTCCAATCGCTACGCTTGAGGAAGGAAGACGGTTTCACACCTCACATAGCGGGTACAAAGGATTGTTTGTCTTTAGAGCTTATGTCGTGCGACTTTGGGGTGTTCACGACACGTTCGTTGATTGTATGGTTTATGTGATGCTTAGTGTGTCTTTTTATGCTTGTTGTTCGTGCGTACTTGTAGGAAAGCGATGTACTCGCCCCAGAGTTCCCTAGGATTGTCGGAGGGAGAGATCGTTACGCTGTGCTGGTCAGCCTCATGCTGGCCTTAGTTTTTCCACTCGTGTGTTTCTAATTGCAGATAGAGTAGCTCGTAGTGAAGCTTAGTGGGCCGGAGCCCAAGTCACGAGGTGGCGGTGTTGTTTTCCATTTCTTTTTTAGTGCTTTCATTTGAAAGCTATGTAAGGCCTTAAGGCCGAACAATTTCTCAATTCTGGACTCTACAACGGACATTCATAATTTAGAATCTTTGTGTTAAGCTTTCCCTGTATTTTCAATTAAAAACTACTTTCAATTAAGAACGCTGAAATGGTTAGTGTTTTATTTCATATATCAATTATTAGCATTTTAGATTTGTGGATCTTATATATCGTTTGTGTGTGTGAGAGGGGACCCTCAGACTAATACTATATTTTATTTGCAGATCAAGAATGTTACAGAAAGACACTGAAAGAGATATATAGCATGATGGCAGATGCTCACATCAGACATATGTGTTGAACTTATATAATTCTTCCACACAAAAATGTTAATAAAATATTCTTCATTATTGCCCATCAATTTGCATTTGTTTCTCAAAGATATATAAAACCATCAAAATATCCTCCATTTGACGGTGTTCCATCACTCCAACCAGGAACTCATGAACCCAACCATCCAATTCAATAATGCTTGAACCTGGTTCTTTCTTAATACATTTCTTCCTCATCAGCCTTCTTAGCTTTGATATATCTCCCCACCTATCATTTGTAGCATATATGTTGGACAGCAGTACAAAGGCACCACTATCAGAAGACCCTAACTCAAGTAAACGATCTCGAACCCATCGAGAAATCTCAATCTTACCAGTAGTTCTGCAAGCACTCAACATGGCTCCCCATATAAGCACATCAACTTTCATTGGCATAGTTCTAACAAGTTCATAAGCTTCCTCAACCAATCCTGCCCTCTCAAGAAGGTCAACCATGCATCCATAGTGCTCTATTTTCGGTACAAGATCATAGAACTCGATCATCGAAGCAAAATGACGGCGACCTTCCTCCACCACGCCTGAATGAGAGCATGCACTAAGTATAGCTATGAAACTGACATCATTAGGCTTGAGGCAAGTTCTAACCATCCAATCGAAGTAACCAAGCGCTTCCTTTCCGTGCCCGTGCATGGCTAAGCCGCCGATTAGCGCATTCCAAGATCGCACATTCTTGATTGGCATATTGTCAAATATTTCAAGCGCCATATCTAGGCATCCACATTTAGCATACATGTCGACCATGGATGTTCCTATGTGCACATCCTGCTCGATAGCCTTAAAATTGATATACCGATGAATCCAGCTCCCACAATCTAAAGCTCCCATGCCCGCACAAGCCGAAAGCAAGCTCAACAAAACCACCTTGTCGGGTTCCACCCCATACAATTGCATGGTACGGAAAACCTCTAGAGCTTCTTTTGGTAGCTTGCATTGTACCAACCCACTTATTATACTGGTCCAGGTAACTATGTCTTTCATCGGGAGCTCTTTAAACATCTGTTTAGCTTCATCAATTCTCTCGCACTTGATATACATATCCAAAAGCGCATTTCCAGCAATAAGCCTCAAAACAGCTTCATTTTTAAGCAATAATCCGTGAACCGATCTTCCGATGCTCAACTTCCCGGTCCTTCCAGATGCAACGAGCACACAAACAATAGTTGCGATGTTCGGCACTACGTCCATTTGGGCAAACAAGGTCAGAGCATCAACAAAGCGCCCGCCTTTTACACAGACAGAAATCAAACCAGTCCATGATACTACATCTCTAACAGGCATATCATCAAACATGATGCATGCATCAGGGTAGCTGCCGCACAGGCCATAAACATGTATCAGAACATTCTGAACATAGAGATCAGCGAGAAATCCCAACTTGGCGACAACACCGTGTATCTGTCTGGCTTCTTCAAAACCCGAAAACCTAACGCATGATTTGAGAACCAAAGGGAAGGTATACTTGTCCGGGGTAGAACAATCACTTACCATATGTTTGTATACTGCAAAGGCGAATTGAGAAGAAGTGCTCTGGGTGTAAGAAGTAATGAGGGTGTTGAAGAGGAAGGGATTTGGGAGGCGTTGAGTTTGCTTGAGGGTGAAGTAGGCGGAAGAGGGAGTTTGAGAGGAGGCAAGGAATTCTGCTAGCTTGAGGAGGACTGAGCGGTCTTGGGAGGCGCCAGAGGTGAACAGGAGAGAGTGGATTTGGGTGAAAGATATGGTTTTTAAAGGTACTTGGAGGAGGTTAAGGAGGATTCTCTTAAAGGGGGGAGAAGTTAAGGAGGATTCTCTTAAAGGGCGGAGAAACTCTGGTCATTCTCTATGGATTATATGACCGTTAGAAACCGCAATATACTTGTATTATATATGGGCTAAATCTGGTTTCTTGTTGGTGATAGAAAATTAAGTTTCAGGACCAATATTATATTTTGCAGATCAAGAATGTTACAGAAAGACACTGAACGAGATATATAGCATGATGGCAGATGCTCACATCAGACATGTGTGTTGAACTTATATAATTCTTCCACACAAAAATGTTAATAAAATCTTCTTCATTATTGCCCATCAATTTGCATTTGTTTCTCAAAGATATATAAAACCATCAAAATATCCTCAATTTGATGGTGTTCCATCACTCCAACCAGGAACTCATGAACCCACCCATCCAATTCAATAATTCTTGAACCTGGTTCTTTCTTAATACCTTTCTTCCTCATTAGCCTTCTTAGCCTAGATATATCTCCCCACCTATCATTTGTAGCATATATGTTGGACAGCAGCACAAAGGCACCACTATCAGAAGACCCTAACTCAAGTAAACGATCTCGAACTCATCGAGAAATCTCAGTCTTACCAGTAGTTCTGCAAGCACTCAACATGGCTCCCCATATAAGCACATCAGCTTTCATTGACATAGTTCTAATAAGTTCATAAGCTTCCTCAACCAATCCTGCCCTCCCAAGAAGGTCAACCATGCATCCATAATGCTCAATTTTCGGTACAAGATCATAGAACTCGATCATCGAAGCAAAATGATGGCGACCTTCCTCCACCAAGCCTGAATGAGAGCATGCACTAAGTATAGCTGTGAAAGTGACATCATTAGGCTTGAGTCCAGTTCCAACCATCCAATCAAAGTAACCAAGTGCTTCCTTTCCGTGCCCGTGCATGGCTAAGCCGCCGATTAGCGCATTCCAAGATCGCACATTCTTGATTGGCATGTTGTCAAATATTTCAAGCGCCATATCTAGGCATCCACACTTAGCATACATGTCGACCATGGATGTTCCTATGTGCACATCCTGCTCGATAGCCTTAAACTTGATGTACCGATGAATCCAGCTCCCACAATCTAAAGCTCCCATGCTCGCACAAGCCGAAAGCATGCTCGACAAAACCACCTTGTCGGGTTCCATCCCATACAATTGCATGGTACGGAAAACCTCTAGAGCTTCTTTTGGTTGCTTGCATTGTACCAACCCACTTATTATACTGGTCCAGGTAACTATGTCTTTCATCGGGAGCTCTTTAAACATCTGCTTAACTTCATCAATTCTCTCGCACTTGACATACATATCCAAAAGCGCATTTCCAGCAATAAGCCCCAAAACAGCTTCATTTTAAGCAATAATCCGTGAACTGATCTTCCGATGCTCAACTTCCCGGTCCTTCCAGATGCAACGACACACAGACAATAGCTGTGATGTTCGGCACTACGTCCATTTGGGCAAACAAGGTCAGAGCATCAACAAAGCGCCAACCTTTTACACAGACAGAAATCAAACCAGTCCATGATACTACATCTCTAACAGGCATATCATCAAACATGATGCATGCATCAGGGTAGCAGCCGCACAGGCCATAAACATGTATCAGAACATTCTGAACATGGAGATCATCGAGAAATCCCAACTTGGCGACAGCACCGTGTATCTGTCTGGCTTCTTCAAAACCCAAAAACCTAACACATGATTTGAGAACCAAAGGGAAGGTGTACTTGTCCGGGGTAGAACAATCACTTACCATATGTTTGTATACTGCAAAGGCGAATTGAGGAGAAGCGCTCTGGGTGTAAGAAGTAATGAGGGTGTTGAAGAGGAAGGGATTTGGGAGGCGTTGAGTTTGCTTGAGGGTGAAGTAGGCGGAAGAGGGAGTTTGAGAGGAGGCAAGGAATTCTGCTAGCTTGAGGAGGACTGAGCGGTCTTGGGAGGCGCCAGAGGTGAACAGGAGAGAGTGAATTTGGGTGAAAGATATGGTTTTTAAGGGTACTTGGAGGAGGTTAAGGAGGATTCTCTTAAAGGGGGGAGAAGCTATGGCCATTCTCTATGGATTATATGACCGTTAGAAACCGCAATATACTTGTATTATATATGGGCTAAATCTGGTTTCTTGTTGGTGATAGAAAATTAAGTTTCAGGACATTATTGTTTTTGAAAAATAAAATTTTGTTAAAAAATTACTTGAGTAAAATGTAGTTTGCAAAACAGAGTTTTGAAAAAAAAATTGTTTGGGAATTGTTGCGGGTCGTTCAACGCTCTCCTACACCAGTCGATTTGAACCACATTAGCTCGAGAGTGAGTTGAATGCGCAAACAATCAAAAGAGAGAACCAACAGTAGACTGCGAGATTTTTATATGGAAAACCCAGAAAGGAAAAAATCATGGGGCTTCGCCCAGTTCTGAACGATCCACTAGTTTTGTGAGTTATATAGAGTTATTTTTTGTGGGTGACAGACCACCGCTCGTTGCAGAGATTTTATCAAGTCCTCGGGAATCGAGCATGGTGAAGCGTGCTCGGAGACAGCCTTGAGCGTGGAACTCGACAGAACAGTCCTGAGCAAAGCGTTGTGGAGCAGCCTGGAGCGGATCGCTGCGGAGCATCCTGGACCGGAGCCGCCTCGAGCGGAGCGCTGCGGAGTAGCCCGGATTAAAGATGTCAAGGGGGTCCGCGCCGGAGAGTTTGGAGCCCAACCAAGATCCTCGAAAAGTCCTTGAATGAGAGATGTAACGCTGATGGAAATCTTTAAAGGGGAGCTTGAAGGGCGATGAAGATCTTCAAAGAGTACTCGCCGAAAAACTCAAGCGCTACTTCTTGTCTCAATGCCCAAAAGTCCCTTCAAATGGAGGCCTAACCCCCTATTTTATAGTTTTTAAGGAGGGCGTTCTTGTAACTGTACAACTCTGTATACGCCGAGTGGGTCCCCCGTACCCGAGAGGGTCAAAGAGGGGAGTAAGGCAGGCCGTCCAGCATTCGCATAGGCCCGGAGGGACATTCGCCAACCCAAGTCAAAATAGCATTCGCCCTGGAGTGCGGATAGAAGTGGCAAGTGGTGTCTTCACGGACCACTCGCCCAGAGTAGGCGAGTGGCGGTTCCTTCATAGGCCACTCGCCCGCCCAGATTCGAGAGGTCCAAGGCACGTGAGAAGCCCAGTGAGTGGAGTCCTCCGGGACCATTCGCCCAGTAGGGTCCAGAGGGAAGATTACCTGGATGTCCCTAAGGGGGTGCCAATAGCCCTTCAGAACAGCGGGGTTTGGCTGTTAACAGACCACTTTGGGGGGTGCGTTTAGCAGAATTAGAAGGCGCGGTTACGCTATTTGCAGGCATAGTTAGAAAATCTATAAATAGACCCTTAAGGGCATCTTGGAGAGGCATCTCATTTTTGGATCTTGAGCTCCCCTCTCCTTGGTCTATCTCAGGTCGACTGCTTGAGCCCTCCTAGGTGCCCGGTTCAGTGTTGGTTTTTGGAGGGGAAGAGCTCTAAGATCTTCCGGGTGTGTGGTGGGACCTCCCAACTGCAACCTTGGGTCTGTTCTGTTTTCTTAGCTGCTAGTCGAGAATCCTTGGTGAGAGCCTAGTAAGAGTAAACTGCAACCCTTTGAGGGTTAGATCTCCCCGAGAGACCTGTTGACGGTTTCAACAATAACTGTGTCATGCTGATTCATAGACGAGCGAACGAGAATGCTTGATTCGGGGCACACAGATTGCCCATTTCGAGGTTATGATGAGTTTGCGCCTCGATCACCTTGGAACATGCGAGAGCGTTAGCTTCGAAAGTGCTTAGCAGCGGGATTAAGACCGACCATAAATGTTGGTACCACTTTGCTGGTCCGAGCGAGGCCGCGATGAGAAACACTCGATCCGGCTTAACCCAAACCCTTTTAGGGGAACCCAATAATTGCCCCCAGCATTTGGAGGCCGCGATTTGCAATTGATAGTTTAAAAATTTCTACCACTCACCATGAGTCTGCGGGGGAGCGTTTGTCACTGCTCGGATAGGGAAAATTATCACGGTTACGAGGGGGGGGGGGGGGGTTCCCCTTTCTGGAAAAGGTGTGGGCGCGGCGGCGTGCGCAGAATAGCGTGAGCGAGGAGGCGCTCGGGGGGGGAGGCACGCGCGGAGAGGCGCGGGCGCAGAGAGGCGTCGTTCCGTGAAGAGGGGCGGCAAGCCTAGGGCTGCACTTCAACGTGGAGTGCGGCCGAGGATGCGCTCCAATAGGAGCGCAGGTGCCGCGCTCCAATATAATGACTCGACTAAAAATGTCACTTGTCAAACTAACTGTACTCTCAAATTTTTTAAAATAATTTATTAAATACTGTTTTGATTGCATATACGATTTATATGCATCACGCCTAATTGTGGATCTACTCACATGATGATATTTAGGCTGAATCCCTTGGTGGATGTACGCGGTCACGTCCTCGTTGTCGTAGCGACCGAATAGTAATCCACGTTTGATGACGTTCTCCATTTGCAGCTTTCGTTGACACATTTAATCATACGTTCAAATTTATCTGACTGCCGAAATTTGTGCTTGACTTAGACTCTGGGGCTTGTTTATATTTGATATGTCGGGCTAGCGTCGAGTTTCTGCTACCAGTTAGTAGTTGCGAACATTATTTGCATTTCGCCTTAAATTTAGTTTCGACCTGCACTTTCTCAAAGTGCATCAAGACTAGAGTCGTATGCTTGTGTTCCACAATTTCATGCGTCAGCATTGTTGAAACCGATTTCTCGGTCTCTTGTGGAGTTCGGGGCCCTCACCGAAATGAGGGGCAGCTAGCCCTTACTGATCCCTCAGAGAAGATAGACCGAAAACGAGGAAGATTGACTAAGACCTTAGTCACAGCGAGGAGGTCCCTCCACTAACCCGGAAGATCGTTGAGCGCTTCCCCTCCCAAGCCAAAGCTGAGACAAAGCACCATTCGAGGTCTATTTGTAGCGTTCCTCGTCCGGGCCGCCAATAACGTAATCCCGACCAACAGTCTGACTATGCGCAGCCCCAATTGAGGTGCCAACAACGTAACTTCGATGTTTCGAAAGTTAATTAACTGACCCTTAAGGTCTTCCCGGTAATTTCACCTCGGGGCTCCCACGGGGCGAGTGGTTCGTGAAAACACTACTCGACAATGATAACAATATAAGCTACATCAAAAGGGGCACACAGGCATTTTAATTTACAAGAGCATAAGCTCCATACTTCGGCACGCAGGCCGGCAAATATAAATAAACAAGCCCTCCTCGGGGCGGCACAACTTTGGGCTTAAGCCCGCAACCTCCTGATTGGTACTGCGACACCTGTACGTCAACGCCTCGCCATGCGGTAGCAAACTGAACCTCGGCCAATTGCAGCAAACTGAGCTATATTGCCCACACCCCTTTCCCGGGGCGGCGACATTTTAATAAATATGAGCAAATGCTGAATACTTCCCCGGAGTCTTCTCCGGGGTCCCCAGAACATCACCAATCCGGCCCCCACGTCCGGACGGGCTTCACACAGAAACATCACCAATCCGGTCTACACACCCGGATGGGTTTCACACAGAAACATCACCAATCCGGTCTACACGCCCGGATGGGCTTCACACAGAAACATCACCAATCCGGTCTACACGCCCGGATGGGCTTCACACAGAAACATCACCAATCCGGTCTACACGCCCGGAAGGGCTTCACACAGAATGCCTAAACCCGTACTCATACTTCCGGGCACTAATGCAATTAATAGCGGGGACGCACACGTCAACCCGTCGGAGAGCTCCCTTCCCCCACCCGTTGGTGGGGAGGGGCTTTCATGCAAATATGAGAATTGAGGGCTTCACCTGCCCGAGTAGAAACATCGTTACCCTTGTAGCGTGTATTTCGCCAGAGGCTCCTCGTCTAGGAGCCGTAACGGCTTTTCGTGCATAGATCCGGCCTCTACATGCCGAGTCTAGCTCCCGGCCGATCGTGCTCCAAGAGGCCGCGGGAGAGAAGCTCCCGGCCGGATCTCGCCTCGGACGGCCACGGGAGAGGAGCTCCCGGCCGGATCCCGCCTCGGACGGCCACGGGAGAGGAGCTCCCGGCCGGAGCGAGCGGCCTCCTGCTGTTGCTGGCGGCGAGACAGGAAGGTGAAGGGGGAGGGGGTCGGGCCTCCTCCTTCCTGGCGCGAGACGGAGAGAGGAAGGGGGAGGGGGTCGGGGCGCGGGCTTTGCTGCGGCTTGCCCTGGACGGCGGCAGCGAGAGAGAGAGAACGTGAGGGAGAGAGAGAGAGCGACGGGGGAGGAGGAGATCGGGAGGAGGGTGCCGCTGCTCCACGCGAACCAGAGGGAGAGGAGACATCCGGAGCCCGGGATCGTGAGCGCCGTTTTCCCCTTTTTCCTTGCCCTAACCGGCCTCCTCTCTCCTATCCCCCTTCTTTTCTTCCTCTCTTCAACTCTATCTAAGTGTTATATATTTATCTAATATATTATAAAATATATATATATCTGCTTATATCCATACATACATGTATATTTATATATACATACAGATTCACTATCTGCACTCCATATTTACTATCCGCTCATGGGAACCCGTGACCCACACCCCGATTCCTCATTTATTTACTAATACGGATCCTAACTGCACCCCGGCCAATGCTAGCCAATCACGGGACACCACGGGTCCCCGCTATCTGGGGAGGGTCCCACCCGACAGATACGGGGTTGTACACAATCCCCGCTCTTTGCGAGCGTGTCCTACGCTCGGAAAGAAATGTCCAACCCGAAGTATCCGGAGGGTGGGAGCCGACCCGAAAAAAAAAAATGGGTATAAAATCATGTGAATGATGATTCTTCCCTTTCGTGCCCATATTTGTCCTGACGTGATAACTTTCCCCTTCGTTGCCTTTTAAAATGATCATTTTGGTTGTCAACAACCTTGGTTCTGCATTATGCCTTCTTTCTTATGGTAGAAATATTATGCCCTTCAGGCTCTCAGAACGTCATGCCACTTAATGTCTATTAGCAAGCAAACTCACAAATCACAATTTAGAGTGCAGTTCTTTTTACTGTTGCATGTTGCGTTATTCAGGAATGGGCCTCAAGGATGATTGATGGTGCGGAGGAATAGGATGCTCATTATTGTCTACAATGATTACATAAACGATCATGCATTGATAATTCAAAATGAATCTGATTTTGTTTCTAAAACTAATCAAATAAGGTTGCGCCATCGTAGGATTTATTATCTTAAATTTCTGTTTTCAAAACTATTCTTGGAGAATTTCGATTGCCAGTGGAAACTATCAGTTTATCAAGCGTAACTGATTCCTTATAAGCTAAAGCCTTTGGGATCTGCCACCGAGTGGGCCTACGGCCCTGCCAGCTAGGCGTCACCCGAAGCAAAAACAATTCACCTCCACGAGGCCTTCCGGCCCTGCCAGCTGATAGGAGCCTGACAGCGGGATCACTCGGAGCAAAAACAATTCACCTCCACGAGGCCTTCCGGCCCTGCCAGCTGATAGGAGCCTAACAGCGGGATCACTCGGAGCAAAAACAATTCACCTCCACGAGGCCTTCCGGCCCTGCCAGCTGATAGGAGCCTGACATCGGGATCACTCGGAGCAATTCAGGCTCTACTAGCCTTAGCACATACTATTATTTTGTTACCCTCAAAGCACATCCTTGCCAGCCTCTCCAGAGATCAACCTGAACCCCCCGTCTAGATGAGAGCCCGGGAGCGGAATCGATCTGGGGCACTCCAGCACCAACATATCCAACCTTGCCAGCCTCTCCAGAGATCAACCTGAACCCCCCGTCTAGATGAGAGCCCGGGAGCGGAATCGATCTGGGGCACTCCAGCACCAACATATCCAACCTTGCCAGCCTCTCCAGAGATCAACCTGAACCCCCCGTCTAGATGAGAGCCCGGGAGCGGAATCGATCTGGGGCACTCCAGCACCAACATATCCAACCTTGCCAGCCTCTCCAGAGATCAACCTGAACCCCCCGTCTAGATGAGAGCCCGGGAGCGGAATCGATCTGGGGCACTCCAGCACCAACATATCCAACCTTGCCAGCCTCTCCAGAGATCAACCTGAACCCCCCGTCTAGATGAGAGCCCGGGAGCGGAATCGATCTGGGGTACTCCAGCACCAACATATCCAACCTTGCCAGCCTCTCCAGAGATCAACCTGAACCCCCCGTCTAGATGAGAGCCCGGGAGCGGAATCGATCTGGGGCACTCCAGCACCAACATATCCAACCTTGCCAGCCTCTCCAGAGATCAACCTGAACCCCCCGTCTAGATGAGAGCCCGGGAGCGGAATCGATCTGGGGCACTCCAGCACCAACATATCCAACCTTGCCAGCCTCTCCAGAGATCAACCTGAACCCCCCGTCGATGAGAGCCCGGGAGCGGAATCGATCTGGGGCACTCCAGCACCAACATATCCAACCTTGCCAGCCTCTCCAGAGATCAACCTGAACCCCCCGTCTAGATGAGAGCCCGGGAGCGGAATCGATCTGGGGCACTCCAGCACCAACATATCCAACCTTGCCAGCCTCTCCAGAGATCAACCTGAACCCCCCGTCGATGAGAGCCCGGGAGCGGAATCGATCTGGGGCACTCCAGCACCAACATATCCAACCTTGCCATCCTCTCCAGAGATCAACCTGAACCCCCCGTCTAGATGAGAGCCCGGGAGCGGAATCGATCTGGGGCACTCCAACACCAACATATCCAACCTTGCCAGCCTCTCCAGAGATCAACCTGAACCCCCCGTCTAGATGAGAGCCCGGGAGCGGAATCGATCTGGGGCACTCCAGCACCAACATATCCAACCTTGCCAGCCTCTCCAGAGATCAACCTGAACCCCCCGTCTAGATGAGAGCCCGGGAGCGGAATCGATCTGGGGCACTCCAGCACCAACATATCCAACCTTGCCAGCCTCTCCAGAGATCAACCTGAACCCCCCGTCTAGATGAGAGCCCGAGAGCGGAATCGATCTGGGGCACTCCAGCACCAACATATCCAACCTTGCCAGCCTCTCCAGAGATCAACCTGAACCCCCCATCTAGATGAGAGCCCGGGAGCGGAATCGATCTGGGGTACTCCAGCACCAACATATCCAACCTTGCCAGCCTCTCCAGAGATCAACCTGAACCCCCCGTCTAGATGAGAGCCCGGGAGCGGAATCGATCTGGGGCACTCCAGCACCAACATATCCAACCTTGCCAGCCTCTCCAGAGATCAACCTGAACCCCCCGTCTAGATGAGAGCCCGGGAGCGGAATCGATCTGGGGCACTCCAGCACCAACATATCCAACCTTGCCAGCCTCTCCAGAGATCAACCTGAACCCCCCGTCTAGATGAGAGCCCGGGAGCGGAATCGATCTGGGGCACTCCAGCACCAACATATCCAACCTTGCCAGCCTCTCCAGAGATCAACCTGAACCCCCCATCTAGATGAGAGCCCGGGAGCGGAATCGATCTGGGGCACTCCAGCACCAACATATCCAACCTTGCCAGCCTCTCCAGAGATCAACCTGAACTCCCCGTCTAGATGAGAGCCCGGGAGCGGAATCGATCTGGGGCACTCCAGCACCAACATATCCAACCTTGCCAGCCTCTCCAGAGATCAACCTGAACCCCCCGTCTAGATGAGAGCCCGGGAGCGGAATCGATCTGGGGCACTCCAGCTATAATACTTATATAACCTCTTAGGTACTTAACCACCGCATGAGATAACAAATCAAAGAATGTAACAGTTATTATATATACGTAAAACAAAGAAAGAACTTTTAAGGATAAAACCATTTCAAATCGTGTCCACTCCTAGCCCGGCCGAGGGGTACCCCTTCCACATCTTGGAGATGATATTCCCCGGACCCGAGCACTTTGCTTACAATATACGGCCCTTCCCAATTGGGATGGAGCTTCTAAGACGCTATCGACCTCTCGAGAATGGATAGGGTAAAATAATCTAGGCATAACCCGGAATCTCATGAGAACGGGGCTCACAAAATGGGGCAAAATCGCAAGAGCGACATGATAAACTTAATCAGAAGCCTTATAAAGCCAAAATCACAGTGCAGGCCGGACCAAGCCTTATTGAGCGCACAATTCTTGAACCAAGTAAAAAGTACTAACACCTCCTATTTTGAGATGTAAATAACTTTCTTCAATGTTAAGTGTAAAACTGGCCATAAGATCAAGAAAAACCCAACCTATATGGTTCTTACCCTTATAAAAAGCTTAACAGTTGCGTATGCGATTTTACCCTTCTACGACAAAAACTCGGTCAATAAAATATTTGGGTTAGTGATTAGCACATTTAAACTTACTATCGTTTTATCATTATCGGTATCACCAGTGCGATCGTTGAGGTGCTCTGTTGTGAGGTTAACATATCACACCGCTTAATTCTTAATTTATTTTACGAATTTGCTTATGGGGTGGAAGCTAATCCAAAGAAAATGTAGGATATGTTATAGTGACCAGTTCCAAATTCAGTTAGGTAGTTAAGAGGCTTCATAGGTTTAAATTACTATTTCAGAAAAATTCTCATGAACTATGAATTAATATCCACATGTTGAACCCAAAGAAAATGCTCGCTGAGCCCCTCGCCTTGATCCTCGCCTCCTGTCATGCCTGCTCTTTGGAACTTTCTTGGACCAGCCACACTCCACGCTCACCGCACCAAAATGTTGAAACCGATTTCTCGGTCTCTTGTGGAGTTCGGGGCCCTCACCGAAATGAGGGGCATCTAGCCCTTACTGATCCCTCAGAGAAGATAGACCGAAAACGAGGAAGATTGACTAAGACCTTAGTCACAGCGAGGAGGTCCCTCCACTAACCCGGAAGATCGTTGAGCGCTTCCCCTCCCAAGCCAAAGCTGAGACAAAGCACCATTCGAGGTCTATTTGTAGCGTTCCTCGTCCGGGCCGTCAATAACGTAATCCCGACCAACAGTCTGATTATGCGCAGCCCCAATTGAGGTGCCAACAACGTAACTTCGATGTTTCGAAAGTTAATTAACTGACCCTTAAGGTCTTCCCGGTAATTTCACCTCGGGGCTCCCACGGGGCGAGTGGTTCGTGAAAACACTACTCGACAACGATAACAATATAAGCTACATCAAAAGGGGCACACATGCATTTTAATTTACAAGAGCATAAGCTCCATACTTCGGCACGCAGGCCAGCAAATATAAATAAACAAGCCCTCCTCGAGGCGACACAACTTTGGGCTTAAGCCCGCAACCTCCTGATTGGTACTGCGACACCTGTACGTCAACGCCTCGCCATGCGGTAGCAAACTGAACCTCGGCCAATTGCAGCAAACTGAGCTATATTGCCCACACCCCTTTCCCGGGGCGGCGGCATTTTAATAAATATGAGCAAATGCTGAATACTTCCCCGGAGTCTTCTCCGGGGTCCCCAGAACATCACCAATCCGGCCCCCACGTCCGGACGGGCTTCACACAGAAACATCACCAATCCGGTCTACACACCCGGATGGGTTTCACACAGAAACATCACCAATCCGGTCTACACGCCCGGATGGGCTTCACACAGAAACATCACCAATCCGGTCTACACGCCCGGATGGGCTTCACACAGAAACATCACCAATCCGGTCTACACGCCCGGATGGGCTTCACACAGAATGCCTAAACCCGTACTCATACTTCCGGGCACTAATGCAATTAATAGCGGGGACGCACACGTCAACCCGTCGGAGAGCTCCCTTCCCCCACCCGTTGGTGGGGAGGGGCTTTCATGCAAATATGAGAATTGAGGGCTTCACCTGCCCGAGTAGAAACATCGTTACCCTTGTAGCGTGTATTTCGCCAGAGGCTCCTCGTCTAGGAGCCGTAACGGCTTTTCGTGCATAGATCCGGCCTCTACATGCCGAGTCTAGCTCCTGGCCGATCGTGCTCCAAGAGGCCGCGGGAGAGAAGCTCCCGGCCGGATCTCGCCTCGGACGGCCACGGGAGAGGAGCTCCCGGCCGGATCTCGCCTCGGACGGCCACGGGAGAGGAGCTCCCGGCCGGATCCCGCCTCGGACGGCCACGGGAGAGGAGCTCCCGGCCGGAGCGAGCGGCCTCCTGCTGTTGCTGGCGGCGAGACAGGAAGGTGAAGGGGGAGGGGGTCGGGCCTCCTCCTTCCTGGCGCGAGACGGAGAGAGGAAGGGGGAGGGGGTCGGGGCGCGGGCTTTGCTGCGGCTTGCCCTGGACGGCGGCGGCGAGAGAGAGAGATCGTGAGGGAGAGAGAGAGAGCGACGGGGGAGGAGGAGATCGGGAGGAGGGTGCCGCTGCTCCACGCGAACCAGAGGGAGAGGAGACATCCGGAGCCCGGGATCGTGAGCGCCGTTTTCCCCTTTTTCCTTGCCCTAACCGGCCTCCTCTCTCCTATCCCCCTTCTTTTCTTCCTCTCTTCAACTCTATCTAAGTGTTATATATTTATCTAATATATTATAAAATATATATATATCTGCTTATATCCATACATACATGTATATTTATATATACATACAGATTCACTATCCGCACTCCATATTTACTATCCGCTCATGGGAACCCGTGACCCGCACCCCGATTCCTCATTTATTTACTAATACGGATCCTAACTGCACCCCGGCCAATGCTAGCCAATCACGGGACACCACGGGTCCCCGCTATCTGGGGAGGGTCCCACCCGACAGATATGGGGTTGTACAAGCATCGAGAAGGACGACGCCATACTGACCACTTGGAGAGTGAGAAAGAGAGAGAGAGTGAGAATGCGAGAGGGAGTGAATATGAGTTTGTGAGAGAGAGAATATTAGAGAGAGAGGGAGTTCACCAAAAAAGATTTCCGTTGTGGGGGTGGGTTTTATAGTTTTATAAACAAATAATTTTTTAAAAATTTATTAAGGCTATCCTAAGCCCTAGTTGGCAAATCTTGACAACATTTGCTGCCAGAAAATGGCCATTGAATACATGGCCGTTGTATTCAACGGATGAGAGCCGTTGATCAACGATTGCCTTCGCCGTTCACCCAGGCCGGGCCTAGTTCACGCCTGGTCCCAGGCTAGGCCTAGTGCCCGGGCTTTGCCTGAGCCGGGAAGAGGGGGGGCTATTCATGAAATGGGGGCTTTGTTAGGCCCTCAAAGCCCGGCCCTGGATTGGGACTGCCTGGGCCCATGCCAAGCCAGGCCCAGACCAAGCCACTTGCCAGTCCAGGCCCAAGCCGGTCCATCAGGCCCAATTTTTTTGGACGCCTCTCGCTAAGCTAGGCGCAACAATTATTAATTTATTATTATTATTATTATATAATATTGAGATATAAATAATATCAATGACAAAAGTTCATGTCAAGTAAGATAAATACAAGAGGATGAAAATTATTTGTTCTCCTCCTAAGAATTGATTTTAGCTTAATTCTAAAATTTAAAGAGTTTTTGATGTTCGATCAAAATCATGCCTTCGGTGACCGACTCCATTGCCCCATTCCTGCACTTAACCACGCCCTTCCAGATCTACTCCTAGCCTCCGCCGCCGCCACTATCGCCATGGACACCAACTCCGATCATCGCCGTCACGCCTCTCAGCTCCGTCTTTCTGTTCCTCCTCGACCGCCACTCTCCTCCCGCTCCCACCTTTCCTTCCCTCCCTCCCCCTTCCCCTTCTCCCCTTCCTTCTCTTCCTCCACCCCCTCAAAGCTCCGCCGCCTCCCTACCTCCTCCTTCTCCTCCTCCTTCCCCTCCCTTCTCCTCCTCCTACTATCCCTCCGCTCCCTATACTCCCTACTTCCCTTCATCCGCTCCACTCCCCCTTCTTTCTCCCTCTTCCCCTTCTCCTTTCTCATCTCCCTCCTCTCCTTCCTCCTCTCACTCCCCCCTTCCCTCCCCTTAAAATTGAACATAACTCAAACCAGATCCCTCCTCCGCCCCCTATCAGCCAAATCCGCCCTCCTAACCGTCGTCTTCCTCCTCCGCTTCCAATCCCTCCGGTACTGCAGCGCTGCCGCATCCATTCTCGCCGATTTCTCCGGCGCCCTAGTCGCCAGATCCCTCTCCGAAGACTCCCGACGCAGCCGCCGCGGACGGCGAATCATCGGGTTCATCGCCCTAACCATAGCGCTTGTACTTCTCTCGTACAGCTGGGATCGCGTCGGCTGCTTCCCGCTTTCCTCTTCTTCGCCCCCATCGGAAGGCTGCGGCAGGATCGCCCCTATGCTACTCCCCTTCCTCTCCGGTTTGCTAGGGTTCTACGAGCGCTCTGTTGGAAATTCTGGCCCGTTGAGGCAACTTGGCAAGAGCAAAACTCGGCTGGCATCCCTTGCGCTTACCACGGCAATCCTGTTCTTTCCAGCTTGCATTACTTTGTCCATGGACGGAAGTGGTTCAGTTTCTGTGGTGGATATGTGGTGGCCTTTGATCAATACTGTTATATTCGGGGTGTTTTTGAATGAGAATTTCAGTGGTGATGAGAAGATATCCTCCAGTGGAAGGGATTTTCGCAGAGTGTTTGTAGTCATCTTCGTCTGCACCCTTGTTTTAGAGCTTGTCTACCTCCCCAAGCTCTCCTTGCCCGGTTTTCTTATCTGTGGATTCCTGCTGTGGATTTCTGTTTGGGAACTGGGCTCCTCCTCCTTACTCTACGTGGAGCTTGGGAGCTCGGATCCTTCTGAAAACCTGTATACAATGGTTATGAATCCAATCCGACACATTCTGAGCGAGAAGAAGACTAGGAAGATTGCTCTCTTCCTGCTGATTAACACTGCATACATGATTGTGGAATTTGTTGCTGGATTTATGAGCAACAGTCTTGGTTTGATATCGGATGCCTGCCACATGCTCTTCGATTGTGCTGCTCTTGCCATTGGGCTCTATGCTTCCTACATCTCACGTCTACCGGCAAACAACCAGTTCAATTATGGCCGGGGAAGATTTGAAGTGCTGTCAGGCTATGCCAATGCAGTGTTCTTGGTTCTAGTTGGTGCACTCATTGTCCTGGAGTCAATGGAGAGGATTCTCGATCCTCAACAGATCTCCACCAGCAGCTTGTTGACTGTTTCCGTTGGTGGACTGGTGGTCAATGTCGTCGGACTGGTGTTTTTCCATGAGGAGCATCATCATGCCCATGGCGGAGGCGGTTCGTGTTCTCATTCCCATTCACATTCTCATTCAAACTCGAGTGAGCAAACTCATTCTATTTGGCATCCCCATTCTCACCTGCATTCTCACGATGTCAATGATCATAATTCGGGAGTCGTTGAGCATCACGATTCTTGTTCAAACTCCAAGGTCCACTCTCATTCCAGTTCATGTGAGCATTCTCATGGAAGCCATGATCATGGCTCTTGCAACAATCACCATTCTCACTCCCATCCTCATTCTCATCCTCATCACAACGAACAAGATGATTACAGTGATGATAATATCCATGGAGGTAAACATAATCACCATTCTAACCACCATGATCATGGTCGACATTGCAACCATGAGCATCAAAACCTATTAATTGGAATTAAAGAAGAGGGTTTGAAAATGCACTATCACATTGACCACAATATGGAAGGCATATTTTTACATGTTTTGGCTGACACCATGGGGAGCATAGGGGTTGTCATTTCAACCCTTCTTATTAAGTACAAAGGCTGGCTCATTGCAGATCCTGCGTGCTCCATATTTATCTCAGCAATGATCATTATTTCCGTTGTTCCTCTTTTACGAAACTCCGCCGAGATTTTACTGCAGAGAATTCCAAGGACTCATGAGCGAAACCTCGAAGTAGCTCGTGATAATCTCATGAAGATTGACGGTGTCTGTGGTATTCAGAATATGCACGTGTGGAGCTTCAGCAACTCGGAGATTGTTGGAACTCTTAATATCGGCGTGTCTTCAGAAACCGATAAATTTTCGATTATGAAGAGGGCTTCAATCTTATTTCATGAAGCTGGTGTTAAGGATATTACTATTCAAGTGGAGTGTGTGAGATGAAAGTTATGGGGAATAAGGACTGGACTTCTCCTGTAAACCTAATTGTTACTGAAGCAAATTCTGTACAATTTTGTTAATAGATGATCAAAGCCGGCTAGGCTGCCATTTTAATCTGGCTCCTGTTTGCTTTCAATATTGTTCATGGCTTGAGGACAAGTTCATGCTGGTTACATCAAAGGTGAGATCTCTTCAGAGTTGATTGCTTTATGAAGCCTCTCAGCTGCTTGTTTTTTGTGTACATCAGTTTTCAAAATATTAGGAATGTGAATTCCCTTTTCGTTGAATAAGGACAATAGTAGGATATTCAACGGATATAACGGAGCTTCAAGCATCCTTTTGAATTGCTGATTTTCACGCAAGCTTCCCAGTTGAGTATAATTTGTGCATTTGGAAGGATTCAAAAGCAATCTTAGTAGTATTATCTAGATTATGTTATTAAACAGACCCTAAATAAGTCTCCTTCTGCTGCTACTGTTTCCTAAGTGTAGATTCCAAGATAGAGGCAAATGGTAGACTTTTTTTCCCATCCCCAGTTATCTCATTTTCTGTAAAGGATGCTTCTTTACTGCTAACATAGTATTAAAAGGTAATTTAGAAGTTGGAAGCATAATGTTCTTCTCATTTCTTTGGTTTGGAGTATGGATTTTGGCTTCGTTTGGTTCGGCTTATTTGCTCCGGTGAGTTTGGACAAAAACGTCATTGTCATACCAAACATTTTATGCTTATAACTAGTTTCTTTTCTTGGTAATGATAGTAACATTTGTCATACCAAACATACATTCTATGACAATGACGATTTTATCCAAACTCACCGGAGCAAATAAGCCGAGCCAAACGAACCCTTTGTCTATTTTGGTTTCCTTAATTCTCCTCCCCTGGGCATACTTCCACCCTGCAACCTAATTTCATTTATGAATATGCTTTAGGCAGATCCCTCTCACGACAAGAGAAGAACTTGGAGCCGCCACCTTGTCGCACTATGGATCACAACAAATTAATGAGTTATTTTATGTGTTAATTAATTAGTTATTTTTCTTATTTTGTATCTAGAGCGGCTATAGAGATAAAAATGTGTCGTGTTAGGAGATAGGTTCCATGCTATATTTCGGCTTCGGTTCAGAGTTAGGCAGGAAAAGTTTGTTTCTGTATGGTGTATTCAGCTTCGGGCTGGGGGAGAGCATACATATATTTTTTCGTTGTGCAATATCGTGTGTTCCTGCCTCTTCTCCTGGCTTGCCTTACAGGAACATGACTGGATCGACCACACGGTCCATACTGATTTACGTGTATTCATAATCCATTTGAAAGACATTTATTTTCATTGTATTACTGTGTGACAACATTTGTAAAAGTTTAAGCACACAACAATACACCGCAAGATACACATTTACACGCACATTCCTCTGCGTGTGAGGACTTCATTTTTTTTTCTATGAACCATAAGGAGGCTGTAGGGAATCCTGCCAAGGACCAGCACCTGCTTACTCTCTCTCCAGCAACCAATCTGAAAACGACGAGGACACAGATTTGCAGGAAGGAAATCCTCCTTTCGAAAAGAAGGATCCCTGAACATAAAGAAGAAAGATTGATCTACCTTCGACTTAAAAGTTTTAATCCAGTGGGTTAAGAAAACTTAATTTTATTGTCATTATAAAGGTATATCGATGCTTTCATTTGTTCTTCCATCAGTTTTATTTACCGGCCCATAGTAATAGGGTCATGTTATATGCATGCCAGTTTTGGTTGTATGCAGTCCAAGGATATATGAAGGTCAAACTAAAAACTCATAGGAACTTGTGAACCCGTTCTGAAATTGGCCTGCATATAGCCGTTTTCAAATTGCATTGCCCGCACATAACCAAAGTGGGACTGCATATAGATATTGCCTAGTAATATGATATTACCAAACTTATGCCTTAGTTATTGTTGCTTCATCTTAATTGTCCTCAAACTCACAATTACATTCTGTCACCTGCACAATTTTGTGATTTTATTATCCTCCTCCTCAACAGTCTTATTCCAACTTTTGGGGGTGGTTTTTGTGAGACATCATTTTCTATTCCTTTATATAGAGTGTTGTTGGAGATGTTAAACTTCAACCATACGAATTGTCTTGAACAACCTCAATCTTTGCTTAGGTTTAGGCTCCGTTTGGCTTGGTGGTGGCGGTCGTGAACGCGGTGGTTATAACCGTTGTTCGTGACTGCCTGACCTCGCCTAAGGAACTTCATCCACTTTTATGTTCAAAACTAGTTCTTTTTCTTGGTGGCGGTCATAACTCATAATCATTGTCATGCCAAACATCCATTCTATAATGGTGGCGTTTTTGTCCAAACTCACAGGAGCAAAAACTTCGCGCCAAACAAAGCCTTAGTTTTTTATACGAATTTTCCAAATTCATCTCATTATCGAATGAGTCCGCACGAAATTGAAATTTTGCGCAATAACTAGACCTTTCTAAAAAGCAGGGGCGCTGAAAGTCTGCCCGATCAGGCTTAAGCCAGGCCTCACAGTCCCCCTTGTTATTATTGGCCCTAGCCTTTGATCTGACCCGTGCCAAGCGCAAACCAAGCCTAGACACTAGGCTTGCATGGTGCTCGAGAGAAGTTGTTCGAGCGGTAGGTCATGTCATTTCGATAATCGAACATGTACATTCATCCGCGGATGAATCGAGCTTATTCCTTGTTGAGTTCCTCCTAATTTATCTGATGACACTTTGATACACAGCTGGAGCCACGGGCTGTGTTTGGATAATAAACTGCGAGAACACAAGTTGAGCATCTGATGCCACCGCTTCTACAAGCCGAAGCAGAGAATTTTCCATCTGTATTCGTCCTGCGTATTTTTCTCTCCTATTATGTATTATTATATTATTATAGTGTGTAAAAGTTCAATCCATATTCTGTAAACAATATTGCAGGGCAAGGCTTTATGTCGGCGCGAAAAGGGCAGAAACATAAACACTGGCCCTCAAATGAGTCGCGTGGTGCGTTTATATTCGGCAGAAAAACTCCCCGCAAACTGAGCCGAATCTTCGGAGAACATAGAATGGGTACAAGTTTCCATATGTTTATCTTCTGTTATTAGTATGCGTATAAAAAAAATATGATCTCTTTTGTGCAAAACTGTGATTTCTCATCTTACTCTTTCTTCTGTATTTTATCTTTCTACAACCGAGAGAGATGGGGAAAAGAGAGAGTAGATGGCAGGATCGTGTGCATATGTGCTAGTATATTTATAGAGTAAAACTATAATCAAATCATACATAAAATGATTTTTGGGGGCAATCTTATAAGTAGTCCTAAAATGGATATTCGCAGTCCATTGATATTTATAGTCTATTAATAATTTATTCGTAGTCCAATTTGTTTATTCGCAGTCCAATGTCTTGTTTGAAAATAGCCGAAGGGGCTGCTGTGGGAGGAGATATCTGTCGGAATCAAGCGGATCGGCTATAGCTGGAATCCTAAGAGATGCAAGGAGAAATGGAAGAACATCAACAAATACTTCAAGAAGGCGAAAGAGAGCGACAAGAAGCGCCCGGAGGATGCCAAAACCCGCCCTTAGTTTCACGAACTTGATGCTCTCTACCGCAAAAAGCAAATCGGTGCCATAAAAAACATATAACCTCGCGCTCCTCCACTGTTAATGGCGTTCCTCCTCAAATAGGCATAGCCAACTTCTTTCCCGACGCCCTTCTCAAATCTCCCTTTCCCCTAAGCTTCTTCTAGCCGACTTCTAGATTTTCTCCTAAATGCGTATGGACTCTACGAAACTCCCCGGAGACTTCCTTGCCAGAACACCCCGACGAGATGGAAACCGGTGATTATAGGGAGGAGGGGATGGAGAAGGGGAGGGGAGGAGGGGATGGCCGCGGGTAACCCAATGGGTTTTGTGGACTGAGCATAGTTGAAATGAATGAGGCGGAGGATAGAGGTGGCAACGTTGGCCGAGGGGCAGATTTGGGGGAGGGGAAGAAACAACGCGAGTTCTTTCACCGGACTGCGATTATAGGGAATAAAAGGAGTGATTTTAGGGTTTTTTAAGGACTGCGAATAGCCGTCTTAGGACTTCGAATAGCCGTTTTAGGACTACTTATAATATCACCCTATTTTCTGTGTATCAACTAATAATACATATTGTGTTATTTTAATAATAGATATTGTGTTATTTTAATAATACATACCGTGTTTATCTCTCTGTATCAACTAATAATACATACCGTGTTACTCTTGGCGAGACACATTAGAAAAGAGGGGTTTTAGGTTGAGCAGGACAAAGATGGAGTATATAGAGCTTAAATTTAGTAATGCAAGAAGGTCGGATGATTCTGTCATTAAATTGAGTGATCAAAATATTTCCCGCAGTGAGTGTTTTAAATATTTGGGATCGATAATTCAAAAAGATGGAGGTGTGGATAAAGATGTGATACATAGAATCCAAGCAGGTTGGTTGAAGTGGAGAGAAGCGTCCGGGATCTTATGTGATTGTAAAGTACCATTAAAACTTAAAGACAAGTTTTACCGTACTGCAATTAGGCCAACAATGCTCTACGGTTCTGAGTGTTGGGCAGTGAATGATGTACATGAGCAAAAAATGGTAGTTGCGGAGATGAGAATGCTTAGGTGGATGTGTGGTCACAAGAGACCGGATAAAATTAGAAATGAATGTACCAGGGATAAGACAGGAGTGACGCCAATTGTAGAGAAGATGCAAGAAGCCCATTTAAGATGATTCAGATATGTACATAGGAGAGAACTAGAGACACATGTTAGGCGTTGTGAGAGTTTAGTTACTAGGCATGTTAAACGGAGGAGGGGTAGACTATGATTACAGATAGGTCGCATTGGCGACAAAGGATCCATATAGCCGACCCCACTATGGTGGGATAAGGGCTTGAGTGTTGTTGTATCAACTAATAATACATAATGTGTTTCATGAAAAAGTTTATTTTGTATGCATATATTTATTTATGTGATATGAGATTTTATTCTATGTGAATTAGTGACAGTGTACTCTTATCCATAAACACTATTCATTGCACAACATTTTGAAGCTATCATTTGGTTCGGCGGTGGCGGATGCAGCCGGCGGGTCCAAACGGAGCATTGGAAGTTTGGAACCGGAGGGGGGGGGGAGGCGGGGCTGGAAACGCTCCATTTAGGCGTCTTTTCCTCTGTCCGGCGGGTGCAAATGGAGCAAACGCCGTTGGCGCCCATTTGTTTACCCGCCGTCCGGCGGCGTTTGCTCCAAACGGAGGAGGCGAAACGCCCAACCAAACAAATTGGCTTCGTTTGATTCGGCGGTGGCGGGAGCAAGCGGCGGCTCCACCCGCAACATTCGAACTGGAGGGCGGGAGGGGGGATTGGAACGGGGCTTTTTGCCCCGTTTTTCAGGGCGTGGCGGGTCCAGCCGGAGCAAACGCTGCCGGAGGGCATTTGTTTACCCGCCGTCCGGCGGCGTTTGCCCCAAACGACCGGCCAAAATGCCGCGCCAAAGGAACCCAAAGCCTAACACTGCAGCGTTTCATAGCAATCATTTGCTCACTTTTGATGATTTCTTCAAGATTATCGCTAGCTTCCTCAATCAACCTATATCACAGCCCTAACTAATTTTGTTTTATCTATAATATTAATGACGTACTCAAATAATTAAACTCTCCAAAGCATAGATGGTTATGTGATTATAATGTTATTTTTAGGGCATTGTTAAAGGCAAACCAGAATTGGCTATTGACAAACCAATTTCTATGAGTTATTATGCGGCTTTTGAAAATACGTTTTGTACATGCATTTTTAGGAAAAGTATTCAACACGAAAATTATAGATTTCGTCGAGATATACAACTTTTGTGTTGAACACTTTTTCTAAAAATGCATGCACAAGGCCCTAAAATCGCCCTGATCGTTACTATAGTGAATTTTTGAAAATAACAAGAAAATACTCCTTGTACATGCATTTTTAGGAAAAGTGTTCAACACAAAAGTTGTAGATCTCGACGAGATCTACAATTTTTGTGTTGAACACTTTTCCTAAAAATGCATGTACAAAGCGTATTTTCAAAAGCCGCCTAATAACTCATAGAAATTGGTTTGCCAATAGCTATTTCTGATTTGCTTTTAACAACTCCCTATTTTTATTGTGGGGTCAACTGCCAAGCCATAATGTACTAATATTGTTGCTGCAAAATCAGTTAACTTTTAAGTAGTTGCCTTGTTGAAGCAGGTCACTTGGCTCCTTTTGGCGCGGCTACGAGCCGTTGTTCGTGAATGCCCGATATCACATATCTAACTTATATCATTTTATATGTTCAAAACTAGTTCTCTTTTCTTGGTGGAAGTCATATTCGCTGTCATGCCAAACATACATTTTATGATGGTGGCATTTTGTCGCAACTCACCGGAGCAAAAATACTGCGCCAAACGTTTGGCGCAGTGGTGGCGGTTGTGAACGCGGTGGTTATGAACCTTCGCTTGTGAACGTCTTACCTCACCTAAGGAACTTCATCCATTTTTCTCAGTAACTCACCAGAGCAAAAATGTCACTCCAAGTGAAGCCTTAATTTGCGAATTCGAGTAAATGGTGATAGCTAGTCAACGAGATTCGTATTACCCAAAGCAGATTCCGCACTTCCGAAAAGCTATGCGACTTTTACGTATGAATAAAACGGAGCAAAATAAGTTAGCTTTCACCTACCGCACTTTTGAGGTGTTGCATTAATTGTTGAAGCGGATAGGCTCCGTTTCGCGTAACGTTTTTGCTCTGGTGAGTTTGAACAAGAACACCACCGTCATACAATGTATATCTGTCACGATTCACGAAATTCTTTTGGATTGGTGGGGCGTTCACGGACGACAGTTCGTAGCCTTAATTTGCAAATTCGAGTAAATGGTGATAGCTAGTCAAAGGGATTCGTGTTACCCAAAAAGGCTATGCGGCTTTTATTTTGGTATAAAATGGAGCACAATGTTTCACAAGACTCTCCACTGAGCCAAGAGTTGAAAGAACTCTCCATCTGCAACCCAAAAAAAGTTGTATGAGAGACGATGAAGGCACGCGACTACGCGAGTACTTTCCACACTAATATATGAGTTCTCCTGATGATTAGGATGCCCGGCGGATAGGCATGTTACACATTAATCTACCTGGCTACATGAAAACCCGCCCTAATATGATATCTCTACTGTAAGTTGTTTAGCCCCAAAACAAGTATTAAGAGAAGTCCTAATGCCACACTAAGGCTTCGTTTGGATAGGCGTTTTCACGCCGGTGTGGGAGCAACCGCCACCGCAAGGCGGGAAAACAAACCCGAGGGCGCGTCGGTTGCCTTCGCAAAACGACGAGAATCCGCCCCGTCTCCAACACCGCCTAGCCACCTCCGTCTCCAACCCCGCCCGATTCCTGCCGCCCATCCAAACGAAGCTTAAGAAAGGCCTCACATATGAAAAGAAAAAAAAGCCGGAGAAGATAAATGGATAGGTAGGATAATATATTTATTTGAAATTTAGTTTAAATGCAGCTGTCACATAATAGGCATGGTTAACCGCACCCCAGTTTTGGCTATCCGCAACTCTTTTATATGAAGTATTACGAGTTTTTTTGGAAAATACGCCTTGTACAAGCATTTTTAGGAAAATTGTTCAACACGAAAGTTGTAGATATCGTCGAGATCTACAACTTTCGTGTTGAACATTTTTCCTAAAAATGCATGCAAAATGCGTATTTTAAAAAATTCGTTATAGTTACACGCCCATGTTTCAATTCGGGCGGCAATACGTCTTGTGTGTGCATTTTTAGCAAAAGTGTTCAACACTAAAGTTGTAGATCTCGACGATATCTACAACTTTCGTGTTGAACACTTTTCCTAAAAATGCTTGTAAAAGACGTATTTCCAAAAAAATACGTAATACTTCATATAAAAGGCTTGCGGATAGCCAAAATTGGGGTGCGGACCGTGCGGTTAACAATTGCCCGCATAATAATGTATAGAGACATCTTGCCGGGGGGGAGTGTGGGACCCGTATGGCGGATCTTTTTTCTCGAACCCGTTAGCAATTGCCAATTAGGCGTTTTATATTTTTAAACATTAAAATTAAAAAAAAAAACTGCTATAAATTTTCCCGCCCAAGTCATTCAAAATCCAATGGTGGGTCCCTTCCGCCCTTTTCATCTTCCCCGATCTCTCTTATCCCGTTCATTTCCGCCTGGACAGCCAGTCAGCCACCGTCTCCTCTCGGATCAAAATGGAAATCGCCAAGGATCAGCCGACCAGCTTCGTTTGTATTCTTCTCCTCTACATTTTCCACACTTTTCTCCGTGTTTTTTTTTTGTTTTATGGATCGGCGGCGGCGGTTTCAGGTGGACAACTGCTTCGATTTCCGCTGAGATCTGCCACCAAGTCGAAGGGTGCGAAGCCGGGGGCGGAGGAGCAGCGTGCCACTTCGTCTGCCAGAAGGTTTGCTTTCCTGGGGAATGCCCGTTAAGCCTATATATTTTTTAATATTGCCCTAGTTTCGATCTGGAATAGATCGAAGTTTCGGATATGTTCAAGAGCCCCCATCGATTAACTTAATGCAGATATGCCGCATGGTTTATCCTAGGGCAACGTTAAGTTCGGTCCCTGGAGGGATTTGGCGAAAAATATGCCCTAAAATCAATGCATGTCACCCTTCTGATTTCATAACATTCAGACCACTTCTGTTTACATTTCGATTCAAATGCCACATTTTTTCTCTACCTGATTAATTTGAGTGCTGCTATTCCTATTAATTGGTTTATGGTGAACACATATATATTTGTTTTTAGTGCGAGTAAATTTAGGCTGCGTTCGTTTGCATGGTTTTCATTGGGAGGTTTTCGTTTTGGGCCAAAATGAAAACCGTTGTTCGCTTAAAGAATGGTTTTCAGGTCCGTTTTGGGCCAAAACAAAAACTTATGTTCGTTTGTAGTATTGTTTTTAAATGCATTAGCAGAACATTACTGGAAAATGGCTGAAATCGAAGCTGAAAATGGTTGAAATCGAAGGTGAAAATAGCTGAAATCGAAGGTGATAATGGCTGAAATTGACGATAAAAATGGCTGAAATTGACGATGGAACTCAGATAACTATGGTGTGCCTCTGTCCTATAAACTTAACCTCCTGTAAAACCAATAATAGAAACAATTTTCCGCCCAAAATTTCAAATCAAACAACTTAATTCGTGCTTAAATATCAGTTAATCCCTACTCATGAATATAACCTGTATAACCCGTAATTCTTCGAGACCAGGGTGAGTAGAGAAGGTGACCGTGATAGGCAAATTGACCGATCGGAAGCAACCGAAACCGACCGAGGTTGTGAGATAAGGCCCAGGGGAAGAGGAAGTGGACCCTAGGTCCACTTCCCTGCTTGGGCGAGTGGACCCACGGTCCACTCACCCCTGCATGGGTCCACTCACCCCTGCATGGGTCCACTCGCCCATGGCTAGAGCTGTCACGGTTCCGGTTCGGTTCCGGTTCTACTAAGACTGTGAACCGAACCGCTAAGGTAACGGTTCTTCAAATTAGAACCAAAACCATATTTGGTTTGACCGGTTTCGGTTCCGGTTATGGTTCCAATATTATTTTTGGAACCATCGCGTCAACGGTTCCGGTTCCGGTTCAACAAGAACCAAAACCAAACCGGTCACTAACGGTTCGGTCCGGTTCTATTCGGTTCGGTCCGGTTCCAATCGGTTCTATGTATTATAGTTTTAATCATTTTACAACTATATAATTTGATTCATTAGACACATTCACAAAGATTATTATCTCTTTAAAATGCATATTTGAAAATTAAACTGGAATTCAAATGGTTGGAGCAATAATTTTATGATTTCTTAAGTTTAAATATATTAAAATTGAATTAATATAGATATGCATGCAATAATATCTGATTTGACGCACTGAATAAAAAAATGGGTAATATTATCTGATGGACATTAGCATGAAGGACACCAAGTAATATTGTAACACTTGATGCTTAGCAAAAATAGTCACTTTACCGAAGTAGTTGAGGAATGACAAACATAAACATGTACAAAGTAGAGATCATATAGTCATCAACAAAATTAAATAACAACCACCAAATATCATCTTTGTATGTTGGTAGGGTCCATCACTGAGTACAACTACATTTGGACAGCGATGTAATATTATAAATATATATTTATTATCGTTGTACATATAATAAATATATATTAGCAATATTATAAAAAAATATTAAGAATAAATAAATATATTATAAAGAATAATAATAATAATAATAATAATAATAATAATAATAATAAACGGATTGTGGTTCGGTTTTGCTTCGGTCCGGTCCGGATCGGGTCTAAAAATTCTAAAACCGCTCGAAACATTTATGTTGCGGTTCCGGTTCCGGTTCTGGTCCGGATAATAAAATGAAGGAACCACACCCGGACCATTATTGTTTACGGTTCCAAAATTCAAACCGGAACCTGAATAATTCGCGAACGGTTCGATCCGGTTCTTTGCGGTTCCGGTTTGGTTCCGGTTCGGCTTACGGTTTTCGGTTTTAAATGACAGTTGCAGGGGCGAGTGGACCATTCGCCCAGCCCCAGGCGAGTGGACCATGCGCCCAGGGGAGTGGCGAGTGGACCATGCGCCCAGGGGAGTGGCGAGTGGACCATGGTCTACTCGCCCAGCCCAGGCAGTGTACCACTCGGTTCACTCCTCCAGCAAGGGGAGGGGGAGTGGACGTCTTGAGTCCCACTCGCCCCCCCTCCTGTCTCGGCCGTGACCGTTGGTTCGGATTCAGAGTTGTGCTGCGGATATTGGAATTTGGCTGTCCGCAGCCCAAATTTGGGAAGTCTATAAATAGACCCCCATGGGCACCTTGGGAGGGACACCTCTCTCTTCTTCTCTCCCTCGCGTGTGACTTGTGAGCAAGCACTCCGGCCCTATGTCAGCAAAGGTCGGCAGGGAGGTGCTTCTTAGTGCTCTCTAGGGTGCCCAGGCTCAGTATTGGCTTGGGAGGGGAAGCTCTTTTTGATCTTCCGGGTTTGTGGTGGGACCTCCTCCCTGCAGCTCAAGGGGTTTGTTTTGGTCTTCAGGTTTTAGGGTCTTCTAGGGTGCAAGGTCCTTCGACTCTCAGCGACCGGTCACGCGTTCTAGCTCAGGTGAAGTAAGGGTCAGCTGCATACTCGTTGCGAACGTCGAGGCCAGTTCTCTGGTTTCAACATAACCAACACCCAATTTGCCCAGATTTTGAATATTCATAAGGCCTTCTAAATCGGGAAAAATGATTCTAAATTGAGATTTCTTCCCTTTCGTAGCATCTCCCTAACCTCTAGTACTCCCTAGTCGTAAAAACCAAAACAGGAAAAAACATTATGAAGAACCGTGAGCATCAAAATTCTTCCTGTCGGGATCCATATGGGGCAACTGAAATCAGTTCTGAGCCTTCCGTTGATGGAGAAGAAGGTGCTGGAACTCGCCGAAGGTCGGGGATTCGCGAAGGAGTGCGGACTCGTCCCGCCATTCCCGGCTGTCAACACCCATGCCACCGAAGATTCGCCGGAGGAAACAGGGAGGAGTCGCGGAAGGTCGGGGACTCGCCGGAGAAGATGGCGAATGGGGGAGACCCAGTCTGTTTGAAAACCAGAGAAAACCGAGCTCTGAGGGTCGGTTTTGGTCCTAGGCAAAATTAGGAGGACTTCAAAACGGACCGTTTTGGAGCAAAAACGAAAACCGACTAAAACAGAGCGAAACGAACGCCTGTTTTACTTATTCCAAAACTGAAAACGAACGATCAAAACAGAGCAAATGAACGGAGCCTTATAGTTTGGGTTTATGCCCAGCCAATATTTGCCACTATGACAAAAGAAATCATTTATGTTTACACAAAATCCTCCAGTTGTGGTGCTCACTTTACTATTTTAGTGTGCTGTCCAGATATTTGTTTATTTATATATAGATTTTAATTAAAATAAACACATGAACATGCATCAAAAAGATCATAAAGAAGAAAAATTTCCTCTAATGCTCTGTACATTTCACAAAGATACATATTTAGTTATGTTTGGTTCAAGTCAACCAACTTATTTAAAATTTCTAGTGCTCGAATAATTACCAGTTTAAATAAAACTCAGGTTGAAGATAACCCCAAATGTTTCCAAGAGCTTGAATTCACTTGATCTTTCTGGGAAAGAGAAGTCTTTGAAGCATCCAAGTGGGGTTTCAGATCATGCCAAGCCTGTCAGTAGCTCTCTTTCCATCACTTCTGCAAAGTTGACACCAATATCTGAGAATCGAAGAAACGGATCGAACCCGAACAACGACACTCCTATGTCCTATGCATCGAAATCCAGCCACATGAGAAAGTTCTGCACGCTATCGTCGGTTTCATACTGGTTAGGACAAATCAAACTTTCTGAATCAGCTTCAAAGCACTCAATTTCACTTGGGTTTTTCAGACTTGCGCTTGAATCGGGAGTTGAGGTATATCTTCATTAGTTTTTTTACTGCTCTCCGTACATTTGAGATCATTCATAAGTTAGTTCATCTGTCATTGAAGGTAGTTTTTCGTGATTTTTAGTAAATTTTGATGAACGTAGTAGTTAACTTGCTTCTAAAATTATGCATTATGGGATTATTCTTCAAGTTATTGTTAGATGTATACTACTTGATTTTGTAAAAATAAATTTAAATTATCATTATGTAAGCACATCTAATTCTTATTTTGATGACATTTTTTATCATTCTAAATAGTGTCTAAACATACTACACTTGATAATAATATTATTGGTTTGATCATGCATTGAAATCAGCCTCTCAATCGAATTCGCGAAGAGCTGAAATCTTATGTCCTGAGACATAATCTCCTAGAAGAATTAGGAAACACCACCAAGGATACACTTCAAAGTTACAACATCGTGGATGATTTTGAGAAGCTACGGATCTCGGAGAGCCGTTCCCAATCAGCAGAAGACGTAACCCAAAATTTGGAAGAGCTTGCTAAGAATTCAGCAGCGGTGTCAAGGGCCAGGAATCTGGCGCCAAAGTTTTCGAAAACAAAAACACTAGCAGAATCAAAGGCTGCGAATGAATCTGCTGCAACAACTGCTCTAGTGACATCTCAACAGCCAGTAAAGCAGGAAATGAGCAAGGAAAAGGGTAAGATCAAGGGCTCGGAGAAGAATTCCGCCACCGATGAAGGTAACGGTTTATCTTCATATCATTTTGCGGCATTAAATAACTATGCTTTTGAAAATGTAATGAAGATTTCAGATTGGTTTTACTTGAAACCGATGCGAAATTCACAAATGTGTCCCCGTCTCAATGTGGCCGATCATCTTTGCTTCAAGAAAACGATAAATCAATGCACAAAAAACTGAATCCAACTTCTCTGAATAAAAAAACTAATTCTTTCCCAAATGTTTTTTCTTCTTCAATCTAGTCGATGATTCAGTCGTTGATTCAGTCGTTGAGGAGTCAAAGCTTGATGATAAGGAGAACGCGGTATGCCCATCTTTTCATATTGATGCATTCTCTGTTTGCCTATACAAAATGTTATGATTTCTAATGGAAAAAGTATCAATTGCAGGCTGCTAAAAGCTCTGATTGTTGCGGCTCAGAGGAAGTAAATCTGAAGAATGATATGGATCTACGTTGGGGTGCCACATACCACCGTCGTGCGAAGTCGTGCAAGGATTAATCAAGCGTCGCTCTTATTTTTATATCGTCGCATTACTTGTACCTTCCCCAGTGAGGGGCACTTTTTTTGAACTATTTTTATGCACTTTGGCCACCGGATACGGGGGTTGCATGGGACAATTAAGGCGTTGAAAAGTTTAATCTAAAATTCTCTCCCCTCAGTTCTCTCTCTCCCGACGCGCAACCCTAGCAGCAGTCCACCCTTCGTATGGAGATCCACATGACTCCTCTCCGCTCGTTGATCCTAGGGCCGACTTCCCATCCAAACCTTTGGTCAACCCCGTCGCTGCTGTAGGTTCCTGGCTCAAAGAACAAGAACTCCAATCTCCTCCAAGGTTTCTACCTCTCTCGGACACGAACTAGATGTCAATCGGGGATCCATATCAACTTGGAATCAGAGCCTTCGTCTTCCCCTGCAGTCTGACGGATAGACTGAGATGATCAATCACACTATCGACGCATATTTGTGATTCTTGATTGAGTACTGTGGAAGAAAACCTGTCCTATGAACAAAATTCTTTCCCCATTGAAGGTTTCAACGAAGCAATCCTAAATCATGACAAATTTAAGAACAAACTGCTTACATTTGCAACAAATACATCATTGCATGCAGAGACAATACGACTCACACCGTCGAGACATCTCTTTTATATTTAGGGATTAGGTGTGACTTAAAACTTTGGTCGTGTCGACAAGTTTCCTCGGCAAAATGTTACACTCTAAAATTATCACCAAAAATTTACGGTCCCTTTTGAATTATTGAATAAATTGGCGAGGTGGCGTACAAATTATAATGTCTAGAAGATTCTTAGCTATTTAATGTGTTTCACATTTCAGTTTTAAGAGGTATATTGGAGTTGCACCGGCTCAAAGTCGATGTTTGAGGGATTCCTACTCCAAAGCGCGCTCTTCGTCCACGCTTGTTCAATGGAGACACATAAGTTCTAATTCGGTGGGATAGTCTTCCAATGGAAGATGCATTCAAGAATAAGATCCTTCCAATGTCAGACGCCTTCCAGTGCCGGCTCTTTGCCACCACTATGAAGGATAAGGCGAGGGACTGGCTCCACCAACTCCCCGTGGGTTCCATCTATGCATTCGAGGATCTATGTTGGAGCTTCCAGTTGCGCTTCTCAATGTCAAAGAAGAGGAAGAAGGACGCAGAAGCACTCTTCAAAATCAAGCAGGGGTTAGGGGAGTCACTGACCCATTATGTGGATAGGTTCCAGGAAGAGGTCCTGCACGCACAAGGCCCTAAAATCACCATGATCGTTACTATAGTGAATTTTTGACAATAACAAGAAAATACGTCTTGTACATGCATTTTTAGGAAAAATGTTCAACAGGAAAGTTGTAGATCTCGACGAGATCTACAATTTTCGTGTTGAACAATTTTCCTAAAAATGCATGTACAAAGTGTATTTTCAAAAGCCGCGTAATAACTCATAGAAATTGGTTTGCCAATAGCCAATTCTGGTTTGCCTTTAACAACTTACTTGTTTTTTTGGGTAACCGACAAAAATAAATAGCCTTACCTTTTCCATCTTCAAAGACTAATCCTACGCACAAGCACAAGCACAAGCACAAGCACGACCGATTCCACATGAAAAAATGGCTCTTTGGATAACATTGGCTTCGTTTGGCGCGGTAGCGGCGGTCGTGAACGCGATGGTCATGAACCGTCGTTTGTGAACGCTCGAACTCACCTAAAAATTTTCCATGCTTTTTATGCTCAAAATTAGTTTATTTTCCTGGTAGCGGTCGTAACCTTTGTCATGCCAAACATACATTCTATAATAATTGAGTTTTTGTCCAAACTCACAAGCGCAAATGAGCCGCGCCAAATGAAGTCATTATCAAAGAGTGACTTTGATAGGTTATGTCTCTTGTCCCAAAAACGAAACTTATGTACATGGTCTTGCGAGAAAATTAAAGAACGAAACTAATATAGAAATTCTCGTGAGAAAATAACCCAGAATTGATAGGCCAGCCCTAAAACCTATCCCCACTGGGTTGGGCAAGATTTTTGGCTCCGGGTCCCGGAAGCAAGTTTTTCTAGGTCCGGGATATCTCGGGGTACCTATTTGCACTAAAGTGGAATATCTCGGGGACATTTCAGGGTGTGAGAACAGTAAAAAAATTTGACATACACTCGCCGTTGGTTCTCCGTGATTGATCGAAATACTGCCGTATTTCTGAATTAAAAAAAACTATTAGTATTCTTAGACTTCAAATCTGCCGTAAAATCTGTGATCATACGACTGTATTTATCGCCCACCTAAAATTAGACGAGTGAACCTGTGATTAGACAGTCCGAGAGACCCGGAACTAAAAATTTCGCCGCTACCGCTTCAGATTTGGGAATCTAGAGGATAAATCCCTTCTGCCGCTACCGGCGGCAAAAAAATTCCCGATTTCAATGTCCAATCCAACAGAAACCCTAATTTCATAATCTCATTTTTAGCTGCAAGGAAAGCAATCGACCCGTTACACTCGGGAAAAGCTTCAATGCGAGCACTTTATCGGGCTTCGAGGGTTACAAGCTCCAGTCTCCGCCCATTTCTATGTGAATCTCATAGGACTGGCCCTCTTCAAACGTTGGTAGGAGGGGACCGTTCATTTTGTTCCCATGTTCGAGAGAAGAGCAGAGATGCAGCCGTTGATTTGAACGATTACCCGCCGGAGAGAATTCGTAACTTTTCCATCATCGCCCACGTCGACCATGGGAAGTCCACGCTTGCCGATCGCCTTCTGGAGCTCACAGGTACCATCAAGAAAGGACATGGGCAGCCACAGTACCTCGACAAACTGCAGGTAGACACATGAAATCTAATACACACACGCGCGCACCTCATCATTATAGTTAGGATCAAACCTCATCATTATAGTTAGATTGAATGCTTGAGTTGTCGCTTGACACAAATTTCCTTTTAGCTGAAGTGGTTAGAACAACTTTTTGATAGGAACTGGAACACTCTTCGTGGCAATGGAAACTTTGGGAAAATCATCCTACAAATAGAACAAGTAAAACAAAGTTCTTGCATAAGTAGATAGATGAAAAGGAGTATGTGAAACCAAAAATATTTCTAAATTTAGACAATATTCTAACCTCAGTCTCTAAGCCCATAATCAGTATCACTTTCTGAATTATCACCCAGGGGCCAATAACTTGATTTCCCGTGGAAATTAGGCAGAGATTTTGAACCATGGAATCTGATATAATTTTGTCAAAGGTTTTTGTGTGAGAGATCTACTACAAATTATATAGCTATAGAGCAAAAGAAAAATAATACAAAGAAATCTACACCCTCTTTTTTCGAACTAAAATAGTGGAAACACAAATAACACGCCAAATTTACATGGAAAATCTTCCAAAGGACAATGTGGGAAAAACATCATTGGGCGATACACCTAAATGACCCACTATGATAATAAGTTTCATTTTTCCTTCCCTACAAGATTTCTAGAGGTTTGAATTCATCAACCATACATGACACATTATTCTCTAGATGAAATCTTTAGAATATTCTACTGATAAACACACACTATTGTAGGACTCAAAATTGCATGATTGATCACAAAATAGAGATACAAATATCGAGACAAACTCGATCCAAACTCTTGAGGGCAGGTTCCCTCTAAGAGTCTTCTCTCTAATGAGAGCCTAATGCTAAACAAGATCTCAATGGTGGCTAAATCACTCTCCCCCACTCCCTTATATAGGTGGGAGTGAGCAAACATCAAATACGATAATGCCACTAGGGCTACATTGACTATTAAGGGGGTGCATGACATGTCGTCTTCGTATCATCTACACCCTTCATTGGTTATTTACATGATACATAATACAATATTCTAGAATGATTTACAATAATCTAGGTCTCTATAGATTCATCCAAGGCCATCTCCACTTATCTATAGTTTTCCACGTGCTTCTAAAATGTTATACTCTCTTCCCGATGCACCGTGGTCTCCATAACCCTGATGAGCCACCTACCTCAGGCTTGAGAGCTAAACCCCAGTTTCTAAATGTGTACCGTGTGAGTTAGGATCTCTAGGTGCGACATTCTCCCCCATTCAATTCCGCGCCGTCCTCGTCGCAACCTTGTTTTTACTCATGTTTCCCAGCAGTTCCTGCTTGTCTGCAATTTCATTTTTTAAACTACGCACACGTCTGCCTTTTCCTTCCCCGGTTTGACTCTCGAATTGATGCTCCCACTTAGGGTGCAACTCGGGTCGGTTGGGATCGGTTCTGCCTACAACCGAGAACCGATCCATGTTGGTTCGGTTCTGACTTTTGGGAACCGGAACCGACCCACGTACCTAAGATATAGAACCGGATCCGAATCGAAAAGGTGGGTTCCGATTCGGTTCTCGGTTCTACTCATGCTTCATAATTTTTTCACATATACTCTTATTTTAGATTATTTTCAGTAAGCATTTCTAAGTATTGAACAATTAATTTGTAGAATCATATATTTCGTCTTACTGAAAGAGTTCATCTTAATGTGATTAATAATTGAGAATGCCACTCATCCATTCAATACATGTCCAATAAATAAAACTTGCTCAAAATATGCACTTGAAGTAGTATACGATGAACAAGAGAATAAATTACTAGAAATGACCGGTTCCGGAGACTCTAAAATTCAAAGGCCTAATTTCAATAATCGATTTCGGGTTGGTTCTCGGGTACTCGAACATAGAACCGAGAACCGAACCAAACTACTCGGTTCTAAATTTTTTTTGGATCAGGAACCGAACCGAGATCCATGAGAACCGATCTGAACCGCTCGGTTCGGTTCAATTTCGGTGCGGTTCTCGGTTCTTCGGTCATTTTTGCACACCCCTACTCCCACCATCTGGTTGTTCAGCTCTCTTTCTTGCTCTAGCTCGGGGCGAACCTTGATTGCTTCTTCCTGCTGTGGTTTACTCCTCTCGAAGTGACGCTCTGAGTGACTCCCTGGCAATACTAATTCCTTCCCGCAATTGGTCTTCTCCACACGAATCCATTGTACTAAGTTGCTCTACCTCTTGCACTCTGTCTTCCTTGAAGTGTGCAACCAACTTCATTTGCCAAGAACAAACACATGCTTTGTGTAGTCCGTCGCAAAAGAAGCACCTCAATTGCTTCTCCATTATTGTTGAACCTTATGACCGCTATGCCACTAAGGATCCACAACACTCATATATACAATTCTCTCTTTGGCTCCTGGTCTTGCTTCACGGGCGCTATTAGTTTTCCCCGCGTTGGACAATCATGTGCTTTGTGCGTCCGCTACACAAGAAATAATTCAAGGTTCACTTCTTTCTTTTGCCACCCTTGTGATCATCCCTTAGCCTCGCTTTGTGGCGAGGGATAGACTCGATATTTTCTTCCTCATCGTAGATGCTATGGTTACTACCTTCATGCTCAGGTCCAAAGTCTCCCTAGCCCCGCATCTTGAATTAAACCCGTGTTTCCGTTGTTGCCATAGGCTTTGATAGCTCTTGCTCACCTTCGCGCCACAACTCCAATGAGCCCATCCACAAACTCAAAGAAGGTATCCCTCTCGCTTGTGGAGGGAACTTGAAGCATGAGTTCTATACAGTCTTACATATATTCCTTCACATTTCCCTTATGCTTCAAGTGACGAAGCTTCACCCGAGCTTCATCTTCCGCATACTTCAAGTAGAATTGTTGCCAAAATTCCTTCTTGAAGTCCTATTATGTTGTGATGGATTTCCCACCTCGGGCCTCACAACGATGATGTTTCCACCACAAAATTTCAACATCCATCAAGTACATCGAAGCAGTACTTGTAGCGTACTATTAACAATCCCCATGACACAATTATTGCTCCATACGCCCGAAGTAGTTATCAACCTCAATCCATTGTACTTTTTCGGCCTTAGTATAATAGTATATCCATTCGTGGCCCCGGTGGTGCAACGACCACTCCATTGTTGTTTGTTGCCTTCAACTTGGCTACCTCCTCCCTCAGTTCTCCAATCTCTCGTCGCATGACCTTGACAAAATGCGAAGGTTCTCATCTTTTCTAACTCGTTCATATATGGCGAGTTTTAGAGCGCTTTGGGACTTTTTGCGGAGCGCCTCCCACTCTAATCTTAGCGTGACTGCACCCCCAAGCAACCCAATGCTCCTCCTACCTTAGTTCTGAGCATACCCTATGGACTATGGAAAGCTCCATGCTCTCCATCTTGGTCTGCAATGTTGCTAACAAGTCCTTCGAGCGTTCATGCCTTGTATTTCTTTTCTCGTCGGTGGTCTTCTTGAACATACTCCATATTCATTGACCTTGCTATCGCGCGCTCCTGCTCTCAAATTTGACTTCCAAATATCACGAGACTAGGGAATTATGCCCTCAACCCACGCGTCACTTGAGTCTTGCACTCAACACCTGCACAACATCATGACTTGCTCTCCTATGTTAGTTTTGTGCATTACCGTGCAACATAATGCAACAATGCTCACAAGCAAGTAGAGGAAGAGAGCTACAAGAAAGAAAACTTCTATTACTTTAAAAACCCAAGTGCGTACAAATGAGAGGGGTCCTTCCCTTTTATAGTCCCTTCCACAATTTTCTGTTAAAGAATGGAAAACTGTAGAATTCTCCAGCCCTTGAAATCCCTAGAACCTTCTACACCCTTCCTAGGTTATTTGCATGGTAAATAGTATAATATGCTAGAATCATCTACAACAACCTAGGTCTCTCTAGATTCATCTAAGGACATCTCCACTTTCTAGAGTTCTCCGCATACTTCTAGAACTTTCTTCTCCCTTCCAGGTTCAATACTGTCTCCATAACTCCAGTGAATCTCTCGCATCAGGCTTGAGGGCTAAACCCCACGCTTTTAGATGTGTCAGGGGTGAGCTGGGATTTCTAGGCCCATGGCACAAGCACCTAATCCTAACATGTAGAATCTATGCTGAACTTTGTTATTTCCACTTCACAAATGAGAGGGGTCCTTCCCTTTTATAGCCCCCTCCACAATTTTCTTTTAAAGAATGGAAAACTGTAGAATTCTCTAGCCCTTGAAATCCCTAGAACCTTCTACACCCTTCCTAGGTTATTTGCATGGTAAATAGTATAATATGCTAGAATCATCTACAACAACCTAGGTCTCTCTAGGTTCATCTAAGGACATCTCCACTTTCTAGAGTTCTCCACATACTTCTAGAATTTTCTTCTCCCTTCCAGGTTCAATACTGTCTCCATAACTCCAGTGAATCTCTCGCATCAGGCTTGAGGGCTAAACCCCACGCTTCTAGATGTGTCAGGGGTGAACTGGGATCTCTAGGCCCGCGACACAAGCACCTAATCCTAACATGTAGAATATATGCAGAACTTTGTTATTTCCACTTCACTGCAGAATAGCTGGGAGTGAATTAGAGTTGTATCCCACCTTTCCAATTTAACGAAAGATGTATAGCCCAAACATATGCATATAAATCATGACGTTTTGATTCATTATGATCATCATTAGCCTTATCCCGACTATTGTGAATTAGTTTATGATTCCACATTTCCATCCTATCTATTCCTTCGACACTAAACATATATATATATATATATATATATATATATATATACGAGTGACACTGCACGGGGCGTCCCCCGTGCCTCGCGCGACAGTACCCGACTGGCGACGGCGTGCCTCGCTGGACACGGGGCTCTGCCCCTACAGCCAAGCGCGACAGTACCCGGCCGGCGACGGTGTGCCTCGCTGGACACAGGGCTCCGCCCCTACAGCCAAGCGCGGCAGTACCAGGCCGGCGACGGTGGGCTTCGCCCGCCCCCTCCCCCGTTTAAACAATATAATATAATCTGCGTTAGAAGTCTATTTTGGTGTGAACCCGTGTACAAATAACGATTTTAAAAATTCGTGTGAAAGTGAAACAAAAACTTTTAGTTGCTAAATTAAAAATAAATATTTTTATAATTAAAATTTTTACCCGGTCGGCGACGGCGTGCCTCGCCCGACACGGGGCTCCGCCCCTACGGCCAAGCGCAACAGTACCCGGCCGGCACCGGCGGGCTTCGCCCTCCCCCTCCCCCGTTTAAACAATATAATATAATCTGCGTTGGAAGTCTATTTTGGTTCACGGTATGAAAGTGGAACAAAAACTTAGTTGCTAAATTAAAAATAAATATTTTTATAATTAAAATTTTCTTGATGATTAGTTACAATTTTTTTGCTGACAGATACAGATTTTTATAGTTATCCATAAACTAATTTAGCAACAGAAATATTGTTTACATATTAAATAACAAAGTAGTTATAAAAGAAGCATAATTTTTTATAATTGAACTGGATAAAGTTGTAAGAACTCGGGTCGCGCAATGATTTAACAAAAAATTTGCTTAAGGTCCTTTAGGTAGTGAATTATAATTAAATAATAAAATCAAAATTATTCATGGCTCTCTAACTAATATAAATTATTCACGCGCAATTGTTTTTTTTATTTTATTTATGTTTCGTTTAGTCCCACACCGGGTAAACATAGTGAATTTTCAAGTATAAATAGAAATGCCCGCCTTCATTGTTTGAACTATTGTTGTTATTGGGCTGTTGCGGGCTGATTTTGGGCTCGTTTTGGGCTGGTAGCGCTAGTGTTGTGGCTAACCTGAGTCTGAATTTATTTTATGCCTTATTTAGGGGCAAAATCGTAATTTTATAGGTTTAGGACAACCTAGTAGTAGGTTTAGGAGACCTAGTAAAATGTGGAGAGAGAGTGTGGTTTGATTGATCTCGATCGGACGGCAGCAGAATTATGAACCCGTGATCAGACGGCTATTCTAATTTCGAAGCCATGAATTTATATTTCCTTTATAGTAGTAAAGATATATACAAACATACATATATGACCAATAATTTTTTTACCCTTCATTGCACATCTCCAAACCACAAAAATCTATTGTCACCACCTCTTTATTATAATCATTTGAAAATTTATCCTTTGTACCGTTGCCACACAGTCATCTTAACAACATTTCCCCTGCGCTCGACTATTTTTGCAACCTTTTATTGCATCACAATCAGAATCATACAATGCAATGGTTTTTTGTCGCTTGGCATGTTGATAGTATTACCTTTAAACCAGCCGAACACTCATGATATTTAGATTAATAATTTCTATGTGCTTGGTACGTGACAGCCACATTCCTCGCATCAGAAACAATCTCATGAAAAAGAAACCTAAAATCTCTCTTCCCACAGTTTTTTCAACCTCCAATATAGGAGAATGCGCCTATGTGCATGTGAGCGTACTTTTTGTTGTTGACTTGTTGATGGACAGTTTCTGCAAAGCTTATGTAAATCTACATCATATGTTCACAGGTTGAAAGGGAAAGGGGTATTACGGTCAAAGCACAGACAGCTACAATGTTCTATAGACACAATTTTAGGCAAGATTACACAAGTGAAATAGAAAATGCACCAAAATTTCTGTTGAATCTTGTCGACACGCCTGGTCATGTTGATTTTAGCTATGAGGTATCCAGATCACTTGCAGCTTGCCAGGGTGTTCTACTAGTGGTTGATGCTGCACAAGGTGTTCAAGCTCAAACAGTTGCCAACTTCTATCTGGCTTTTGAATCTAATTTGACAATTATCCCTGTAATAAACAAAATCGATCAGCCAACTGCAGATCCAGATCGCGTAAAGGCTCAACTGAAATCTTTATTTGATTTGGATCCAAATCTCGCTCTTCTAACCTCTGCTAAAACAGGCCAGGGTCTTGAACATGTCCTCCCTGCTGTGATTAACCGCATACCTTCTCCTTCTGGGAAGTGTGACTCACCTTTAAGGATGCTACTTTTAGATTCATATTACGACGAATATAAAGGAGTCATATGCCATGTGGCTGTTGTTGATGGGGCTCTTCATAAGGGTGATAAAATTTCCTCTTCAGCAACTGGCCATGTATACGAGGTTTCTGATATTGGAATTATGCATCCCGAACTTACCCCTACAGGAGTACTTCTAACCGGGCAAGTTGGTTATATCGTTAGTGGCATGCGCTCAACAAAAGAGGCACGTGTCGGTGATACACTTCATCAAGCCAAAATATCGGTGTTGCCCCTTCCTGGTATAGTGTACTTCCTTTTTCATTGCTAATCGTACTAAGTCATTTCTGGTGGTTTTTTTTCTGAAATTTTAACTGCACCTTCATGCAAAATTAGGCATATTGGCTTTCCCAAGTGAGCTACTTAGCTAATGATTAATATCATGCTTAGCCCTGATATCTCTTTATGATTATAATCATGGATCATCTGACCTTTTAGGTTTCAAGCCTGCGAAGCACATGGTGTTCTCTGGCCTTTATCCAGCCGATGGATCGGATTTTGATGCTCTCAACCACGCAATAGAGAGATTGATTTGTAATGATGCAAGCGTTTCTGTTACCAAAGAGACCAGTACAGCTCTTGGCATGGGATTCAGGTGTAACATCTGTAGTGGTAGTGAATCAATTTCTCAGTCTGAAAGTCTATCCTTAGATTTGTTTTAACTTCATCATCATCATCATTTTGTGTTTCATATCAAGCCATTCCAATGTTATATAATACACCATTTTATTACATGAACAGATGCGGCTTCCTGGGTTTACTTCATATGGATGTCTTCCATCAGCGGCTTGAACAAGTATGCAACTATTTTTTTTGTCTATATGTGTGATATATGTTTGTTTTTAGATTTGTTCCAATTTGCTTGTGCATGTTGTTGTTTTTATCTATATAATGCAGGAATATGGAGCAAAGGTTTTATCCACCATTCCAACTGTCCCATATATTTTTGATTATTCAGATGGAAGGTATCACATTACCATTGTGAGTAGTGTATTTACTACTGAACACTGAAACTTATATTTTTGTTTGTTTAGTAAGGTGCAGATTCAGAATCCCGCTGCATTGGCCTCAAACCCTAGGAAGACTGTTACTGCATGTTGGGAACCAACAGTCTTTGCAACCATTATCATTCCTAGTGAGTAAGCTCTGTTTCCTTATCCTGTTATTTTATGGATATTCTTTACTTTTTTTCTCCTTGCAATTTAGGGTCTGTTTGGTGCGGTGTTTTTGCTCCGGTGAATTTGGACAAAAACACCACCGCCATAAAATACGTGTTTGACATTGACAACGGTTATGACAGCCACTAAGATTTTTTTAAATTTGAACATAAAAATTGATGGAGTTCCTTAGGTGAGGTCGGGCGTTCACAAACGACGGTTCATAACCACCGTGTTCACGACAATTAGTTGAAAGAAAAGTTAGCCCTCTGATCATTCACAATTTTCAAAATAACTCTCAGATATATAGGACCTGTTCTTACACTTTGTTCAGAAAGGAGAGGAGAGCAACTCGAATATTCATTTATTGACAGGTATGTTTCTTTTTTGGTGTATTTAATGTGCAGTAGATAATACTACAAATTGATATTTTTCTATTTTGGTCATGCAGTCAGAGGGCATTCATGAAATATCGCCTTCCACTGAGGGAAATTGTTGTCGATTTCTACAATGAATTGAAAAGTATAACATCCGGATATGCGTCATTTGACTACGAAGATGCTGAGTATGTCAGTACCTTTTCTACCAACTATTGTAGTAGTGTTCTTTTGTATAATTGTTTTAGTTAGTGGAAAATGTTTTCATAGAAGTAGAGTTGCTAATATAATTAAAACGAAAAAGGGGAAATAAAAGAAAATGAAAACAGGGTGATGGGGATCGGCCGCATGTTCGTGATCGGAGGAGATCGGGCCAACGGTTTTTGCAGATTTGCCGGAGATGCGTTGATCGGATCGGCGATCCGAGACCGCGAGCGCGTCGTTTTACATTTTATATGTATTTTATTTTATTTTTTTGGGCTTGTATTTAGTGTTTTAGGACACCGGGCGTAACAGACGATCATAACCATTCACGCCAGGTGCACAACCGCCTCTCTCATTATAAATAGGGGCGGGTGTCCTGATTTTCATTTCATTGCTGAGTTTTGTGAGAGAATCCAGATCCGGCAATCTTAGTGGTAAGACGTCGCGAGCCCGGGGTGCGAAGCCTCGGTTTATTCTCAGTTATTCATTTTCTGATTTCACTTTTCTCGTGTTATTTTCCCCGTAAGCAACCCTAAATCCCACGATTCCCATTCTTCTGAAGAATAAAACCGTCACCCGCCACAATTCATCGTCCCTGACATCCTTCCTCCAGGCAGATTGAGAACTCCCTCCAGCCGATCCTTTCACTTAATTGATTTTTGGGCATGCCTTTACCGTCCTACTGCTAATAATACCAGACTGTTTTATTCAAGGTTTGATCGGCTAGTCAAACCAATGAGCCAAACAATAAAAATAGTACATGAAATAAAATACGTAAATAGATAAATGGTGAAGGGACTATGATGCGTCCCAGGATGCATCAGAGGTGCTCCCCATGAGGCTGAATGTAAACTAGAATATCGTCAAAATAGATTACTGAGGAACTTGCCCATATACATGCGCAAAATCTGATTCATCACGCGCATGTATGTACTAGGGGCGTTGGATAGCCCAAAGGGCATAACCAACTACTCATATAACCCTTTCTTCGTCTTAAATGCGGTTTTTCTACTCATTACCTTCTCTGACCTTGATCTGGTGGTACCCGCTTCGTAGACCTAGCTTGGAAAAAATCTGGGCACCTGACATGGTGTTTAAGAGGTCGTCGAGTCGGGGAATGGGGAACCGATATTTGATCGTAATCTTGCTAATATCCCTTCTATCAACGCACATTCGTCAACTACCATCCTTCTTAAGGGTAAGAAGGGCATGCACGACACGAGGGCTCAAGCTTTCTCTAATAAATTGCGTTTGAAGACGATCTGAGTCTTGAGCTCTTCGTGCTCGTCGGGATTCATCAGATAGTGTGGAAGATTCGACAAAGATGATCCCGGTATAAAATCAATTGCGTGTTGGATATCCCGTAATGGGGGTAGCTCATCGGGGAGCTCATCAGGCATGATGTCACCGTATTCATTTAGGTGGTGTGGAACATCAGGGTGAATGGACTCTAAGTCCATAATGTCCTCCATAGTCTGTGAGGCAACGACGACATAAATGATGTCCGTATCGTGACTCTCCCGAGTAAACTCACAATGTCGTAGGATATGGATAGGTCTCGGGGTACCTGTGGCAACTGAAGGCTCGGCCCTCACCTTTGGGGAATCCTTGGGTTGGTTCGGGGATAATGTGATCTTGCGGCCCTTATCAAAGAATACGCAAGTGTTGAACCGTCCATAACAAGTCACATCTCTATCTTAAAGCGAGACCATTCTAGTAATACATTTGCGACGTCCATGGGAATGACGTCACACCAAATTCTATCCTCGAAGGAGGCTAGCCGAATAGATACTTGACACCTCTAAGTGATCTGGATTGCTGTCTTATCTACCCAAACTACTCAATACGGGTGCAGGTGGGGCTCTGCTTTAATCTTCATTCATTCAATCCCCTTTTGGGCAATGATATTCACACAGTTGCCACTATCAATAACGAGCTTGCAGGCTTCGTCTGCGCTCGGGAAATAAGTGTAAAAGATAGTGGACCGCCTCCAATCCTCATCCGTGCGGGGAGTGTGGAGTAGGCTACATACAACGGCTATCTCAAGTGCTCGATCTGCTTCATCCTCCCAACCCTCCTCTATGGTCACAACAATCTCTTCTTCGGGAGACTCTTTGAAATCAGTACTAGGGTCTGAGTCCTCCTCTATAAGCAAATTTTGTGTGGGGCATTATGCCACCACATGGCCTCTACTCTGACAACGGTAGCACTAGATTCCTCTGGGCTTTGGGCCCAGTGGCAGTAGGTGTGGCCCTTGTGTCTACGGGACCACGAGTCGGCATGGATGGACTGGGTCCTTGCTGAGGAGGTCTCCTAGGTGCAGAGCTATCATGCTGTGGATTAGGTCGCCTCGGATCTGAAGTGCGTAAATATTGTTCGTACTGTAATGCAAGTTGAAAGATCTGCTCGACGAACTCCAGGTGGTGGAGAATGAGTTCCCTACGAATATCTGCTCTTAATCCGGCCCGAAAGCGGGAGGCGGTCACAATGTTCTCTTCAGTGATATCGCTTCTAACGATAAGCTCATCAAAACGAATCATATACTCGACTACCGAAAGGGTTCCTTGGCGTAAAACCTGGAGCTGACTACGGTATGAAACAAGGAGATACTTTTCTTTAAGTTTTTGCTTCATTTTGTCCCATCGGGTGATGAGATAATAGCCATCTCGAGCGCTCTAAGCTAGTCCAATAAATCTTAGCTTGCCCAAGTAATTTCATCTTGGCAAACCACATTTATCGCTCGTCAGTCATTTCGTACCAATCAAAATAATTGTCCATGTCCAATAACCAATCACTAAAACCCTTAGGATCCAACTGTTCATCGTAGGACGGGGCATCAATACGAATACGGCGTGTGATATCCTCTTCTCCTACATGATCTCTACGGGGCTCATGATAATCCATATAATCATCTCTACCTTGGTCGAACCGTGCGTGGTGACCAGGGCGATCTCTATTCATCGGATACCTGGGTTGTGGTCGCTCTTCCTGTGTAGTTGCGTCGACCGATGGTGGGATCTCTACGATGCTCATAAGCTAACTCCGGGCCCTCAGGAAAGGGTGTAGGAGCCTGTGCTAGTGGGTTAATGAACATACGCTCAGGAAGTCCCTCAACATCTCAATGACCCTCGTGGTGTATAACCTGTGGCCTAATGGGTTCCAATGGATGTGGATTGCTAACAGGATCTAGACTATCTACCCTAGTGGTAAGGACTCCGAATTGCTCCCTAATATCATGGAATTGTGCATCTATCTGATCGAATCGTCTTGCCAAATTTGTTTGGAATCGGGTATTGGTAAGTCGGAATTAGAACTGGTGGTGGCTTGGTTATCTAAAGGGAGAGCCCTACCATGATATGCCTAAATACCTTACCGCTACGAAGCATGCAAATGGCCATAACCTGGGCTCTGATACCAACTAACGCAGGACGGTCCTTTAAGAGGGGATAAATGGGTGAATTCTACATGCAACTACATGAGATCCGACGATTTGTAACTTGCAGTAATAATTTTATAAAATTGATGCTAGATAAACCACAATGATGAAGCTTTTACAAAGGAAAATAAGAAAAGTTGTATTGGTGCAAGAGGGCGCGTAATTAAATTGCACAAGTAAATAAGAACCAAGGTTTCAAAAGTTTTGCAACAACGGTTACTAACAGATATACCTCAAGTAGAGAATTAGAATACAATTCAACATGAAATAATAGACTCCCAACTTAGAAAACTTACACAACTAGGTGGTAGAGGGCTTGGAGGGTATTCCCGGGGCTGAAATCAAAGTAGACACTGAATTTTGTGCTCCTGGTGAACCTTTGAACTGATGGACAGTGGGCAATGGAATTTTTCTGGAGTTTCTGGGGCTGTAGGGTTGCTGTCGGCTGCAAGGAGATCACAAAAAGGTGCTGGACAGTAGCGGACAGCAGGGATGAAAGCGGTCTTGTGGTGCCAGCCTGCTGTGTAGGGGTGTTCCTGGAGTTGCAGAGATTGTTAAGGGTGCTGTCCGTTGTGTGGAGAACACAATAGGGGCTGGAAAACGACGGTCAGCAGGGAGGAGAGGGAGGATTTGATGGGCCGTCCGGCTGTAGGAGTCCTGACAGTTGAGGGTGGGGGAGTGGGGTTCGGCTGGGTGAAGAGTGGATCCACGGGATAGGGTAAATGTGCTGAATGAGATTGGGAATGGGAGTTTCGGTTGGAGGGGGTTCCACGAGAATGGGTGGAGTGGACTGGGGCTCGGTTTGTGGGAGAAGTGGGGTGAAAGTGTGTGTCTGTGGTGGTGTGGGTGGGGGGTGGGGGGGGGGGGGGGGGGGGGGGGGGGTGGGGGGGCTATGGTAATGGGAGGAATGAGGGCTCCACGTGAGAGAGAAATGGGGGCAGTAGTGGGGAGTTATGGAGGTAGTGGGGGGAAGTGGTTATGAGGTAGTGGGTGGTGGTTATGGGGTGGTGGCTGATTGGAGGTGGCCGGAAGTGGTCACTGGAGAGGCGACCGATGGTGGTGGTTGGAGGTGTTTTTGGGGCGTCGGTTTGTTGGAGGGAGGATGATATGGGGGCCGGTTGGGGGTTGTTGGGAAGGTTCGGTTTGGAGGGGGAAAGGGGATGGGTATGGTCGGCGGCCAAGGGAAGAGGGGGGGGGGGGGGGGGGGGGGGCAAGCGTAGCACCCGGAGGGGTTCTAACTTCATCACTGGTTGATGAAAAGCTAGACTTCTTGGCTTCAACTTTCAACCCCTCTTATTAAAGCCTTCAACCTCTGTATATAGACTAGGAGGGGGGGGGGGGGGGGGCAATGAAAGGTCATGATTCTCCGTTCGCTGTCTGCCTAAAAAACAAACAAAATTACAAAGTAAAATAAAAAGTGCAAAGAACGAAAGATGCTACGATCGGCGATCCGCTCAAGATGCTACGATCGGCGATCCGCTCAAGATGAGCGATCCCGATCGTCTATGTGTCCGTGGTTGGCGGGAATAGACCCTAACGGGCCGAGTGATATGATCCCCATCAATATGCCTCAATCTCCTATTTATCATAAAATATCCCATTGATTTCCATATCTTTCAATGAAAACAATGCAAATGTAGCATGTATTTATTACTTGAAATCAACACAAATATCACATACGTTTGTTACTTGAAAATAGAGCAATATTATTAGTTGAGGAAGCTGCTGAAGACCAGCCATATAAATCACAAATCATCATAGGCTAAGGAGAAATCATTCCTCAAGTACCATTGCAGTAGTAAATCGCAGGAACTGCAAGTGCTACAACAAAAGGCTAAAATTTTTTTTGGAGAATGAGAGAATCATGTGAACTGTAAATGGAAGCCATCGAAACTGCTACTGGAGAATAACTTTTTGAATGACAGAACAAATAAGCCATCAGACAATCAAATAGAAGTTAGGCAAATCAGGTGAAGAAGATCCAGACAAATTCATAAAGCCGTTGGGAGTAAGTTGGGGTGGGTAAGGTTCAGTTTGGTTCCTAACTAACTACGGTTTGGAATTGAACCAAACTTAATTGAACACGAAGGTGAATCTGAAATCAAACCGACAACAATTGTTATGGTCCTTTAGATGAGTTATTACTTATTAGTTTGAGTTTTTTTAACCGTGGTTGAGATTTCTTTTGCATTTAGTTTTTTATATCGATTAGAGTTTTTTTTATAATTTATCCAGTTACTCAGACTTTTTTGCAACTTTGTTCGTGTTAGTTGTATTTATATCCTTTCAAGGATTTTTCAATTTTGTTCGTGTTAATTGTACTTCATTCATGTCAGTCGCTTTTTTTGTTTTACTAATCATCAAACATAAAGCAAATTGTTGAAGTAATCTGCATATAGACCGGGCGGTTACCTAAGTGTAACCGCCCGGTGTTGGTCATTTGAAGAAGGCCGTGTGGTTACCCATATGTAACCGCCCGGTGTTGACTGTGGAGAAGGCCGTGCGGTTACCCATGTGTAATCGCCCGGTGTTGGATATTGATATACTCTGTATTAAGGCCGGGCGGTTGGTTACCCATGGTAACCCCCCGATGTTGTTGTTCAGTTACTGGTACCTATTGTAATCCGGGCGGTTATCTGTATTATAACCGCCCGAAGTAATTAGTCTCACATCGTCTGTTGTATATTCTCTCACCTCCTCTATTCTATATAAAGAGGGGTTCACCCATGTAATTGATTGAAGTAGAATACAAACTAATTTTTTTATTTGTATTTTTGGTTTCTTACATGGTATCAGAGCTATCGATCCTTGGCGCAGACTCCTCGTCGTAACCGTCTGAATGACCTTGTGCGGTCTCCTTAGTTGCCAACCTCAGTATGTGGACTCCTCTTCGTGGTAGTTTGTGAGGTCTCCTCTTTTGCTTCTTGCAACCTCTTATTGCTTTGTCGTGAGCTCTATCGGGCGATTCTTTGATTTTGAGGCCGCACTTATCACTCCGTCGGGATTTACTCTTTGAGACCACACTATGTTTCGGCTGTCCGTGACCACTCCCTGACTGTGTCTGTTGAGCTCGCAGTGCTCGCCCCCACCCCTCCCGTCACCACGGAGTTCGCAGTGTCCGCCGCTCCTCTTCTGAGACCGCACGATTTTTTCTTTTTCTTCTCTTGTTGCGGTCTCTCCTCTGATCGCTGACTCCTCCTTGTGTCCTCTTTGTGCGGTTTCTTATGGACATCTCTGCGGCGACCTCTTCCCTTGCTCTGACTTCTTTTCGTGAAGTGCGGGATGAACTGAAGATTACTACTATTTCCCTCAATAGGAAGAAGAATTTTGTGGAGTTTGTGCATTCGGTGCGCTGTGTTCTCCAAACTAAAGGGTTGCTTCATCATGTTACCATGCCCAGCCTGCCGAGCCTACGGAGCAGTGGCTCCGTGATGATGGTCGTGTTTAGTCTTGACTTCTCATTTCTATGGAGACTGAGCCATATCAGATGGCCATGTACCCCGAGACTGCTCACACTATGTGGGCCGAACTTCAGTCCCTCTACTTTGGGCGGGACAGTCTTCAACATCTCCACAATATCTTTACTGAGCTTCAGGCGGTTGATCCTAATGTGATTGGTGACCTGACCTCCTTTGTTGCCACGTACAAGACTCTTGTTAAGGCATGACTTCAACATCAACCCCCTCCATGGATTTTGCTGTCTAACGGGCGCAAAAGGAGGATGTGGACATCACTCTCATGATGGCGCGGTTACCTCCCCACCCTCATAGTGTCAGGGCAACTATCCTGTTATCCCCCACTGTTCCGTCTCTCTCTGATGTGTACTCCATGAAACTCAAGGTCACCCCACCGCCCGACGCTGCGTTGCCTCCTTCTCCAGCCTTTCTGCAACACTCTCCAGTCATGCGACTACTTCTGGGACTCTATGTGGTCGATCTGCCTCTTGCGGCGGCGGACGCGATAATCACAATCTATGGTTGCACGCTCATATGCAGAGGCTGAGTATCGATCAATGGATTATGTCGTGTAACATCCATAATTTACGTCGCGTTCTTTTAATTTCAGGGTCCGATCACGAGAGAATTAATCGAGCCAACATTATATCTAGGTATGTTTTTGATATGGTTAGTTGTTGCGCGTAAAACAATAAATTAAATGATGACATTTAAATGAAGTTATTGGATTAGACGAGTGACTCACACCTTGACCTCCCCAGTATAAGCCCTTCCCATTCTAAGGTAAATATCACACCTACTTATGTCTCTTTAGATAAGGAAAAAATAACTTCTGAAGTGGGTTCTCATCCTAGTGAGGTACTTTGTCTGATTAGTGGTCCGTCATTTTATCGACTCAGAGTGAGTATGAGCGATCCACTGATCCTTTAGTTACGCGTCCTTCCCCTATCTCATGCCTTGATTTAGATATTACTGTAACCATGAGCTCACCCTTGAATACTTGTTCAACAAGGCTTCACGACGTGGCAGTGTCTGAGTAACGTTATGAGTGAGATTCTTAAGTTTGGTATTGACTTTGTGGTAGTTATTCCTTCGGTTCCTGATGACTTTATCATTGTCGACGATTATCATCTGGAGAATCATCCTACTATTGTTAACTCGCGTGATGAGTCCTTCCTCGAGACCACGGGAAATCCATTTGATGATACTCCCTCCTATGGAAGCATTTTCCATGGTATGGATGACTTTGGTTCTCATTCGGGTGCTCATCACATTCATGTCGAATTTTATTATGTACCTCCGGGTGAGCCATTTGGTGGGTTTTCCCTTTTAGGAGGCATCCATCCCACCCCGACATTGCATCCTCGGGTCATGTCTCACACGTCCCTTCAAATGATCGCCGCATTCACGATAAATACTTGCTGCCCGGTGAACCTACTGAGCTACATCCTTATGTCACTATCTTCGACATTCCTTTGGGAGATTGCATCCATGACGATTTTTTCTATCAACCACCCGGTCTAGCTCAGTAGGTTCATCGGGCTGTAAGTATTCATCGTAAATGCGACGATCATTTGAAGGGACGTGTGAGACATGACCCAAGGATGCAATGTCGGGGTGGGTTGAATGCCTCCTAAAAGTGAAAATTCGTCAGGTGTCTCACCCAGAGGTACATAATAGAATTCGACGTGAATGCGATGATCACCCGAATGAGAACAAATGGATTTCCTGGGGTCTCGAGGAAGGACTCATCGTGGGGGGTCAACAATAGTAAGATGATTCTCCAGATGAAAATCGTCGACGATGATAAAGTCATCATAAACATAAGGAATAACTACCACAAAGTCAATTCCATACGTAAGAATCTCACTCATAACGTTACTCGGCACTGCCACGTCATGAAGCCTTACTGAACAAGTATTCAAGGGTGAGTTGATGGTTACAGCAATATCTAAATCAACATATGAGATAGGTGAAGGACGCGTAACTAGAGGATCAGTGGGTCGCTCATACTCACTTTTAGTCGGGGTCACATGAAATGAGTTAAAAGCAAATGACGGATCACTCATCGGACAAAGTACCTCACTAGGATGAGAATCCCAGTTCAAATGTTATTTTTCCTTATCTAAAGAGACATAAGTAGGTGTGATATTTACCTCAAATGGAAAGGACTCATGTTGAGGAGGTCAATGTGCGAGCCACTCGACTAACACTAGAGAATCTCAGGGACTGCTCATAATGAAGGGCAAATTGGTATGTCTACTTGAGGGACTCTAAGTAGTGATAGGTCAACTCAGTACGTAGTTCGAATCAAAGTCTAGACCAAAATCAGCGACACCGTAAGATAAATAATTTCTCGAACAGGTGATTTTGATACGATGTTGACAAATACCTCTATATAATCTCCGTCTCATCTCAGCCCAACTAATGATGGGGTGAAGACGATCTCGCTCGCAATGCTAGACCAATATGCTTTCGCCTGATTTAGAATTCTAAGTTTCACAAATTTGATGTGACGATCACCGAATAATTCAATAATTGAGATAATATTCCATGTCCACGAGCCAGTAACTAAAAGACTACGGACTCGATGAGCCGTCAAACGATGGGGATACACTGTGACACCTATACTCCTGATCATTTTCAAAATTATGCTCCTCGTAGTTATCATCCCTTTGATAATCGAATTGCGTCGATAATCATCGTAATAGTCGTTTCTGGCATAGTGGAATCGTGTTGTAGGGTCAACACGATCTCTGGAAGTGGTGTACTGCGAATGAGAATAATCATCGTCATAATTTGATGACCGCTCAGGTGAAACTCTACAAGATCGAGTAGAAACAGACTCAGATTTCTCAAGTAAAGGAGATGAGTAGCGACGATAACACGCAATGAAGAACCCTACAGACTCAATGAGTGTAATAAGGCCCTGAGGCTCTAATACCAACTAACGTAGGACGAATCTACAGGTGATCGAAGGCTAATACCCTAACTCTAAATCAATGCAAGCAAACACTCGACGAATACAGTGGATCTATGACAAACCCTGATTGAAAATGCTGGCGAATGCACACACGCAATCCAATGAACTTATGACGACTAACCTTAAGCTCCAATACGATGCTCGTGAGTGATTCAATCATATAATAATTTTTGACGCAAATAATTCAACAATATTAATTTTAAAACTCACGCAGACATTTCATTGATCTCAAATATCATAATTTAAGTAAGCAGATAATAATTGCAACTAAACGAGAGCGCAATGAAATTAAAATGCAGGTCAAATAAATAATACACGTCAAAATAAAGAGTCAAATCAAAGATAATGAGAGCCGAATATTACTAGCAATACATTAAAGTACCTTTACAATGTGAGAAATGAAGCTAAAATGCAAACTCACTGAGTAATTACGTCGTCAATAAAAGAAGATTTGGTGGCCATGGAAAGGTGTGGTGGATGTCGGAGAAGCACGAGGAGGCTTTGGAATGACTGTGTGGAGATGTGGTATGTGGGTGAAGGGGTTGGGAGGGAGTGGAATGGGGGGAGAAGGCTCGGCTGTAGGTGGGGTAGCTATAGAGATTGCGGGGAGGGGGAAGGATTGCAGAGCAATGTTGAGGGGAGTCTGAGGCCGACTGTAGAGGGTGCGGGGAGGAGATGGGGCAGCGATGGAGGGTCGTGGGAAGGTTGGCAGTTGTTGTAGAGGGTGCGGGGAGATGCAGTGGCGGTGGAGGGCTGCGGGAAGACTGAAGGCAGTTGTATAGGGTGCAGGGAGGCTGTGGGAGCGGCTGTAGAGGGACTGAGGAACTGGATAGGGTCTATGGGAGGGGAATAGTGGAGTCAGCGGCTGGATGCGCTAGGTATGTGTAATCTGGCGGCTGGATGGGAGGTGGGAAGGGAATCCTGCGACTGGGAGGGGCCCTGTTGGCTGTTGCAGGATATGGTGGCGGGAAGCAGTTTTGCGGAAGTAGATGGCAGCGGGAGGCAGTTTTGCGGAAGGAGACAGCGGCGGGAGACCACAACAGTGTTGCAAGGCAACGGGAGGTGGCTCGTCGGCGGCTGGAGGAGCGATGTGAGGCGGCGAGGGTTGACGAGGAACCCTTGGAGTTGGCACCAGGGGGCGTCAGGCTTTAGCACCCGACGGACCGAGTGGCGTCTTCCTTCTGCAGAAAATGCAAACTCACGACACCTAGAGAATATGAGAGGAGCGGATATATAAAGGTGGTTTGGGTTAAGAAGATCTGATGACTCAGAATGTCCGATCAGACAACTTAATTCTCAAAATAGAGCTCTGAAAAATAAAAATAAAAATAAAAATGAAATGGAAAAAAATAGCTGGATGCGATCATAGTCGTTGATCGCCTTTGAATGGTCGACCCAGTCAACTCCTCCAATGTCGCGCAAACAATCTCCATCAATAACTCTTCTCGCAATTTTTCTACTTTGCACTCATTTTCTATCCATTGCTCGTTCTTCTTATAGAACTACAAATCTCAACAGTCTCTTCGCTCTCCTCAGTCCTCCCGCATTGCCACTTGCCAGTCTTCATTCTTCTCTTCCAATCTTGAAGGATAATAGTCTCCCCATTAGATATTCATTCATACTGCATATCTTTTTTCTTCCTCTATTCATTTTTCAATTATTAGATTTTTTTTTGTTTTCATTTTTTCTCAATTTGATTTTATATTCACGATACATTTATGATAAAATTTATTTGTCTCTTACATGTTGAAGTTTAACGTGTTTACTATATTATACTCCTTTGTTGTTAATATTTGATTTTATATGTTCTAGAAGTTATTATAATTTTATGTGCTTTAAAGATACGTATTTTATACATTGTAGTATTTTCTTAGTATTAAAGGTTAGGACATCTCTAAGTTGTTTAATGTGCGCATTTCACAAAAACATGTGTTTTAACGAAGAAATACCACTCTATGTTTTCATAAAGCTTTGTGCATTAACAATCTTGATTATAAGCTACTTTACCCCTATATTTGCAACTAGGAATTTTCATTACTCATTTGGGACCTCCATAATACACTGAAGGCTACTTAGCTACTTTGGGTCACTCTCACTGATAAGAGCCTAATTATGAAATATTCACAACTTATGCTCTGTTTGGGATGGTCGTTACCAAGTGGTTACGAGCAAGAGAATCAACACGAGGATACATTGCATTCACTAAAATGTAACGAACAAACGAATACAATTCGGAGCAAGCTCCGGCCAAGCTCATGGAGGCTGGGTTCTTCAAAGAGCCTTCTCCCAAGTGAGAGCCCAAAAGACTAGTCCAAGATATCCTCCACACATAAACCCCTCCCCCTTATATAGATGAAGGAGGACAACCATACAAGGACATACAAATGATTTAAGTAATTAATTAATCTAATGAATATTCATTAATTAATATCAATCATTTAATCAATACTAATTAATTACAAAGGAAATTATCATGGAGGTTTCCAAATGCGCGATCCGGTGGTCCCGACGAGGCGTGGCTGCCCCGACGAATGCGATAGGTAACTCATGCGAGCGCCGGTAGTCTTGATGAGGTGCGGTTGCAAGGGCGAAAGCGTGTACGTAACATACCATCGCTCTTGAAAATCGACCTTGCCCTCAAGGTCGAGCCTCCAATATTTATCCGGGGCTTTAATACTAGCGGCGAGAGGTAGAAGTATAGAGGAGTGGCGTGGAGAATTTTGGGAAGGCAGGAGATTATATTTTGGGAAAACGGGGGGTTGAGTGGGGTTGGGACAAAGTAATTTAAAAAAATGGTGGGAAAAAGGGGCATGCAATGGAAAGCTTGCAAAAACAACTCTCATGGTTTGTCTTACAGTGCTATTGAAAAGGCAATAGTAGCTAGAAAGAGAAAAATAAAGTAAAGGGCGCGTGCAAGTTGAGAATGTGGACTTTATTAATGAGGCATGTGCAAAATAAAGAAGGAGATGGCAGCCCATGTGGGGTCCAGTAGGAAAAACAAAATTGGGAAGGGCGTGGGGGAGAATTTTGCACGATAGTGGCTGGGAGGAGAGGTTTTGTCTTGCCGTGGATGTGAAAATGACAAAAAGGAAAGAGAGATATTTGGGGCCTAAGAGAGAAATAAATTATATTTGTGGGAAGCCAGAAAATGGCATACCAGTTCATGTCGTGCAACGATAATGAAAGGGAAATCACGGGAAAAGGTTGAAGGGGATGGGCTCGAGGATGGGGAAGGCGTGTTGAGGGAGACAAGTGGCCACCCCAGAGAGGAGGACGACGACGGACAGCGTGGGCGCAAAGTAGAGCCGGCTTGGAGATGGAAAGGAGGCACCCATTGTTGGACTGCGCACATGGCGGTGAGGTCTGGAGAAGGAGGAACGCCAGATAGAAAGGTGGAGCTGTCGTACGAGTCTGGTGCAAGGGAGACAGGGGGCGAAAAACTGCAGTTCGGCATGAGGCTGTGGTCGCCGATGGTCGAGGACGTGGAGACTGCCCCGACTGCTGGTGGCGGGTGTTCCTGCGGCCCATCGCTGCCTTCCGTCGGTGATGGCGTCAGAGCGGGGACATGCAGAATGACGGCGATATTTGTTGATGTGGTGGCCTTCAAACTGAGAGGCGACAACATCGTGGAGTGGCAGGCCGCACTAAGGTCGCGGGTGTCACGTCGTCGCTCAGGCGCCTACGGAGGCAAGCATGGAGGCGATAATAGAAGATTGAATATGGATCGAAGTCTGCAACGATGCGAGGAGCGTAGCCTGGACGGTTAGGGCAGTGGATTGCTCGTCTAACCTTCTCCACGGAGTCCAAGCGGTGCTCGGCCATGGCGCGGGTCGGCAGAACAGTGGCGGCGGCGAGTTCGCATGGAGATCGCGGGATCCGGTGGCACGGAAGGAGGGCGAACAGGGCAGGTCGGACCAAATTGTTACCAATTGGTTACGAGCAAGAGAATCAACACGAAGATAAATTGCATTCACTAAATTGTAACGAACAAACGAATACAATCCAGAGCAATCTCTGGCAAAGCTCAAGGAGGTTGGGTCCTCCAAAGAGCCTTCTCTCAAATGAGAGCCCAAAAGACTAGTGATCCAAGATATCCTCCACACATAAATCCCTCCCCCTAATATAGATGAGGGATGACAACTATACAAGGACATACAAATACAACAACAACAACACTCAAGCCTTTATCCCACCATAGTGGGGTCGGCTATATGGATCCTCTGTCGCCATTGCGCCCTATCTTTAAGCATAGTCTCATTAATGCCTAAGTACATCATGTCTTTCTTTATAGTTTCATTCCAAGTCTTTTTTGGTCTACCCCTCCCCCGTTTAACATGTCTAGTGACTAAACTCTCACAACGCCTAACAGGTGCCTCTAATGGTCTCCTATGTACATGTCCAAACCATCTTAAACGAGCTTCTCGCATCTTCTCTACAATTGGCGCCACTCCTATCTTATCCCTGATACATTCATTCCTAATTTTATCCAGTCTCGTGTGACCACACATCCACCTAAGCATTCTCATCTCCGCGACTCCCATTTTTTGCTCGTGTACACCATTCACTGCCCAACACTCAGAACCGTAGAGCATTGCAGGCCTAATTGCAGTACGGTAAAACTTGCCTTTAAGTTTTAGTGGTACTTTACGATCACATAGGATCCCAGACGCGCCTCTCCACTTCAACCAACCTGCTTGGATTCTATGAATCACATCTTTATCTACACGTCCATCTTTTTGAATTATCGATCCCAGATATTTAAAGCACTCACTGCGGGAAATATCTTGGTCACCCAATTTAATGACGGAGTCATCTGACCTTCTTGCACTACTAAATTTAAGCTCTATATACTCTGTCTTTGTCCTGCTCAACCTAAAACCCTTCTTTTCTAAAGTGTCTCGCCAAGATTCCAGTTTCGCGTTTACACCCTCGCGCGTCTCATCGACCAAAACAATATCATTTGCAAATAATAAACACCAAGGTATTGCTTGCTGGATATGTCCGGTGAGCTCATCTAAGATAAGGGTAAAGAGGTAGGGGCTTAAAGCTGACCCTTGATGTAAGCCAACAGCGATAGGGAATTCCTGTGTTAATCCTCCAGATGTCCTCACCCTGGTCACTGAATTTGTATACATATCTTTGATTACGTCAATGTATGATACATTTACAACTTTCTTTCCTAAGACTCTCCACAAGACCTCTCTTGGAACCCTATCATACGCCTTCTCCAGATCGATAAACAACATATGCAAATCTTTTTGTCTTTCCCGATAGTTGTCAATGAGTCTCTTCAAGAGATGTATAGCTTCCATGGTTGACCTCCCTGGCATGAATCCAAATTGATTCTCTGAGATGCTAGTCTCTCGTCTAACTCGTCTCTCTATTACTCGTTCCCATAGTTTCATAGTATGACTCATTAATTTAATTCCCCTGTAATTGACACAATTTTGTATATCTCCTTTGTTCTTATACAAAGGTACCAAAATACTTTCTCTCCATTGGTCTGACATCCTTTTTGTCTTCAGTATCTTATTGAAGAAACTTGTAAGCCATAAAATTCCTTCCCTCCCTAAGCATTTCCATACTTCAATGGGTATATCGTCTGGTCCAACCGCCTTTTCATTTTTCATCTTCTTCAGAGCGTCATCTATCTCTGATGCTTGAATTTTACGATAAAAAGTTATGTCTCTATACTCCTCCGATTTACTTAACTCTTCCAAGTTCAGTTCATTATCTTTTCCTTCATTGTATAGTTGATAAAAGTATCTTTTCCATCGCTCCTTAATAGCCACATCATCCGTCAAAACCGTATCTGTTTCATCTTTATGCATTTAATTTGGCTTAAATCTCTTGTCTTTCTCTCTCTAGCTCGAGCAATTTTATATATATCGCGCTCTCCATCTTTGGTATCTAATCGTTTGTAAAATTCTTCATAAGCTTGACTTCTTGCTTTACTTACTGCATTTTTAGCTTCTTTCTTGGCGACTTTATACTTTGTCAAGTTTTCATCATTCCTACAAGCATATAATGTTTTGTAGCTGACCCTCTTTGCCCTCACTTTGTCTTGCACTTCCTTTTTCCACCACCAAGATTCTTTTTGTGGGGGCGCGCGACCTTTTGACTCTCCAAGTACGTTCTTTCCACTTATCCTTAAATGAGAAGACATAACTTCTCATGCGACACTAGGATCAACATAAGGATCATCAACTAGTCGTTCTATAACTGCTGCCTTGAAAGCAACCTGTTTTTCCTTCATCAAGTTCCACCACCAAATTTTTGGCAACACTTTTGTCTTTCTCTTAAAGTTACTATATTTAATTTGCACATCCAGCACCACTAGCCTATGTTGCGTTGTCAAACTTTCTCCTGGTATGACTTTGCAATCCTTACAAATCTTTTTATCCTTTTTGCGAGTCATAAAATAGTCAATTTGTGACTTATTTTGTCCGCTCTTGAACGTAATTAAGTGTTCTTCCCTCTTTATGATACAAGGACATACAAATGATTTAAGTAATTAATTAATCTAATTAATATTCATTAATTGATATCAATCAATTAATTAATACTAATTAGTTACGAAGGAAATTATCATGGAGGTCTCCATATGCGCGATCCGGTGGTCCCGATGAGGCGTGGCCGCCCCGACGAATGTGATAGGTAAGCGCTAGTAGTCTCGATGAGGGGCGGTTGCAAGGGCGAAAGAATGCACGTAACAGTCGTGGCTCCAAGAAAAGCAGTTGTGGGAAACTAGTGGTGGGATTAGGGCTGTCAGGAAAACAGTGGTAAGAAAAAAACGTAGAGGGAGAAGAGGGATGCTGGCCTACACAAGCACTTTTCCCTTCAAAACAGCGGCGGCGGTGAGAATAAAACTTTTCCCACCGCCACCACTCTCCCAAACAGAGCCTTAAAGAACTAACTTAAGCTTTTTGGAGGAATTGTAATAGCATCACAAGTAGTTTCCATTAGGTCAACACCTGAAAACATAGATTCGTTGGTGCTTTATAGAGAAAAGTTGAGTTTCCCTGTTTTCAATTGATCATTACTAAATAATAGGCACTAATATACTAGTTCTCTGGTATCATAAATAAATGATAGGCACTAATATACTGCTATAAATTGTGTTTCAGGTATCTAAAATCTGATTTAGTTAAACTTGATATCCTCTTGAATGGACAACCTGTTGATGCAATGACGACTATTGTTCACAGCTTAAAGGCACAAAGAGTTGGGCGTGAATTGGTGGAAAAATTAAAAAAATATATTGACAGGTTATCATTTTAAAGTTTAGTCTGTCTTTTGTATTAAAATTAAGGTTTTTTGTACTTAATACTTGTACATGACACTTTCTGTAGGCAAATGTTTGAGATAACAATACAAGCTGCAATTGGTTCAAGAGTTATTGCCCGTGAGACGTAAGATACGTAATCTTTGATTTTTTTTCCTTGCTAACTTTTATCACTATATCAAGGCCTGTTTATATTATTTACTGGCATCTTTTGTTGCTTGTGGCACTTCCAATCTTGATGTTTCTTCCACTATGAAGTTATGTGCTACAAGCAACAAAAGATGTCAATTAAAATCTCTGCGCTTGCTGCTACCATAACATCACGTTCCGTCTTCAAATTGAGCCCGCTCTCAAGCTTGAATATAGGGTACTTCATGTTGACTTATCTCGGTTCTTCTAGGCCCACATCCCCTTCCTCAAATTCACATATTCCGAGTAAAAAGACTTTCTAACAACAGGAGCTCTGGTCATATGTTTCATCATAGTTGAAATATGTTGTGCGGTAAATGATTTTTCGTATTCTCGTAATAGGACCGGGTATACATATATATAAGAGTAACTGAACCCAATATCTAACACTCCCCCTCAAGTTGGGTCGTGGAAACTTTCCAGACCTAACTTGTTACATATGAAATTCATTCTGACCCCAGTAACTCCTTTCGTGAGAATATCAGCAACTTGGTCCCCAGTCTTCACATGGCTCAAGGAAATAAGACCTTCTTCATACTTCTCTCGTACGAAGTGACAGTCAACCTCGATGTGCTTTGTGCGTTCATGAAACACAGGATTGGTTGCTATCTGTATTGCAGCTTGATTATCACACCATAACAGAGTTGGGTCATGGACAGGGTATCCGATTTCACAAAGAGTCTGCCTGATCCACATGATCTCAGCAACGGTGTGCGACATAGCCCGATACTCTGCCTCGGCACTAGATCTGGCGACAGTGGTCTGTTTCTTGCTCTTCCAGGAGACAAGGTTTCCTCCCATAAATATAGTAAATCCTGTGGTAGACTTCCGAGTGGCTAAACAACCTGCCCAGTCGGAGTCACAGTAAGCCTCTATATTGGAGTGACCACGATTCTTGTATGATATTCCTAGACCAGGATCCTTCTTTATGTACCTAACAATGCGGAGAACAGAGTCCCATTGAGAGGTAGTTGGGTTTGCCATGAACTGACTGACCTTACTCACAGCGCAGGCAATGTCTGGGCGAGTCATAGTAAGGTAGTTAAGTTTTCCAACAACTCTTCGATACTTCTCTGGCGATTCAAAAGATTTGCTCTCGGAATGAAGTCCCTTTTCTCCTGGTTCAAGAGGAGAATCCATAGGGCGGCAGTCAGACATTCCAAGATCAGATAACAGATCAAGGGCATATTTACGTTGAGAAACAAAGATAGAGTCGTCATGATCAGTAACTTCAATCCCAAGGAAGTATCGCAACAGCCCTAGATCTTTGGTTTGGAAGTTGGAGTGTAAGAACGCTTTGAGATCGGCTATCCCTTTAGGATCACTACCAGTGATGACGATATCATCAACATACACAATTAGGAGCACAGTACCAGCAGAGGAGTTCCGATAAAAGAGAGATGAGTCTTTGACACTTTTGGTAAGTCCGAATTTGGTGACCACAGACCGAAAGCGAGCAAACCACTGGCGCGGGGATTGTTTCAACCCATATAAGGAGGCAAGGAGACGACACACCTTGTTACGCTCCCCCTCAGCAACGAACCCAGGTGGTTGTTCCATATACACCTCTTCCTCCAAGGACCCATGAAGGAACGCATTCTTGATATCTAACTGATGGAGAGGCCACCGGTGAGTGGCTGCAAGAGAGATCACGATCCGAATAGAGGACATCTTGGCAACAGGTGCAAACGTTTCCTCATAATCCACGCCATAAGTTTGGGCATAGCCTTTGGCAACAAGGCGGGCTTTCAAGCGAGCAAGAGAGCCATCAGCATTGGCTTTAACAGAGTAGATCCATTTGCAACCAATAGCACGCTTCCCAGGCGGCAAAGACACAAGTTCCCAAGTATTATTCAGTTGAAGTGCCGTCAATTCCTCTTGCATAGCAGCCATCCAGCCAGGATGAGTTTTGGCCTCCCCAACCGTGGAGGGAATGGTGTACTGATCCAACATCAAGTGAAGTGCGGTATGAGAAGCAGACAACCCCTGATAAGAGCTCACAAAGAGAGGTCTATTCTGACAAGCCCGACTGCCCTTGCGGAGAGCAATAGGAAGCTCGGTACTAGCCAGAGGTGGAGCGGCAGGCACTTCAGTTTGGTTCTGGTCCTCACTAGCAGGAGCAATCTGAGGAACAGTAGTTGAGCCATCAATGGTTAAGGTAGGCTGAGATGGTGGTATTTCAGTTCTATCAGAAGTGCGACGAGAGTAGACCTGTCCCCAAAGGGGGCATAATATGTCAGTCGGAGAGACGAGGGCAGAATCAGGACGAGGAACTAGCATCTCATCAAGAGAGAGATCAGAAGATGAAGTGGGAAGGGGAGAGCCAGTGGTACGATAAGAGACAGATTCGAGGAAGACAACATCTGAAGAAATGATGTATTTGTGGAGTTCAGGAGAATAACATCGATATCCCTTGGTAGTCCGAGAGTATCCAAGGAAGATACACTTCAAAGAGCGAGGATCAAGTTTGGAAACGGAGGGACGAGCATCCCGTACATAGCACACACACCCAAAGACCTTGAAGGGTAGAGGAGGCTCCGAGTGGTCTGGATAAAGGATGTGAGAAGGTGTCTCCCCCTGAAGTATATGAGTAGGAAGATGATTAATGAGATGGGCAGCGGTAAGAACAGCATCTCCCCAAAAGTGTTTGGGAACATGCGTATGATGAAGGATAGCCCGGGTTACCTCAAGAAGGTGGCGATTTTTTCTTTCGGCAACTCCGTTTTGTTGGGGGGTATCAGGGCAACTGGTTTGGTGGATGATACCCTTGGCGGAAAGAAAGCTAGACATGGCATGTGACATGTATTCCCTCCCATTATCGGTACGAAGACATTTCAGACGAACAGAAAATTGAGTAAAAATTTCATTCCACAAATGTTGAAAAATAGATAGTAATTCAGAGCGACTTTTCATTAAGTAAACCCATGTCATGCGAGAAAAATCATCAATAAAGGTAACATAATATCTGTGTCCTAACAACGTAGGGACAGGACACGGTCCCCAGACATCAGAATGAAGTAAATCAAAAGGTGCAGAAGCACGAACATCTACACGAGGAACATAGCTAACTTGATGGAGTTTAGCAAACAAACACGACTCACAGCTGAGATGGGAAACTTTCCCAAACTCAGGATACAAACGACGCAGGACCTGCATAGAGGGATGACCATGACGGTAGTGGAGGTCCAAGAGTTTGGCCGAAGCAGCAGAACAGGCAATGTGGGAAACTTCATCCAAAACATAAACACCACCACGCAGCTTTCCTCTACCAATAATACGGCTCGTCGACTGTTCCTGAAAAATGCAACCAGAAGATGTGAAGATAGCAGTGCAGTTTAAATCACGAGTAAGCTTACTAATGGACAATAGGTTGTAAGCAGATTGAGGAACATGAGCAACCGAGGAAAGAGGCATATCCGGTGTCACATTGCAGCTGCCAAAGCCAACAATAGGAACAGTGGATCCATCTGCAACAGTAATGGAAGACCCACAATGGGTATGATACGAATGCAAGATACCTGAAGAGCTAGTCAGGTGGTCAGAAGCTCCAGAATCTGCCAGCCACTGAACTGGGCGCTGGGTGGTCTGGGAAGTGCAGGCAGGCTGAATAGTCTGGGCTACAGCAGCACTATGAGGTGGAGAGGAAACAGGAAGAGCCTGCAGGCGATGATAATCCTCCTCAGAGAGTTGGACCGTGAGGTGACCCGGGGGAGCCGGAGTCGAGTCGGCAACATGAGCAGATCGAGGTGAAGCTGACGAGGTTTTGGCCGCCCAGTCTGGCTTCCCATGCACGAGCCAGCACGTATCCCTTGTGTGACCACGACGTCCACAATGAGTACAATGACGCGTATCAGTCTCCCGACCACGTCCAGAACCAGACCGACCACCTCTGCTGCTAGTGCCCCTTCCCCCTCGAGAGGCCAGCGCAATGGACTCGCTGGAGGAAACATGTAGAGCAGCAGGAGAAGCGGCAGAGCCCGCTTTAGTCAGACGATGGAACACACTAGCAGTCTGCAAAGTAGAAGGACTCGCAAGCATTTCCGTTCTGGTTGTTGAAAAATTTGGATCAAGTCCGTTCAGAAGCCAGATGAGGACCAGATGCTCACGTTGAGCCTGATGTCCTTCACGAGTAGAGGGGATCTCCCAAAGATCCAGGATTTCATCGGCAAGGACCTTCCATTCAGCGAAGTACTCAGTGACAGGACGGGCTCCTTGGCGAAGCTCAGCCATCTTGGGAAAGAGTTCACCAAGACGAGAGAGATTGTTAGCTTGAGAAAACATCATATGCAGGGTGTCCCACAGCTCCTTAGTGCTATCGCAATTCTTGCACATTTGCTGGACTGATGGATCCATGGAACTCAGAAGGAGCGCAAAGATACGACAATCATCACTGTACCAATCGTCGTGTTCGGCACTTCCCACGGCATGAGTAGGGAGCCTAGTAAGGTGGTGAGTACGTCGGATGCCTGCTAGAGACATAGTAACCCCCTTTTTCCACAACTGAAAGTTGGAGGAGGTAAGGATAGTGGTAGCCAACCTTGCATTGGAAGGAAAAGTGTTGGTAGAATCCCCTGAGGGAACAGGCGTCTGGGTGGTGCTTGTGACCGAGTCCCCCATGGCGTTGGCAAAAAAAAAAACTTCAATAGTCAGCAGCTTCGACGGGAGGACGACGGCAGGACGACTGCGGTGGCAGCAGCGGCACACGATGAAGCAGCAACGGGAGGTAGCAGCCGCAGCGGCTCACGATGGCAGGTAGCAGCAGCGGAATTGACGGCAGGAAATAGCAGCAGCGGCTTCAGGCGACATCAGAACGACAGGAAGTAGTAGCAGCGGCTTCAGAAGGTAGTGACGGCAGGCGACATCACGGCGGCGCGCCTCCGTCTAGGGCACGGGAGGAACCAGACGGTTAGAAGAGGCGCGAGAGGCGAGTCGAGCGAGCGAACGAGCGGAGGCGAGCGAACGAGCGGAGGCGAGCGAACGAGCGGAGGCGCGAGAGGCGCGTCGAGCGCGGCGGCTGAGGGAGAACCCTAGCGGAGAGAGCGATGCTCTGATACCATGTTGTGCGGTAAATGATTTTTCGTATTCTCGTAATAGGACCGGGTATACATATATATAAGAGTAACTGAACCCAATATCTAACAAAATAAAACCTTCATACTCTTCTATCGACCATCTCGTCACTTTGAAGTCGCCTGATGATAGGAGGTAAAGATGATGTCTTGATTGTATGTCATGGACGTATTTTTAGTTTTTTACGCATTTTTACTAAAATAATGGCACTTCTATTTTTGGGTTCGGGTGGGCTGATCCTACGCATTGCAGTTTAATTCTGAATATTTATACCTCCGTTGCTTAGAAACTAGGGCCTTGAAGAATTAATCAGGTTTTTTTAGAGGTTTGGTCGTTCAACAACAACATGAAGTTAGAAAATCGAGATCATCCGTTCCTCCAATACACACACAAGCATGCACATCCTTGCTGCTACGAGTTGGGCTTCTAGCTGCACATAGCCGAAGTTTTGGCTTCAATTGTTTCCTCGCCAGCCTCACCTGCGAGCCAAAAACGCCGGAGTAGCGTGCGCTGCTCTGATTCTGATCTTAGGTTGTTTTCCCTTGCCGTTGTTCGGCCCCGCCGAGTGTCCCCGCTCACGACCATTTTTCCAATGCCCTCGCTTAGGATGTCGCAAAAGGCTCCAATCCTTATCTTATTATAGGTTGATCGCGGGGGTTTAGTGGCAATTCTCGGCCTAGTCATCCCTCTTCATCTTCCTCTGTATACAGCCTTGTGACTTGATCCCTCGCATGGGCCTGTGCCATTGTAATTTCTCCTCCATCGTTAGTATGGTTATCTTGAGATATGCTCCTTCGTTGACAGACGATTGTGATTTATACATGTGATGTTTCTATCCATGTGTATATTTGTTTTAAGCTAATCGTTGTCATTAAGTTCGTCGGATCTTGAATCTCGATGTCTAGCCGCAATCCTGGAGGGTTGTTAAAACTGGTACTTGTTGTTCTTGGCGTACTGGTGTTGCCCTTGCTAAAAGATTTTGAAATCTCTCCAAGTACTCCTATATTGATCCTATTTATTTTGAATAAATCAATTCTCTCAATGGGTCCACAATAGAGGATCGAAACACATGTTACATAAGATTTTAAAGTCTTCCCAATTCATATTAGAATGCTTTTGATGAGGTGCACAAGCAGAGAAGTGAAATGATGCTAGCCCAATTCATTCAGGCCATGTTGTTTGCTGGTGAAAAAAATATCTGCATTGGATGATCCAGCCCAATGGATCTTTTTTACCATCAAACAAAGAAAAATCCAATTTGATATCGCTGGAAACAATGCCTTCCTCTCCGCGTCCGCTCACATAGCCCCCCCCCCCTCCCACCCACCCCAACCCCCGTAAACTGACCTCCCTGGCCTTGTTGGCCATACGACATTGACAGTCAAATTGGTCCCATGATGTTGATCAGTTTTTTACCCAGCTAGACGAACCCCAAAGTAGTGTTTGGCGTCATTCAACACCCGACAAATATGCTGGAACTCCCATAAGTGGAGCCAAACATGGAAAATCATGCAGTGGCAAGCCCGGTGGCCCCGCTCATTGCTCGGAATGAGCGGTGGTTGCCGGATTGGATTCTACTAATCGATTCGAGCATGAATTGTCTGATGACAGACTTTGAGGACCGCTATGCCGACAGTGCTTTTTTCGGAGCATCTCGTTAATTTCTTATTTATTTGCCAATGAATCACCCATGAATCATGATAGAGTTATTATGTACCGAATGATCTCACCCGTGGTCATTTGCGAGTGAGATTGAATGCAATAGAAGATTAATGTACGTAGCTGAAATAGTGCATTTGCATTAAGAAAATAAAAAAGGAAGCTAAAAACTAAATGGGATTGCTGATGTTATCAGCTAGGGAACAGTGGCATTATGGCGACGAATCAATGACACGAGACTAGGCGAAGAGAAGGGAATTAGCAGATTGAGGGTGATGTGTGCCTGAGTTGTCAAGGATGGGCGATGATTTTGGGGGACAATATGAATTCGGATAGTGGAAAAGTCAAAGTTGTAAATATTGGATGTCGACAACATGTCGAATTAAGTTTTTAAATGTCGGAAGCCGGAGATATGTCGGGGATATTTTAAAATATATTATATCTTATAAATAAAAATATTTAGTTCTATGTATATTAAGTATTGTTAGATATTATTAGATATATTGTTTTGCTTTTCCGTATTATGTATTTCCCTTGTATTCTTAGTCCTATATAAATAAACTTGTATACCTTTTTTGAGGCATCAAGTCTTCCAATCTCGTCTAACATGGTATCAGAGCGTGGTTAGGGCGTAATTCCTCTCTCCTCTTGTGTGTTCCTCTCGTGAACCTCCGTTGCTTGAAGTCGACGAAGACACCGCCTCTTCTGCTTAAAGACGTCGGTGACCTAGAAGGGGTGTGTCACCGGATGCCTGATGTTGTAGGGGCCAAGCGGCGATGCAGTCTGCTGCCGATCTGCTTTCTTAAATACCTTTGCCAAAAAAGGCGGCTCAACGGAGGAAGGCTTGTAGAATTAGGACCATTAGAAGAGCAATGGTAAAGGCGATGACCAGATGGAAGAATAGCTGTCTACGGTTGTGGACCAGAGGAGAACGTAGCAAAGTCCTCCTCGATATAATGTGCTTGGTCCATAGCGCGGGTGGGAGTGATCAGGTTATGCAAGAACGGGGATGCCATTAGTGTGTCAACAAAGCTGTTGCAATTGGATGATGCGTCGACAATGTGCTAAAGGATCGCATGGAGACGTTGTATGTGTGTACTAGTGTGTTATGGGACTTGCCCTTAACACCGGTAGGGATGCCTGAGGGTGACCAGTGGCGGAGATGACGACGGTGGAAGATGCAGTGGAGCCGGAATCGCGGTTGCCTAAGCGGGACTTGCTTAAGAGAGAGCTTCCAAGATCTTATAAGCGAACTAGGATTTAGGTATTCTTCATTGATGCCCTTGCTCATACAATAGACCGGGCTATTTATAGACCCACGATAGTAACCCTAACAAATAATGATAATAATAATAAAGATAATACGACTGACTCAACTCAATACAACTTAGACTCGACTCAATACATAAAGACTCGACTTGATAACTTAAACAAGCATAATAATATAACTACTTGATAACTAATGGTGTGGGGTCCCTATCATAGTGTGTTGACTAGGGATGGGTTGTTGTTGTGGAAGGAAACATCAATGGAAATATCTCGAGTGAATCATGAATTGGGTGGTTACCAAATAAGGAGTTAAGTAAAACATTCAAGTAACCAATCATATAAAGACACACATATGAGTTTATATGATTGAAATCTTGCAGAATCTAAATATTCCAAGTGAGTAAAATTGTGTAAAAAAACATAATAATGATAATAATAATAAAGATAATACGACTGACTCAACTCAATACAACTTAGACTCGACTCAATACATAAAGACTCGACTTGATAACTTAAACAAGCATAATAATATAACTACTTGATAACTAATGGTGTGGGGTCCCTATCATAGTGTGTTGACTAGGGATGGGTTGTTGTTGTGGAAGGAAACATCAATGGAAATATCTCGAGTGAATCATGAATTGGGTGGTTACCAAATAAGGAGTTAAGTAAAACATTCAAGTAACCAATCATATAAAGACACACATATGAGTTTATATGATTGAAATCTTGCAGAATCTAAATATTCCAAGTGAGTAAAATTGTGTAAAAAAACATATGCACTAAATGCTCCCAAGATCCGTTACAACACCATATGTCGACATAGTTTGACCTTTGTTTCAAGTTGGTGGCTAACCACACGGGTGTTACTGTCGTGGCAAGATAGTAATAGTGAATGTTCTTTCACACTCCTAGGTTAGTTTCATACTACAAATCCAGGCCATTATGTACGTCACCACTTACTTTGGATGTTTGGGACATCCTCACCCTGTCAGCGGTATAAAAATAATCGGCTAACTAGCAGGGTATACTCCTAATAAGACGCTAACACTTAGGAACATGACCTAAGCTTGGGAAATCTAAGAGGGTCCTAGTCTCTAGGTCATGGAGTCGTCAAAGTCTCTCGTCAATACGATCTCCCAAGGGAGTGATCGACCCACCACAACAAACATGTTTTACTAATAAAATATCGTTAGACACAAGTCTGGCACTACAACAACATATGCCCAGTGAGAATATCAATTATAACAGTATTTATGAGCTCTTAACCCGAGCTACTCCTATAAATGTGGATGGGTGAGCTATGATCTATTTATTACGAGACTACAAAACCTCTCTGGGACAGAGTTAATACAAGTTATTAAGTCTTTACGGATATTTTCTCACGAGTCATAACCATTATGTTAAGATATATAGGAAACTCAAGTAATAAAAATATACTTTTGATATATTTCATAATCTCGTATAAAAGTTCACAGGAACGACAAAGTTATGAGGGTTCCTTAATAATTATGCGCTTCACAATAATTGTTGTAGTTTCTCATTATTAGTCTTTTTCTCTAATCATTCTTGTAGATTGCTGAAAATGCTCGCATATGGCTCTTATGCATTCATTATATGTCAAAATGTATATATGAAACGGAAAACACTTTCTGGTGGTTCTATGTGAACCATTCAATCGTTGAAGTTTTCTCAATTGTCGTCGAGGTCAAGTAAATTGTCGTCAAGAACAAGTGAAATGTCGTAGAGGAACCAACACGACATTTCAGAAGTATAAAAGGCAGGTATCATTTTAAATACATAATTCAACCTGATAGGCTTAGTATTCGGCTAGTAGTCAAGTATCATCTTGTAGACTACACGAGTCATCAAAGACGATTCATGCAGAAGATTCAGCTAGAAGATAGAAGTAGTCAAATATAATTTTGTAGACTACATGAGTCATCAAGACGATTCATGCATAAGATTTTAACTAAAGTTATGCAGAGTTCAAATTCGACTAGATGATCTGCATTCGACTAGACATCAAGAAGATTCGACCAGACATCTAGTCGAATTGCGAAAAAGCCTGAATTCAAATTAATGCGTGATTTTGGCGTTATGTCATTTATTGTCGCTGCAAATTGGGCCAATCAGAGCTTTGCTTTATGGAAAGAAGATTTCTGACATAATGTTAATCTGAGGATTCGACTGTTAGAGAAAATCCCTATAAAAGGGATGTGACGGGAATCAGCAAACCCTAATGATAGATTCACAATCATATTCTCAATCATTCTGAAGAAAGAGCTCTCCGACATCAACATGCTACTCATTCAAGAGCTCAAGTATATAGAAGATATTCTTTGAAGCAAATCAATTTCTTCTGAAGAAAAGTACAGTCATCTTGCCGACTAAAAGATCAAACATCTCTTTGCAAGAAGATTTCTGAAGAAGCCATTTCTGCAACAGGCTTTAAGAAGACTCACACTATACAAGCTAATTTCTCTGAGTCTAGAATATCTTTGTGAAACATTTATAGACATTCTTTTGTAGGATTTTTGAGGAATCTGAGTGTAGAGTCTTTGAGACCTGAGTGTAGGATCCTTTGTTAAGGATCTGAGGTATGGAGCTTTGTACAGTCCCTGAGGTAGAATTCAAGTTTGAGTCTGAGTTGTAGGAGTGGAATACTCTGAGTTGTAGTATCCAGTGACTGGATCTGAGGTAGGGAATCATCAGTTATTCTTGAGTTGTAGGATTCTTGGACTCTGAGGTGTAAGATCTATTAGATCTGAGTATTTGGAGGAGTTAGCCTAGTTTAACACATTGCTAGATAGGTGAAGGGGGAAAGTTGATGTACCCAACTCGGGGAACCACTATAAATATCTGTGTACTCTGTGATATGATTGCTTTTTCTGTGGTGATTTGCTTGAATATTTGGAGTTGCCAAAAAAAACAAACACCTATTCACCCCCCCCCCCCCCCAATAGGTGATTAGACATCTCTAAGCTTACACGTGGCGACTATGTCCATGAGCAGCTTAGGTGGTAATACATTTAATATCACTCATAGTAGAGACACAAGTGATACAAGGTGTAAAGAAGAACTCTCAGGGGGTTGTTGAAAGGTGTAAAGAGGCTCGTGGCAAGAGGTTATACTGAAACCCTTGGTATAGACTATCAGGAAGCATTCGCCCCTCTGGAAAAGATGAACTCTATAGAATTTTTACTATTTTGTGTTGCTTGCAAGGGCTGGGACCTCAACCAGCTAGATGTGAAGAATGCATTTCTCAATGGGAGCTTAGAAGAGTAGGTTTACATGACTCTACCACCTGGCCTTGCTCGTCAAGGGTCTGTGGGAAAAATTTGCAAGTTAAAGAAAGCCCTATATGGGCTAAAACAGTCTAATCGAGCTTGGTTTGAGAGATTCCATAAGGTTACGATGTTTTTTGGAGATAACCAGAGCAATGCAAATCAATACTATTCATCAAGCACAAGGCTTACTGCCCTCATTGTCTCCATTGATGACATTATTATAACAAGGAATGGTGTGGAAGAGATCAGGATACCAAAACAAAAATTTGATGGATGAGTTTGAGGTATTTGAGGTAGAAGACCTGAGAAATTTCATATTTTTGCTTATCACACTTCTAGCATATTTTACTTCCCACTTGTTTTATTTAGGCGTGTCTAAAACCTTCTATCATTTACACACTTCTATGTAAGACTCTTCCGCACAACTCTACAACATTCTAGATTTGTCTAGACACATCCACACACTTATACATAACTCTAGAATATTTTAAACTTTTCTAAACACATCTTCCTACTTCTACATAATTCTAGAAAATTTAGACCCATCTACATACATCTACAATACTCTAGATGATTTTACACAAACCTAAAATTCTCTAGAATAAATCTATAATATACTAGAATATTCTACACAACTCTCGATCATTCTGGAAGATTATATTATTTCAGAATCTTCTCTCATATTTAAGAATTCTCTCGAGCCTTCCAGACATTTTTTTTCATCCTTCAAATTCATCGAACATCATGATCGGGATTCATGCTATGAACCTCGTTCAACAATAGGGGGCTCGTGCGCAGGAAAATCTTGGAATATTGGTCATGGTATGTTCGTCTCCTAGTGTTGGCGGGCCGTTTATCCAAGTACGGCTGCTTTCTATTGCTGAAGCATCACAACCAACTCCTCGGTCATACATTTACTCATCTGACATATTGTCCGTCGAGAAAGTTTTTAGATCCGTCGTGATCCAATATTCATGAGCTCCTTCTGGCGTAAGCCTTTTAAATTACACGGCCCCATGCTTGATGTAGACTTATTTCGTCCAACTTCGTTCATAATAGGACGTGCGACTTCGTATTTTAGTGCAGTCGAGGAAGATTGAAAACTTGCAAGTAAAGTTGTCTTCTTTTTTCTTAACAGGATATCCGCTATGAGGAAGAACGTTCTGGCAAAATGCTATGGTGGTGATATTTCTAGAAAGAGGAAGCTTCTAGAAAAACAGAAGGAAGGAAAGAAGAGGATGAAGAGGGTGGGCTCTGTTGACATACCTCAGGAGGCTTTCCATGAGCTGTTGAAAGTCTCCAAGGAGTGAGATGAGAATCACTTCCTCCTCTTTTTAGCTTGTGGTTGGGTTTTAATATTAAGAAATGTAATGATTTAATATAGTTGTCAAATTTTATTTTATTTTTGAGCTTGTGAACTATTATTTCTATTTGAATATTTACTATGTAAACCCATCACTTAAAATTTTGAATTTCTTTGTTGCCCCCTTGTGTTTTTTTGCTATTCCAGTTGTTTTCTGAATTTTATATGGATTTGCCCTAATGTGTTAGTCCATTAGGACTCAAGGTTTGTGGTGTTCCAACTTCGAGCACGCCCGGGCCGGGAATCTGCATCACCCGGGTTGCTTTTGGGCCGTAATCCGGCAAAGTGTCGGGCGGTGTTGTTTTGGGATATCTTTCTAATTTTATCCCTCTTTATTACAAATTATTCAATTTTTTATAAGTGAATTTGATTTGTATGTTTTTTATTTAATTTTGAAAAAAAAAACATTGGAGTTTTGAAATTATTTAATTTAACTTTTGATTAAACTATTACAAATTAGAATTCATTCAATATCATTATCCAGCTTCACACTTCATTCATGCCATGAATAGAAGTCTAATTTTTTTTTATTAGAAGAGTTTGTAGATTGATTTTAGTAGAAAATACATTATTATATTTTAATAAAAAATGGTGCCTAAGTGAGCCTTAAGTGGCAGCTCATAAAATGGTAATTAACTATGGGCTGCCCCAAAAAAAACCCTAAAGGACCGTCTCTATGAGATCTAAATATCTTTCTCATCAAATTGGCATTTTTTTGTAATTATCTAATTAAAATTTATTAATCTTTCAAATTTATATTTTTCCTTATTAATTCTTTGTAACACATTTCAAATTTATATCCTTCTATTATAAATAAATAATAAAAAATATATATGAATTATAAAAATCAAGACAATTGAAATATCGGCGAATGATGGATTCCGGATTGTCGATGACAAGAAAGCAGAGTCCGAGTGAGGATTTTTTTTCCTGCCCACGACATCGAGCGCAACTTATATTCGGAAGAAATATGAAAAACTGTAGGATAAATCCTGAATCCGTCAAAACCCTCTAACGAAAAATAAAAGAAAAATAGATTGATTTGAGATACAAGTGAAAGTTAAGAGACATATTTGAAGCAAATAAAAACTAAATGACCTATTTGAAACTAAACCCAAAATTAAAGGACCAATCTTGATTTTTGCCATTTGTCGCAAATTTCTCAACTGGCTTTATCGAAAACATACAGAAGAAGAAGAGCCCCGTTAGGCTCATCTGTAATGTCTATTTTGATCCATGAAAACCAACCTTATAATTATATAATATACACAACTTTCAAGAAAATTTTGAGAATGTCCATTTTCATATCCACATCACATCAACAATAAACTTGAAGCACATTTTCATCAATATTGTTAGAAGGGAACATGGTGATAAAGTGCACAAATGTACTTTACAGTAAAGTGCGCTGATTCAACGGTCCACGTGGATCAGTGCACACATCTCAAAGTGCATTGCACTGATCCATGCAGACCATTGGATCAATGCACTTTACCGTAAAGTGCATTTGTGCACTTTATCCCCGTCCCCATTGTTAGAACCTGTGCATCCAAAAGCCAACCTTTACGAATGCACAAATGAAATCTCAGAGCCATACTCAATGAGCACAATCCTCACATCCAAGGTTCGAAATGCATTTCAGAAAAAAAAATATTTTATATAGTTTTTCGAGTTCATGGATCAATAATCTGAGGAGCCGATTTCGTGTCATCGCACGGCTAAAGCTTGAGAATAAATCGCGAAACAAACAGTCAAAATGATGGGAAAATGGTGATAAGTGTCTCTCATGGGGCCCTTCCCATAATTAGAGTCACCCAGGGTAATTAACCTTATTAGCTTAGCTGTACTTCTCAGGCTTAAGGACACCAATGTAGGGCAGATTCCTGTAGAGTTCTGCAAAGTCCAGGCCAAATCCCACAACGTAATTGTCAGGGCACTGCCAAAAACATGGGAGATGGGATTATTGAATGTTCAAAGAGAGATCTGCATTACTAACATCCAAGCAGAAAGTTGATGCATGTTTAAGGAACATTTTGCACTCGGGTTTGAATCCAAGAATCAACAAGTAACAGCATTACCTGTGCACACGAGAGTTTCTGTTTGGTTGGGCTTTTCTCAGGCTTTTCTATGTGAGAAACTGCTTTTCAGAAGCACGCTGGTGTTTGTTTCAGTCCTTAGAAGTTACCCATACCAAAAATGAGGGGCATCGAGTTTTGAAACAGCAGCTAGAAAATGCTTTCCCCAAATTTATTTAGCAAAGCCCAACTTTAGCTTAACTCACATTATGCTCTCATCATATGATTTTAGCAATATATATTTAGGGCTATTTACCGGGACCGCCCCTCCAAGTTTGCTAAATTACAGGTTGCATCCCTCTCACTTTTGAAATTACAAAAACCTCTCATGTAATAGTACATTTCATAACATCCATGCACACAAAAACCCTCCTAAAAATTTACTTCAAGGAGGTATTTTTGTGCATGGATGTTATGAAATGTTAACTTACATGGGAGGTTTATGTAATTTTAAAAGTAAGAGAGGTGCAACCTTTAACTATGCTAACTTTCAGGAGAAATTTTGATAATTACACTCCAACCCTTGGAATTGAGTGAGTTCATTTTCCCAAATCCCTTTTTTTAAACATGTACCCAAACAAGAATCAACTTTTAGGATGAATTTTGCCAAACAAAACATATGGAACTTCATCACAAACGCAATTGGGAGGAAGGTGTGAAGAAATCAGCTTCCTATAAATAAATCTTTTTCATCTTGTGAATTATCAAACAATCATTTTTTTCTTCTTCTGAGATTAACAACAAGAGAGCTGAGCAATAAATTTGGAGAATTGATACCTCAAACCCAGTATAAAACTTTCCTTCACCGAAGAGCTCAAAATGAACAGTCCTCCTTGCCGGCTTGTCCAGCAAAGCGCAAACAGATACAGATTGTGCTCCTTTAGACTTCAAGTGCGCAATGAGGCGGAAGAGTGTATTCCCTGTGTCCACAATATCCTCAACCTTTAAAAGCATCAGGGCTGTATAAATTAGCTTCTGAAGAAATTCAATGTAGGAAGAGAAGCGCGGCATGCTAATAATGGATAGTGTGTGACATGTTGGATATTTAATTAATATGTCCGCACGTGTCGGAACCGACTCGGTAGCACTTAACGGGTTTCGTGTCGTCCTAGGGCTAGGCTCTACGCTCAAGATATTTTATATGCCTCATCAAATTTGGAACGGGGGTTATATAGTATCTCCAGCGTAGAGCAGGACCCTAGGATGACACGAAACCCGTTAAGGCTACCGAGTCGGTTCCGACACACGCGAACATAATATTAAAATATTCAACATGACATTGAAAAAGGGGGGAAATCAAAAAGGCCGCTCATATAATTTTTCATCAACATCAGCGTAATCAAATTAGTTTTGATCGGCCTTACCAATAATCACTTTACACGCTTTATTGTTTGTATTTTCTGAGGCGTGAAACTTAGGCTCTGTTTGGCACGGTGGTGACGGTCATGAACGCGGTGGTTATGAACCATCTAGTTAACGTCCGACCTCACCTAAGGAACTTCATCCACTTTTAAGTTCAAAACTAATTTTCTTTTCTGGGCGGTGATCGCAACCGTTGTCATGCCAAACATACATTCTATGATGAAGTTTTTGTCACGGCAAATGGATCTCTACTCTTCAGAAATCGTTGTAAATAACTTTTATTCAACTCATCGTGAATAATTTTATCCATGTTAGCTTAGGTCTACTCCTCTTGCTAATCATTTGACACTGTTAGCTTATCTGTCGCACGATGTCGGCGTGGAAAAGAAAAGCGCCGGTGGCGACGCCGACGACCACGATCGGCGACGCGAACCGGCGGAATTCGTCGGAAATCTGCTTCGCGAGCTCGGAAATTTGGGCGGCGATCTCCTCCGCCGTCCACAGGACCCGCTCAATGTCCGCGTCCATGGATATCGACAGAGGGTGAAGAGCGCGCAAGCAGAGGGTGAAGAGCGCGCGAGCAGAGGGAAGGATTTAAAGCGACGTTGCGGACATGAAGAGTGTTGTAGTTCTGGCGGATGGCTGAAGGGGACGGCATGGATAACCTTACATTGCCGGTGGCTAACGGCGAGGATGGAGGAGGCACCCATGGGAACGAGGGCCAGGTTCGTCCCTGAAAGGCCCGTATCGTAGGGAGGTTTGATTTGAGCTGATGGGGGTTGGCGTCCATCGATGTGGAAGGAGGATGGCCGGGTAGGACAGAGCAGGGGCGGCGCTGGATCCCGGCTGCGGGCGGTCAGACCAACTAGTTACAAACTGGATAAACAAGACGAACAATTGCACTGGAATTTTTTAAAAAAATGAATACAAAGTAGGTGCATAACTGACAGAAAAGATCATGTAAAAGCCTGTTTTGTGGCCCATTTAGTCTCTTTTTTATATTAGTCCAACATCTTGTATAAGAGATTTCTCCCTTTTATATATTTGTATTCATACATTATATTTGATTTAGAACGAGTATATACAAGGCTCAGTATTTTTCTACATGGTATCAGAGGGTGGTTTCCGAACACGCGGTTTGCGGTCTTCAGCTCTCGTGGTCCTCCTCTGCTTTTAACTGTGATTCGTGTATTTTGGGCAAACAACACCAGACCCGTAGAAAATTACTAGTGTGTCTGACTATCGTTATTTTATCACTTTTATTGATGATTATTCTCGAACGACATGGTTGCACTTACTTCGTGATCGCTCCGAGCTTTCCCGTGTGTTTCGGGCATTCGTTCTTGAGACTCGCACACAGTTTTCCGAACCAATAAAAACTCTCCGAACGGATAATGCTCGCAAATACATTAGCCATGAGTTTGCTAACCTTTGCTCTGAATTTGGAATTATTCATCAGACATCGTGTGCATATACCCCCCAACAAAACGGCGTTGCTGAACGTAAAAATAGACATCTTCTCGATGTTGCTCGCTTCATCATGATTCAAATGCAAGTACCCAAGGCTTATTGGAACTTTGCTCTTTCGACGACATGTTATCTCATTAACCGTCTCCCTTCCTCGTCCTCCAAAATGCTTACTCTCCTCTCCCCCTATACTCCACCATTCTCTCTCACCCCTCGCATATTTGGTTGTACCTGCTACGCTCACTTGGACCGTCCAAGGACAAGTTGGAGCTTTGGGCAGCCAAACACATGTTCATCGGTTACTCCCGTACTCAGAAAGGGTATGTCTGCAACTCTCCTACTACCCGCAAGGTGACGATTTCTACTGATGTTACCTTCCGGGAAGATCAACCGTTCTTCTCCGCCCCAAACCCCCCTCTTCCACCATAATCCTTACCAAGACCTGTCATCCCCGTTACCTCTCCACCACCTCTACTCCCTGACCCGGCTTTCGTTCCCAACAAGCCTCCTCTTCACAATTTCAATATGACCGTGTGGAAATCTCCTTCTCACTCTTGTTCTTCTATGATGGAGTTTGGAGTGCTCTGAAACTCAGGATGAAGGCTCTCATAAATGTTGGAGTTATGGCTTGAAAGGTCGTAACATAGATCAAAGAGATCCATTCTTTATATAGACTCCGGAAACTACCGCGTGCGGTAGTTCTACCGCGCCTCGCTAGCGTCGTGCCCGTTATCGTGCTGCAACATGTCCGTCTTCGTGGAGATCGTGCTAACCGCAATGGATCATGGACCTACCGCGGTAAGATCCAACGCGCCGCTTTAACTTCCGTCATTTTATCGTCGAGAAACTGTCTGCCGTTAGTTTCAGTTGTCATCCCATCTACCACCAGCGGTAGGAGTTACCGCTCCGCAGTAGCTCTAAATTCAGAGCTCCATGATCATTCTGGATCGCTCTTTTTAGGAGTATAGTTCATGTACACTATAAACACACGACAAGCAAGATCAAATATATTGTTGAATTTGTTATTCTCAAACCAAGAGATGTGAAACTCAAGCTCCCACAATCTCTCCCTTTTGATAATAATAAATCCTCTATTAAGAAATAAACTATAACTAGAGTAGTGTTTATAGTATATGATAATCGTGATAAATATGCATACTCCCCATATATGGATGCTCCTCGTACATAGATGCATTATATGGTTTACTCCCCATATATAATAGATGTCTTCAATTTATTCTTCTCCTTTTGGTATTATCAAAAGGAGGTGGGGTTGTGAAATAACAAAATGTACTATTGTGCAATATATAGAGATAAAAATAAAATCAACTTTAGAAATAGTAAATACAGCGGAATCAATCTTGAACATCTTTAAGAAATAATAAATTTGAATGGAGGAACTCAGGAAGCAAGTTCATTAAATTTGTTATCATAAAATTAACAAGCAAGATTACAAATATCAAGAAAAGATATGCTTTACAATGTAAATTAATTCGCATTTCAAGTAAACATAAACATCGTAAATATCATGTTTTGTTATCTAGCGCATTGTAGAGAACTTTAGTGTAAACTTTAGTGTCCAATTCTCATGAATGGAAGTGTTATAAAAGATAATAATGTGTAAATCACATGAAAGTATGTAATGTAAGAACAATTTTTTAAATAAACATAAATAATTTTACTTCCACAATTTCAATGTACAAAAAAATTGTTAAAAACGAGAAGCGGTGAAACTTTTGTTTGCATAAGACACTTTACAATTCTTGGACAAGATGCTTAACCTCACAGTGCTCATTAAGACTTATCAGGAGGGTGAGTGTTTGGTGGAGTTTTCCATGTCATATATTTATATTTGATTTAGATTGTTTTTTTTGTAAAATTTTGTGACCAAGGACTCCAAATTCACTTGTTTTTGTAAATATAGAAATTTTATTTTATATACCACTTTTCTCTAACCACAAGTACATGAAAACAAAGAATTTCAAGAAAGAATTCAATGTTATGTAGGTAATCTATTTATGCAATTCAATATGGTAAGTTCTTACACTAGTGTAAGAACATGATTTAAAAACACATGTAGATTATCAAAAAGGTGTAAGTGAGATAATCATTATCAAATATAAAACTTTACTCATACTTGGAGTCATGCAAAAATAATTCTGATAACTCCTTGAAAATGAGTTATCTTTATATATTGAATTGATTAAATACCCCTTTATTTCTTAAAAATATGTTAAAATGTATTAAAAGTTTAAAATACTTTGTTAATGATTTTGGATTGGATATATGTGTCATTTTGTTATATTTTCATTGTAGAAATGCCAAAAAAGTTGAGGAGAAGAAGTCCAGAAAAAACAGTTTTGCCTAAGTAAAAGTTGTTGCAACAACTTTTCTAGTTGTTGTAACAAATCTGCATTCCGAAAATTCCGTTTTTAATTCCGAAATAAAAAAGGAGGTGGTTAACAAACATGGGAGTGGCGCACTAATCAGGGGGAGTTACGCAAATTAGAAGGAAAAAAGATAAAAAAGAAGTTATGTCATGGAAGAAAGTTATTATTGACATTTTGGAGAGAATGAAGAAGGCGATTCACGATTATTGGAGGAGGGAGAAAGAACATTTTCAGCTAGCATTGCTTGGAGAGGAACTTGGCGGTCATTGCTTGGAGATCAAATTCCTGCACTTTTCCATCTTCTCTAATCATGTTTAGTAAGATCTTTCTAATTGCGTGTGATATTTTCATCGTCATAAACTAATTTCTTGTCTTGTATGTTGAAAGTACTTTGCTTGTGTGATGCTTTGAATTTTAATTCTCTTTATGATTGTTTGTGACATTATATTTATTGCATTTATGATTTTGTTCTTGGAAATTTTGTGTTAAATTTTCGTCTTTAAATTTGCTTGACAAGATTCGAGAGAGGAGTCAGGCTAGATGAATGTTTTATTCTGCGCGGCGAGATTCGAGAGAGGAGTCGCGTAATTGTTTAACCAAAATTTCCATTTTTATACTGCGCTGCAAGATTCGAGAGAGGAGCGGCGAAAGTATATCATAAATTTAATATATCATAGAAGGGAGAATGAGATTTCGTCTTCTCCGTAGCAACATCGATTTGTGTGTTTGATGTTATTCGTTATTTTTGCTTAAGTTGGAGATAACTGGGAAAATAAAGGATAAACGGACTTCGGATATCGAGAGATAACTTGGTCCACTTTCAAATCGTTGCAAGATAGTTGTTTTAGCAATTCATATCAAGTCATTTTAAGAATTCATCGCAACAAGCAAAGGAAATCAATGTACAAGACTTTTTCTCTAAATTGTTATTTAACGTAGTTTTAGATAATCGTAGTTAATATTTTCTAAAGTTATTATAAATTATTTTCAGAATCAATCATCTTGTTAGTTAATCGACTTGAATTTGAAGAAAATGCTAAGTTAGTATTTGCAAGTATTAGATTTAACACTTCCTCGTGAGAACGATCTTTACTTACACTTTATTACTTAAATCGACACGTGTACTTGCGTATATATACACTTTTCGCGTATCAAATTCTGCACATGTATTCTACAACCAAAATTCATTGCATATTTTAAGATAATACTCAAGGCATGACAAATTCAAGAACATTGTTATAAAGAAACTTGAAATTAAAATTAAACATTGTAAATCATTTTTAAGTAATAAATATAATCATCCTTGATTTTAAGCAATAAGGCATTAAACAGTTTTTTTTGTTTTAAATTTTTAGAAACAAAAATAGAAACAAATAAACAAATGTAATAAAAGACAAGCATATTTTTGTATTTTTGGAATTGTTTTGAAGTTTTATCTTTGATTTTGATTTTTAAGGACAATTTCAAAAATAAAATACATAAAACTTTCTGAAATCAGTGTAAATACAGTAAAATAATTTCTCAGAAAAGAAAAAATTCAGAGATGGATCAGATATATGAAGAATCAGGTTAACGCTAGCGGTAATAATTACACCCTGACGGTAGTAACAGAACATCATTTTCATGAAAAAAGTTCATATATTTCGTGCTTTTTTTCCAAATTTTTCTTGAATATAATTTGTCATTATATTGGCTGAAAAGTACAGCAGGAAAATCAGAAAAATATGCAAGAAATTGCGGATTAAATATTTTAGGCAAGAATATCTAAAACTCCAAATTCTAATCTAAGCATATTGAATCTAGCATCGGGGAGAGGTTTGGTAAAGATATCCATCCGCAAGTTAACACTCAGTTCCGATAAAGTTAATTTTTACATGTTCCTTTTTAATATGATCCCTAATAAAATGATGTCAGACATCTATATGTTTAGATTTAGAGTTATGTACGAGATTGTTTGTTAAATCGATAGAATTTTTGTTGTCACATTTTAATTCTATGTTATTTAGATGCACTTCAAAGTCCTCTAGAGTTTGAGTCATCCATAAGGCTTGTGCGATATCTTCGGCCTCGGTGGTGGAGAGAGCAAAAGAATTCTGTTTTCTACTCGACCATGATACAAGAGAAGGGCCTAGAAAATGAGACGTGTTGTACAACCCCGTATTCGCCGAGTGAGTCCCCAAGACCCCGTGGAGGGTCCAGGTGCAGAATAGGAGTCCAAGGGCCCTTGGGAGAGTGAGGCCCCACTCGCGGGCCACTCGCATGGTGTCATAACAGATAGGCGAGAGCGAGTACCCAAGATCTCGCCTATCGAGCAAGTCAAGCACCTGGCGAATAGCGTCCTCATGAGCCATTCGCCCGGCGAACTATGACGGGCAAGGAGCCTGGCGAGCGGTGCCTTCATGGACCACTCGCCCAGAGGGCTTTGAGGGGAAATTACCTAGATACCCCTTGTGGGCTGCCAATAGCCCTTCAGAACAGCGGAGTTAGGCTGTTAGCAGACCAATTTGAGGTGCGATTAGTAAAACCAAAAGGCGGATTCACGTTATTTGCAGTCCAATACTAGAAAATCTATAAATAGCCCCTTAAGGGCACCTTGGAGGGGATGAGATCTTTTGAGCTCTCTCCTCCAGGCAATTTTCGGAGTTGGCTGCTAGTGCCCTCCAAGGTGCCCGGCTGAGCATTGGTTTGGGAGGGGAAGCTCTCTTAGATCTTCCGGGTGTGTGGCGTAGGTCTGTAATGGTTCGGTTTGGTTTGGTTTTTTAGTAAAACCGTAAACCGAACCACCCCTATGTGGTTCCAAAAATTTGGAACCGAACCGAACCGCCAAAACATTGAAACCGAACCAAACCAAACTGAAAGGTTCGGTTCGGTTTTGGTGGTTTAAATAATGTAATACAAGCTGAAAACATGAATTAAATAATGTGATGCAAGTGATGCCTGAACAGTGAACACAGTTCCTAATTTCCTATCACCTAACCATTTCACGACTCCAAAATCAAATCTTTTAATTAACCAATAATATATTAAAAAGTAGACAATTTAGATGTATTGTTATTCAAGCTGAAAACATGAATGGAAAATGATATATTCATCAACATTATTTGTTTGGAGAAAGATCTAGATTAGAGAAGTATTCATAGGACAAAAATTACTCTATCATGTGTCATAAGAAGCAAACATACATACCTTTCACATTTTTCTGTAAGCACAAATAGTCAATTTAATTGTGACACGAGACACCAATTACAATCAAGGCACATCGGGATGAGGAGAAATCAACAGCGTGGAGCATTTCAGAAAGACTAGGCCCAGCTGTCCAGGAGAGTTTCGCACTTCAGGAATATAAAATATAAATACACTACGGTTTAAAGAAATATAAAAATATAATATGAGATGTAATTAATAGTTTAATGAAATATAAATATACTACGGTTCACTATGAGTCTTATGCAAAGATTAACATATAAAAATATAATATGAGATGTAATTAATAGTTTAATGAAATATAATTAATAAATTAAATATTTTTATACACTACGGTTCGGTTCGACTCGGTTCGGTTTGCCACATAAAACCATGAACCGAACCGAACCGAACCGTATGGTTTTTCTAAAATCAAAACCGTGACCGAACCGCGGCCTACTGAAACCGAACCAAACCGTGCGGTTTGGTTTGGTTCGGTTCGGTTTGGCGGTTCGGTTGGTTTTTGCTTACAGGCCTAGTGTGGCGGGACCTCCTCGATGCAGCCTTGGGTCTGTTCTAGGTTTTCCATCCTCGGTCAGCAGAGTTTGGTAAGGGAGATGTAAGCGCAGGCTACCCCCCCCCCCCCTGTGGGTCCGAACTCAGAGACCGGTTGACGGTTTCAACATTTTTGTTGCGGTGAGCGTGGACAGTAGCCAGTGCAAGAAAATCTCAAGCTGAGCTTGATGACAGGAGATGGAGGAAATGGTTCCGACCCAGGTCACTCGCAGCCACCGGCGGCAACGGAGTGGCTGGAGATGTTCGAGAAGTTCAAGCGAGAGGTCATGCAGACCATGCAGGTAGCTTTCGCGGGACGAGGCGAGTGCAAGACGCCCGCGGTTCCGGTGGTTCCGCCCCAACAAATAGGCGAGAACGCTCCGGGCCAGCGGCTTGGGAAGGAGGTCGCGGCAGAAGCAAGCGCGCGAGATCTCCCCGGGCGGCAACTGTTCAGCTGCCCGGCGAGTGCGGAGGTGTGTGAGCTGACGCCGAGCAGGGGAAGGGAGCCCCTTCTGTGAATTGATCCTCTCGGCTCCGGTGCCAGAGGGGTTCAGAGGGCCGGAGATGTCTTACTATACCGGCAAAGATGACTCAGTCCTGCACCTGCAGTGGTTTGAGGACATGGACTCGATCCTTCCGATGACAGATGCCTTCCAGTGTCGACTTTTTGCCACCACTCTGAAGGAGAAGGCGAGGGACTGGTTCCACCAGCTCCATGTGGGTTCCATCTACGCCTTCGAGGACTTGCGTCGGAGCTTCAGGTTGCGCTTCTCAACGTCAAAAAAGAGGAAGAAGAATGCGGAGACACTCTTTAAGATCAAGCAAGGGCCCGGGGAATCGTTGGCCCATTATGTGGATAGGTTCCAAGAAGAGGTCCTGCAAGTCCAGGAGGTGTCAGGGTTCACCCTCCAGCTAGCCTTCATAGTGGGGTTGCGGGATGGAGGCAAGGTCCCAGACCACCTCACCCCCCTCGAGAGCAAGCCATGGCGGTAGGCCGAGGAAGAGGAGGAAGAGGAGGAAGAGGGGGCAGGGTGGCGTTGCCCTACTGTGACTTTCATCAGGAAGAAGGTCACGCGACGGCCACCTGCCCGGAATTTCTGGAGGTAAGGGGAAGAGGCCAGCAGCAGCAGCGGCCTGTGAGGATCGAAGAGGTGCTACCTGGAGATGAAAATGATAGATGCGAAGACAGGACAGACGTAGGAGCCAGGGGAGGGGTCGGAGTGATCCATGGTGGGGTGGGAATAGAAGCGACTCGCAAGAGAAGCTTCCAGGCGATGTTCAGGAGAAGCGTCGCGTCGACCTCCCAAACCCCACCCCCTTCGGAGAAGCTCACCTTCTTGGCGGAGGACATGCCAGACTTTGAAGACCCGTTCTGTGACGCCTTGGTGATCCAGGCGGCAATTGAAAACTTCACAGTCTCCTGAATCTTGGTCGACAACGGGAGTTCGGTGAATGTTATCTTCAAGAAGGCCTTTGACGCGCTGGAGGTAGAAGCGAAGAGAGTGCAAGCCTCAGATGGACCCCTGTTCGGGTTCTCAGGGGAGGAAAGAAGTAGAGGGAGGAGTCGGCCTTCAGGTGACGTTGGGAGGGGTCCCCAGGAACTGCCGGTTCGTCATTGTTGACGCTCCGAGCAGCTACAATGCCATGTTTGGACGCCCTCTCATCAGCACCTTCCGGTGCGTTCCCTCGTCCTTCCATCAGTGCTTGAAGTTCCGCAGCGGAGGAGTTCAGGTCCGAATCTGGGGGGATGCAAAGGTGACAAGGCAGTGCTATGTGACTGTCGTCAACACTATCTCTTGGATAGCGGAGGCTGAAAAGGTGGATAGGGAGATGAAGGGGCCGGAAGGGCCAGGTGGAGTTAGGAGGGAAGGAGAGGGAGAGAGCAGCATCCCAGGAGAGGAGAAGGAAGTGGCTCCGAAGGAGCGTGTCGAGCCGATGGAGGAGGAGGCTTCAGAGGGAGAGAAGACCCAGCCCGAGGGAGGAGAAGGGTAGATGGGAAGAGTCGGCCCGTCTTGAGACGGCTGAAGAAGTGGTCGAGATGGAGGTCACCACCCAAGGGGGAAGAGTGGAAAAGGTGCGGATCAGCGGGGGTCTTGACCCGGAGGACAGGAAGAGGATGCTGGAATGCATCCAGAGGAGCGTGGACATCTTTGCATGGAGCGCGGCGGACATGTCGGGCATCGATGCAGACGTGGCTTGCCACCGCCTCAACCTGGAGCCAGGGGCCCGCCCCATCAGACAAAAGAGGAGGGCCATCGCCGACAAGATGGAGGAGCCGATCCGCGAGGAGGTAGAGAAGCTCCTCAAGGCAGGTTTCGTATCAGAGATCCAGTATCCAGGTTGGGTCTCCAATGTCGTTATGGTAAAGAAAGGCGATGGTCGCTGGCGTATGTGTATCGATTTTTCTCTATTAAACAAAGCCTGCCCTGAGGATTGTTATCATTTGCCTCGAATCGACGCGCTGGTTAACTCAGCCGTCGGTTTTTCTGTAATATTTTTCTTAGATGCTTTTTTAGGTTATCACCAAATTAGGATGCACCCCCCAGACGTCAAGGATGTCTCCTTCATCACAAGGGAAGGGTGTTATAGCTATAAGATGATGTCATTCGGACTAAAGAACGCAGGGGCGACATACCAAAGAATGATGGACCGGGTCTTCCGGGAGCAAAGAGGGAGAAACTTGAAGGTTTACGTAGATGACCTCATGGTGAAGAGTAGGAGCGTGAGCTCTCACCTCCAGGACCTCGAGGAGACCTTCACCACTCTGCGCAAGTATAAGATGCGGCTAAACCCCCTGAAGTGCGTATTCGGAGCCAGCAGGGGGAAGTTCCTAGGACATCTCCTTACCCCAGCGGGGGTAGAGCCTAACTCGGACAAGGTCAAAGCCATAATGGAGTTGAGATCGCTGCAAAATGCTAAGGAAGTTCAGCGTCTAACTGGGAAGCTAGCAGGGTTGAGTAGGTTTCTCTCCCGGGCTGGAGAGAAATGCTCCCCCTTCTTCAAGGTGTTGCGGGGTAATCAGAGGTTCGAATGGACGGTGGAATGCGAGGAGGCCTTCCAGGCCCTGAAGAGCCAACTCACCAAGGCTCCGCTGCTCCAAGGTCCAAAAGAGGGAGAGGACCTATCCTTGTATCTCGGAGTCAGGGCTGAAGCTGTAAGCTCCGTCTTGGTTCGGGAAGAGGGCAAGAAGCAGCTGCCCATTTACTACGTAAGCAGAGTTTTGAAGAGGGCAGAACTCCGATACCCGATTTTGGAGAAGCTGGTCTTCGCTCTGGTCATCTCGGCCAGGAAGCTCAGGCTGTATTTCCAGGCCCACTCGATCCGAGTAGTGACTGACCATCCCCTTCGCAAAATATTTGAGGGGGTAGAGCACTCGGGGAGGCTCGCGAAATGGTCGGTGGAGTTGAGTGAGTTCGACATCACTTTTGTCCCCCGATTGTCGATGAAGGCTCAAGCGGTCGCGGGTTTCATGGCAGACTATGTGATCGAAATGGAGGAAGACCAAGCTCTTCGTCACATCCCTTGGAAGTTGTTGGTCGATGGGGGCGTCAGGCAAGAATTCCTTAGGGGGGGGGGGGGTGGTGTTGGAGAGCCCTCATGGAATGAAAATCGAACAAACTCTAGTAATACATTTTCCCGTCACCAACAACCAGGCGGAATACGAGGCAGTAATCGCCGGCCTACGTCTGGCTCAGGAGTTGGGGGGTTCATGACGTGGAAGTTTTCACGGACTCGATGGTGATAGCCTCGCAGATTAGGGGTGAGTTCGAGGCGAGGGAGCCCACTCTCATGAGGTATCTAGCCAAAGTAAGGGGTCTCATCGGGGTATTCAAAACCTTCTCCATCAGGCACATACCAAGGGAGGAAAGTGTCCAGGCAGATCGGCTGGCCAAATCCGGCCCTCGGGTCGGAGGAACCTTGACAGATCTGTTCCGCCCTTCGATCGAGGAAGGGGAGCTCATGGACATAGAACAGCACCGCTCGTGGAAGGACCCTTTCATGACTTTTCTGGCAACGGGCAAGTTTCCGGAAGAGGTCCCAGATCAAAGGCGTTTTCGATACAAGTTCGCCTACTACGTGCTTCATGAAGGGGACATGTATCGGAAGACCCTCTCCGGACTCTTGGTGCGGTGCGTCTCGGAGGAAGAAGCCTCGAGGGTCCTGGAGGAGGTTCACTCCAGCGAATGTGGCAGTCATTCGGGGAGCAGGATGTTGGAAGCAAGGATAATGAGGCAGGGATACTTCTGGCCGACCCTGAGCAGGGACGCGGCGGCGTTCGCCAAGCAATGTCGAAAGTGCCAGTTGTTCGCCCCACTTCAACTTTTGCCGGCTCAGAGGCTAAGGAGCATCACTGCGCCCTGGCCTTTCGCCATATGGGGGATGGATCTGGTAAGACCTTTCCCTCAGGCCAGTGGGCAAAGAAGATTTCTCTTGGTTATGATCGACTACTTTTCGAAGTGGTTGGAGGTCAAGGCTTTAGCAAAGGTCACTTCCCAGGTAGTCCGCAACTTTGTATGGGGAGAGATTATCTGTCGACATGGGCTCCCTCAAGCCATAGTAACAGATAACGGTCCGCAGTTCGCCAGCGAGGAGTTCATCAGCTTCTGCAGCCAGCTGGGGATAGACCTCAGGTTCGCATCCGTCCATCACCCCAGGAGCAACGGGCAGGTGGAGGCGGCAAACAAGGTCATAGTGAACCTACTCAAGAAAAAGGTGGAGAACTTGAAGGGGAATTAGGTGGAGCAACTCCCCTCGATCCTATGGGCTCTAAGGACTACCCCCAACACCGCCACTGGTGAGACCCCCTTCATGCTCTCTCATGGTTGCGAGGCCGTCATTCCCGTGGAATTTGAAGACAAGACGCCGCGGGTAAGGGTCGTCTCAGATGGGGGTGAAGACTGGAGAACAGGAAACGAGGAGGAGCTGCAGCTCTCCTTGGACCTGATCGAGGAAGTCCGAGATCTCGCCACTATTTGTCAAGAAGAAGTCAAGCGACGGATGACCAAATACTTTGACAAGCACATCCGGATCAAGCAATTCAAAAAGGGGGACCTCGTATTGAAAAAGGTCGACGCGGCCGGAAGGTCAACCGCGGTGGGGAAGCTTAATCCCAATTGGGAGGGCCCCTATGTCATAGAAGAAGCATTGAAGTCAGGGGGGTACCGCCTCCAAAATGTGGAGGGTGAGTCCCTCAATCACACGTGGAGTGGTGACGACTTAAAGCGTTTTTATCCCTAAGACCATGTAATAAGAATGCTTTGCTTTACAACTTGTTTTTTATATATGTGTGCGGTGTGAAGGACTCACAAGATAACGGTAGAAAGCCTTCAAAGGTTGGCCCCGAGCAGACCCGCTGACCAGGCTCTCACCTAGCTGGCAGGGTCGAAGGCTCACTCGGTGGCAGGTTCTAAAGGATCAAAGGTTGGCCCCGAGCAGACCCGCTGACCAGGCTCTCACCTAGCTGGCAGGGCCGAAGGCTCACTCGGTGGCAGGTTCTAAAGGTTCAAAGGATGGCCCCGAGCAGACCCGCTGACCAGGCTCTCACCTAGCTGGCATGGCCGACGGCTCACTCGATGGCAGGTTCTAAAGGTTCAAAGGTTGGCCCCGAGCAGACCCGCTGACCAGGCTCTCACCTAACTGGCAGGGCCGAAGGCTCACTCGGTGGCAGGTTCTAAAGGATCAAAGGTTGGCCCCGAGCAGACCCGCTGACCAGGCTCTCACCTAGATGGCAGGGCCGAAGGCTCACTCGGTGGCAGGTTCTAAAGGTTCAGAGGATGGCCCCGAGCAGACCCGTTGACCAGACTCTCACCTAGCTGGCAGGGTCGAAGGCTCACTCGGTGGCAGGTTCTAAAGGTTCAAAGGTTAGCCCCGAGCAGACCCGCTGACCAGGCTCTCACCTAGCTGGCAGGGCCGAAGGGTCACTCGGTGACAGGTTCTAAAGGATCAAAGGTTGGCCCCGAGCAGACATGCTGACCAGGCTCTCACCTAGCTGGCAGGGCCGAAGGCTCACTCGGTGACAGTTCTAAAGGTTCAAAGGATGGCCCCGAGCAGGCCCGCTGACCAGGCTCTCACCTAGCTGGCAGGGTCGAAGGCTCACTCGGTGGCAGGTTCTAAAGGTTCAAAGGTTGGCCCCGAGCAGACCCGCTGACCAGGCTCTCACCTAGCTGGCAGGGCCGAAGGCTCACTCGATGGCAGGATTTTAAAGGTTCAAAGGTTGGCCCCGAGCAGACCCGCTGACCAGGCTCTCACCTAACTGGCAGGGCCGAAGGCTCACTCGGTGGCAGGTTCTAAAGGTTCGAAGGTTGGCCCCGAGCAGACCCGCTGACTAGGCTCACACCTAGCTGGCAGGGCCGAAGGCTCACTCGGTGGCAGGTTCTAAAGGTTCAAAGGTTGGCCCCGAACAGACCCGCTGACCAGGCTCTCACCAAGCTGGCAGGGCCAAAGGCTCACTCCGTGGTGACCCAGGGGAAGTTAAGGAAAGAAATAAAAATTCGATAAAGGAAGATTAACGCAGGGTAAGCCTTGGTACAAGAGTGGCGAGTGGTATCGATCACAAGGGTCACTCGCCCGCGAATGGTATCATACGAGAAGGGCATTCGCCTGACGAATGCACAACGGAGTGTTAGCCAGCCCCAAGGGATGCAAGAAGTGAGCGAGAGGAAGTGGATCCTCGCCGCAGTTTCGCTTCAGGCAGAAATTGACAAAATCGTCTAAGTCCTAAAAGGGCACAAGCGAATGCGAAAGGGGTTGCGTCTGCAGGGCGCACCAAGGCGGCGGAAGCATCTCGGTCGCGACCTAGAGCCAGGGGCCATCGGCGCTCAAGCAAGTAAGAGATACGAGCGCGAGCACGAAAGTCTGAGAATATGCGAAGGGGCATGCGAGTGCGCGAGCGGTCGGATGACAATAACGAGAAGTGCAGGAAAAGAGACGCGCAGTAATAATAAAGATCACGAACGGCAGCAAGGGTATTACGTTTCATTTCGTCACAAAATTACAAAAGGTTCTCGCATTACATCAAAAGAAAGAAGAAATTTTTAAGGGTCGTCGGTCTCGTCGTCGGAGTAGCCGCTGTTCCCGCCGGGAGAGGGGAGGCCTCCGAGTTCCCGCCCGTCGCCAACTTCATCCGCAGGATCGATAGGGGCGAAAAGCTCTGGAAGTACATGGCGGGCGAGGATCCTCTTGCCGTCTTCCTTCAAAAAGTCGGCCCTCCGCAACACATCCAGCGCGTGCTCCGCCGCTCCCTGGGTCGTCCTCTGCATCAGCCCTTCAAACTCGGCATTGGAGTAGAGGTGCCGAGTTTCCCTCTCCGCGGGAGGTGGCCGAGCGGCAGCATCTCGCAGCCTCTGGTTCTCGGCCTCCAGCGCCGTATTTCGCTCTTCGAGGATGCGAGACCGCACGAGCAAGGTATCGTAATTGGCTACGTCCTGCAAGCAAAAAGAAGGTTAGTGCGCAGGTAAGAAAGAAAGTAAAGCGAAAACTCAAGGCGCAAGAAGAGGAGGGGGTTACCTCTCGGCTCGGCGGCTGGCGAGAAGGGCCTCGGCTGCGGCCAGTTGTTGTTTGGCGGTCGCGGCCTCGGCAGCGGCGACGGAACGGGTCTTCTCGACCTCGAGAATGTTCCGCGCCAGAGTCATACCCCGGCGAGAGGACATGTGGGTCAATTCATGGGCCCACATGGCCCTCGCGGCCTCATGCGCGAGATTCTGTGTCGACTCGGTGTCGTAGATAGAAGCGCCCTCGCGGCTGTACAGCGCATAAGAAAGGCCATAAGCATGGCCGCTAATGGTTTCAGGAAGGCTGGAGAGGGAGACCCGATTGGCCCGCCGGTCCCAGTGAACAAGGGGCTCGCCGGCCAGATCGGCGTACCTCTAGCCGAGAGGGAAATTTCGGTGACCTCTCGGCACCGGCCCCGAAGTGGATGCCACTGGCGTGGCGGCAGGCTGAACGGTCGAGTTCCCAACCGCGAGAACACTCGAACCTGGGACATCCTCCACGTCCGCTTTTCCCTTATCAGCGACGGAGGGTTTCATCCGCTTGGCGGAAGGGCTCGAGGCCACGTCAGGTTTCCGCTTCTGCTTCGGCTTTTGACCGCTGGACTTCACCGGAGGCGGGTTCTCGCGGCAAGCCGCGGCAGCAGAATGCGCGCGGGCAAGGGCGTCGGCAGGAGGAATTCCCACGTTCGCATTCGACGGGTGAAGAGGGAGGCTTCGAATCCCTATGTCAAGAAAGTTAGTTAAAAAGGTGGAAGCGAATGAGAAGAAAGCGAGAGCTCGGGTCGAGGTAGTTCAGCTTACCCTCTCCCGGCGGGACCACCGGCAGCGAGTCGGCATGCATCCGCAGGTGCACGACGTCCATGTCATGCTTCAAGAAGAAGGCGTGGAGCTTAGCCTTGAACCCTCCCAGCATTGGAGGCCGGAAGGTGGACTCGTCCTCCTGAACAGGCGCGAGTGGCACGTTGCCGAACTTTCCTGTGACGAAGATAAACCGCCGAACCCAGTCGTGGTTCTTATTTGCGGTGCCGGTCACGTTGAGGGGGCTCTGCCTGGAGAAGAACGCCACTCCGCGGGTGTGGCCCTGAAGGTGAAAAGTTTGCGGAAGACCGGGAGCGAGAACTCGATCCCCTCCTCGTGCAGATAGCAGGCGAATGCTACCAGCATGGCGATAGAGTTTTGATTGAGCTGTGCGGGAACTACCCCGAAGTAGCGCAGGGTCAGGCGCACCTCTGGCCACAGCGGGAGGCGGAGCCCTACCTCGAAATGTTCGAGGGGGATCGCGAGTGTGTCTGGCGAAAACTGATTGATGCGATCCCGGTTTCCCAGAAGGCGCCCGACGAAACCCGGTGGGACGAAATCCGCAATGGCTTGATTGAAATCCGCCTCCGAGAGGTCGCAGGTCTCGAAGTCTCGGTTGGCGAAAGCTTGGGCGCAGTTAGCCCTACCATCAGCTTCTTTCGGCATCGTTGAGGAGTGGGGTAACCTCGCGAAGAATCTAGAGAGAAGGGCGAGTGGTATTGCGAGAGTAAAAGGGAAGAGAGAGATAAAAGCGTAATTATGACGGTGGTTTGACCAACTATTTATAGGAAAAAAGGGAAAAAGATTGAAATCATTTGCGCGCGGGGTGCGGATAGCTGCCGCGACTCCTGGCGCCTCGGGGTCTGAGCCGCCCGCCTGAACCCAGCCACTTACAGAAGGCGAAAGCGGTACACAAGACCTTTCCTGCAAATGCAAATCAGATAGCACAACAAGAGCGAATACACTCGCAAGACAACATTCAGGAAAATGGCGAAAAGCGAGATATATACATGTAGACACACATTCAAGCAATAGTTCGTGAGACGTGAAAGATCTCGCCTTGGTCCGGTACGAAAAAGAAAAAGGAAATAAAGAAGAAGAAACATCAGGGGTACAGGAGGACGCAGGGAGCGAGAGCCGGTAGGCTTAGTACTGATCCCACCGCCATCGGCCCCAGCCTCGCCTCCCTGTCCTTGGAGGCACTCGCGGGTAGTGAAACGCGCTGACCGCTGTCAGCTCTTGACTAATCAAGCGCATTTGATCTCTGGCCCGCGCAATGTGCCTCCCAGGCGAGGTCTCCTCGCACCCGCCCCCCTGGCGCTCCATCCCCCCGACCAGGTGCCCGTAGTCTCGCTCGAGGGTGCTAATCCGACGCTCGAAGGCTGCCCGGTGCTCCTCCGTCAGGTTGGCTTGATCGCGCTGCATCCAGATCAGCTTGCCGAAAAGCTCTGTCATCCGTTCCTTCATAGTACGGGCATCCTCGTGGTCGCCAAGAAATTCGGAGATGTCGCTGGGGGAAGGGGGGGCGAGATCAACCCCTCCTCTGAAGGGTCGGCAAGCGGGATCTGGCGGTAGCCTGCAAAAGCAGAGATTAGACCTCTCTCCGGTGCAAGCCGTGAGTTCTGCGGAAGGAGACAACTGACCAGGTACGTATTCTTCGACGGGAGATCAGCGAGAGGTGTTGGGTTGTCCTGCAAATGGTTGGCTCGGGAGGTGAAGAGATTTCCCCTTCCCGGGGCGGTGCGTCTGACCGGCCGCGGCGGAAGTGGCGGCCGGGTCCGCAGCCGGAGAATTGGGCCCGGGACTCTTCCTCGTCGGGCGTTCCTGCTCCGGAGCCGGGGTGTAACACCTCCCCTGTAATGACCATATAATATGGGTCCGGCCGGGACCCCACAACATATAACCGCCACAGCTTTGGTATTAAAAGATGATATTAACTACCCAATCTCAAAACTCAGATAACACAGCGGAAACAAACCAAAACCACAGAGATTGTCCACAGTACAAAGGAGTCCAACTGGCCTTAAGGCCTTACAAAACCAACGTCCAAATCATCAAACATTCAATACTAATAAGACATCCCAACAAAAGGGGAAAGATAGTTTTTCCTAAACTACCTCGGCATGCAAGCCGGATATAACAAGGTACGAAGAAAGTAATGCAGAAAAACAACTAAGCACTTCATGAGGCTTTAGGCCTTTTTGGTCGGCGCGCTGGGTCCAGCCTGCGATTCTTGCCCTGCAACCAAATCACAAAGAGCGGTAAACGAGGGACAGCTATGGCTGACCACAAACGGTGTAACAACATCCCTCCTCCCGGCCGTCCTAGCGGACCCCGGGGAACTACTTCACCCTGCAAGTCAGCACTTCGTATGCAAATGTACATAAAGAAAAGCAACATAAATACAGGCATGAGTGTCACAAACATCATCCACGTTTCTATGTTGAGCAGGTAATAAGAGGGGCCTAATAATGCAAAATGAATGCAAACCCGGGTTTCACCAAAGGCACCCTAAAGCGTATGAATCTAACACATCATCATACATCACCAGCACAAGGGTACTCATTATTTCCCCACAAGGGCATCGTAGCCCCAAAGCCAAGAGCTCTCGCTGAGACCCACCTCGCCTGACTCACCACGCCATCGGGCTTGTCTAACAGCTCACATGCTCGGGCCGCCAACAACACACAAAGACCGATACTAAGAATTCTGGCTTAAACAAAACGTCCCAAGGCCCCGGACTTACACTCGGGACAACGTCTCAGTCTTCACGGGATAGCCAGCCGACCACAAAGACCAATCGCGCCTTCGCACAACCCTAGGCATCACAACACCCATAATCCGCACATTATTTCCCCGCCCAAAACTCAACATTCGTTACCACACGAAGCTACAAGGGCATCACAACGACGAGTTCGCCGTAATCGGATTTCTAACAAAACCCCTAATATGCGCGTCATTCAACATCACCGAATCGGACCAACGGTCGCAAATCCGGCTTCACCCACAATGCCTAATGCGCTAACGGAGCGGATCTCTAGTGCAAATCATGTCGGGGACGGACTCAATCAACCCGATGGTTCCTTTTGAACCAAGGCGACCCAGATCCCACTCACTCGACGAATCCGGTGCCAAAAATGCAGAAAATAAGGGATGTCATGCACGCATTCTAAAGACCGGGAGGAGAAATGTCGTTACCTTTTGAGATCTCCTCCTAGCCATGAGAAGCTTGCAAACAAACGGAGAAGAAAAAGCGTCTCGACGTCCTCTACGCGCTGCCGGTCTCGGATCGGCGAACGGAGCTCCGAAGCTCCAACAATGGCGGATTCTACTTCTTCTTCCTCCTTGTCCCCTTCTCCTTTCTCCAACCTAAGAGAGAGAAAGGACTTCAAAGAATGAGAGAATAACCCCTCATCCACGCCCTAAGTCCCCCCAGCGAATCATTTGGGTCGTCCGATCAAGATCTAATCCAATCGGACGCCCAAAAATCGCTGTTTTACGGATCTGTTACCGAACGCACGGTCGAACGCACGACCGTGCGTTAAAACGCACGACTAACGACAGAGACACCATTTTTGCCCGTCGGAGAGCACGCACGGTCGGATCGATCGTGCGCTAAGAAAACGCACGATCGTGCGTCAAGAAAAATTCGCCTTCTCGACGTTAACTCTCCGTTCCGCAAAACCGGGGTGTTACAACTCCACCCTCCTTAAAAGAATTTCGTCCTCGAAATTTCAAAACTGAAATAGAAAACTGCGATGCATACCTGATGCAAAAAGTTCCGGGAAATCCTCCCGCATCGCTTGCTCACGCTCCCAAGAGAATTCGTCTCGCCCGCAGTTGTCCCACCGCACCTTTACAAGCTTGACTTCTTTGTTACGCAACTGCCGGACTTCCGAATCCTCCATGCAAACCGGGCGAACCCTTGCCCCCAAATCCTCCATTACCGGCACCGCCGCCGCTTCAACCACGACGCTCGGCTCCACCAAAGCTTTCCTCAGCACAGAGACATGGAAAACATCATGTAATCCACTCAGCTCTGCAGACAACGCCAAACGATAGGCCGCTTCGCCTATACGTTCCGTAACCTCGAACGGACCCAAATATCGCGGACTCAACTTCTTGAGTCGCCGCACCCGCGAAACACCCTTGAACGGTTTGATCTTCAAGTAGACCATGTCGCCCACTGTAAACTCCACGTTTCTGTGGCGCGCATTAAAATACTTCGCTTGGCGATCCTGAGCAACCTTCATGCGCTCCTGAATCGTCCGCACAATCTCGCAAGCATCTTCCACCACTTGCTTTCCCAAAAGCTTAGTGTCTCCCACCTCTGCCCAAGACATCGGCGTTCGACACTTCCTTCCATACAAAGCTTCGTATGGCGCCATCTTGATACTCGCCTGGAAGCTATTATTATAGGCGAACTCCACCATGAAAAGGTGGTCTTCCCAACCTTTGCCAAAGTCGAGAGCACACATCCTCAACATGTCCTCCAACGTACGGTTCGTTCGCTTCGTCTGACCATCGGTCTGCGGATGGAACGCGGTACTAAACTTGAGCTTTGTGCCTAGACTTTTCTGCACTAATCTCCAGTCCTTCGAGGTGAACCGCTCATCGCGATCACTAACGATGCTCTTCGGAATCTCGTGCAACCGCACAATGTTTCGAACATAAAGCTCCACGAGCTTCTCCACGCCATCGCCCTTCTGATTCGGAATGAAGTGGGCTACCTTCGTCAGGCGATCCACTATCACCCAAATCGCATCGTTACCATGTTGCGATCGAGGCAAACCATGCACAAAATCCATAGAGATGTCATCGAACTTCCATTCGGGAATGGGAAGAGGCTTCAAGAACCCACCGGGCATTTGGCACTCAGCCTTCACCAAGGCACAAGTCTGACATCGGCTCACGTACTCGGCTACATCCCGCTTCATCCCAGGCCACCAAAAAGATTTCTTCAAATCCGCGTACATCTTTGTACTTCCTGGATGAACGGAGTACTTCGTAAAGTGAGCCTCGAACATCAACTCCTCGCGAAGCTTGCCAAAACGCGGAACACAGACCCTTCCATCCCTTTTTAAAATCCCACCAACCATCTCCAAAGCAGTGCCTTCGCTTTGCTGAGCCTCCAACACCAACTGTTGGCACTCCTCGTCCGCACTGGTTGCCTCTCGGATTCGATCTGTTATATCACACTGCATTTCAATCTAGTTCAAACGAGCTACGCTAGACTCACCTCTAGCCACACAAGAAATGTCAAGAGACTCCAAGTCTCGAATCAAACACTCGTTATGCGCCTCCATCCAATTACCTTGCCCGGAGTACTTCCTACTCAAGGCATCCGCCACCACGTTGGCTTTACCCGGCGTATACTGAATCTCCACGTCGTAGTCCCCAAGGAACTCGACCCACCTACGCTGCCGCATATTCAGATCCTTTTGGTCTAGAAGATACCTCAGGCTTTTGTGATCCGTGAAGATCTCCAGTCCTTCGCACCATAAACGTAGTGCCGCCACAATTTTAGCGCAAAGATTACCGCCGCCAACTCCAGATCATGGACGGGATAATTCCTCTCATGAGTCTTTAACTGCCTTGACCCATAAGCGATCACCTTGCCGTGCTGCACCAGCACGCAACCCAACCCGCAACCTGCCGCGTCGCTGAAAATCTGAAATCCTTTAGGTCCAGCCTGCGATTCTTGCCCTGCAACCAAATCACAAAGAGCGGTAAACGAGGGTCAGCTATGGCTGACCACAAACGGTGTAACAACATCCCTCCTCCCGGTCGTCCTAGCGGACCCGGGGGACTACTTCACCCTACAAGTCAGCACTTCATATGCAAATGTACATAAAGAAAAGCAACATAAATACAGGCATGAGTGTCACAAACATCATCCGCGTTTCTATGTTGAGCGGGTAATAAGAGGGGCCTAACAATGCAAAATGAATGCAAACCCGGGTTTCACCCAAGGCACCCTAAAGCGTATGAATCTAACACATCATCATACATCACCAACACAAGGGTACTCATTATTTCCCCACAAGGGCATCGTAGCCCCAAAGCCAAGAGCTCTCGCTGAGACCCACCTCGCCTGGCTCACCACGCCATCGGGCTTGTCTAACAGCTCACATGCTCGGGCCGCCAACAACACACAAAGACCGATACTAAGAATTCTGGCTTAAACAAAACGTCCCAAGGCCCCGGACTTACACTCGGGACAACGTCCACCGATTGCCTCACCTGGCGACCGTCACCGGACTCATCCGTAGCACAGACATTCTCGTCAGTCAACACCGAAGGGACTAATCTTGTCGGGACACTCTCCACACGTGAATCTCAGTCTTCACGGGATAGCCAGCCGACCACAAAGACCAATCGCGCCTTCGCACAACCCTAGGCATCACAAGCCCCATAATCCGCACATTATTTCCCCGCCCAAAACTCAACATTCGTTACCACACAAAGCTACAAGGGCATCACAACGACGAGTTCGCCGTAATCGGATTTCTAACAAAACCCATAATATGCGCGTCATTCAACATCACCGAATCGGACCAACGGTCGCAAATCCGGCTTCACCCACAATGCCTAATCCGCTAACGGAGCGGATCTCTAGTGCAAATCATGTCGGGGACGGACTCAATCAACCCGATGGTTCCTTTTGAACCAAGGCGACCCGGATCCCTCTCACTCGACGGATCCGGTGCCAAAAATGCAGAAAATAAGGGATGTCATGCACGCATCCTAAAGACCGGGAGGAGAAATGTCGTTACCTTTTGAGATCTCCTCCTAGCCATGAGAAGTTTGCAAACAAACGGAGAAGAAGAAGCGTCTCGACGTCCTCTACGCGCTGCCGGTCTCGGATCGGCGAACGGAGCTCCGAAGCTCCAACAATGGCGGATTCTACTTCTTCTTCCTCCTTGTCCCCTTCTCTTTTCTCCAACCTAAGAGAGAGAAAGGACTTCAAAGAATGAGAGAATAACCCCTCATCCACGCCCTAAGTCCCCCCAGCGAATCATTTGGGTCGTCTGATCAAGATCTAATCCAATCGGACGCCCAAAAATCGTTGTTTTACGGATCTGTTACCGAACGCACGGTCGAATGCACGACCGTGCGTTAAAACGCACGACTAACGACAGAGACACCATTTTTGCCCGTCGGAGAGCACGCACGGTCGGATCGATCGTGCGCTAAGAAAACGCACGATCGTGCGTCAAGAAAAATTCGTCTTCTCGACGTTAACTCTCCGTTCCGCAAAACCGGGGTGTTACACGGGGGGCTTTTGGCGACGTCAGGGGCAGGAGTAGTGTGCGAGGGAGGAGGCAATGTCGTGGTTCCGAAGGTCCCGAAGGTAGGGGCTGCGGGGGCCCGAGTCAGAAGAGTTGCGAAAGGAAAAAGGATAGTGAAAGGGCAATAGAATGCTTACCAAGCGAGGACGGGACTTCGCCAGAAGTGCCGAGGGGGGGCGTTCTCGAGAACGGGAGGAGGAATTGTAGCACTCGCCTGGTTGAGCCCAGGGTCACCCTCGGTCGCCGACAGATCCTGCGAATGGTAAGAAGAGCGGAGGTCAGTGGCGTCATCGTAATCAACCTCAAAAGCGAGATGAATCGCGTTACCTCGTTGGTGTTGACGGGAGGAATGTTAGAGAGGGGGAGTTTCAGACGCAGACTCCCTCTCCCCCCGGTCTCGCCGGACCGTCTTGGCCCTCTTCAGCCTGTAAGGCTTGGAGGGGTCTCTCGACGACGAGAGTCAAGGGGCGTATCGAGTGGTCTTGGGAGCGGTCCCTCCCTGTGCGGCGGCAAGGCGAGCCATCATCCCTTAAGAAAGGGGCCGTGGCGTCGGCTTCATGAACGACATGGTGAGTGCTCCGAGGGTGAAAGTTTGGAACAGTGATAAGATGGACAATCTAAAGGCAACAACTGGGGCCGTATTTATAGCTAAGTGGAGGGCCCCACCAAGAAGATTCCCTCCAGGTCAGCAAGGCACTCGCCGAATTTTGGGGTTGGACTCTTCTTTCCGAGCGTGGGACTCGCTCGCAAAGACCGGGGATTGTGTAGAACCCCGTATTCGCCAAGTAGGTCCCCAAGACCCCGTGGAGGGTCCAGGTGCAGAATAGGAGTCCAAGGACCCTTGGGCGAGTGAGGCCCCACTCGCGGGCCACTCGCATGGTGTCATAACAGATAGGCGAGAGCGAGTACCCAAGATCTCGCCTATCGAGCAAGTCAAGCACCTGGCGAATGGCGTCCTCATGAGCCATTCGCCCGGCGAACTATGACGGGCAAGGAGCCTGGCGAGTGGTGCCTTCATGGACCACTCGCCCAGAGGGCTTTGAGGGGAAATTACCTAGATACCCCTTGTGGGCTGCCAATAGCCCTTCAGAACAGCGGAGTTAGGCTGTTAGCAGACCAATTTAAGGTGCGATTAGTAAAACCAAAAGGCGGATTCACGTTATTTGCAGTCTAAGACTAGAAAATCTATAAATAGACCCTTAAGGGCACCTTGGAGTGGATGGGTTCTTTTGAGCTCTCTCCTCCAGGCAATTTTCGGAGTTGGCTGCTAGTGCCCTCCAAGGTGCCCGGCTGAGCATTGGTTTGGGAGGGGAAGCTCTCTTAGATCTTCTGGGTGTGTGGCGGGACCTCCTCGCTGCAGCCTTGAGTCTGTTCTAGGTTTTCCATCCTCGGTCAGGAGAGTTTGGTAAGGGAGAAGTAAGCGCAGGCTACCCCCCCTGTGGGTCCGAACTCAGAGACCGGTTGACGGTTTCAACACGTGTCACTAATGCTCTTGTGATCTAATGAACATCTCGCATAGTCCGAATCAGAAAAGCCATGTAAAATAAGGGAATCATTATGAAGACACCATAAGACTAATCTAGATGTTCCGATTAGATATCAAAAATTTGTTTAACTGCTTTTAAATGTGATTCTTTGGGGTTAACTTAAAATCTAGCACATAAACAAACGGAAAACATAATATCGGGTCTAGATGCACTCAAATATAATAATGATCCAATCATTCCTCTATATAATATTTGATCAATAGAAATACCAGCTTCATCTTTTCACAATTTTAGTGATGCACTCATAAGAGTATTGACTTGCTTTAGGTTTTCAAATTCAAATCTTTTAAGAATATTATGAACATATTTAGATTGCCAAATAAAAATACCATCATGTCTTTGCGTGATTTGAAATCCTAGAAAATATGTGAGTTCTCATACCAAGCTTATTTCAAATTCATTTTTCATCGCTAAAACTACTTCATTACACAACTCTTCATTAGTGGCTCCAAAAATAATATCATCCTCATAAATTTGCAATATAATTAAATCATTATTAACATGCTTAATGAAGAGTGTGTTATCTGCACTTCTCATAGTAAATCCGTGCTTTAACAAAAATGATGTTAATATTTCATACTAAGCACGTGACGCTTGTTTCAAACCATAAAACATTTTTTTCAATTTATACACATGATTAGGAAATTTTTCATTAATAAAACCGAGGGGTTGTTCAACATATACTTCTTCTTTTATAATCTCGTTTAAAAATGTTCTTTTAACATCCATTTGAAATAATTTAAACATTTTTAAACTCGTGAATGCAAGAAAGATTCTAATTGATTCTAGGCGAGCACCAGGTGCAAAAGTTTCATCAAAATCTACCCCTTCGATTTGTGAATATCCTTGTGCAACTAGTTTAGCTTTATTCTTTGTATTCCTTGAGTCACCATCTAATTTATTTTTAAAAATCCATTTAACACCAACAACCGGATGATTCGATGGTCTTTCTACAAGTTTCCAAACCTTATTACGTTCAAATTGATTTAGTTCTTCATTCATGGCTAAAAACCAAAATTCATTATTTAAAGCGGTTGAAATTTTTTTGGGTTTTATTTCGGATACAAAACACAGGTTTGAAAATAACTCATGTAAAGTAGAACGAGTAGTTACCCCCTTTTGATGGTTCGCCAATTACAGACTCCCTTGGATGGTCCTTTGAAAAATATAGCACACTTAGATGTACATTGTTGAAACCGGCAACCGGTCTCTTGAGAGTTCGAACCCACTGGGGGTGTAGCCTACACCTACTTGCCCCTCACTTGCACTCTTGACCGTGGATGAAGAATTAGGAACAGACCCAAAGCTGTAGCGAGGAGGTCCCGCCACACACTCGGAAGATCTTAGAGAGCTTTCCCTCCCAAACCAATGCTCAGTCGGGCACCTTGGAGGGCACTAACAGCCAACCCAAAACTAGCCTGGAGGAGAGAGCTCAAAAGATCCGATCTCCTCCAAGGTGCCCTTAAGGATCTATTTATAGGTTTTCTAGTCTGGCCTGCAAATAGCATAAATCCGCTTTTTAGTTTTACTAAACGCACCCCAAATTCGTATGTTAACAGCCTAACTCCGTTGTTCTGGATGGCTATTGGCAGCCCACGAAGGGTAGCTAGGTCATTTCCCCCCCTAAAGCCTTCTAGGCGAGTGGCCCGTGAAGGCACCACTCGCCAGACTTCTCGCACACTAGATTCCACAGGGCGAGTGGTCTGTGGGGGCACTACTCGCCTGATACCTGGCTCGCTTGGCGAGTGGGGTTCCGCCCTCACTCGTCTGGCCTCCCGCGCACTCACCCTCCTAAGCGAGTGAATGTCTTCCGATGGGGCTCGCACTCGCCCGGAGGCTCCCTTACTCCCCTGACCTAGGCGAGTGCCCTTCTTGACCTATATCTTGCCTCTTGGCCCTTTAGGACTTGGGGACCAACTCGGTGAATACGGGGTTGTACACAATCTCCGCTCTTTGCGAGCGAGTCCTACGCTCGGAAAGAAAAGTCCAACCCCCAATATTTCGGCGAGTGTTTTGCTGACCTGGAGGGAATCTTTTTGGTGGGCCCCTCCCTTCTGCTATAAATATACCTCAGGTCGTTGCCTTGAGAGTGTCTGTCCTCCAATTACTATTTCTCTTTTTCACCTCTGAGCTCTTGCTGATCAAATGACGTTCATGAGGCCGACGCCGAGACCGCTCTCGCAAGGGTTGATGGATCGCCTTGCTGCCGCGCAGGGGGAGAATACTTCTGGGTCCACTCGATACGCCCTGGCTCTCGTCAAAGAAGGATCCTTCCAAGCCTTACCAGCTAAAGAAGGCCAGGGTGGTCCGGCGAGACCTGACGGCGAGGGAGTCTGCGTCAGAGACTCCTCCCCTCTCCAACATCCCTCCTGACAACACCGCTGAGGTATTATAATCCATCTCGCAACGGTGACGCGATACCTTAATAATTTCAACCACTAGCAGAACCTGCAGGTGACGGAGGGCGGTCCTGGGATAAACCAGGCGAATGTCGTCCCGCCCCCACCTGCCCTCAGAGGTGTTCTACCGGCCCAGGAGCTCGCCCTTCTAGCTACTCCTGGCGGAAACGCGCCTGAGCTTGGTGAGCTTTTTATTACCTTCTCGCATACCTTTTATCTTTTGCCAACTTATTTATCCCGCTTCCTTCCTGCAGCCTCCACCTTCGGGACTACATGGCTTTCCACGACACCGCGTGATCCTCCCCTGACACCGCGAGATCCTCCTCCGACACCGCGCGTCTCTCCCGCTCCCGAGACTACCACCCTCGTGCCCGAGCCGGAGCGCCCGGACGAGAGGGCCACTGGCCACAACCCCCCGTGTACTGACCACGCCGCCACCTCTGCCGCCAACCAGGCATCGCACCGCCCCGGGATGGGGAAATCTCTTCACCCACCTAGCCAGCCATTCGCAGGGCAACCTAGCCTCTCTCGCCGACATCAAGACAAAGAACTTGTGTCAGGTTAGTCACTTCACTCGTTGTGACTTTCTTTTACCAAGGTCAACACACCATATTTATCTAACGTTTTCTCTCGCAGACTTCCGAGAGGCCTCGCCGATGGACCCTCAATACGAGAATGGAGAGGGAATGTTCTTGCCTCCTCCCTCCCCTTGCGATCTTTCAGACTTCCTGGGTGATCCCGCCGACTCTGAGACAATGAAGGCGCGGATGACGGAGGTTCTCGGCAAAGCTCATCTGGATACAGCGAGACCTCGCCAACCAGATCGATGGGCAACGGGCGACCTTTGAGCGTCGGCTGAGCGTCTTCGAGCGAGATTATACGCACCTCATCGGGGAGAAGGAGCGCCAGGGGCGCGGGTGCGAGGAGACTTCTCCTGGGAGGCACATCACGCGGGCTAGGGACCAGATGCGCCTGGTCAACCAAGAGCTTACAACAGTAAGGGCGTATTACTACCCGTGAGTGCCTCCGAGGACAGGGAGGCGAGGCCGGGGTCGATGGCAGTGGGTACAGTACTAAGCCTACCAGCTCTCACCCCCTGTATTCTCCCGCACCTTTGTTATTTTACTTTTCTTTGCTCTCGTGTACTGAACAAGTCGAGATCTGATGCATCTAGCGAACAATTTACCTGTTTTAATGTTTGTCTTCTGCGTGAATTCTATTGCTTCGTCGAATGTTATCTTGCGCAATCCTTTGCTTTCGCTACGCTTTAGTTTTCTTTCGCCTGAAGAGTCTCGCGCGTTGCTTTCGCCACCTGCCGGGGACTGGGGGGTGTGGGCGGGCTGGCTCGAATTCCGAGGTGCCGGGATGGCGCGACCGTTATCCGCACCCCGCGCTTAGGGAATTTACCTCAATTTTTCTATTTTTCCTATAAATAGTCAGCTCACCCACCGCTTATATTACGCTTTATCCTCTTTCCTCCCTTGCTCTCGCGTCAGCACCCGCACCTCTCTCTAGACTTTCCTTCCACCTTCCTTTCGCGAGATGGCCCCCGAACCCGATGGCAGGAGCAGGTGTGCCCAGTCATTCCTCAACCACATCTTCGACACCTGTGACCTGTCCGAAAAGGACTTCGCCGCGACAGTTGTTGATTACATCCTGTCGGGATTCACTGAGCGACGCCCTAGAGGTCGCGACCGCGTCAACCAGCCTTCGCCTGACGCTCTCGCCATCCCCTTGGATCATTTCGAGGTGGGACTCTGGCTCCCCTCTGGCCCGAACTGCGCCAGGCGTTCCGCTACTTCGGCGTAGTTCCCGCTCAGCTGAATCCTAATTCAATCGTGATGCTGGTAGCATTCGTCTGCTACTTGCGGGAGGAGCGGGCTCTGGACTGCTACTTCGGGGAAGAACGGGGTGGCCTTCTTCTCCGGCTAGAGCCCGCTCAAGGTCACCGGTACGGCCAATAAAGTCCATGACTGGACTCGGCGGTTCGTCTTCGTGACCGGGAACTTCGGCAACACTCTCCTCGAGCCGGTGCAGGAGGACGAGTCGACCTTCCGGCCTCCAACGCTGGGAGGTTACGAGGCCAAACTTCATGTGTTCCTCCAGCAGCATGGTATGGACGTCGTGCATCTGCGGAAGCACGTCGGCTCGCTTCCGCTGATCCTGCCGGGAGAGGGTAAGACGAATAATTTCAACCCTAGCTCCCGCTTACTTTCACTCGCTCCTTCTTCTTACTTGACTCTCTTGATGCAGGGGTTCAAAGCCTCCCCCTCCATCCGCCGAATGCGGTCGTGGAGATCTCCCCCGATGACGCCCTTGCCCTCGCGCGGTCCGCCGTCGCGGCCTGCCGCTAGGGTTCGCCTCCCGCGAAGCCAAGCGGGCAGAAGCGGAAGCCCGACGCGGCCACCAGTTCCCTCGCCAAGCGGTCGAAGCCTTCTTCAGCCGCCAAGGGAAAGGCGGTCGCAGACGAGACCCCTAGCTCGAGTGCTCCTGCTGCGGAGGACTCAGCGGTCCAGACCGCCATTGCGCCGACGGAGCCTTCCTCGGGGCCGGTGCCGAGAGGGCATCGAAACTTCCCTCTCGGCGAGAGATATGCGGATGCGGCCGGCGAGCCCCTACTCCAATGGGACCGGCGGGCCAACAGGGTATCCATCTCTACCCTCCTTCCGTCCTGGATGGAGAAGGAGACCACCAGCGGCCAGGCCTACGACCTCTCCTACGCGTTTTACAGCCGCGTGGACGCCTCCGTCTATGATGCTGAGTCCACTCAGATGCTCGCGGGCTATGATGCGCGCTCTCGAGTTGACTCACATGTCTTCTCGCCGCAACATTGATAACTTCTCAAAAGGAAGTTATTTAACTCATTTGTCTGAACTAAATATTCATCATAAAGTGGGGAAATGAGTCTAAATGAAGTAAAAATGCTTGCAAATTAATATTTATTTTATTTGTGACTAATTCAGACTTTTTCCAATATTATATTGCCAAAAATATCAAAGAAATCGACTTGGAGAAAGAAATCTGCCCAAATCTCATGACAAGGAAAATAAGTTGCAACGCATTCTGGGCGAATTTCAGAATTTTTAAATTCAAAATTGACGTCGTTTTTGATTACGATGGGATGCATCTCTTCGTGAGTGGTGGACATTTTTAAGTAAGCAAATTCCTAAAGTATTCAGACACGGAAAGAGAGAAGGATTTTCGGATTAGAGAGAGAAAAAGAAGACCCAATTTCAAAATCCTCCATTGGAGAGTGGCTAGACCAAGGAAGAAGGTAGATCTCCGGGCTGTTCAAACGATCAACGTTGTGAAGAGACTCCTGCAGCGACTAAGCATTAAACCATCATGTTTTGCAAGATCTCTCCAAACGTTTTGTGTGTTACTTCCTTTGCTATGAACTAAATCTCTCTAATCTTGTATTGTGAGAGTACTTAGACTTGTGTGATGAATATTTTCTAGATTTCATTTTGTGTTTGTTTGGTGAATGCTCTTTATTGAATTTATGAAATTATTGTAAAACTTTTGGCCAATGTTTTATCTTTTTACTACGCTTCATAATTCGAGAGATGAGTTGCGTAAGTGCATCATAGATTTGATATAGCATCCGAAGGGAGAAAGAGATTTCCTCTTGGTGTTATCAACCTTGGTTTTCGTTCTTTACGCGGTACTTGTCTCTCCCGAGGGGGAAATAGAGACTAGAGATTTCTGATATCGAGAGGTACGAATTTCTATTTTAAAATCATTGCAAGGCATTTCAGTGCACTTTTATCACAAAGTTTTATTCATAGATTCATCGCACTTGACTAAGGAAATCACGATACAAGATTATTTCTCAATACTGATAAGAAAGTATTTCTCCAAGGAACTGGAATCTATTTAGTTTTAAATCTTCATCTATTTTTCTTTTATTACTTTTCAAAATCATATTACCTAATTTACTTGGATTTAAAGAAAAGACTTGACTAGTAATTGTAAGCACTGAATTGAACACCTCTCTGTGGGAACGATCTTAACTCACTTTATATTACTTGACACGACACGTGCACTTGCGTGTATTACGTATACCTATTTCAGGCGTATCAAGCATCACCCTTGCGCGGAACCTGGCCGAAGTCGAGAAGACCCGCGATGACGTCTCCGCCGAGGTCTTGGCCGTGAAGCAGCAATTGGCGACCGCCGAGGCCCTTCTCGCCAGCCGCCCAGACCGAGAGGTGAGCGTGTCTCCTCGTAGTGATTTAAGCTCTCTCGTTTCTGTCTTCTCCCGCGCTAATTCTCTTTTATCTCGCAGGATATAGCCAATTACGACACCCTACTCGTGCGGGCGGGCATCCTTGAGGAACGAGTCAAGGAACTGGAGGACAAGAACCAAAGGTTGCGAGATGTCGTTGTCCCACCGCCTCCTGCGGAGAGGGATACTCGACATCTTTATTCTAACGCCGAGTTCGAAGGACTGATGCAGAGGTCCGCCCAAGGAGCAGCGAAGCACGCGCTGGTGGTGCTCTGAAGAGCCGGGCTCTTGAAGGAAGAGGGCGAGAGGATTCTGGCCCACCAAGTGCTACCTGAACTCTTCGCTCGGGGGAATGACCCAGCGGATGAAGCTGGTCCTGAGCTGGAGTTCGGCGACCTTCCTTCTCCTGGCGGGAGCAGCGGATCTTCCAGCGAGAAGGCTGATGACCACACCTGAAGACCTGTCTTTTTTTTCTTTTTTCTTTTCCTTCAGATGTAATGCGAGAAGTTTCCTTTTGTAATTTCTTTACAATGAAATGAAATGAAATACTTTTGCTTTCGTTTGTGATTGTTGTTCTTATTATATATTTCTCTTCCTGCATCTCTCGCTTTTATCAGCTGATAGCTCGCGCGCTCGTACGCTATTTCGCGTGTTCTCGCTCTTTCGCGCATGCACTTGCATATCGCTTGCCCGCTCTAGTACCAATGACCTTTAGCCCTAGGTCGTGACTGATACGCTCTCGTCGCACAAGCGCGACACGCGGTCGCAACCCTTTCGCACTCGTTCGAGCCTTTTCGGTACTTAGACGGTTTTGTTGGTTTCTGTCGGGAGCGTAACTGCGTCGAGAACCCACTTCGTCTCGCTCAATTCGTGCATCCCTTGGGGCTGGCTAACACCCCACTGCGCTTTCGCTGGGCAAGTGCCCTTCTCGATCGATACCATTCGCCGACGAGTGACCTTCTCGATCGATACTATTCGCCAACTTTATACTGAGACTTACCCTGTGTTAATCTTCCCCTTGTTGGATTTTCCTTTCATACCTTGCCTTCCTCATGGGTTACCTTCGAGTGGGCCTACGACCCTGCCAGCTAGGTGAGAGCCTGGTCAACGGGTCTGCTCGGGGCTAACTGCATTTGAGACCTGCCACCGAGTGAGCCTACAACCCTGCCAACTAGGTGAGAGTCTGGTCAGCGGGTCTGCTTGGGGCCAAACACTTTGAAACTTTCCTTCCACCGAGTGAGCCTACGACCCTGCCAGCTAGGTGCGAGCCTGGTCAGCGGGTCTGCTCGGAGCTAACTGCCTTTGAGACCTGCCACCGAGTGAGCCTACGACCCTGTCAGCTAGGTGAGAGTCTGGTCAGCGGGTCTGCTCGAGTCCAAACACTTTGAAACTTTCCTGCCACCGAGTGAGTCTACGGCACTGTCAGCTAGGTGCGAGTCTGGTCAGCGGGTCTGCTTGGGGCCAATCACGTTGAAACTTTCCTGCCACCGAGTGAGCCTACGATCCTGTCAGCTAGGTGAGAGCCTGGTCAGCGGGTCTGCTCGGGGCCAAACACATTGAAACTTTCCTGCCACCGAGTGAGCTTACGACCCTGCCAACTAGGTGCGAGCCTGGTCTGCGGGTCTGCTCGGGGCCAATCACTTTGAAACTTTCCTGCCACTGAGTGAGCATACGGTCCTGCCAGCTAGGTGCAAGCCTGGTCAGCGGAACTGCTCGGGGTCAATCACTTTGAAACTTTCCTGCCACCGAGTGAGTCTACGACCCTGTCAGCTATGTGCGAGCCTGGTCAGCGGGTCTGCTCGGGGCCAATCACTTTGAAACTTTTCTGCCACCGAGTGAGCCTACGGCCCTGCCAGCTAGGTGCGAGCCTGATCAGCGGGTCTGCTCGGGGCCAATCACTTTGAAACTTTCCTGCCACCGAGTGAGCCTACGGCCATGTCAGCTAGGTGCGAGCCTGGTCAGCGGGTTTGCTCGGGGTCAATCACTTTGAAACTTTCCTGCCACCGAGTGAGCTTACGACCCTGCCAGCTAGGTGCGAGCCTGGTCAGCGGGTCTGCTCGGGGCCAATCACTTTGAAACTTTCCTACCACCGAGTGAGCCTACGACCCTGCCAGCTAAGTGCGAGTCTGGTCAGCGGGTCTGCTCGGGGACAATCACTTTGAAACTTTCCTGCCACCGAGTGAGCCTGCGGCCCTGCCAATAGGTGCGAGACTGGTCAGCGAGTCTGCTCGGGGCCAATCACTTTGAAACTTTCCTGTCACCGAGTGAGTCTACGACCCTGCCAGCTAGGTGCGAGCCTGATCAGCGGGTCTGCTCGGGGCCAAAAACTTTTGAAACTTTTCATCATCACCTCGCAAGCAATTACGCCACATATAAAGAAAAGCGAAGTTTAAAGAATAAGTATTTTTATTACATGAACTTAAGGGTAGAAGCGCTGCAAGTCATCACCACTCCACGTGTGACCGATGGACTCGCCTTCCCCATTCTCGAGGCGATATCCCCCCGACTTTAAGGCTTCTTCAACGACATAGGGGCCCTCCCAGTTGAGATTGAGCTTCCCTACCGCGGTTGACCTTCCGGCCGCGTCGACCTTTTTTAACACGAGGTCCCCCTTCTCGAATTGCTTGATCCAAACGTGTTTGTCAAAATACATAGCGCCTGACTCTTTCGTCCATTCGAACTTTTGATTGCCACGTAACACTTTGAAAAAGGGGGAGCATTTCTGCCCCGCCCGGGAGAGAAACCTACTCAACCCCGCGAGCTTTCCAGTCAGGCGCTGGACTTCCTTAATTAGCATTTCACGGCGATCCTAATTCCATTATAGCTTTCACTTTGTCCGGGTTAGGCTCCACCCCCGCCGAGGTAAGGAGGTGACCCAGAAACTTCCCCTTGCTGGCCCCGAAGATACATTTCGAAGGATTCAGCCTCATCTTGAGCCTGCGCAGAGTGGCAAAGGTCTCTTCAAGATCCTGGAGGTGGGAGCTTACATCTTTGCTCTTCACCATGAGGTCATCCACTTATACCTCCAAGTTCCTTCCCTTTTGTTCTCGAAAGACTCGGTCCATCATCCTCTGGTACGTCGCCCCTGCATTTTTTAGTTCAAACGACATCATCTTATAGCAGTAGCACCATTCTCTCGTGATGAAGGAGACATCCTTGACGTCTGGTGGGTGCATCCTGATCTGACGATAACCTGAAAAAGCATCTAAAAAACTCATCACAGAAAAACCGACGACTGAGTCAACCAGCGTGCCGATTCGATGCAAAGGGTAACAATCCTTAGGCAGGTTTTGTTTAAAAGGGAAAAATCGATACACATTCTCTAGCGGTCATCGTCTTTCTTTATCATGGCGACATTGGAGACCCAGCCTGGATACTGGATCTCTGATACAAAACCTGCTTTGAGGAGCTTCTCCACTTCCTCGCGGATCGGCTCCTCCAGCTTGTCGGCAATGACCCTCCTCTTCTGTCGGATGGGGCGGGTTACTGGCTCGAGGTTGAGTCGGTGGCAGGCCACGTCCGCGTTGATGCCCGGCATGTCTGTCGCACTCCATGCGAAGATGTCCACGCTCCTTTGGATGCACTCCAACATCTTCTCCCTGTCCTCTGGACCGAGGCCCCCACTGACTCGCGCCTTCTCTACTTTCCCCTCCCGGGTGGTGACCTTCATCTCGACTACTTCTTCCGCCGCCTCAAGCCGGGATGGCTCTTCCCATCTGTCTCTTGCCTCCCCTCTTTCGGCTAGGGTCTCCTCTTCTACTGCATCCTCCTCCTCCATCGGCTCGGCAGGCTCCTCCTGAGTCGCATCCGTCTCCTCTTCCCGGATGCTATTCTTTCCTTCTTCCTCTCCCTCTGCCTTCCTCTCTTCTTCTGCCCCTGCGGCCCCCTCATCTCTCTATCTACCTTCTCAGCCTCCGCCATCCAGGAGATGGTGTTGACGGCAGTCACATAGCACTGCCTCGCCACCTTTGCATCGCACCGGATTCGGACCTGGACTCCTCCGCTGTGGAACTTCAAGCACTGATGGAAGGACGAGGGAACGCATCGGAAGGTGCTGATGAGAGAGCGTCCGAAAATCGCATTATAGCTGCTCGGAGCGTCGACAATGACGAATCGACAGTTCCTCGGGACCCCTCCCAACGTCACCTGGAGGCCAACTCCTCCCTCGACCTCCCTCCTCTCCCCTGAGAACCCAAATAACGGCCCATTCGAGGCATGCACCCTCTTCGCCTCTACCTCCATCGCATCGAAGGCCTTCTTGAAGATTACATTCACGGAGCTCCCGTTGTCGACCAAGATCCGGGAGACCGTGAAGTTCTCGATTGCCGTCTGGATCACCAAGGCGTCACAGAACGAGTCTTCATAGTCTGACATGTCTTCTGTTGAGAAGGTGAGCTTCTCCGAGGGGGGTGGGGGGTGGGGGGGGGGGGGAGGTCGACGCGACACTCCTCCTAAACATCGATTGGAAGCTCCTCTTGCGAGTTGTCTCTATCCCAACCCCGCCATGGATCACTCTGATCCCCCTGGATCCCACATCTGTTTTATCTTCACACCTATCCTCCCCCTCTCCGGGTAACACTTCCTCGATCCTCACTGGTCGTTGTTGCTGCTGACCTCTAACCCACATCTCTAGAAACTCTGGGCAGGTGGCCGTCGCGTGACCTTCCTCCTGGTGGAAGTCACAATAGGGCAACACCACCCTGCCTCCTCTTCCCCCTCTTCCTCTTCCTCCTCTTCCTCGGCCTACTGTCACGGTTTGCTCCTAGGGGAGGTGAGGGGGTCTGGGACCTTGCCTCCATCCCGGATGATTGACCCTCCCTTGCCCCCTTCCCTGGTAAACTCTTTCCTGACCTCGCGTTGATCCCTCTTGGGTCTCCAAGCTAGCCGGTTATTGGGCTCCTGATATCCCCAATCGCGCTGCTGCCCCTGAAACCCCAGACCTCTGGGTTCATCTCTCCTTCTAGATTCCTGTTGCCTCACCTCTGGCTCACAAAGCCTTGTCAACCTTTTTGCAAACTCTGGGTTGGCGGCCTCCCCTTCAATCTCTTCCGCCACCCTCTCCATCAATTCCTCGAAGGATTGAGGGGTCTTTCGCTTCAGGTTCATTTTGAAGAACTCCTCCTGCAGCCCCACTATGAAGACCAGCTGGAGGGTGAACTTTCGCACGTCCTGGACGAGCAGGACTGTTGAAACCGACAACTCGGTCTCCGTGGAGTTCGGGGTCCCAAAAAAGGGGTGGTCTCACACCTACTTTATAGGTTTTCCAAGTTGGGCTGCAAATAGCCAAAAACCGATCTGCCAGATTACCAAAATACCCTCGGATCTGGACTGCGAATAGCCAAAACTGGACTGCAAATAGCCAAATCCCGCTGTTCTGGGATACTAAACGCAGACCACCCCCCCTCCTCTGGAACTGGGCGAGAGGGGTTACCTCGCGGAGCTCGGCGCGGGCGAGAGAGGGGGGGGGGGGGGGGGGGGGGGGGGGCACCCTCCCCTCTCGCCCCTAGCTGGGCGAGGGCGAGAGGGGGGCACCCGCCCCTCCCCTCTCGCCCCTACCTGGGCGCGGGCGAGAGGGGGGGCACCCGCCCCTCCCCTCTCGCCCCTAGCTGGGCGAGGGCGAGAGGGGGGCACCCGCCCCTCCCCTCTCGCCCCTAGCTGGGCGCGGGCGAGAGGGGGGGCACCCGCCCCTCCCCTCTCGCCCCTAGCTGGGCGCGGGCGAGGGGGGGGCACCCGCCCCTCCCCTCTCGCCCCTAGCTGGGCGAGGGCGAGAGGGGGGCACCCGCCCCTCCCCTCTCGCCCCTAGCTGGGCGCGGGCGAGAGGGGGGGCACCCGCCCCTCCCCTCTCGCCCCTAGCTGGGTGCGGGCGAGAGGGGGGGCACCCGCCCCTCCCCCTCTCGCCTCTTACTCTTCTTCTGGTGAGAGTTACGGGGGTTCGCCGGGCGATACCCAAAGGTCTTAAGACCCCTTGGGTCTAGTCGACACGTCTCGGCGGCCCTCCACGGTGGGCCTCACTCGATGGATATGGGGGTTGTACACAATCCCCGCTCTTTGCGAGGTTGGCACAACCTTGGAAAGAAAAGTCCAAGCCCAAATATCCATCGAGGGGGGCAGAACCTTGCCCCCGAGGCACGTTTGCCCCATCCGAGGATCATTCGACCCACCCAGCTAGTGAGAGCCTGGAGTGAGGAGGACATCTCGATGGCAAGCTTTTCCTTCCGAGGATCATTCGACCCACCCAGCTAGTGAGAGCCTGGAGTGAGGAGGACATCTCGGCGTTGAACTTACCCATCCGAGGATCATTCGACCCACCCAGCTAGTGAGAGCCTGGAGTGAGGAGGACATCTCGACGGCAAGCTCTTCCTTCCGAGGATCATTCGACCCACCCAGCTAGTGAGAGCCTGGAGTGAGGAGGACATCTCGGCGTTGAACTTACCCATCCGAGGATCATTCGACCCACCCATCTAGTGAGAGTTTGGAGTGAGGAGGACATCTCGATGGCAAGCTCTTCCTTTCGAGGATCATTCGACCCACCCAGCTAGTGAGAGCCTGGAGTGAGGAGGACATCTCGACGTTGAACTTACCCATCCGAGGATCATTCGACCCACCCAGCTAGTGAGAGCCTGGAGTGAGGAGGACATCTCGATGGCAAGCTCTTCCTTCCGAGGATCATTGGACCCACCCAGCTAGTGAGAGCCTGGAGTGAGGAGGACATCTCGGCGTTGAACTCACCCATCCGAGGATCATTCGCCCCACCCAGCTAGTGAGAGCCTGGAGTGAGGAGGACATCTCGATGGCAAGTTCTTCCTTCCGAGGATCATTCGACCCACCCAGCTAGTGAGAGCCTGGAGTGAGGAGGACATCTCGGCGTTGAACTTACCCATCCGAGGATCATTCGACCCACCCAGCTAGTGAGAGCCTAGAGTGAGGAGGACATCTCGATGGCAAGCTCTTCCTTCCGAGGATCATTCGACCCACCCAGCTAGTGAGAGCCTGGAGTGAGGAGGACATCTCGGCGTTGAACTCACCCATCCGAGGATCATTCGACCCACCCAACTAGTGAGAGCCTGGAGTGAGGAGGACATCTCGACGGCAAGCTCTTCCTTCCGAGGATCATTCGACCCACCCAGCTAGTGAGAGTCTGGAGTGAGGAGGACATCTCGGCGTTGAACTTACCCATCCGAGGATCATTCGACCCACCCAGCTAGTGAGAGCCTGGAGTGAGGAGGACATTTCGATGGCAAGCTCTTCCTTCCGAGGATCATTCGACCCACCCAGCTAGTGAGAGCCTGGAGTGAGGAGGACATCTGGCGTTGAACTCACCCATCCGAGGATCATTCGACCCACCCAGCTAGTGAGAGCCTGGAGTGAGGAGGACATCTCGATGGCAAGCTCTTCCTTCCGAGGATCATTCGACCCACCCAGCTAGTGAGAGCCTGGAGTGAGGAGGACATCTCGATGGCAAGCTCTTCCTTCCGAGGATCATTCGACCCACCCAGCTAGTGAGAGCCTGGAGTGAGGAGGACATCTCGACGGCAATCTCTTCCTTCCGAGGATCATTCGACCCACCCAGCTAGTGAGAGTCTGGAGTGAGGAGGACATCTCGGCGTTGAACTTACTTCTCATATAAGCAAAATAACTTCATCCATCTAATGAGGGGATTTCCCTTGTCAAAACCTCCTGGCCCAACCAGCGAGGGGTAGAATTTGCTACAAAGGAAAGCGACAAAAAACAAAAATAAACACAACATACCCCCCCCCCTGGCACTCGCTTCTCAGGCTGCTTGCGCGAGATGATCATTCCTCTGCTTCTCCTGCCACTCCCATCCTGCTCATGCTCTCCATGATCTTTTCCATCTCCTCCGCCCCTGCTTGCCAAGAGATGCTGTTGACGGCTGTGACGTAGCAGTGCCTCGCCATCCTGGGGTCTCCGCGGATCCTGACTTGGATTCCTCCAGTGTTGAACTTGAGGCACTGGTGGAAGGACGATGGTACGCATCGGAAGGCGCTGATGAGGGGTCTTCCGAAGATGGCATTATAACTGCTAGGAGCGTCAACTATGACGAACCGACAGTTCCTTGAGCCTCCCCCCATCGTCACTTGGAGTCCAACTCCACCCTCTACCTCTTTCCTTTCTCCGGAGAATCCGAATGAGGGCCCATCTGAGGCCAGCACCCTCCTTGACTCCACCTTCAACTCGTCAAATGCCTTCTTGAAAATGACGTTGACAGAGCTCCCGTTGTGAACGAGGATCCGAGAGACAGTGTAACCTTCGATGGCTGTCTGAATGACTAGCGCATCACAGAATGGATCCTCGTGATCTGGCATGTCCCTGCTTGAGAAAGTGATTTTCTCCTCGGGAGGTGGGTCCTGTGACGTTGAAGCGACGCTGCGTCGAAATACGACGTGGAGGCTTGCCTTACGAGTGGCCTCGATCACTACCCCCCCCCCCCCCCGTGGATCACCGCGACCCGTCCTTTGGCTCCTATGTCAGTTCGGTCCTCGCAGATATCGTCGTCCACTACTGCTCCAGGTGGAACTTCTTCAATCCGCACCGGCGGCTGCTGTTGTGTCTGACCTCTCGCCTCTCTCACCTCCAAGAACTCTGGGCAGGTAGTTGTTGCATGCCCCTCTGTTTGGTGGTAGTCGCAGTATGGCACCGCCCTTCCCCCCCTTCTCCTACGGGCTGGGATGTCTCTTGCTTCGACTCCTCCTCCTCTTCGAATCGCCATAGCTTGAGCTGGTGGGGGTAGGAGCTGCCTGGGGGCTTGCCTCCAAGGAGGAGGGTTGGGCCTCCCTTGGCCTCCGTAGAAGTTTCCCCCTCCTTGGGCGAGACCCCTCCCTTGCTCCTGACCCCCCTGGGGTCCCTGGTACCCTTGACCCCTCTGCTCTTCCCTCCTCCTTCCTTCCTGCTGCCTGGGGCCACCTTGCTCTCTTGGCTCGGCCTCTACCAACTTTGCCAACTTCTTTGCCAGCCCCGGGTTTGCCGCCTCGGTGGCTACCTCCTTTGCAGCTTTTTCCATCAGGTCCTCAAAGGACAAGGGAGGCTTCCTAGTTAGGCGCATTTTGAAAAGGCTCTCTCGTAGCCCTACGGTGAAAGTCATCTGGAGGGCATACCCTGGCACCTCCTGGATGTTCTGGATCTCCTCCTGGAATCTGTCCATGTACTGGGCCAACGTCTCCCCGTGCCTCTGCTTGATCAGGAAAATGGACTCAGCATTCTTCTTCCTCTTCTTGGATGTGGAGAAGCGTAGCTGGAAGCTTCGGCCCAAGTCCTCGAAGCTGTAAATGGAGCCAACCGGGAGCTGGTGGAACCAGTCCCTAGCTTTGTCCCTCAGGGTGGTGGCGAAGAGACGACACTTGAACGCGTCCGTCATGGGCCTGATGGAGACGGTGTCCTCGAACCACTGCAGGTGCTGGACGGGATCATCCTTCCCGGTATAAAAAGTCATGTTGGGCTCCTTGAAGCCTTCCGGGATGGGAGCCGAGATGATCAGCTCGCTAAAGGGTGACCCCCCACTCGCCGGCTTCGCGAGCTCCACTCGCGCGACTCCTGCTCCGAGCGAGACCCCACTCACCGGGCTAGGAAAAAGCACTCGCCCGACGAGGTCCCGCTCGCCACTCTCAGTCATTGGTTCCTTGCCTGGCCGACCCCTTGGGGCAACCTCTCCTGACCCCCCCTGGGCGAGCACCCCTTGCGACCCAGAAGGCGGTGTCTGGGGGAGGGAGCTGAGCAGTCACCTCCCCTGGTGATGCATTGGAGCAGCTCCATGATTCCCTTGATGGCCGCCATGAACTCTCCCCTTCCTACCACCTCACTTGGGATATGAGACCCCTCATCGTCTCCTCCTCCGAGGTCTCCTGCCATGAGATTTGGTTCAAGAACTTCTGTGCTGCCCACTCTCCACGCTCACCGCACCAAAAATGTTGAAACCGACAACTCGGTCTCCGTGGAGTTCGGGGTCCCAAAAAAGGGGTGGTCTCACACCTACTTCTCTCGAGCCAACTCTCTAGGCAAGAGCACTTGGACTTGGAAACGGACCCTAGGCTACAGCGAGGAGGTCCCACCTCACACCCGGAAGACCTGAGAGATCTTCCCCTCCCTAGCACCAAAGGAGAGCTCTAAGGGAAGGAGAAGATCCGAAATTTGGAAATCTAGAAGTCCTCTCCCTTGGTGCCCCTTAGGGTCTATTTATAGGTTTTCCAAGTTGGGCTGCAAATAGCCAAAAACCGATCTGCCAGATTACCAAAATACCCTCGGATCTGGACTGCGAATAGCCAAACTGGACTGCAAATAGCCAAATCCCGCTGTTCTGGGATACTAAACGCAGACCACCCCCCCCCCCTCCTCTGGAACTGGGAGAGAGGGGTTACCTCGCGGAGCTCGGCGCGGGCGAAAGAAGGAGGGGGGGGGGGGGGGGGGGGGGGGGGGGGGGGGGGGGGGGGGCACCCGCCCCTCCCCTCTCGCCCCTAGCTGGGCGAGGGCGAGAGGGGGGGCACCCGCCCCTACCTGGGCGCGGGCGAGAGGGGGGGCACCCGCCCCTCCCCTCTCGCCCCTAGCTAGGCGCGGGCGAGAGGGGGGGCACCCGCCCCTCCCCTCTCGCCCCTAGCTGGGCGCGGGCGAGAGGGGGGGCACCCGCCCCTCCCCTCTCGCCCCTAGCTGGGCGAGGGCGAGAGGGGGGGCACCCGCCCCTCCCCTCTCGCCCCTAGCTGGGCGCGGGCGAGAGGGGGGGCACCCGCCCCTCCCCTCTCGCCCCTAGCTGGGTGCGGGCGAGAGGGGGGGCACCCGCCCCTCCCCCTCTCGCCTCTTACTCTTCTTCTGGTGAGAGTCACGGGGGTTCGCCGGGCGATACCCAAAGGTCTTAAGACCCCTTGGGTCTAGTCGACACGTCTCGGCGGCCCTCCACGGTGGGCCTCACTCGATGGATATGGGGGTTGTACAAGGACCTCTTCCTGGAACCTATCCACATAATGGGTCAGCGACTCCCCTGGCCCTTGCTTAATCTTGAAGAGTGTCTCGGCATCCTTCTTCCTTTTCTTCGATGTTGAGAAGCGCAACCGGAAGCTCCGATGCAGATCCTCGAACGCGTAAATGGAACCCACGGGGAGCTGGTGGAATCAGTCCCTCGCCTTCTCCTTCAGGGTGGTGGCAAAGAGCCGGCATTGGAAGACATCCATCATGAGTAGGATAGAGACCATGTCCTCGAACCATTACAGGTGTAGGACTAGGTCATCCTTGCCGGTATAGTAAGACATTTTCGGCCTGCTGAACCCCTCTGGAACCGGAGCAGAGAGGATCAACTCACAAAAGGGGCTTCCCTCCCCTGCCCGGCGAGTGGTTCGCTCTCGCGGAGTCAGCTCGCAAACCTCTGCACTCGTCGGGCTACTGAATAGCTGGCGCCCGAGGAGATCTCGCCCACTCGTCTCCGCCGCCACCTCCTTCCCGAGCCGTTGGCGGGAGCATTCTCGCCTATCTGCTGGGGCGGGACCACCGGAACTGCGGGTGTCTCGCATTCGCCTCTCGTGGCGAAAGCCAGCTGCAAGGTCTGCAGGACCTCTCGCTTGAAGTCTTCGAACATTCCCACCACCCCACTCGCAGGCGGTTGCGAGTGGCCTTGGTCAGATTCATCTCCATCTCCAGACATGGAGCTCAGCTTGAGATTTTCTTGCACAGGCTACGGTCCACGCTCACCGCACCAAAAATATTGAAACCGGCAACCGATCTCTTGAGTTCGGACCCACCCACTTGCCCCTCACTTGCACTCTTGACTGTGGATGAAGAATTAGGAACATACCCAAAGCTGTAGCGAGGAGGTCCCGCCACACACCCGAAAGATCTTAAAGAGATTCCCCTCTCAAACCAATGCTCAGTCGGGCACCTTAGAGGACACTAACAGCCAACCCAAAACTAGCCTGGAGGAGAGAACTCAAAAGATCCGATCTCCTCCAAGGTGTCCTTAAGGGTCTATTTATAAGTTTTCTAGTCTGGCCTGCAAATAGCATAAATCCGTCTTTTAGTTTTACTAAACGCACCCCAAATTGGTCTATTAACAATCTAACTCCGCTGTTCTGGATGGCTATTGGCAGCCCACGAAGGGTAGCTAGGTCATTTCCCCCCTAAAGCCTTCTGGGCGAGTGGTCTGTGAAGGCACCACTCGTCGGGCTTCTCGCACACTAGATTCCATCGGGCGAGTGGTCTGTGGGGGCACTACTCGCCTGATACCTAGCTCGCTTGGCGAGTGGGGTTCCGCCCTCACTCGTCTGGCCTCCCGCGCACTCGCCCTCCTAAGCGAGCAAATGCCTTCCGATGGGGCTCGCACTCGCCCGGAAGCTCCCTTACCTCCCCTGACCTGGGCGAGTGCCCTTCTTGACCTATATTTTGCTTCTTGACCTTTTAGGGCCTGGGGACCCACTCGGCGAATACGGGGTTGTACATACATATTCTTTTTTTCTTCTTCTTTCTCCTCTTTTTCTTCTTCTTTTATTCGGAGCTCAGCAGACTTCTCTCTGTTCACTCGACATCGAACTACATGAACGGTTCTTCTTTTGGTGTATGTCGATGACATCCTAATCACAGGAGATGATTCAAAGGGAATACAAGCGGTCAAACAACATCTTAGTTCCGTTTTTCAAACAAAAGATATGGGGAACCTCTGATACTTCCTTGGTCTGGTGATCGCAAGACATCCTGATGGACTTGTCCTCTCTCAATGGAAGTACTGTCTCGACCTTCTTCAAGATGCTGGCTATTCTGGATGCAAGTCGATTAACACCCCGATGGATTTCAATCACAAGCTGTGTGCGCATGCATCTGATACAGATCTTCTTCCAAATCCAGAATATTATCGACGACTCGTTGGAAAATTTATTTACCTAACGATCACGAGACCAGACATATCCTTTGCAGTTGGGGTAGTCAGCCGGTTTATGCATTCCCCTCGGATATCTCATCTACAGGCCGTCGAGTGAATCCTAAGATATCTAAAAACAGCCATTGGTCAAGAGCTGGTATACAAAACCTCTTCTTCTACTCCAACATTGGTTGGGTATTCAGATGCAGTTTATGTTGGTTCCCTGAACGATCTGCGGTCTACCAGTGGTTTTGTTACCTACTTTGGAGGTCACCTTGTGACCCGGCGCAGTAAGAAACAAGTTATGGTTGCTCGATCATCAGCTGAAGCTGAATACCGGTCGATGACATCAGTTGTCTCTGAGCTTACATGGCTTGAAAGTCTCCTCGCTGATTTAGGAGTAAAACTTCCCTCACCAGCTACCTTACTATGTGACAGTCAAGCTGCTATACACAGCGAAGAATCTAATCTTCCACGAAACAACGAAACACATTGAAGTTGACTGCCACTTCATTAGGGAGAAAGTTCAAATGAAGAAGCTAGAATTGAAGCATATTCCGGACACTGACCAAGTTGTTGATGTTCTCACTAAAGCCCTATCGAGTACCTTATTTTATCAATTCCTGTCTAAGTTGGGTGCCTACGACTTGTACGCTTCAGCTTGTGGGGGAGTGTTAGAAAAGACCATGTAAATGCCCATGATTGTGGCCCATTTAATCTCTTTTTTATATTAGTCTCACATCTTGTATAAGGGGATTCTTCTCTCTTTCTCTCTCCTATATATTTGTATTCATACATTGTATTTGATTTAGAACGAGTATATACAAGGTTCAGTATTTTTCTACAATCTTATAAGACTCGACATTCACTCTCATATATACGAGTGCCAGACACGGGGCTCCGCCCCTACGGCCAAGCGCAACAGTACCCGGCCGGCGACTGCGGGCTTCGCCCGCCCTTGACACGATGTTGTCGGGAGGCCTTCGGCCGCATCCAGGAGGGCTTCGCCTGAGCTCGATGAGTCTGTGGGCTGCACCCGCATCAGGCGGGTTGTGCCCGCAACATATACATACGAGTACTCCAAATGATTGTAAAAAAATATTCATCAATATTATAATATTTATTTTGTAAAAAAATATACTTATATACTTAAAAAAATTATTTTTGTTTTTTTCTCTCTCTCTCTTCTCTTTCTTCCTCTCTCTCTCTCTTTCTCTCTCTATAATCCTAGTCTTTAAGTGAAAAGAATGAGGGTATAATGGACCTTATGAACGTTGCACTAAAGAGCAATTTTCCTTTATATAATAGTATATATGTGTATATATATATCCCTAAAATTATAATATATTGTAATTAAAAAACCCGGTTATTATTAACACTTTAAAAATAGTTATCTGCAACTATTTGATATCCGCATTATACTATTTCAAAGAAAAAATTCCACAAACAATGTTTTTCATCTTTTTTTTTACTTCTCTCTCATTTGGCCATGAAGAAGCAGATGAATCTATGTGTTTTCCTTCCCCTACTCATAGCTTACCTATGTCTCGAATCCGGTGGATAGTTTCAGCACCTGCCTTTCGATCCGACAAGCATTTTCTCCTTTGGGTTTATGATAGACTATTGAACGAAGAACGAGACATGCTTGCAATAAACGGAAAAACGGATACAATCCGGCGCGGACGCCGGCCAAGATCTAGGAGGCTGGTTCCTCCTAAGACCCCTCTCTCAAATGAGAGTCAAAACCCTAAGATCTCAAAGAAGCTCTCAACACAAACCACTCCCTCTTATATATATGAGGGAGGGAAACCCAAATACAAAATACTTTAACTAAATAATTAATATTAATTAATCAATATTAATTAATCAATATTAATTAATGAACTAATAATAATCAGTATCATGGCGGCTTCCAAACGCGCCCCTGTGACTCCTGCCAGATGGTGTGCTCCGGCAAATGCAATGTCGTAACAATATGCCGTCCTTGAAAATTGACCTTGGCCCCAAGGTCAACATTATAAAATTTGTCGGGGTCTTTAACAATGGGAGGGATGTATAATGTGTAGTTGCTCGGTGTAAAAGATATGACGAGAGGGGGTGATAGAAGATGAGGGGTATGTGTTGGTGGGGGCAGCGATGTGTTTAGAGGGAGGTGAAACGTCGTCTTGAAAAATACTAAGAGGGTGCAGCAGTGGGTGAAGAAAAAAATACGAATTGAGGGGAAAAGTGGGATGTGATAGGGCAAAGGGGAAAATACAAGTGAGGAAAAGACAAAAATTAAAGTGGGATGGGTTTGCTTAATGTGCGGCTCGAGGACAGGGAGGCTAGCGTGGGAAATAGGAGAGAACAAGTGCCAGCGGGCGCGTGGCACGATGGCTGGGAGAAGCGAGCTCCTGCGTAGATTGTGAGGCGGGGTGGGGGGAGTTGTATCGTTGCCAGCGGGTAAGGAGAACGACAGGTCGTGGTCGGTTGGAAAGAAAAAGGGATGGCTCAGAAAAAGGTGCGGCTGGATGGGATGTGGAGGCAGTGCGTCGAATGCGATAGGCGGAGGTGGAGGCGCGGGCTGCGATCGTTGTTGCGGGGAAGAAGAATCGAAGGGGCGAGCTGCTGGGGTGTTGAGGACGAGAGTCCGGTTCTTGCGGGAGAGCTGGCCGAGGGCTGCAGTATACCGTATGGTGGGTCGGATCGCGAGCGCGACGGAGAGGGCGGGTTGATGTGCTCGATGCGCAAGTCTCTGGAGGCCATCGTCCGGCTGGAGAGTTAGGTCGGGAAGTAGCGGCGCTGAGGGAGGAGGTGGCGACGCTAGCATGGACGGTGGAGTACCGCTGCTGTGGGACGGCTGGGAGCCTCGGCGTGGAGCGGCGTTGGCGCAGGTATGGTCCGGAGGCAGGGACCTGTCCAGACGGCCCCTCTCTTGGGCGTTGCCGGAAACGGCCGCTGATGGTTGTCCGCTGCTGCTGTGTGCTGCTGCTGTGGGTGGTTGGTCGGCACGGCGTTGGAGCAAGGGCTGCAAGGATGCAGACAGCGAGGCGAGGAGGTTGTCGTGGATGTCGCAGCGGCGTGCGATGGAGGCGAGATGGCGGTCGATGGGGTTAAGGCGGCTGTCCATCGTGGCATGAGCCCCGGCGGTTTGGAGGAGCGGACGGGGGAGGCAGGTCGGACCATTGATAGACTATTGAACGAAGAACGAGACATGCTTGCAATAAACGGAAAAAACGGATACAATCCGGCGCGGACGTCGGCCAAGATCTAGGAGGCTGATTCCTCCTAAGACCCCTTTCTCAAATGAGAGCCAAAACCCTAAGATCTCAAAGATGCTATCAACACAAACCACTCCCTCTTATATATATGAGGGAGGGAAACCCAAATACAAAATACTTTAACTAAATAATTAATATTAATTAATCAATATTAATTAATTAACTAATAATAATCAGTATCATGGCGGCTTCCAAACGCGACCCTGTGACTCCTGCCAGATGGTGTGCTCCGGCGGATGCAATGTCGTAACAGTTTCTCAAAGTCAACTCCTCTAACTTCAGCATCGCCGTCATCCACCTCCCGTCGAGCCAGACGGTCTGGCGAGCTTCCCCCGTCGATCCCGCTCAAGCATCCAGCTCACCTTCTCTCTCACTCAACGACAGTCTCGTCTTCTCCGATGTAGAAACAAGGGTACTCTAGTCCAACTCCAATCACCGTTGGCGATCGGGTTATCCTCCTCAACTCCTCTAATCTCCAAATGCTAAAGCATACAGAAATCAACCCGTTCTCTGGCAAAGCTTCGATTTTCCGTCGGACACAATCGTGGAAAATAATTAGAATAACAAACGCCAGATTCTGATCTGCTGCATTCACGTGAGGGAGAGTGCGTGCGTGCGATTATGCTTTTTAAAAAGCCTACAAAATTACATAGAATGAGTGCTAATAGCCAAATATTAAGTGTTAATAACAATTGCCTTAGAAAATACATGCACAAAAAACTAAGGCGTGCACGCATATCATAATATTAACAATTTCAAATAATGTATTTTATGCTCAATTGACAAAAGGAAATTTATAAAAATTATCTTGGTGTTTTATAGTAGGAAATAAATGAGCATATAATTATGAGAGTTGATATTAGCAGTCAAATTCTCGTTATTCGCACCCCAAAAATTGTAAAAAAATTCATTATATTCGCAGTCCAATTCTTGCTAATCGCACCCCATCGAATAACCTCCTCCTCTCCATCTCTCTTCTCTTGTTTCCTAAACCATAGTCGTACTTCTATCGGACGCGTCGTCTTTTCCCCTCTTAGATTCACTTTCTTCAAAAAAAAATATCTAGCGAAAATCCCAAAAAAGTAGTCATTTTTCTAGTTAGAGAATGGTTTGCATGTCATTTAACTTGTTTTAGAGTTAATTCCTCTATGCATGCCATTTAACTTGTTTTCCTGCTAGATATTTAAATTATTTAAGTCTTTAAGATGTTTCTCTAGACTTCTAGTGCTTAATAAATCAGCAAAGTGTTTCGCTTATTTGAGATGGGAGTGTGGTGCAAATAAAATTTTGGATTACAAATAAAATTTATGGGCTATGAATAGAGATGGACTGCGAATAGCCAGTTTCAGACTGCTAATATCAACTCTCATAATTATAAGATATGAGTTTAAACAAGCTGCAAATAGATATTCATAAAAATGATATTGGTAGGACAATAGTACAGTATATTGTAACAATCAAATGTAAACTAATCTCAATTATAAAATCTTGTTTACTTCTTATAGCATCGCAAAAGGCCATTTGTATATATGTGTGATATAGTGATATACTAATAATGTTGGGGGAAAAACCTTAGAACTACAATAATATATTATTCACAAATTCTATAGACTTCAAACAAAGTCACAATATACCAAATGAATATCACATATGTCTCGTTTATTTAGTTATTTCGTATGCTACTATTATACCCGCAGATATGAATATCACGTAGGTGTCAACCAGGGGAGGACCTATTATTGGCCCAGTTTGGGCGGCATCGAACAAAAATTTGCTAAGTTAGGGTTCTGTTTATGGTTCGTGCGGTTCAAAGCTTCAAAATCCCGCTTCTCGTTCAGCAACAGCATAAATCAGCAAAGTGTTGGGTTCGACGAACGTCGTCCTCGCCGGTGCCAAGACGAAGGATGTTGCCGCAGCCGTCGAGGAGTGTAAGTATTGGTCGATTCCCCTCTTATTCTGTTATGTCGTTAAGTTTCTTTCAATTCCCCTGCTATTCTGCTACGTCGTGAACTCTCCGCGTGGTGTGGCAAAGAAATCCTCCCTGATGCTCGTTCATGTCTAGCCTCTCCCATTCGCCTTAGGATCTCAAATTTTCAAGGACAAATCCTCCCTAATGACCTTGGCTTTATGATTTAGATGTCACTTACTTTGGGCGTGCTAACACTTACGTATTCAAATTTGAAGGTAAACGAGTCATTTTACAACCCGCTAAGCCTCAAGTCTCATCACTCGTAAAGTCAAAAGAAACATCCACTTCTACCACAAGGATGTCTTTACATGTTATTAGTAGACAAGAATTTGAAGAAGAGAGAAAAATCGTCTCATATTTGCTCTTGTTCCCTTACGAACCTCAAGTAACTTTACTGATGAATCCCTTCCCATAAAAGTGAGTTCCCATATTTCTGAGTACCATGACCAATGTTTTAAATGTCGGCCGACATGTCCGACGTGTCGGCCGACATGTCGGAATTTAGGGGAAAACGATATAGATTTTGAAATTATTAAAAAAAATCGTTTTTAATAAAATCGGCCGATTAATCGGGTAAATTCCGATTAATCGGCCGATCCGATTAAATTTTTTCTCGCCCGCTTTTTCTATCGTCCGGTCTTATAAAATATCTTATACAGGGCTGCCCTAATTTATCGCGTAATCTGCGCTGCGTGAGTCTTCTCTCTCGCGAGTCTTCTCTCTGGCGACCATCCAGCCGGCGTCCATCCTCCTCCTCCCTCAACCAGGCGGCGTCCATCCTCCCTCAACCAGCCGGCGTCCATCCTCCCTCAACCAGTCGGCGTCCATCCAGGCGGCGTCCATCCAGGCTGCGTCCATCCAGGCGGCGTCGATCCTCCCTCAACCAGGCGGCGTCCATCCAGGCGGCGTCCATCCTCCCTCGTCAACCTTCGGCGTCCATCCTCCCTCAACCAGGCATTAACTCACTGATTTCTTCAGTAGCATCTTCCAAATCTCTTGTTCTTTGCGTCGATCTGGGACTGTACATTCCAAATCTCTTGTTCTTTGCAATCAACTCACTGATTTCTTCAGTAGCATCTTCCTAAAACCATTAGAAATTTAGAACAGCCATGAGAGGCAAAAATGAAGTAATATTACTCAATCTTTTTTATGTTTATTCCATGATTCATGTTACCATAAGAAATACCTTATAATGAAATTGCTATTACTATTACTAGCTATCAGATCATCTTCTCAATGATTCTCAACATAGCCATCGATTCGTGTACACAGATTGTAATTTTATTATAAACAGGTACCCTCGACATGATATCATCATTGGAACTATAACCCTGGTTTCAGCCTCTAACTCCCACAATTATCGTGCATCCATGCCCCAGTCTCTCCATCAGGTGAACATGAATTGTGAATTTTAAGTATGAAAGTAGTGGTGTGTATTTTTGTTTCAATGTTTAGCATCTACGTTGTCATTAACTACTTGGATTGCAGCATTTGTGACGGCGAGCCGTCAACTACTTCCTCCGCCCTTGTCATCTGCTGCTTCCTTCTCCCTCGTCGTGGAGACAGCATCTATTGCAGGTAATTTAAGCTCTATTTCTTTCAATTTGTTATGCTATGCTATGCTATTTTAAAATATTACATTTATAGTTACATTTTTTTTGTAAATTTAGTTTATTTAGAATATTCGTGATGTCGTCTGAAGCTTCAACAAAAGAATCAAGTTCAAAGCTAGGTAGAGATCCTTTTTGGTCTCATGGTGAAAAGGTTGATGCGAAGGACACAAACAGAGTTCGATGTCGTTATTGCAATCAAGTATTAAGTGGAAAAGTAACAGAGTGGTTGGTGGGTTCTAGTTCTTCAAATAAATCAGTTGATGATGAAGAGGATGAGGTATTTCCTGGAGAAGGCTTGACTTGGCAGCAAGTTGCAGAGTGCATGGATGCTGACACAGAGCCAAGGAAAAGTTCCAGGCAATCGTCTACGCTTACCAATACTAAATCATCAAAGAATAGTGGAAAACGAAAATTAGAGTGTGTTGCTAAAGAAGAGGAGCCAGAGTTTTCCGCTTCATCAGAGGAGGATCTCATTGAAGATCACATTTCTGAAGGTGATTACGAGACAGATAACGATGACACAACATGTTCGGAACGGATTGCGGATGACTGAGGTGAGTAAAACTCAAGTGAGACATTCAATAAGTTCAAATATTCATTTGTTACTAAATCAATTTGTGTAGTTCAAGTGTTAAACAAGTTATATTTGTCTTTATTCTTTAATAGGTTCAGATTTTAGAGTAGACGAGTGGTAAAACTCAAATGAGGCTTTTGGAAGGAAGATTTTGGAAGGAAGTTTTTCCCTTCATGGTTCCAAAAAATATATTCTCTTTATATGCCTCCTTTAGTCCTTTTTAAGTAGTAGACAATACATTTTATTAAGCTTGCTGTTACATTGGGGAAACATCAATGCTCTTCTTATATAAGTTATAATTGATAGGTTCTCATGTGTACAATTATGAATTTTTAGCTTATGTTGGAAAAATCACTAATCAACGTTGAAAATGGTTAATTTTCTTGATTTATGCTACTATGTTGTATGCATTTGGTTTCATTTAAATTGCCTGCAGATAGCAATATAGCAGTAAAGCCATGAAAGTCTCATGGACATGGTTGGCTAAGATGAGGAGGCACTCTTGGTTCATTGGGCAAAGGAATGCTTAGAAGCTGTGTACCAGAAAAATGATCAAAGTACAGGTGAGAGCACGGCTTACCTTTATTTTCAAAATGCTATTGATCTCATGTTTACATGCTTAAATTCGATCATGTTTATATACTTAAATTCAATCATGTTTATATGCTATCGTATTCGTATCTTGCTGCTACTCGGGTATATATCTGATATATGTTATCATATGATCATATCTTGCTGCTATATCTTTATTGAAATAATTATTTGATGGCGTGAAAAAACCTACAAATAAAAAAATAATGATGCATATTTACATTTTAGATGCAGAATATTTATATTTATATATTTTATTTTTAAACCCGACATTTTCAAATGTCTCCGACATCCGACATCCGACATTTAAAAACCCAATCCGATATACACCCGACATCCGACATTTAGAACGTTGACCATGACATTTTCCCTGAGGAACTTTCTGCACAGTTACCTCCCCTACAAAGTATCCAACATGCTATTGATCTTGTTCCGGGATCTTCCCACACAAACCTTCCTCATTATCACATGACTCCTACAGAGCATACTAAGCCTAGAAGACAAAATGATGAACTATTGAGTAAGGGATTTATTTGAGGTAACATGTCACCATACACAATTCCAGCCCTTCTTACCCCTAAGTAAGATGAAACATGGCGTATGTGCATAGACAGTAGGATGATAAATAAGATTACAAGTAAATATAGGTTTCGGATCCCTCGTTTTGATGACAAGCTCGATATGATGACTAAGGCCATTATTTTCTCAAATTTTGATCTCCGAAGTGGATATCATCAAATTCGGATGAGAGAAGGTGGCGAGTGGAAAACAGCTTTTAAAACTACCGAAGAATTATATGAATAGTTTGTTATGCCGTTTGGGTTAACAAATGCCTACTGTGACTCGGATTGGGCTAGTTGCCCTATTACGCGCAGATCTGTCACCAGATACTTTATCACTCTTGGGCATCCCCCGTCACTTGGAAAACCAAGAAACAAAGTACAGCATCAGGCTCTTCTGCAGAAGTCGAATATCGTGCTACGACGTTCGCTTGTAGTGAATTTATATGGCTAAAATCTCTTCCACTTGACCTTCAAGTAACTCAAGATAAACCTATGGAGTTATTTTGTGACAGTCAATCCGCCATGCACACTGCTGCCAATCCGGTATTTCATGAAAGGACAAAGCATGTAGAGATTGATTGTCATTATATTCGTGATCAAATTCAAGCCAAGAAAATCGCTACTATACATCTCCGTTCAAAACTCCAACCGGCAGATGTCTTCACTAAGGCTCTCGGAAAACCCCAATTCAATTTTCTGACTAACAATTTGGGCATTTATGATCCGTATGCGCCAACTTGAGGGGGACTTTTAATTTACTGTTATTTTATGGACTTTTTGGTCTTTTATCCTTTTACTCGTTCTTGTATATGAATGGTTTTTCCCATTAATGAAGTAAAGGGGAATATGATTTTAGGGTGATCTATCTTCCGCTCAACAATTGACACAGCAAAGGGATAAAAACTAACCAAAATTATGTGCTTTCCGCTGATATCGAGCTTCACGTCGCAGGTTATGACGGGAGCGCCGTTAGATTGGGTCCCGGATCCGTAGGACTCCGCCCGGATGAAATCTACGGCAATTGGAAGGGTTATATGCCGCACGAGGTCGGCGAGGAAGAGAAAAGCGCCGGTGGCGACGCCGACTACGACAATCGGGGACGAGAACCGCTGGAATTCGTCGGAAATCTGCTTCGCGAGCTCGGAAATACGGGCGGCGATTTCCTCCGCCGTCCAGAGGACCCGCTCGAGGTCCCCGTCCATGGACATCAACAGAGGGTGAAGAGCGCGCGAGCAGAGGGAAGCGTTTAAAGCGAAATGGAGGCGGAAACTAGGTCGTCTTCTCACCAGCCGTATCCTGCGGAACTACGAACATATATATACCCACTGAGCATAATGAAATTTAACGGCAAATTAACAGAAAGCTTAGAACTAACAACAGCTGAACGCAGCTTAGAACTAACAGAAACTGAACTTTTTGTTCATCAAGGGCTTTGGTGTGTTCAGCTGACTTAAGGCTTCGTTTGGCGCGGCGGCGGCGGTCGTGAACGTCGTGATCATGAACCCTCGTTTGTGAACGTCCGACCTTACCTAAAAAAATTCATGCATTTTATGCTCAAAACTAATTTATTTTCTTTATAGCGGTCATAACATTTGTCTTGCCAAACATACATTCTATAACACGTTTTTGGCCAAACTCATCGGAGCAAATAAGCCGCGCCAAACAAAGACTTAGGGCACGACTTATTTGCTCCGGGGAGTTTGGGCAAAAATGCCGCCATCTTAGAATGTATATTTGACATGATTGTGGTTATGACCTCCACCAAGAAAAGAAACTAATTTTGAACATAGAAGTGGATGAAGTTCCTTAGGTGAGGTTGGGCGTTCACGAACGATGGTTCATAACCACCGTGTTCATGACCGCCACCGCCGTGTCAAACGGGGCCTTAATTTTAAGTAACGTGTCCACCTAACCTCTAACAAATGCATAAAGTCTTATTGCAATACTTTCTGACGTACTTTGGTAGCCCACATGGTGTAGTCTTTTTTTATAAAAGGATAAGTTGACTAGTGGTGAAGCCATCACAACATACCACAGAGGAAAAGTCTTGAAGAGGAGAGCGGCTGGCCAAAGTCTCTGTCATCGGAGAGTAGGCAAGCGTACGAGTTATGGCAAGGCGTAAGATGCGCGGGATGCGGCGAGGCGCCGATGGGTGCATGTGTTGAGAAAAAATATTTCAGAGACTATGCACAAGTTTACGAGGCAAAATAGTAATAAAAAGTTATGATATAACAAACTCTAGAATGTTCTCCTTTAAATACAAATAGAGACTATGCACAAGTTTATGAGGCAAAAAAGTAAACTTCTCTTTATTCTACAAGTTCTTATTACATATTTTCTTCTTCTTTTCAATTAGTGGTATCAGAGCATTAGATTGTTTACTTGGAATACCTTTCTTCGTAGCTTCATTAATGCCTTCAGCATCTAAAAATATAATGGCATCATCATCCTCAAGTCAAGCCCGATCTTTCTTCCCTCTAAGCTCCACAATTGTTCCTCATTTCTCACGTGAAATGTATGAATACTGGAACACACAAATGAGAACAATCTTCGTCTCTCAAGGCCTCTCGAGCCTAGTGCAAGATGGATACGATGTTCCATCTGAAGTCTCTCCACTTAGTCCTTGGGTCAAGCAAAAGAGTAGAGAATATGCAAAGAATGTAACGAGGGATGCAAGAGCACTCTTGTTCAATAAACAAAGAGTTGACAGGGATATTTTCCAAGAATTGTGATTGCCACAACATCAAGGGAAACTTGAGATATCCTCGGAATCGAGTTTCAAGGCTCTAAAAAGGTAACAAGTATCAAACTGCAATCTATTTGGAAAGGATTAGGTTAAGAGATTAGTTTTCTTAAGAAACTAAAATATCTTGGAATAAGAGATTAGGTTAAGACTATGTTTGCTAAGCTAATATCATGCAACTGGTGTGCTATAGGCTAACACAATGCAATCATCTCGTCTACACCTTCAGCTGTATCAACGCATGTATCAAGATTTTTTCATGTGTCTATAACACACCAAGTGCATGACGCCGGAAGATATTTTTCAATACAAATAGTTTATAATTTCTGCTTAAATTGATGAATCTAAACTATTTATAGTTATGTTGCTAAAACAATGAGAATATTTTAAAAGATGATTTTGTATTTAGTGTGCGGGTAGCCAATTTTTGTGTCGGTAGTCGATTTTCGTGTGCGGTTAACAATCCTCTTGGGAACAAACAGTACTATCCTATTCTTCCTCCTCCTTATCTGACATGCCATTATTGACTTCAATCGTGGCTAGTCAAACTCTGGAGTCTTGCTCAGCTCATCCCTTCCGCGGCCTTGTAGAACACCGATTTTCTCCGCCTTCGTTTCTGCATGGCCGCCGCTTCCATCATCCTCCTCTTCACCTCCGCCATCTCAATCTTCCTTCCCCTAATTGCCGCACAGCCCTTCATTCACCCCGGGCCGACGGCCAATCTCTCCACTCTATGGACAATCAACCCCTCCATTTCTCCCAACGTCACCTACTCCGACGGCTCCACCGTCTTCCCCCTCCTCATTCGCGGCAGCTCAGGCCCTTCCTTCTCCTTCGGCTTCCACTGCACCACTCCCTGCAACGCTTTTCTCCTCTCCATCTTCATAGTCAACACCAACCGCCTCTCCGAAATCACCCTCGACTTCTCTGACCCGCCGCAGGTCGTCTGGTCGGCCAACCGCAACCTACTTGTCGGACTCAAAGCCACCGTCCTCTTCTCCACCAGCGGAGATCTCATCCTCCGCGACGCTAATGGAATCGCAGTCTGGTCCACCAACACCTCCGACCATGGCGCCAATACCTTAACCCTGTCAAATTCCGGTAATCTCTTGATCTTGGATCCCGATAGAAGAAGCATTTGGGCCTCCTTCGACCATCCCACCGACTCGTTGTTGCTAGGGCAGAGCTTGAAGCAAGGACATAGGCTGACGGCCAATACCTCCGCGACGAACGCCACCTCCGGTCAGTTGTTTATCGCCGTCCTTGATGGTGGATTGGCAGCTTTTGTCGATTCCTCTCCTCCCCAGCTTTATTTCTCGAATGGATTTTCAAACCCCCCAAACAGATCTGCTTTTGTAACATTCAATAACGGCAGCCTGGACATGTTTGTGCTATTTAGCGAACCAGGAGTTCCCGATATGTTCATCTCTTTGCTGCCCTCATCTTCCTCCTATCAATACATGAGATTTGAGGATGATGGGCACTTGAAGCTTTATGCGTGGAGTGATGGATGGAAATTTCTGAAAGATGTTTTGGATGTTTTTCCTGATGATTGTGCTTACCCCACTGTATGTGGTCAGTATGGGATTTGCTTAAATGGGCAGTGTTCTTGCCCTCAAGCGGCTAATGGAGATTCCAGTTTCTTCAAGCCTGTTAATCCATTACAAATCAATTTAGGATGCAGCGTTTCGACTCCCATTTCTTGCGAGGCCGCGAAAAGACACCAACTTTTAGCCTTAAACAATGTTTCCTACTTCAACTATATTGATCCGTCTACAATTTCTATAGACAATATTGACGCGGAGAGGTGCAAGCAGGCTTGCTTGAGGAATTGTTCCTGCAAGGTTGCACTTTTCCAATACGGTCAAAATGCATCGCTCGGTTTGTGCTATCTACCTTCACAGTTATTCTCTCTCATGTCCAACAGACCAGAAATCACACACTACAATTCATCGGCATTTCTTAAGGTGCAGACCCCCATTTCTAATCCTCCTCCCCCTCCGGGTGCCTTTCCAAAAGCTACACCAGGCTCTCGAAGTTGGAGGAAGAAACTTGTAATTGGACTTGTACTGGGTTTTATACTAGCAGGATTGCTTCTTTTGTTCATCATCCTATGTGTAAGAAGAAGAAGAAGAAGAGGTGAGAAGCTGGAAGAGGATAAATTTGATGAAGTGCCTGGAATGGTGTCTAGATTTTCATACGAGGAGCTGAAATCTGCCACAAAAAATTTTGAGGAAAAGCTCGGGCAAGGAGGATTTGGGACTGTGTTTAAAGGAACTTTGAGCAATGGCGTGGATATAGCCGTGAAGAGGTTGGATGATACTGGTGAGGGGAAAGAACAGTTCCTTGCAGAAGTTGAGACAATCGGCAGCGTCCATCATATCAATCTCGTGAGTTTAATTGGATTCTGTGTTGAGAAATCACACAAGCTCTTGGTTTTGGAGTATATACCAAACGGATCACTGGATACATGGATTTTTGGTAAGAAAACTACTGCCTTGGATTGGAAAACTAGACAAAATATTATCTTTGACATTGCCAAGGGTCTCTCATACCTTCACGAGGAATGCATGCAGAAAATTGCTCATTTGGATATTAAGCCACAAAACATTCTCTTGGATCAAAATTTCAATGCCAAGGTTGGAGATTTCGGTTTAGCGAAGCTAATCGATCGCGATCAAAGCGAGATCATGACGAGAATGCGGGGGACTCCCGGGTATTTAGCTCCGGAGTGGCTGACATCGATAATTACTGAAAAAGCTGATGTTTACAGTTTTGGAGTTGTTGTCATTGAAATCATTTGTGGGAGGAAGAATCTGGATCCTTCGCAGCTTGAAGAAGCAGGTTATTTAATTGCTCTGGTTCAAGAGAAGTTGAAGGTTAATCTGTTGGAGGATTTATTTGATAAGCATTGCAGCGATATGAAAGCGCACAAGGATGAAGCTTTGGAGACGATGAGGCTTGCGATATGGTGTCTGCAGATTGAAAGCGGCAGAAGGCCTTCAATGTCCATGGTTGTGAAGGTTCTGGAAGGCTCCTCTGATGCCCATTTTGACATTGATTCTGATTTGCTGGTAGGCAGCGGCCCATTCATGTGACATTTTAATTATTTTGATGGTGATATAGTTATTACTTATTAATCAATGTCTACTTGATTTGTATTTCAAATGTCAATTTATGCAATATATTTTTATTTTTAGTAGCTTCATTAGAGAGTTAACAGATGCTACTTGCTAGTGCATCTTTTGCACAAATTTCTTTGTTGCGGGTCGCTTAGCACACTCGGGTCTGGGGAATCAAACCGTCTTAGCTCGAGAGTGAGTTAAGCGCGCAAACAGTCAAAAGTGAATCAACGGCAATGACAGCGAGATGTTTTACGCCGAAAAACCCGGAAAAGGAATAAACCACGGGGTCGGATCGGTGCCGACCAAATTCCACCATTTTGCAGGCGGTTACAAGAGTTAGAGATTCAAGGAGAGTGACAGGTCATCGCTCCGTTTACAAGTACTTGAAGGCGCAAAAGTAGTGAAGGCTTCCTTGGCGCTCGCGAGAGCGGCTTCTGGAGTAGGCACTGAAGTGAGCACTTGGGGAGCGAAGTCCAACTTGAGCAAGAGCGAGAGAACACAAAGAGTGAACACTTGAGCAAGAGAGCAAGCGGAGTTCCAAGTATTTGCCGGAAAACTTCAGAGCCCTCTCTTCTCTTCTTGGTTGTTTGTCCTCAAATGAAGTCATGATGATCTTTTATAGCTTTTTTTTTGGGTGGGGGGGGGGGGGGGGGGGGGGGGGGGGGGGGGGGCGTGCTGGTAATTACGCTCGGCTAGATTTTGAGTTGACGAATGAGGTTGCACGGTCATGGTCCCCTGGATCACAAATTTTATGAAAATGACGAGCATGCCCCTCGGGCGGCCCGGGCAAGGCGGGCGGCCCGGGCAAGGCGGGCGGCCCAGGCAAGGCGGGCGGCCCGGGCAAGGCGGGCAGCTCGGGCGGATTTTGATGGTGATATAGTTATTACTCATTAATCAATGTCTACATGATTTGTATTTCAAATGTCAATTTATGCAATATATTTATATTTCTGGTAGCTTCATTAGAGAGTTAACAGCTGCTAGTGTATCTTTTGCACAAATTTCTTCAAGTTCATTAGCTCTCCACAAAATTCGGAAGCTCTTCTGATCTACCCATTTGAATGAGATTAAGGTTATGTAATTAGATTTAGAGGTTCAATTTTGATTATGTTGTTCAGTTGTGCTCTTTGCGGGATTTGATTCAAAATGAAGGAATTCATTTGAACTAAACTTAATTTTTTCTATCTGGATTGGCATTGGAGAATTCCTTCTGTGGTTTGTGCTCGTTAATACTGTAAGATGTTATTTTTGGTAGCTTCGTTGTGGAAATTTGCAACCGACTTTAATACTCTCATGAGATAGTTCATGGTGGGACTCTAATGCTGTTGATTTCTTGGAGGTCTTATCTAATGGTGTCCTTAATGCTTTTCACCATAGAGTACTTTTACGGCTCAAGCAAAATTAATCGTGTTGAATTTAGACACGGCCTTATTGATCCACAATTATTCTAGTATTGCTTTGTTTGGGACAACTCCGGCGGATCAAAAAGCTGCATTTCAAACGTAGCCGCTGTTTTTGGACTGTTTTAATGGGCAACTTTTCTATCAGCACGTTTCATAAACCTGCGTTTTAGGGCTCTTTCCAACAGCCGGAGGGGTCTTGCGTCTGTGGCTCGTAAAGCGTGATTTCATTATGACCCGTAACCCCGTGCTCACGCGCTGCTCCTTCCCCGATACTTTTTTCCTTTCTCGCCTTGCCGCTGCTCCTTCCCTGGTTGCCATTGCCGCTGCTCCTTCCCAGCAAAGATGAAGAACAAGGAAGGTTTCTGCGAGCACGATCTGCATTACCTGAGAAGAGATCGATCTGGGATCTCCATCGACCTTGAAGAGGGGAAACCTTCTGGAGCTCCATCTGCAGGAATAAGAAGGATTTGCACCTCCTCAAGCTAACCCCATTCACTGTAAAGTTCATTTTGCCATTCTCCTAACTATTAAGCATTTTTTCCAGTCTTCCCCGAACCGATCTGACATTTATCTGCCTCCTGATACTTGCATCCTTGCCGGAACAGATCTCTTCGATTTTGCCAGAAGAGGAAGAGGTTGTACACACTTGCAGTTCCCAAGCTTGCTCAAGCATTGTAAGATCACTCTCCTCATTGTAGTTGTAGCTTTGCTCCATTCCATGTGTTGTGTATGTTGGATTGATGTGAAAATTTTGATTTTTAGAAATCTGTTGTTGATTTTGTGTACGTTAAAAATCATTGATCTGAGAAATCTGGAACATTTATTTTCTCCTTTTGCTATGAGATACCATGGTAGAATTATGGATTCATATATTGGGTTTTATAATGTCTTTTTTTTCTTAGTTATTGGAGTTGCATAAATATTTTTTGTTCTTGATCAACTCAAAAAATTGTTCAACCAAACAGTTTAAATGAAAAAGCTATATTCGATCATCACTTATGCATAAACTCTCCAAACAGTCTGCTGTTTTTTGATCACTACTTCTCAAAGAGCTCTATTCAATCAGCTTTATTCGACCAGTAGCTTTTCCATCAGCAATAGCTCTCCCAAATAGAGCCTTCACCAGACTACATTCATCCATATGCATTGTTATTACATTACACGAAGTGATTAAAAGAAGAGCAAATGTACGAATATCTCATCTCTCTCCCGTCATTCACTTAACCCATTATCGATCGATGACAATGTTAAATGAATTAACCACAACATCATATTTCTATAATGGATGTAAAAGTAAAAGAGTGTCGAAATATCACAGTACCACAACATAAACAATATATTACAAGGAATAACATAAAACAAAAGTAAAATCATGAAGGCTTATATTGTTCGGAGTATCACAAGAGTAGCGTTAGTCCAAAGTCTAAGATCTAGGGTTCACAAACTGTGAACTATTTGAAGTCGGAAGAACACGTCAACCAACAGGAGAATAAGGACACCAATAGATGAATACAAACTATCACAATTTAATAACTCTGGCAGCTAGTTACAAACGAACAAGGTTGAATACAAGTTGCATCCAACTTGAATCACGACAGCCAATAGTAGAAAAGAACTTGGTCACGGACGACGTCCGCTTCTCCTCCGGAGCACACCGCGCAGGTGATACTCGCTCCTCGATACCGCCGGCGTTGACTCTAACGCCCAGCGTTAGCTCTGCTGCTCGCACTCCTCAGCTCCCTAGTCGCCACTAGACGAAGCTCGCTACTCGCCACACTCAACGCCCCGCGTTAGCTCCTAAAGCCCCGCGTTAACTCGCGAGTAGGTAACTCTCCCTAGGTCGCTTGCCGAACTTACTCCAAGTTCGATGCTCGCCAGGTAGCACTATGGTATTTCTAACTCGCTCAAAGTTGAGGATACTCGCCACTTTCAGAATGCATGCTCTTAGAGGGGGGTACCCCTCTATTTATAGGCAAAACAGGGGGAATGTGCGAGAAGGAGCTAACGCGGGCGTTAGCTTGTAACGCTAGCGTTAGCTCAGCGAGAAGGAGCTAACGCCGGCGTTAGCTCTAACGCCGGGCGTTAGCTCACTTCAAAACTCAACACTCCCCCTTGAAGTGAGCTCCGGGAACAACTCCAAGCAACGAGCAAAGCCTCCGGAATGGCCCCGCAGATTGGGGCTTCGTGAATATATCCGCAAGGTTGTCTTCGCTCCGCACATGCTCCACTGCGATCAAGCTACCCAACACCTTCTCTCTGATGAAGTGATGCTCGATCTCTATGTGTTTGGTCCTTGCATGACACACTGGATTGGTTACCAGTTTCAATGCACTTTCATTGTCCCCGCGAAGCACAGTAGGTCCGCTGACCTCCTCGTTCACATCCTCCACTAGTCTCCTTAGCCAGACACACTCCTGAGCTGCTAAGGACGACGCCTTGTACTCGGCCTCCGTGGTAGAAAGGGAAATAGAGTCCTGCTTCTTGCTACACCACGAGATAGCAGCAGCTCCACACAAAAACACGTAACCTGATGTCGACTTGCGATCATCAGCGTCACCTCCGTAGTCTGCATCCGTATACCCATGCAGCTTGAATTCAGACTCCTCTCCATAGGACAACCCCATCTCAAGGGTTCCCTTCGCGTACTTCAGTATCCCCTTGGCTGCCTTCAGATGAGGCTTCCGCGGTTCCTGCATATACCGACTAACTCGGCCGACAGCAAAGGCGATGTTCGGCCTCGTAATAGTCAGGTAGATAAGACTCCACATCAGTGCCCGAAAGATCTTCGGATCAGGAAGAATCCTCCCTTCTTCGTTCTGAAGTTTCAGCCCAGCCTCTAGAGGAACGGAACTGCTCTTCCCCTCCTTCATGCCGAATCTCTCGACGATCCTCTCGGCATACGCCCTCTGGGAGACATACAGCCCGCCTCTTCTCTTCTCTACTTGGAGGCCAAGGAAATGGTGCAGTTCACCAAGATCTTTCATCTCGAATCGTATAGAAAGCTGTTGTCTCAGCGCCGCGACCTCCTCAGGGTTGTTCCCTGTCACGATTATGTCGTCGACGTACAGCAGCACCAACACGTGAAGACCTCCACTCTTCTTCACGAACATGCTAGAGTCTGAGTCTGAGGCATCGTAGGCACAGAAATGCAAGTACTCTGCAATCTTTCCATACCAGGCTCTCGACGCCTGTTTCAACCCGTAGAGGGCCTTCTTCAGCTTGCAGACGTGATGTGGCAGTGACTTGTGTAACATCCCAACTTTTATTGGGCCACTAGACCCTAGTGAGCCCAATAAAAGTAGGCCCGAGCAGTAGAAAACTACCATCTTAAGTAACGTTGCGTGCCACAACTAAATCATTGGGGTACAGTGGCCAAACAAACCCCGATTGGACTTCCGCCAGTTCCGTTAGACTTGTATGGACAATACAAGCGCAACGGAATTCGTTGCACTTCGATCCGAGGTCGTTTGGAGAAAACGACCATTTCGGGTGTCGTAGCGCGCCACTACCTCATTATTATGAATAGTGACCATACGAACCCCGATTGGACTTCCGTCAGTTCCGTTAGACTCGTATGGACAATACAAGTGCAACGGAATTCGTTGCACTTCGATCCGAGGTCGTTTGGAGAAAACGACCATTTCGGGTGTCGTAGCGCGCCACTACCTCATTATTATGAATAGTGACCATACGAACCCCGATTGGACTTCTGTCAGTTCTGGTAAACTCGTGCGAACAATACAAGCGCAACGGAATTCGTTGGGCCTCGATTCAAGGTCGTATGGGGAGTATGCCATTTTACGACTATACAGATCGCCTCAGTGCAACGCAGGAGATATAAAGCATACGAACCCGGCATCGGCCCCGGCAACTCTTGTTGGACCCCGGGGACCAAGGAGGACCCCGCCCTAAGTTGACTCGGTCAAACCCCCCCCCCCCCCCCCCCCCCTTGAAATTTATTGGGAAATGAAAAGGAAATGGGGGGGGAGGAGAGAGAAAGCCCCCCAAGAAAAGGGGCTGCCCATGAATAGGCAGCCCCTATTTGGGCAAAGGGGGCAAGAGAGAGAGAAGGGAGAGGAGGGGGAGAAAATATCTCCCCCTCCCTTATCCCCACGTGGGGGATAAGGAGGAGAGCTCCCCCTTCCTATAAAAGGAAGGGGCAGCCCCTCTCAAACCCCCCACCCCACTCCTTCTCAGCCTCACCCTGCCGACCAGCCCAGCCCAGCCCTCCTCCTCCTCCACCTTGCCGGAGCAAGCCAACCCCAAGCCGCCACCTCCTCCTCCTTCCTCATGGCCGGCCACCGCCCCTCCACCTCTCGAGCCCCACCTCTCCTCCAGGTAGAACCTCCCCCCTCCTCCTTCCAACCTCCCGGAGAAGGCCACCCCTCTCCCCGTCGCCTGTGCGTCGTCGGCCGCCGCCCCGAGCCTTGCAAGGCTCGGGGAAGAAGCTGGCCGTGGAGGCCTTCTTCCCCAGCGCCGGTGGTGGCGCTGGGGGAGGTAGGTCCCCTCTCGGGGACCTCGGCGCCGGCACAGGGGAGGCGGCCGGGCCACCGGAGGACGCAGTCGGCGGCACCCGTGGCCTCCCCCTCCTCCTCTTTTCTTTCCTGTAGGGGGGATAATCCCCTCCCCCGGCGGCGGTCGGCGGCTCCAGGCCGCCGGACCACCGTCGGAGTGGGCGCCGACCCCCGGCGCACCGACCGGGGGCGGCACCGGCGCCCTCTCAGCGGAGGCGGCGGCGCAGCGGGCCTGCATGGCCCATGCAGGTCGCGCCTCCGCCTCCCGCCTGCTTCTTCGCCCTCCCCCGGCGGTGGCCGGCGGCACCAGGCCGTCGGACCATCACCGGAGGAGTCGCCGGCCCCCGGCGCACCGACCGGGGGCGTTTCCCGCACCCCCTGGCAGAGGAGGTGGCGCGGCGAGCATGCACGATGCATGCAGGCTTGCCACCGTCCCCGTTCCCCCTTCTCGCAGCACCCCCGGCGGCGGCTGGCGGCGCCAGGCCGCCGGACCACCCCCGGATTGTTCGCCGGCCCCCGGCGTACGTCCGAGGACGGCGCCGGCCCCAGCCGGCCGCTGCCCGGTGGCGGCTGCGGCAGCCACCCGAGATCAATCGGGGGCCGCACGATCTCCCCCAGGAGATCAAGCGGCCCCCGTTTTCTTAACTCCCGCCTCCCGCCTCCACTTGTGTGCCCCCACAGCGGATCCGCCGCAGATCCGCTGTGGGAGCCGCGGGAAGGCGCAGGGTGCAAGACCCCTGCGCCCCCTCCCTTTCCCTAATCGCACCCCAATTCCCCCCCCCCCCCCCCCTTCCTTTTCCTAACCGCACCCCAATCTCCCTTTCCCCTTCCCCATTTTTTTGAGAAAAAATGGGGCAGATTAGGGAAAAGTTTTCTAAATAAAAAATGTGCCCCACCCTAAGGGGCACCTACTGTAATTTTTTTGGATTTTTAGGAGAAGTTTTACTATTTTTAAAACCCTTTATAGAGTTTATTTTGAGAAAATAAACGTTCAAATAAGTTCGCAAAAATCACCAAAAATTAAGGGCTCTAATTAAAGGTATTTTACAACTACTATAAAAATTGGGAGGTGTGGTTTCTTATTTTGGTCCTCCAAAAGCTTTTACAAGCGAAAATAAACGCCCCAAAAGAACGAAATTCATCAAAATGAATCGGCGTCCCCTCGACGCATATTTTTAAATGTCTATTAAAATTTATGCGTATCTATCCAAGGAATCGACTAAGCTCGGAATATCGACGCGAAAATCGAAACGAAATCGCGGCGCGGCGCCGAAATTTAACCCCGCCGCGACAATAATAAAAGAGCGATTGGACTACTAACCCTTTCCTTATGCTGTTACTGCTTTCTGTACTTCCCTTTAAATCCAGTCTCGCACTGGTCCCCCGCATTTACTTTCTGTACTTTCATTTAAATCCAGTCTCGCACTGGTCCTGTCATTATGGCCTCTGCTTTCGGCCTACTTTTTTGTTTATTACCATGGCCTCTGCTTTCGGCCTACTTTTCTGTTTATTACCATGGCCTCTGCTTTCGGCCTACTTTTCTGTTTATTACCATGGCCTCTGCTTTCGGCCTACTTTTCTGTTTATTACCATGGCCTCTGCTTTCGGCCTACTTTTCTGTTTATTACCATGGCATCTGCTTTCGGACTACTTTTCAGCTTATTATTATGGCCTCTGCTTTCGGCCTATATTTCTGCTTAGTGTTATGGCCCCTGCTTTCAGCCTAATTTATTTGCTAATACAGAACTGTCATGGCAACCATGCGGTGCTTATTCTCCCTTCTGCGAGGCCTTAGTTGGGGAAAACCCGGAGTTGAGTCCCTCCTCCCAGGTTAGTCCCAAGCAAGGAGCCCTCATACCGCTAATCATCCCGGGCAGAGGTTGTGTGACCGGTCGAGTAGAATTGCCACGACACTTATGTGCTTGTTTTATATAAAGCGGGTGAAGATTGTTTGGGAGTGGCGGGTTGGTCACGCTCGCAGACCGTTCGTACTGGTGCGGGTGGGTTGACGACTCATGGCGACAGGGAGATGTGCTTAACGGGTTATCACCCTCCGAGCCTGCAGTTTTACCTCCTCTGGTCGGCCTACAAATCGGCTCGTCGGATGTCGCTCACATCCAGTTAGTACACCAAGTTGTACAGGAGGGCCTGAATGATACGGTACGACTACATTCAGAAGTGGCAAGACTGGCCACTGTCACCGACGGCCACATCGGTGAGGCCCGCGGGGTTAGCTCCTCTGCTTGAAATAAAGCGGTCTAAACTGTGTCGACACAGGGTCTTTTGTGTGCGTACAGGTTTGAATACCTGGGTGTGCGTGTCTGCGCGTTATAGGGTTGTGTACTTACTATACGGCACGATTACGAGCTTTAGGGTGGGAAGCCCTATATAAATATAGATACGGAGATATATATGTGTACCTGCTGCTAACCCTCTACCTTGCTTCGGCTATTTCATTTCTGTTCTTTAGCCGCCCCCTGGATATGGATCCGGGGAGGGGATGTATTTTCTACTTAGCTCTGTGACTAACGGTTATTTCTTATAACCAATCACAGGAGATGGGACAGCAAGGAGCCCCCGCACCGCAGGATGAGTTACGAGCCTTGGAGATGGCCCGTTCGATTACCCCAGCCTCGCCCCCTATCTTCAGAGACGTGAGTTCGAGAGTATAAGGACTAGTCTAGGGCTCCTTTTTTTAGACTATGTAGCCTTCGAGGCAATATTTTGTAAAACGATAGGCCCCGACCATATTTGAATATGTAAAATAATCAGCATGTTTAGCTTCTCTTATTTCGATTGCTTCTGCTGTGCGTTCTGATGTGTTGTGATGATTCTTGTGCCTGACAAAGAGACCGCTCAGTGCTTGAGAGGGTGAGACGTCGCCACCCGAAAAGCACTGGGTAGTCTTCTTTGGGCAGTAAGATTCCCCCTCCCTGAACCCGGTTCAGTCTGGGGAGGGGGAGGGGGTCTTACAAATGGATCAGAGCCACCACGATCCGACCACATGGGGCAGTCTTTCGATCCTCCCTTCCCCCGGTTCCGTTTCTTGGTTCGGGACGAACCACGCAGCGGAAGCCTGGTGGACCCTTTAGGTTTAAGGTTAAGGATTCGAGACTGCACGGTAGTACACCCACACGCTTTCCGCTTCCTTTTCTTTCAGTCCTGCAAAATTCCCTTATTTTTGCAAGTTCTGATACCCGTTTGTTACTTCTCCAGATACCGGAGTCGAGTAACGGAAGGTCCTCCTCTCGGGACCAGTACCACCCTACCACTCCACCACCAGCCCCGGCCCTTCCAGCCATAGTTCCGTTCGGAGAGACAGAGCTCGGACAGACCCTGGTAGCCCTGTTAGCCGCCTTCCAGACAGCCACCTTACGGCCACCACAGCAGGCCACCGTACCCACCGATCTGCTGACGACATTCCGGGGGCTAAGGCCCCCACCTTCCGAGGTACCGAGTCAGCCATCCAGGTCGAGGAGTGGGTGGAGAGGGTAGAGGAGCTTCTAGTAGGGATGATGTGCCCCGCAGTAGCGGCAGTATCCCTGGTGGTGACCATGCTGGAGGGCTATGCCCAGGACTGGTGGAGGGTCGCTAGCCACTCTACCTTCAGAGGACGACCACTCAGCACGATCTTCTGGGGGGAGTTCTCAGAGGCCTTCTTAGAGCATTTCATTTCGGATGCAGACCGGATGGCACTCCAGGAGCGGTTCCTGCAGATCAGGCAGGGAGATAGGACGGTTCCAGACTACCAGAGAGAGTTTATCCACCTGGCCCGCTTCGCCGGGACCTTAGCAGGTACGGATAAGGACAGGGCAGCCAGATTTTACCGGGGATTACGAGACGACCTCCGTCAGGCCCTGATCATGATTTCCCAGGCATCCTTCCACACGATCGCCTCACATGCCACCGCTCTAGAGATGGACCAGCGGATGGTAGCTCAGCAGCGGAGGGGACACGTAGGTGTTCCCCGGACTCAGGGCCGAGAGAGAGGAGTAGGTCCTCGCAGGCAGGGCCGAGACGGGAGACAGCGTCAGCGTCACCAGCCATATAGGCAGGCACCCCAGCCCCGATCAGCACCCCAGCCCCGACCAGCACCCCCAGCCCCAGCACCTCAGGTCGTCCCAGCCGCACGACGAGATGTTCCCTTCGCAGGGAACTGCTACCTATGCCAGCAGCCTGGGCATATACGAGCCTTCTGCCCACAGGCTACCGGGAGACCCGGTTTAGGAGCAGTACAGAGAGCGGCAGAGAGAGGACGAGGTGGACGCAGAGGACGTCCCGCAGGCAGGAGGGAGCCGGCTAGGCAGGGCAGAGCAGCACCGCTCGAGGCATACGCGCTAGATCTTCAGCACGGTCCTGTTCCTGACGTAGTGATAGGTATCTACTTCCGATAGTACGATATCCTAGGAGATGTTATAGCTTTATATATTGGGACTTTTGTATATGTCATCCCTACTCCTGTATATTTGTGAAAAGCTTATGATCATGATATATATATATATGTTATCAAGTTTACTTTTGGTAGAAGGTCATCCCGCTAAAACACTGTTCGATACCGGCGCCACACATTCTTTCGTTGCACAAAACTTCATCGCTGACAAGGAGAACACGGTGTGATCATCCAGGATGTCAATCCGAATACGACTCCCGGATGGATCAGATATGACTTCCACCGAAAAGTGTTCCTTCCAGGCAATGCTAGGAGGCATAGAATTCGAAGTCAACGCAACTGTTTTGGCAATAACCGGATTCGACATCATTCTGGGGATGGATTGGTTGGCCGAGCACAGCGCCCAAATCAATTGTTCAACTCGAGAAATCCGCCTCCAGAATCCGAATGGGCAATTTATCACGCTAGCAGGTATACCCTCTGTCACCCACATTATCTTAACATCTGCACAAACCGTCAAGGCAGTTCGACGGAAGGACGAGGTATACCTAATCTACTTTGAGATGGAAGACACGACACAAGTACTCGCTAAAGTGCCTGTAATCAGGGACTTCCCAGATATCTTCCCAGAGTCCCTTCCCGGGTTGCCCCCGCAACGGGAAGTGGACTTCCGAATCGAACTTACTCAAGGAGCCCGACCAGTATCCCGAGCACCGTACCGGATGGCCCCGAGGGAACTGGCCGAGCTCAAGATTCAACTACAAGAGTTAGTCGACGCAGGATTCGTACGTCCTAGTACTTCGCCCTGGGGAGCCCCAGTACTGTTTGTTAAAAAGAAGGATGGATCTCTGCGTCTCTGCATTGACTACAGAGAATTGAATAAACTCACTGTCCGGAATACCTATCCCCTACCCCGGATAGATGAATTGTTCGATCAGCTGCAAGGCGCGTCCGTCTTTTCCAAGATGGATTTAAGATCCGGCTACTATCAACTCAGAGTGCGAGAAGAGGACATTCCCAAGACCGCCTTCAGCTCCCGCTACGGATTGTACGAGTTCATGGTAATGCCATTTGGGTTAACCAATGCCCCGTCCGCCTTCATGGCTTTAATGAATACCGTATTTAAACCCTTCCTGGATCTTTTCGTAATAGTCTTCATAGATGATATCCTCATCTACTCGAGGAACAAAACCGATCACTCCCGGCACCTCCAAATGGTTCTGCTTAAGCTAAGAGAGAACTCGTTGTTCGCCAAGTTTAGCAAATGCGAGTTCTGGATGGAAGAAGTCGGTTTTCTGGGACACACAGTTAACAAGAACGGGGTAGCAGTGGATCAAGCCAAAGTACAAGCGGTACGAGATTGGCCGCCACCTAAGACAGCGGCAGACATCCGAAGTTTCCTTGGCCTCGCCGGCTACTACCGTAAGTTCGTCGAAGGATTCTCCAAGATTGCGTTACCGCCTACCTCCATCACCAAAAAGGATGTGACATTCCATTGGTCTCCCGAGTGCGAAGCAGCGTTCATCGAACTGAAGAACCGGCTGATATCAGCCCCGATCCTGAGTCTTCCCTCAGGAACTGAGGGCTTCCAGATCTATGCTGATGCCTCTCTGAAAGGATTGGGAGCCGTGCTTATGCAACATGGCAAGGTAGTTGCCTACGCCTCACGTCAACTCAAGCCGCACGAACTAAACTACGCCACCCACGATCTAGAATTGGGGGCGGTAGTTTTTGCATTAAAGGTTTGGAGACACTACCTCTACGGGGTACGATGCGAGATTTTCTCCGATCATAAGAGCCTCAAGTATGTCTTCACCCAGAAGGAGCTGAACCTCCGACAACGCCGGTGGTTGGAATTTCTCTGCGATTACGACTTCGCCCTTCAGTACCACCCCGACAAGGCTAATAAGGTTGCAGACGCCCTGAGTCGGCAGCCTCCAAGGACCGGGAATTGGTTAGAAATGGTACCGGAGGAATTAGTCGAATCTTTGGCAGAACTGGATATTATCCTCATCACCCGTAGGAATCCGATGAAATATCGGGCCCAACTCTACTGGATGGAGATTCAGTGCGACATCAGGGACAGGATAAGGGAAGCACAGAAGATCGACGTTGAAGCACCACCGATCATTCAGGCCTTGCAACACGGTGCACAAGAAGACTACAACTTGTACGATGGCATCCTGCAATACAGACACCGCATATTCATTCCCGCTGCAGAGGGGATCCGGGAGGAGATACTCCGTGAAGCATATCAAACAAGGTATTCAATATACCCAGGGGTAGTGAAGATGTATACAGACCTACGAAGGACTTTATACTGGCCAGGAATGAAGAGAGACGTCACCAACTATGTTGCGCACTGCCAGACCTGTCAACTGGTCAAGGCAGAGTGTCGAAGCCTAGGGGGCCTACTACAACCCCTGCCCATACCAGAATGGAAGTTCGAGGATATCTCCATGGACTTTGTCCATGGCTTACCCCGATCTCGTGCAGGTAACGACTCCATATGGGTCGTAGTAGACCGCCTTACCAAGGTAGCCCGATTCATCCCGAACCGGCAAGGCAACGGTGTCGACATTTTAGCCCGACTATTTATTGAGCAGGTAGTCCGATTTCATGGAATACCCAAATCAATCGTCTCGGACCGCGACGGGCGCTTTACATCGAAGGAATGGAGAAGAGTGCAAGCTTATCTAGGAACCAAATTGGCATTTAGCACCGCCTTCCACCCCCAGACCGATGGGCAGACGGAAAGAACAAACCGGACGATGGAAGATCTTCTCCGATTATGCATAGTGGAACACAACGAGCCATGGGAGCAGTTACTACCTCTGGTGGAATTTTCATATAACAACAGCTTCCAGGCAAGCATCAAGATGGCACCTTACGAAGCACTCTACGGAAGATGCTGTCGGACCCCACTATCTTGGGCACAGAATGAGGACCCCGAAGCCTTAGGGGTCACCTACATAGACGATACCACTGCCGCAGTAAGGTTAATCCGGGAACATATGCTAGAAGCGCAGAGCCGGCAAGCCAAATATTATGATGCGCGTCATCGGATGGTGGAATTCAACGTGGGAGATATGGTTTTCTTGAAAATTAAGCCGATGCACGGGATATCCCGAATAAAGAAGCAGAAAAAGCTGGACCCCCGCTACTTAGGCCCATATCAAGTCATCGAAAGAGTTGGCCCGGTGGCTTATAGGTTAGCTTTGCCAGCCGAGCTAGGAAACCTCCACGACGTGTTTCACGTCTCCTCGCTGAGACGCGTACTCCGACAACCCGAGCAACATCTCCCCGTGTCACCGACATCAGTACAATCCGACCGATCCGTCCAACTCGAACCAGTGAAGATAGTGGACTCCAAGATCAAAGAACTGCGGAACAAAACCATCACGATGGTCAAGATCTTGTGGTCAAACTGTGGACGCGAAGAGTTTACTTGGGAACCAGAAACGCTCGTCCGAGAAAAATACCCGGCACTCTTTCCCCCAGGTATATCCTTTAAACCCCTACTTTAGCCAATTTTCAGGGACGAAAATCTCTTTATTTTTATTGGATTGTAACATCCCAACTTTTATTGGGCCACTAGACCCTAGTGAGCCCAATAAAAGTAGGCCCGAGCAGTAGAAAACTACCATCTTAAGTAACGTTGCGTGCCGCAACTAAATCATTGGGGTACAGTGACCAAACAAACCTCGATTGGACTTCCGTCAGTTCCGTTAGACTTGTATGGACAATACAAGCGCAACGGAATTCGTTGCACTTCGATCCGAGGTCGTTTGGAGAAAACGACCATTTCGGGTGTCGTAGCGCGCCACTACCTCATTATTATGAATAGTGACCACACGAACCCCGATTGGACTTCCGTCAGTTCCGTTAGACTCGTATGGACAATACAAGTGCAACGGAATTCGCTGCACTTCGATCCGAGGTCGTTTGGAGAAAACGACCATTTCGGGTGTCGTAGCGCGCCACTACCTCATTATTATGAATAGTGACCATACGAACCCCGATTGGACTTCTGTCAGTTCTGGTAAACTCGTGCGAACAACACAAGCGCAACGGAATTCGTTGGGCCTCGATTCAAGGTCGTATGGGGAGTATGCCATTTTACGACTATACAGATCGCCTCAGTGCAACGCAGGAGATATAAAGCATACGAACCCGGCATCGGCCCCGGCAACTCTTGTTGGACCCCGGGGACAAAGGAGGACCCCGCCCTATGTTGACTCGGTCAAACCCCCCCCCCCCCCCCCCCCCCCCGGCTTGAAATTTATTGGGAAATGAAAAGGAAATGGGGGGGAGGAGAGAGAAAGCCCCCCAAGAAAAGGGGCTGCCCATGAATAGGCAGTCCCTATTTGGGCAAAGGGGGCAAGAGAGAGAGAAGGGAGGGGAGGGGGAGAAAATATCTCCCCCTCCCTTATCCCCACGTGGGGGATAAGGAGGAGAGCTCCCCCTTCCTATAAAAGGAAGGGGCAGTCTCTCTCAAACCCCCACCCCACTCCCTCTCAGCCTCACCCTGCCGACCAGCCCAGCCCAGCCCTCCTCCTCCTCCACCTTGCCGGAGCAAGCCAACCCCAAGCCGCCACCTCCTCCTCCTTCCTCATGGCCGGCCACCGCCCCTCCACCTCTCGAGCCCCACCTCACCTCCAGGTAGAACCTCCCCCCTCCTCCTTCCTACCTCTCGGAGAAGGCCACCCCTCTCACCGTCGCCTGTGCGTCGTCGGCCGTCGCCCCGAGCCTTGCAAGGCTCGGGGAAGAAGCTGGCCGTGGAGGCCTTCTTCCCCAGCGCCGGTGGTGGCGCTGGGGGAGGTAGGTTGTAACGTCCCAAGGCCCTGGACTTACCATCGTGACAATGTCCACCGACAGCCTCGCCTGGCGACCGTTACCGGGCTGCAGCCCAAGCACCCCAACCCCTCTCCAGCCCACAGGCAGGTTGTTGGTGGCCACAGCCTCCCTTTGATGAGGCAAACTCGATAGTCAAACATGCACCACGGGGACTTCCCAGGAGGTCACCCATCCCAATACTACTCCAGCCCGAGCACGCTTAACTATGGAGTTCTTTCACTTCTCATCACCAATTGAGCTGCAGCTCAATTGGTGATGAGAAGTGAAAGAACTCCATAGTTAAGCGTGCTCGGGCTGGAGTAGTATTGGGATGGGTGACCTCCTGGGAAGTCCCCGTGGTGCATGTTTGACTATCGAGTTTGCCTCATCAAAGGGAGGCTGTGGCCACCAACAACCTGCCTGTGGGCTGGAGAGGGGTTGGGGTGCTTGGGCTGCAGCCCGGTAACGGTCGCCAGGCGAGGCTGTCGGTGGACATTGTCCCGATGGTAAGTCCAGGGCCTTGGGACGTTACAAAAAAAGTGCACGATCTGTCCCGGTGGACATTGTCCCGATGGTAAGTCCAGGGCCTTGGGACGTTACAATAAAAGTGCACTTTTTATGTAACGACCCAGCTTTGGCGTTCGAGCGGGACCACGTCCACGATCTGTCCTCAGCTGGCATCGCTACCGGGCTGCAACCCAAGCACCCCAACCCCTCTCCGCCCACTGGCGGGTTGTTGGTGGCCACAGCCTCCCTTTTGATGAGCTAAACTCGATAGTCAAGCATGCACCACGGGGACTTCCCAGGAGGTCACCCATCCCAGTACTACTCCAACCCGAGCACGCTTAACTATGGAGTTCTTTCACTTCTCATCACCAATTGACTTGCATGTCAATTGGTGATGAGAAGTGAAAGAACTCCATAGTTAAGCGTGCTCGGGCTGGAGTAGTTCTGGGATGGGTGACCTCCTGGGAAGTCCACGCGCTGCCGCTTAACTTGCTCAATTCTCATCGAAGGGGGACTGCGGTCTCCAACAACCCGCTGTGCCCTGTGGTGGGCCAGAGAGGGGTTGGGGTGTACGGCATGCAGGCTTGTTGTTGACCAGTTGTTGGGGTCAGGCTTAACCTGAAGGGGGCTAGGGGCCCGGGTCAGGCTGGGCCAGGACTGTTACAAAAAGTGCACTTTTTTTGTAACGTCCCAAGGCCCTGGACTTACCATCGGGACAATGTCCACCGACAGCCTCGCCTGGCGACCGTTACCGGGCTGCAGCCCAAGCACCCCAACCCCTCTCCAGCCCACAGGCAGGTTGTTGGTGGCCACAGCCTCCCTTTGATGAGGCAAACTCGATAGTCAAGCATGCACCACGGGGACTTCCCAGGAGGTCACCCATCCCAATACTACTCCAGCCCGAGCACGCTTAACTATGGAGTTCTTTCACTTCTCATCACCAATTGAGCTGCAGCTCAATTGGTGATGAGAAGTGAAAGAACTCCATAGTTAAGCGTGCTCGGGCTGGAGTAGTACTGGGATGGGTGACCTCCTGGGAAGTCCCCGTGGTGCATGCTTGACTATCGAGTTTAGCTCATCAAAAGGGAGGTTGTGGCCACCAACAACCCGCCAGTGGGCGGAGAAGGGTTGGGGTGCTTGGGCTGCAGCCCGGTAACGATGCCAGCTGAGGACAGATCGTGGACTGGGTCCCGCTCGAACGCCAAAGCTGGGTTGTTACATAAAAAGTGCACTTTTTATTGTAACGACCCAGAAGCCGACGTCCGATCGGGACAACGTCCACCGATCTAGCCTCAACTGGCCTCGCTACCGGGCTGCAGCCCAAGCACCCCAACCCCTCTCCAGCCCACTGGCGGGTTGTTGGTGGCCACAGCCTCCCTTCGATGAGGCAAACTCGATAGTCAAGCATGCACCACGGGGACTTCCCAGGAGGTCACCCATCCCAGTACTACTCCAGCCCAAACACGCTTAACTATGGAGTTCTTTCAGCTCAATTGGTGATGAGAAGTGAAAGAACTCCATAGTTAAGCGTGCTTGGGCTGGAGTAGTACTGGGATGGGTGACCTCCTGGGAAGTCCCCGTGGTGCATGCTTGACTATCGAGTTTGCCTCATCGAAGGGAGGTTGTGGCCACCAACAACCCGCCAGTGGGCTGGAGAGGGGTTGGGGTGCTTGGGCTGCAGCCCGGTAGCGATGCCAGCTGAGGACAGATCGTGGACTGGGTCCCGCTCGAACGCCAAAGCTGGGTTGTTACATAAAAAGTGCACTTTTTATTGTAACGACCCAGAAGCCGACGTCCGATCGGGACAACGTCCACCGATCTAGCCTCAACTGGCCTCGCTACCGGGCTGCAGCCCAAGCACCCCAACCCCTCTCCAGCCCACTGGCGGGTTGTTGGTGGCCACAGCCTCCCTTCGATGAGGCAAACTCGATAGTCAAGCATGCACCACGGGGACTTCCCAGGAGGTCACCCATCCCAGTACTACTCCAGCCCAAACACGCTTAACTATGGAGTTCTTTCAGCTCAATTGGTGATGAGAAGTGAAAGAACTCCATAGTTAAGCGTGCTTGGGCTGGAGTAGTACTGGGATGGGTGACCTCCTGGGAAGTCCCCGTGGTGCATGCTTGACTATCGAGTTTGCCTCATCGAAGGGAGGCTGTGACCACCAACAACCCGCCAGTGGGCTGGAGAGGGGTTGGGGTGCTTGGGCTGCAGCCCGGTAGCGAGGCCAGTTGAGGCTAGATCGGTGGACGTTGTCCCGATCGGACGTCGCCTTCTGGGTCGTTACATAGGTCCCCTCTCGGGGACCTCGGCGCCGGCACAGGGGAGGCGGCCGGGCCGCCGGAGGACGCAGCCGGCGGCACCCGTGGCCTCCCCCTCCTCCTCTTTTCTTTCCTGTAGGGGGGATAATCCCCTCCCCCGACGGCGGTCGGCGGCTCCAGGCCGCCGAACCACCGCCGGAGTGGGCGCCGACCCCCGGCGCACCGACCGGGGGCGGCACCGACGCCCTCTCATCGGAGGCGGCGGCGCATGGGGCCTGCATGGCCCATGCAGGCCGCGCCTCCGCCTCCCGCCTGCTTCTTCGCCCTCCCCCGGCGGTGACCGGCGGCACCAGGCCGCCGGACCATCACCGGAGGAGTCGCCGGCCCCCAGCGCACCGACCGGGGGCGTTTCCCGCACCCCCTGGCAGAGGAGGTGGCGCGGCGAGCATGCACGATGCATGCAGGCCTGCCACCGTCCCCGTTCCCCTTTCTCGCAGCACCCCCGGCGGTGGCCGGCGGCGCCAGGCCGCCGGACCACCACCGGAGTGTTCGCCGGCCCCCGGCGTATCGTCCGGGGGCGGTGCCGTCCCCAGCCGTCCGCTGCCCGGCGGCGGCTGCGGCTGCCACCCGAGATCAATCGGGGGCCGCACGATCTCCCCCAGGAGATCAAGCGGCCCCCGTTTTCTTAACTCCCGCCTCCCGCCTCCACTTGTGTGCCCCCACAGCGGATCCGCCGCAGATCCGATGTGGGAGCCGCGGGAAGGCGTAGGGTGCAAGACCCCTGCGCCCCCTCCCTTTCCCTAATCGCACCCCAATTCCCCCCCCCCCCCCCCCCCCTTCCTTTTCCTAACCGCACCCCAATCTCCCTTTCCCCTTCCCCATTTTTTTGAGAAAAAATGGGGCAGATTAGGGAAAAGTTTTTTAAATAAAAAATGTGCCCCACCCTAAGGGGCATCTACTGTAATTTTTTGGGATTTTTAGGAGAAGTTTTACTATTTTTAAAACTCTTTATAGAGTTTATTTTGAGAAAATAAACGTCCAAATAAGTTTGCAAAAATCACCAAAAATTAAGGGCTCTAATTAAAGGTATTTTACAACTACTATAAAAATTGGGAGGTGTGGTTTCTTATTTTGGTCCTCCAAAAGCTTTTACAAGCGAAAATAAACGCCCAAAAAGAACGAAATTCATCAAAATGAATCGGCGTCCCCTCGACGCATATTTTTAAATGCCTATTAAAATTTATGCGTATCTATCCAAGGAATCGACTAAGCTCGGAATATCGACGGAAAATTGGAACGAAATCGCGGCGCGGTGCCGAAATTTAACCCCGCCACGACAATAATAAAAGAGCGATTGGACTACTAACCCTTTCCTTATGCTGTTACTGCTTTCTGTACTTCCCTTTAAATCCAGTCTCGCACTGGTCCCCCGCATTTACTTTCTGTACTTTCATTTAAATCCAGTCTCGCACTGGTCCTGTCATTATGGTCTCTGCTTTCGGCCTACTTTTTTGTTTATTACCATGGCCTCTGCTTTCGGCCTACTTTTCTGTTTATTACCATGGCCTCTGTTTTCGGCCTACTTTTCTGTTTATTACCATGGCCTCTGCTTTCGGCCTACTTTTCTGTTTATTACCATGGCCTCTGCTTTCGGCCTACTTTTCTGTTTATTACCATGGCCTCTGCTTTCGGCCTACTTTTCAGCTTATTATTATGGCATCTGCTTTCGGCCTATATTTCTGCTTAGTGTTATGACCCCTGCTTTCGGCCTAATTTATTTTCTAATACAGAACTGTCATGGCAACCATGCGGTGCTTATCCTCCCTTCTGCGAGGCCTTAGTTGGGGAAAACCCGGAGTTGAGTCCCTCCTCCCAGGTTAGTCCCAAGCAAGGAGCCCTCATACCGCTAATCCTCCCGGGCAGAGGTTGTGTGACCGGTCGAGTAGAATTGCCACAACACTTATGTGCTTGTTTTATATAAAGCGGGTGTAGATTGTTTGGGAGTGGCGGGTTGGTCACGCTCGCAGACCGTTCGTACCGGTGCGGGTGGGTTGACGACTCATGGCGACAGGGAGATGTGCTCAACGGGTTATCACCCTCCGAGTCTGCAGTTTTACCTCCTCTGGTCGGCCTACAAATCGGCTCGTCGGATGTCGCTCACATCCAGTTAGTACACCAAGTTGTACAGGAGAGCCTGTGTAACACCTCCCCTGTAATGACCATATAATATGGGTCCGGCCGGGACCCCACAGCATATAACTGTCACAGCTTTAGTATTAAAAGATGATATTAACTACCCAATCTCATAACTCAGACAACACAGCGGAAACAAACTAAGCCACAGAGATTGTCCATACTACAAAGGAGTCCAACTGACCTTAAGGCCTTACAAAACAATGTCCAAAACATCAAACATTCCATAATAAAAGACATCCCAACAAAAGGGGAAGGATAGTTTTTCCCTATACTGCCTCGGCATGCAAGCCGGATATAACAAAGTACGAAGAAAGTAATGCAGGAAATCAACTAAGCACTTCGTGAGGCTTTAGGCCTTTTTGGCTGGCGCGCTGGGTCCAGGCTGCGATTCTTGCCCTGCAACCAAATCACAAAGAGCGGTAAACGAGGGTCAGCTATGGCTGACCACAAGCGGTGTAACAACATCCCTCCTCCCGGCCGTCCTAGCGGACCCCGGTGAACTACTTCACCCTGCAAGTCAGCACTTCGTATGCAAAAGTACATAAAGGAAAACAACATAAATACTGGCATGAGTGTCACAAGCATCATCCACGTTTCTATGTTGAGCGGGTAATAAAAGGGGCCTAACAATGCAAAATGAGTGCAAGCTCGGGTTTCACCCAAGGCGCCCTAAAGCGTATGAATCTAACACATCATCATACATCACTAACACAAGGGTACTCACTACTTCCCCACAAGGGCATCAAAACCCCAAGGCCAAGCGCTCTCGCTGAGACCCACCTCGCCTGGCCCACCATGCCATCGGGCTTGTCTGACAGCTCACATGCTCGGGCCGCCAACAACGCACCAAGACCGATTCTAAGAATTCTGGCCAACCAAAACGTCCCAAGGCCCTGGGCTTACTTTCGGGACAACGTCCACCGATTGCCTCGCCTGGCGACCGTCAACGGACTCAACCGTAGCACAGACATTCTCGTTAGTCAACAATCGAAGGGACTAATCTTGCCGGGACACTCTCCACACGTGAATCTCAGTCTTCACGGGATAGCCAGCCGACCACAAAGACCAATCGCGCCTTCGCACAACACTAGGCATCACAAGCCCCAAAATCCGCACATTATTTCTCCGCCCTAAACCCAACATTCGTTACCACACGAAGCTATAAAGGCATCACCACGACGAGTTCGCCGTAATCGGATTTCTAACAAAACCCCTAAAATGTGCGTAAATCAACATCACCGGATCGGACCAACGGCCACAAATCCGGCTTCACCCACAATGCCTAATCCGCTAACGGAGCGGATCTCTAGTGCAAAACATGCCGGGGATGGACACAATCAACCCGGTGGTTTATCTTGAACCAAGGCGACCCGGATCCCTCTCACTCGACGGATCCGGTGCCAAAATGCAGAAAAAGAAGGGATGCCAAACACGCACCCTAAAGACCGGGAGGAGAAATGTCGTTACCTTTTGAGATTTCCTCCTAGCCATGAGAAGCTTGCAACCACACGGTGGAGAAGAAGCGCCTTGATGCCCTCTACGCACTGCCGGTCTCGGATCGGCGAACGGAGCTCCGAAGCTCCGGCAATGGCGGATTCCCCTTCTTCTTCCTCCTTGCCTCCTCCTCCTTTCTCCAACCTAAGAGAGAGAAAGCCTTGGAAATAATGAGGGTTTAACTCCTCTACCAAGCCCTAAAACCCCCCAGCCAACCATCGCAGCCGTTGGATCAAATTCCAATAGATTTGGACGGACCGATCTCCTTCTCCGCTCAAAATCGCGGAGCAGAATAAACAGGGCGCACGATCACATGCGCACGGTCACTGGTCGTGCGCGAAGAGGACACTGGTCGTGCGCACTGTTCGAGACAGAACTCCGAATCCTTGCAAATTAACGCACGATCACATGCGCACGGTCACTGGTCGTGCGCGAAGAGGACACTGGTCGTGCGCACTGTTCGAGACAGAACTCTGAATCCTTGCGAATTAACGCACGATCACATGCGCACGGTCACTGGTCGTGCGCGAAGAGGACACTGGTCGTGCGCACTGAACAGCTATGGAATTTTAGCCTATCCCGAACGCAGCACTACCACTCCGCCTACCTCGCTGAACTACGATTTTTGGGGTGTTACAACTCCACCCCCCTTAAACGAATTTCGTCCCGAAATTTCAGAATTTAAACAGGGAATTCATAACGCATACCTGGAGCGAAAAGTTCCTGGAAATCCTCCCGCATCGCTTGCTCACGCTCCCAAGAGAATTCGTCTCGCCCGCAGTTGTCCCATCGCACCTTTACAAGTTTGACTTGCTTGTTACGCAACTGCCGGACTTCTGAATCCTCCACGCACACCGGGCGAACCCTCGCCCCCAAGTTCTCCATCACCGGCACCGCCGCCGCTTCGACCACGACGCTCGGCTCCACCAAAGCTTTCCTCAGTACGGAGACATGAAAAACATCATGTAATCCACTCAGCTCTGCGGACAACGCCAAACGATAGGCTGCTTCGCCTATACGCTCCGTAACCTCGAACGGACCCAAATATCTCGGACTCAACTTCTTGAGTCGCCGCACCCGCGAAACACCCTTGAACGGCTTGATCTTCAAGTAGACCATGTCGCCCACTGCAAACTCCACATTTCTGTGGCGCGCATTAAAATACTTCGCTTGTCGATCCTGAGCAACCTTCATGCGCTCCTGAATCGTCCGCACGATCTCGCAAGCATCTTCCACCACTTGCTTTCCCAAAAGCTTAGTGTCTCCCACCTCTGCCCAAGACATCAGCGTTCGACACTTCCTTCCATACAAAGCTTCGTATGGCGCCATCTTGATACTCGCCTGGAAGCTATTATTATAGGCGAACTCCACCATGAAAAGGTGGTCCTCCCAACCTTTGCCAAAGTCGAGAGCACACATCCTCAACATGTCTTCCAACGTACGGTTCGTTCGCTCCGTCTGACCATCGGTCTGCGGATGGAACGCGGTGCTAAACTTGAGCTTCGTGCCTAGACTTTTCTGCACTAATCTCCAGTCCTTCGATGTGAATCGCCCATCGCGATCACTAACGATGCTCTTCGGAATCCCGTGCAACCGCACAATGTTTCGAACATAAAGCTCCACGAGCTTCTCCACGCCATCGCTCTTCTGATTCGGAATGAAGTGGGCCACCTTCGTCAGGCGATCCACTATCACCCAAATCGCATCGTTACCCTGCTGCGATCGAGGCAAACCATGCACAAAATCCATAGAGATGTCATCAAATTTCCATTCGGGGATGGGAAGAGGCTTCAAGAACCCGCCAGGCCTTTGGCACTCAGCCTTCACCAAGGCACAAGTCTGACATCGGCTCACGTACTCGGCTACATCCCGCTTCATCCCAGGCCACCAAAAAGATTTCTTCAAATCCGCGTACATCTTTGTACTTCCTGGATGAACGGAGTACTTCGTAAAGTGAGCTTCAAACATCAACTCCTCGCGAAGCTTGCCGAAGCGCGGAACACAGATCCTCCCGTCTCTCCTCAGAATTCCACCAACCATCTCCAAGGCAGTGCCTTCGCTTTGCTGAGCCTCCAACACCAACTGTTGGCACTCCTCGTCCGCACTGGTCGCCTCTCGGATTCGATCCGTTATATCACACTGCATTTCAATCCAGTTCAAACGAGCTATGCTAGACTCACCTCTAGCCACACAAGAAATGTCAAGAGACTCCAAGTCTCGAATCAAACGCTCGTTATGCGCCTCCATCCAATTACCTTGCCCGGAGTACTTCCTACTCAAAGCATCCGCCACCACGTTGGCTTTACCCGGCGTATACTGAATCTCCACGTCGTAGTCCCCAAGGAACTCGACCCACCTACGCTGCCGCATATTCAGATCCTTTTGGTCTAGGAGATACCTCAGGCTTTTGTGATCCGTGAAGATCTCCACCTTCGCACCATAAACATAGTGTCTCCACAGTTTTAGCGCAAAGATTACCGCCGCCAACTCGAGATCATGGACGGGATAATTCCTCTCATGAGTCTTTAACTGCCTTGACCCATACGCTATCACCTTGCCGTGCTGCACCAGCACGCAACCCAACCCGCAACCTGACGCGTCGCTAAAGATCTGAAATCCTTCCGTCCCACTAGGAAGACTAAGGATTGGGGCAGACATCAATCTTTCCTTCAAATTCTCGAATGCCCGGGCACACTCCGGTGTCCAAACAAACCTCTGGTCCTTGCGAGTGAGTGTGGTGAGGGGCAACGCCATCCGCGAAAAGTTCTCCACGAATCTTCTGTAATAACCGGCTAGTCCAAGGAAGCTCCGGACTTCCGCCACGGTTCTCAATACAGGCCAACCCTTAATGGCTTCAATCTTCGCTGGATCTACCGCCACCCCATCTCCACTAATTATGTGCCCCAAGAAAGCCACCTTCTCGATCCAAAACTCACATTTTGAGAACTTAGCATAAAGCGGATTCTCCCTTAGAGTCTGCAATACTTGCCTCAAGTGAGACTCATGCTCTGCCTCCGATTTTGAATACACCAAAATATCATCAATAAACACCACCACGAACGAATCTAAGAACGGGCGAAAAACCCTATTCATCAAATCCATGAACACAGATGGCGCGTTCGTCAGTCCGAACGGCATCACCGAAAACTCGTAGTGTCCATAACGAGTCCCAAACGCTGTCTTGGCAACGTCCTCTTCTCGAATCTTCAACTGGTAGTACCCCGATTTCAAATCCAACTTGGAGTACACCACCGACCCCACTAACTGGTCGAACAAATCATCGATTCGGGGAATCAGATATTTATTCTTGACGGTCAACTTATTTAGCTCACGGTAATCAATGCACAACCGCATACTTCCGTCCTTTTTCTTCACAAACAAAACCGGTGCGCTCCACGGCGAAGAGCTGGGCCTAATGTACCCTTGCTCTAACAACTCTTGCAACTGAACCTTTAGCTCGGCCAGTTCCTTCGGTGCCATCCTAAACGGAGGACGCGACACCGGCCTCGCACCCGGTACCAACTCTATCGAGAAATCGATTTCACGCTGAGGAGGTGCTCCCGGAAGCTCCTCGGGGAATACATCCTCAAATTCTTCCACCACCGGAACTTCTCTAATAGCCAACTTTGTGGAGTGAGCCTCCAACAAAGCTAAAAACGCCTCGCCTCCTTGATTCACCACACGCCTCGTTTGCATAGCGGAGATCAGGGAGCAAGCCACTCCGCTTAGGCCTTCAAACTTGACCTCTGCTCTACCTTCAGCTCTCAGGGTTACCACCTTCAACTGGCAGTCGATACTAGCTCGCTGCTCCGCAAGCCAGTCCATTCCCAAGATAACATCGAATTCAGCTAGTGGCAGAATCGCTGCTACCAACACGAAATCACAATCGCCAATTTGCATCACAATGCGTCCCTTCCTCATGGTAGTCATGAAAGACCCATTCGGCATACGCACACTCAGCTCCACTCCTGCCACTACGGGCTCAGCACCAATCTTCCGGATAAAACTTTCCGCAAGAAAAGAGTGTGACGCCCCCGTGTCGAACAACACTCGAGAGGGGTAGCCCGAAACTAGCACGAAACCTAACCACGTGCAAAACAAACATGAAAGGCCGCAAACTACATTATAGTAACAAACGGAACTTAAACCTTTCGTACCTGTCACCACATCGGGTTGACGTATCGCTTCCTGTTGCCCAAGATTATAGGCCCTAGGCTGCACTGGAGGGAACTGCGAAGCACTCGACTCCGCCGCTTTCCCCTTCTCTGCAACACCGGGACCCGAACGCACCGATTGTTCTTGTCTCGGCTCTGGCCCAGCTCCGCCTTCGGTACAAAAACGACTAATGTGACCCACCTTGCCACACTGGTAACAAGTAACCGGACCCTTGGAACGGAAATCTCCCGAAGGTGCGCCACTTCTCTCCCCAGGCCAATTAGGACGGGGCTTCTTCTTCCATCGGCTGCCCTCGGACTTCCACTGGGACTGAGACTTAGAAGGCTTTCCTTCTCCCTGCCTTGCCGCAACACCCTTTCGCCGTTGAGTTCGCTCCAAGTCGCTCTCCAGCGGGCGAGCGGCTTCGACCAACTCATTGAATCCCGCATTCTTCAAGGCTATGAGTGGTTGCCTTAAATTTTCCCTCAACCCTTGATAAAAGAGGTTATCTCTCTCTTCATCATCTGCCATTGTCGTGCCCGCATACCGACCCAACCGAGTGAACTCTTGCAGATATTCATCCACCGTCTTCTCCCGCTGCACCAAATGCAGAAACTGCCGCTGCAGTGCTAACCTTGTTGAAGCCGGAATGTAACGCTTTAGGAAAGCGTTTCCGAACTCCTCCATGGACGGAACACGCCCAACAAAAAGTCGACCGTTATGGTTCACCCACCACAACTTCGCATCGCCCTCTAACATGAAGCTCGCAAAGTGAGACTGCCTCTCAGATGGGGTCTCAGCTGCCTTCAAGAGCTCCTGGATCCTCGAAAGCCAATCCTCGGCATCCGTTGGAGTGCCCACTCCCTTGAATGTCGGAGGGTGGAAACTCAAGAAATACTTCATGAATCGATCACCCATCGGAATAGCTCTCTCCGCTAGAGGCTCTGCTTGCCTTACTTCGACATCCGGTGTATCCGGCGTAGCCGCCGGAGTGACAGGGGTCGCAACTTGCACCACCGGCGTAGGAACCCGTGGCATCGCTCCAGCTTGAGCCGCTACCATTGCCTCCGCTAGCATGCGACAGAAATCAGCCGGGGACATGCCCACATTCATGAGGCCTGGAGCAGTAGCACTACTCCCCGAAGGCTCCTCTTGCCTCCTCGATGTCCCCGCATCGTCGCCAACATCCTAGAATAAGCAAGGAAACAAAATAAACGCTCATCAGGATCTAAACGCAAGACCCGAACGCAGGGATACTCATGATCCCGCACCATACTCCTATGTGAACAATCTCTTACGCGATCCAAAAACACTAGACCTCGCAAGAATACTAGAAAGAAAACCTAGCTCTGATACCAAATTGTAACACCTCCCCTGTAATGACCATATAATATGGGTCCGGCCGGGACCCCACAGCATATAACCGCCACAGCTTTAGTATTAAAAGATGATATTAACTACCCAATCTCATAACTCAGACAACACAGCGGAAACAAACTAAGCCACAGAGATTGTCCATACTACAAAGGAGTCCAACTGACCTTAAGGCCTTACAAAACAATGTCCAAAACATCAAACATTCCATAATAAAAGACATCCCAACAAAAGGGGAAGGATAGTTTTTCCCTATACTGCCTCGGCATGCAAGCCGGATATAACAAAGTACGAAGAAAGTAATGCAGGAAATCAACTAAGCACTTCGTGAGGCTTTAGGCCTTTTTGGCCGGCGCGCTGGGTCCAGCCTGCGATTCTTGCCCTGCAACCAAATCACAAAGAGCGGTAAACGAGGGTCAGCTATGGCTGACCACAAGCGGTGTAACAACATCCCTCCTCCCGGCCGTCCTAGCGGACCCCGGGGAACTACTTCACCCTGCAAGTCAGCACTTCGTATGCAAAAGTACATAAAGGAAAACAACATAAATACTGGCATGAGTGTCACAAGCATCATCCACGTTTCTATGTTGAGCAGGTAATAAAAGGGGCCTAACAATGCAAAATGAGTGCAAGCTCGGGTTTCACCCAAGGCGCCCTAAAGCGTATGAATCTAACACATCATCATACATCACTAACACAAGGGTACTCACTACTTCCCCACAAGGGCATCAAAACCCCAAGGCCAAGCGCTCTCGCTGAGACCCACCTCGCCTGGCCCACCATGCCATCGGGCTTGTCTGACAGCTCACATGCTCGGGCCGCCAACAACGCACCAAGACCGATTCTAAGAATTCTGGCCAACCAAAACGTCCCAAGGCCCTGGGCTTACTTTCGGGACAACGTCCACCGATTGCCTCGCCTGGCGACCGTCAACGGACTCAACCGTAGCACAGACATTCTCGTCAGTCAACAATCGAAGGGACTAATCTTGCCGGGACACTCTCCACACGTGAATCTCAGTCTTCACGGGATAGCCAGCCGACCACAAAGACCAATCGCGCCTTCGCACAACACTAGGTATCACAAGCCCCAAAATCCGCACATTATTTCTCCGCCCTAAACCCAACATTCGTTACCACACGAAGCTATAAAGGCATCACCACGACGAGTTCGCCGTAATCGGATTTCTAACAAAACCCCTAAAATGTGCGTAAATCAACATCACCGGATCGGACCAACGGCCACAAATCCGGCTTCACCCACAATGCCTAATCCGCTAACGGAGCGGATCTCTAGTGCAAAACATGTCGGGGACGGACACAATCAACCCGGTGGTTTATCTTGAACCAAGGCGACCCGGATCCCTCTCACTCGACGGATCCGGTGCCAAAATGCAGAAAAAGAAGGGATGCCAAACACGCACCCTAAAGACCGGGAGGAGAAATGTCGTTACCTTTTGAGATCTCCTCCTAGCCATGAGAAGCTTGCAACCACACGGTGGAGAAGAAGCGCCTCGATGCCCTCTACGCACTGCCGGTCTCGGATCGGCGAACGGAGCTCCGAAGCTCCGGCAATGGCGGATTCCCCTTCTTCTTCCTCCTTGCCTCCTCCTCCTTTCTCCAACCTAAGAGAGAGAAAGCCTTGGAAATAATGAGGGTTTAACTCCTCTACCAAGCCCTAAAACCCCCCAGCCAACCATCGCAGCCGTTGGATCAAATTCCAATAGATTTGGACGGACCGATCTCCTTCTCCGCTCAAAATCGCGGAGCAGAATAAACAGGGCGCACGATCACATGCGCACGGTCACTGGTCGTGCGCGAAGAGGACACTGGTCGTGCGCACTGTTCGAGACAGAACTCTGAATCCTTGCGAATTAACGCACGATCACATGCGCGCGGTCACTGGTCGTGCGCGAAGAGGACACTGGTCGTGCGCACTGTTCGAGACAGAACTCTGAATCCTTGCGAATTAACGCACGATCACATGCGCACGGTCACTGGTCGTGCGCGAAGAGGACACTGGTCGTGCGCACTGAACAGCTATGGAATTTTAGCCTATCCCGAACGCAGCACTACCACTCCGCCTACCTCGCTGAACTACGATTTTTGGGGTGTTACAGCCTGAATGATACGGTACGACTACATTCAGAAGTGGCAAGACTGGCCACTGTCACCGACGGCCACATCGGTGAGGCCCGCGGGGTTAGCTCCCCTGCTTGAAATAAAGCGGTCTAAACTGTGTCGACACAGGGTCTTTTGTGTGCGTACAAGTTTGAATACCTGGGTGTGCGTGTCTGCGCGTTATAGGGTTGTGTACTTACTATACAGCACGATTACGAGCTTTAGGGTGGGAAGCCCTATATAAATATAGATACGAAGATATATATGTGTACCTGCTGCTAACCCTCTACCTTGCTTCGGCTATTTCATTTCTGTTCTTTAGCCGCCCCCTGGATATGGATCCGGGGAGGGGATGTATTTTCTACTTAGCTCTGTGACTAACGGTTATTTCTTATAACCAATCACAGGAGATGGGACAGCAAGGAGCCCCCGCACCGCAGGATGAGTTACGAGCCTTGGAGATGGCCCGTTCGATTACCCCAGCCTCGCCCCTATCTTCAGAGACGTGAGTTCGAGAGTATAAGGACTAGTCTAGGGCTCCCTTTTTTTTAGACTATGTAGCCTTCGAGGCAATATTTTGTAAAACGATAGGCCCCGGCCATATTTGAATATGTAAAATAATCAGCATGCTTAGCTTCTCTTATTTCGATTGCTTCCGCTGTGCGTTCTGATGTGTTGTGATGATTCTTGTGCCTGACAAAGAGACCGCTCAGCGCTTGAGAGGGTGGGACGTCGCCACCCGAAAAGCACTGGGTAGTCTTCTTTGGGCAGTAAGATTCCCCCTCCCTGAACCCGGTTCAGTCTGGGGAGGGGGGAGGGGGGTCTTACAACTTGGACACATATCCAGGTGGTTGCACCATGAATATGTCTTTGTCAATCTCTCCATACAGGAATGCGTTCTTCACATCAAGCTGCCACAGCTTCCAACCTCGGTACGCCGCCAGAGCGATGACCGTCCTCACCGACGTCATCTTTGCGACAGGACTAAATGTCTCCTCGTAGTCCTCTCCGTAGGTTTACGAGAAGCCCTGAGTGACAAGCCTCGCCTTGTATCGCTCCACTTCTCCATCCGCTCTCTTCTTGACCTTGTACACACATTTGCAGGTGACAGGTTTGATGCCCTCCACCATGGGAACCAAGTTCCATGTCTCATTCTTCTCTAGGGCCTCCATCTCCTCAATCATGGTCGCATCTCACTCCTTGATGCCAGCTGCATCCTCAAAGCAGGCAGGTTCCCTCTCGTCGAGTTGTCCTGCGAAGAAACAGGAGACCAAACTCACGAAGTTCCCCTCCTTATAGCGAGCAGGCGGGACAATGGTCCGCTTTGACCTCCTCAAGGCTTAGCCACTATCTACCACTCTGGTAGACTCCTCTGCTTGAGCTCCTCTCTGAGCTCCTCTTGAATCAGCGCTCTCCCTGCTTCTAGAGTTCGAAGCTCCCCCTAAGCCAGAAGCTCCTCCTAAGCCAGATGCTCCTCCTGAGCCAGATGCTCCTCCTGAGCCAGATGGCGATGGAGCACTGGGAGATAGCTCCAACTCCACAGTAGGGTCCTCAGTGACCCTCTCTTCTTCCCTGCTTGAATCTCCACTTTCCGGCAGCACCACAGAAGAAACTCCCTGGTATGAGACCAGTTCGTCAAACACTACATCGCGCGAGACGACGAACTTGTGGGTCTGCGGATCCATGCACTTCCACCCCTTCTTCCGCTCATCGTAGCCGATGAAGATACACTTCCTCGCTTTCGGCTCCAACTTGGTTCTCTGAGCGTCCGGGACGTGCACGAAGCAGGTAGAACCAAAAACTTTCATGTGACCCACATTTGGCTTCTCCCCGAACATGAGTTGATGCGGAGACACCATCCTGTTAGGACTCAAAGGTAGCCGGTTGATCACATGGGTAGCACGCGCCATTCCCTCCGCCCATAAGGCCTTGAGAATGCTCTTGGCATGTAGCCAACTCCTGGTAGTCTCCACCAGATGGCGGATCTTCCTCTCTGCCACCCCATTCTGCTGAGGGGTGTGAGCGCAGGAGAGCTCCCGCCGAATGCCGAACCTTCTGCAGAAAGATGCAAACTCATTGGAAGTAAACTCCTCTCTATTGTCGCTTCTCAGCTTCTTCACTCTGCGGTTCAGCCTCCCTTCCACAAGTTCCTTCCACTCTAGGAACTTCTTGAATACTTCTGACTTCTCTCTCAGAAAGTATACCCACGTATAACGGGTGTAGTCATCCACCATAACCAGCGCATACTTATTGCCTCCATAAGTAAGGGTGGCGCACGGCCCCATAACATCAGCATGTACGCACTCAAGAGGTGTCTTACACCTGGTCTCCGACTTGTCAAATGGAAGTCGATGTGACTTTCCATATTGGCATCCGTCGCACACATGGTCGTCGCCGTAGGAAGAGAGATGAGGCAGGCCACTCACTAGGCCCTTTGCCGCCATCATCTTCAGCTTGTTCATCCTCACATGACTCAGCCTCTCATGCCAGATCACAGCGCTGTCGTTTGTCTTCAGCTTGTCCACGTAGGCATTTGCAGACAGAACATACAAATCCTTCACCCTTCTATCGGTGAGCGTGATGTCAGCATCGACAGACGATACATTCTTCAGGAACTTCACCTCCTTCGGTCCGAACAGCACGTGGTATCCAGCATCCACTGCGTTAGCAACCGAGAAGATGTTCTTCTTCATGTCATGCACGTGATACACACTCTTCAGTGTCGCTGGCATCTCTCTACTCCCAAGGGACACCTTCCCTTCTCGCTCCACGGGATGTACCGTATCATCCGCAGTGATATAGCATCTGTTCCTTCATATGCTTCCAAGGAGTCGAACTTCGACATGTCTCTGGTGAAATGATGCCCGCAATCGGAATCCACTATCCAGTCGTTCTCGAGGTTGATGGAGGCTAAGACATCGACTGATGTTGTCGTCATCTCTGCCAGGAAACAATTGTCTCCCCTCTCACCGCCCTGGTGACCTCCACCTCTTACTCCACTTCTCTGGTGATCTCCCTCCTTGTTAGCAGCATGACCGACCTTCAGATTGGATCGGCAGTCCTTTGCCATGTGCCCGTACTTCCTACAGGCAAAGCAAAGGGATCTCCCCATCTCATCGCGCGCAGGGAGGAACTTCCTCCCATCTCCCTGAGAGGACGTTGAAGGTCCATCTCCGGAGTTCTTCTTTTTCTTGTCCCAGGATCTCCTCTTTCCTGAGAACAACGCCTCGCCATCTCCCCCTGAGATGGATACTCCCGCCATCTGCTTCGCCAAGCTCTCCTGAGACGACAGCAGGTTCTCTAGCTCTAGTAAGGAGGGATGAATAGCCCACCCTTGCACAGAAGTAACGAAGGGGACATACTCCTTCCTCAAGCCTCGGAGTATGTGCCGCTTCAACTTCGCCTCTAAGATTGGCTCTTCAGGGTCCAAGGCCGAGATCTCTCCACACAGGTTCTTCACCTTCAGAAAGAAGGTGGATATCACCATCTCGCCTTGAGTCAACCTAGCCAACTCATTTTCCAGGAATTGTAGTCGCGCTACATTCTTCTTGTTGAATAACCCATCGAGGGTTATCCAGATCTCAGACGCTGACTTGCAACCTATGATGTGGTCGAACAAGTCAGGAGAGATAACTCTCTTCAAGGTGAACTCCGCCTTGACGTTGGTCTTCCTCCAAACTCTCACAGCTTGACCATTGTCTTCGATTGGAAAAACTTCTGCCTGCTCTTCTCCTCCAACGACCTCCCATAGGTCCTCTCCAAGCAGGTAACTCTCCATGCAAGACTTCCACTTCTTGTAGTTGGTCTGGGTGAGCAGCTCAATGTCAAGTCCCCTAGCATACCCTCCTCCGTCGTCCATCTTGGTTGCTCAGTCATTGATCTCACTATCCCTCTGATACCATGTGAACTATTTGAAGTCGGAAGAACACGTCAACCAACAGGAGAATAAGGACACCAATAGATGAACACAAACTATCACAATTTAATAACTCTGGCAGCTAGTTACAAACGAACAAGGCTGAATACAAGTTGCATCCAACTTGAATCGCGACAGCCAATAGTAGAAAAGAACTTGGTCACGGACGACGTCCGCTTCTCCTTCGGAGCACACCGCGCAGGTGATACTCGCTCCTCGCTACCGCCGGCGTTGACTCTAACGCCCAGCGTTAGCTCTGCTACTCGCAAGCTCGCTGCTCGCACTCCTTAGCTCCATAGTCGCCACTAGACGAAGCTCGCTACTTGCCACACTCAACGCCCCGCGTTAACTCGCGCGTAGGTAACTCTCCCTAGGTCGCTTGCCGAACTTACTCCAGGTTTGATGCTCGCCAGGTAGCACTATGGTATCTCTAACTCGCTCAAAGTTGAGGATACTCGCCACTTTCAGAATGCATGCTCTTAGAGGGGGGTACCCCTCTATTTATAGGCAAAACAGAGGGAATGTGCGAGAAGGAGCTAACGCGGGCGTTAGCTTGTAACGCTGGCGTTAGCTCAGCGAGAAGGAGCTAACGCCGACGTTAGCTCTAACGTCGGGCGTTAGCTCACTTCAAAACTCAACACAAACATTCTCACAACGGATCAACATAAATAAGTCTAATAAAAATAGTTAAATTGCTAAAAGCTCGTCTCAGCTAAATTAAAGTCGAGCGTCAATCACCTCGTCCTCCTGTTGGTAAGGCTGGTTTTGGTGTCTCGTCTCCTAGGGTTGACAGCAACAAACATGTTAATCATACAAACAACTAAGGCCCCGTTTGGCGGGGCTGATCCGCCGCGGTCGTGCGGACGACACCATCATGGTCGGGCTGACGGCACCATTGTCATGTCAAACATACATTCTATTACGGTGGCATTTTTTGTCCAAACTCCCTGGAGCAAAAAGCTGCGCCAAACGGAGCCTAAATCATTTCATAAAATGTGGAGAAAGCATTGAAGGATTGCTCACCTACAACCACCGCCAATAGGAAGCGAAAATTTTATGTGAGTTACACGCACGGGGAGGACCGTGGGGGAAATACAAAATCCTCCTATGTTTTCTATTTTTTTACAAAATAAATCACGAAATATTGATCTATGTATTTTTACGCTCATTTTAAGTACCCATATGACTATATTTTGGAGTGAAAATACAACTGTAAAAAGATCATATTTTTGAACTAAAAATCGAGTCCATTTTTTGAACTAAAATCCAGTCCATTTTTACAATCAATGAAAATCCAGTTATATTTTTGAACTAAAAAAAGGTCCCCCACAAATCTCCCATGCGTTTAACTCGAGGAAAATTTTCTCCAATATGAAATACTCCTCTTCGCCTTCACGTGGACCATAGCGACAAAGTCGCCAGAAACCGGGCAGAGGAGTAACGTGCGCTTCTATCCTGGGCGAGTAACTATGCTAATTTGAGTTAAGAAAATACAAATTAAAAAATAGCCATTAAAACTGATTATTTACTTAAACTTCTATATTGAATAAGAAGTCTTTTTCTTCTGTTTAGTGTTCTATACAACGCATATATAGAAGAAGTCCATACCGAAGAAGAAGTTTGTAAAGAAAAAGAAGCTTATATGAAAGAAGAAGCTTATATGGAAGAAGAAGAAAGAAGGCTACATAGACTATATATAGTCTTGTTGCGGGTCGCTCGGGTGCTTTGGTAGACCGGTTGAATTGAACGACCTTAGCTCGGAAGCGAATCGAGCGCGCAAACAGCCAATTAGAGAGATTAGTTGAATACACTGAGACTTTTTAACGTGGAAAACCTGGAAAGGGTAAAAAACCACGCGACCGGAGCTGTGCCGACCAAACTTCACTATCTTCTGAGAGTTTACAGTTAGGTACTTAGAAATCGAGCGCGACAGGCCGCCGCTCCTTACAACAATAGAGAAAGAGAGAGAGAGAGAGTTCCGAAGGTGACAGATCACCTCCAGAAAAATTAAGTCTTTTTCCTTTTGAGAACGGTGGGGGAACAAAAGTGAGAATGTTGAGTCGCCTTTCGGGAGAACAAAAGTGAGAATGCTCAGTCGCCTTTCGGGAGAAAGGAAATCTTCAAGTCCACGAAGGAGATCTTCGAGTGCCGAAGGAGAATTCCGTGAAAATCTTCAGAGAAGCTCTCCCGGGTGCAGAAGGCAATGTCCTCTCAAATGAAGGTTCTGAGCTCCTTTTATAGCTTTGGCCGGGGATAGCCCGGTAATTTCACCGTTGTAACCATCGTAACCACCTGGCGTACGAATCACGTTTTCCGATTCGGAGCACACGAATCGCCATTTTTCGTAAATGACTGTCTCGCAGTTCGGGCAGTTCCGGCAGTTCGGGCAGGTTTGTTGAAGGCGAAAAAGGCGACCAGCCGTTCCTACAATCTGAGAAATTAGAAAGACAAAAAGTGAGTGTGTCCGGAATGTGAAAGTGTTTTGAGCGAGCTTAGAAGCGGTCTGAGCGCGTAACGAACGGGGAAGCGTTCTGAGCGCGCAGGGAAGCGTTCTGAGCGCGCAACAAACATGAGAGCGTTCTGAGCGTACTGGAGACGTTCTAGGCGAAATCCGGAACCGGAAGAGCGGGCGACGAGTCAGGAAAGGGGGGATTTGCCCTAACCCCATTACGGGGGAGAGTGGCTTGGCCGCACCCTAAGGGGGCGCGACCGCACTCGAGGGGGTGCGGTCTGGCTTGGTCGCACCCCAAGGGGGTGCGGTCGGGCCGCACCTAAGGGGGGTGCGGCTTGGCCGCACCCCCCATGTGGTGCGGTCGGTCCACACCCCGAGGGGGTGCGGCTTGGTCGCACCCCACTCGGGGTGCGGCTTGGTCGCACCCCACTCGGGGTGCGGTTTGGCCGTACCCCCCCCCCCCACTATGGTGGGTGCGGCTATTCGCACCCCACTAGTGGGGTGCGGGTTAATCGCACCCCAAAAGTAGGGTTCGGCTATGGCGGCGCGTTCCGTGCGTGCTCTCGCACTGGCGATTGGCGGCAGAAATGGCGGGTTCAGTTTCTTCAACTCGAGCGATCATGCGTTGACCGTTGACCCCACCTCTCTTTAATGGAGTTTTCTCTAGACGCACCCCAAGGCCTTTATGGATGTATAACATAAGCCCCCCAAACCTTCGGAGTCCGAATTTCTGCACGGAGGAGTTCGGAGGTTTCGATTTTTCTGTGGCGGCTTTGATCATTGCTCTCTTCGTGGTGCCTTGGGTAGGAATTGTTGTCGAAGGATGAGTGTGTGGTTGCTTTTGTTTTCTTGTTCTGTTTAGGCGTTTCTCGCTCTGCATTGCGTTGTGATAGCACTCCCGTGGCCCCGCTGCCCTGGTTGTTGTCGAAGTGTCGATTGAGGGAAGATGCTTCAAGATGGTCGGCGAAGGATGTTCGCACTTTGAGATTGTTGTTGGCTTGCTATTTAGCGTTGATACCTGAACAACTTGATGGCCTTTTACAAAATAACGGATGAGTCGGCGTGGGTCCGTGCCCGCGGCTTTTTCATAATAAGAAATTAGTTTGCGTGAGTCCGAGCTCGCGACTTTCACATAATAGAAAATAAATTTGCGCGAATCCGAGCTTGCGACTTTTATAATAGAAAATAAGTTTGCGGAGTCTGAGCTCGCGACTTTTATAATATAGATTTGGTCAGTGAATAGCGGGTGTATTCAAACCGTGGACGAACGTAAGAGGGGCAGACCCTTACGACGTCGAGATTCGACGACGGAGGAGAAGGGCGAACCTTCAATCGACGGCGGTGCAAAGTCCCCGGGGCAGGGCCCCAAAGTGGCCTGTGAATAGCTGATGTATTCAAACCAGGGGCGAACGTAAGAGGGGCAGGCCCTTACGACGTCGGGACTCGACGGCGGAGGAGAAGGGCGAACCTTCAATCAACGACGGTGCAAAGTCCCCGGGGCAGGGCCCCGAAGTGGCCGGTGAATAGCTGGTGTATTCAAACCGGGGGCGAACGTAAGAGGGGCAGGCCCTTACGATACCGGGACTCGACGGCGGAGGAGAAGGGCGAACCTTCAATCGACGGCGGTGCAAAGTCCCTGGGGCAGGGCCCCGAAGTGGCCGGTGAATAGCGGGTGTATTCAAACCGGGGGCGAACATAAGAGGGGCAGGCCCTTGCGACGCCGGGACCCGACGACGGAGGAGAAGGGCGAACCTTCAATCGACGGCGGTGCTGAGTCCCCGGGCAGCGCCCCAAATGGGTTCTTGCAGTAGAATAGTTTAGGACAGGTAGAACATAATTAGAAAATGAACATTGATACATGCGCAAGTGCAATCTTGCGGCTTCTAGGCCACTAAGTTTCTGATACAAGTTTGACGAGAGAGAAGGTAACATCGAGCTCCCTTTGCGTTGCGCTTGCTCGAGCTCTTTCGGCCGTTCAGCGTGGTGGGCGGCGGTGACCCGACGACCGACCCTCAGTGGCATCCTTCTGTGCTTCTTCGCGGAAAGCCTCAAGGTGTCCTGACTGGACAAGACGTTCAATTTCTTCTTTCAACCTGACACAGTGCTCCGTACGATGCCCACGGCCTTTGTGGAAGTTATAGAACGGGGATTGATCTCCCCTACGCTGGGGGAGCGGTCCGAGCCAGTTGATGACTTTGTTGTTGTAGATTATGAATAATATATGCTCGCAGGGGGCATTTAACGGGGTGTAGATCCGGGAGCTTTGATTTGCTAGCCCTCGAGAGCGGTCTGCTTGATTTCTGAATGGGTGGTTCGGCCTTCTCGAACTGTTGTTGTTGTCCCTTTCTCTTGTGACACGTATCCCCAAGTTGGAGTGGGTTTGCCGGTGCCTGAAGATTAGCTTTTTTCTGCCAATGTGGGGGTTGCGCGGCCCTCCCGCACGCCTTGCTTCTCAAAATTTGGTTTTGGCGACGGGTCGTAGTTGATCCAAGGGAGATCGGCTGCGGCCATGTCGAAACCATGAATTGCATCCCTGAGTATTCTCCCTTTGTTGGCCATGCGTCCAGACAAGGAAACGTCGTGGTTCTGGGCGTCGAGTAGGAGGCTCCCAAATATTGCGTCGTATGGGGAGTCTGCCTCTGCGATGACGAACTGAACGTCATATTGGACTGGTTTCGAGTGCATCCCTACTTGAGCGGGGAGGGTGACGACTCCTATGGTGGGTACCATAGTTCCGTCTGGGAGCTCTGTGTCGCTGGCCCTGAGCTTGAGGTTCCTGCTTAGGAGTTTGAGCCGCACCACGGCTGCCACGAACAAGATATTGAACGAGATGCGATGGGTTATCAACGCCCTCCTTAGTTCACAGGATGGATTGCCTATGCTTGCGTCTAAGGCGAAGTCCAACCATCCACGGGGACGCTCCTGGTGAAAGCTTGTGTAGATCTTTTCTTGCTGCTTGCTCCGCTCCGCTTCCCCTAGGTGGGGCGACTCGTTTGTCTCGGGCTCTTCTCGCTCTTCTTCTTGGATCTTCGGTGCGCGCGCTTCGTGCCATTCAACAAACAGTTGGGACAACTCGGTGAAGTTGTGAATCGCTCTGTTTGACAGAGATTGATACCAGTGGAGGGCGTCTCCGCGCAGTGTCTTGGTGAAGATTTTGCAGCTGATTTGGTCGGGAAGTCCGAATGTCCGCATCGTTATCAAGAAGTGATTAACGTGCCCGTACGGGTCCTCTGCTCCGTGGAACTCCTTGTAGCGCGTGAGCTTTAGCCATGACGTAACTGGGTATGCCAAAATTGACTTTGACAGGGGGATCGCCTTTGCTGGTACGTGACATCGTTTGAATCATGCCCTGCCGCGAGAGGGGCCGTCTTGTTAGTTGCTCCAAGCCACTGAGGCAGGATGGGTACAACGATGAGCGCTCTTTTCGCCGGGCTTTCAGGGATTGAGGAACTGCATGCGTCAGATAGTTCGGGGGAGGTGTCCACTCTTGCTGGTTCCGTGAACTCAGGCGAATCGGGCGCTGCGTTCGGAAATCCTTTGCTCGGTATTTGGGAATCCATTCCCACAGACAGTGACAAACTGTTGCAGGTCGCTCGGGTGCTTTGGTAGACCGGTCGAATTGAACCACTTTAGCTCGGAGGCGAACCGAGCGCAAACAGTCAATTAGAGAGATTCGTTGAGTACACTGAGACTTTTTAACGTGGAAAACCCGAAAAGGGTAAAAAACCACGCGGCCGGAGTTGTGCCGACCAAACTTCACTATCTTCTGAGAGTTTACAGTTAGGTACTTAAAAATCGAGCGCGACAGACCGTCGCTCGTTACAACAATAGAGAAAGAGAGAGAGTTCCGAAGGTGACAGGCCACCTCCAGAAAAACTGTGTCTTTTTCCTCTGAGAACGGTGGGGGAACAAAAGTGAGAATGCTGAGTCGCCTTTCGGGAGAACAAAAGTGAGAATGCTCAGTCGCCTTTCGGGAGAAAGGAAATCTTCAAGTCCACGAAGGAGATATTCGAGCGCCGAAGGAGAATTCCGTGGAAATCTTCAGAGGAGCTCTCCCGGGTGCAGAAAGCAAAGTCCTCTCAAATGAAAGTTCTGGGCTCCTTTTATAGCTTTGGTCGGTGGTAGCCCGGTAATTTCGCCGTTGTAACCACCGTAACAACCTGGCAGACGAATAATGTTTTCCGGTTCTGAGCACACGGATCGCCATTTTTCGTAAATGACCGTCTCGCCCCTCGGGCAGTTCGGGCAGTTCGGGCAATTCGGGCAGGTTTGTTGAAGGCGAAAAAGACGACAAGCCGTTCCTGCAATCTGAGAAATTAGAAAAATAAAAAAGTGAGCGTTCCCGTAATGTGAAAGTGCTCTGAGAGCACTCAGAAGCGTCCTGAGCGCTCAGAAGCGTCCTGAGCGCGTAACGAACGGGGAAGCGTTCTGAGCGCGCAGGGAAGCGTTCTGAGCGCACAACAAACATGAGAGCGTTCTGAGCGTGCTGGGAGGCGTTCTAGGCGGAATCCGGAACCCGAAGAGCGGTCGACGAGTCAGGAGAGGGGGGATTTGCCCTAACCCCGTTACGGGGGAGAGTGGCGTGGCCGCACCCTAAGGGGGCGCAACGCGGCCGCACTCGAGGGCGTGCAGGTTGGCCGCACCCCACATGGGGTGCGGCCGGGCCGCACCCCTCTCGGGGTGCGGTTTGGCCGTACCCCTCACTATGGGGTTGCGGCTATTCGCACCCCACTAGTGGGGTGCGGGTTAATCGCACCCCAGTAGTGGGGTTCGGCTATGGCGTCGCGTTCCGTGCGTGCTCTCGCACTGGCGATTGGCGGCGGAAATGACGGGTTTGGTTTCTTCAACTCGAGCGATCATGCGTTGACCGTTGACCCCACTTCTCTTTAGTGGAGTTTTCTCTAGACGCACCCCAAGACCTTTATGGATGTATAACAAGTCTATATAAACGAAGAAGAAATCTATATATATAGAAGAAGAAAGAGAAGCATATATATATACGGCTATATTACTGTTTATAAATTACTACACTCCGGACTGACTCCTGATTTTTGATTCGAGCTCGATGACATAAGCGTGATGTGGCTTTTGAGTGCGCGAGCTCGAGCTGCTTTACAACTATCTTCGTCTATTTTGCTAGTGCAGCTGTGCAGGAGTGTCTACTTCATCGAGGCTCAGTTTAGTACCGTTTATGCTTTGTAAATTTTTTTTGATTCAATTCATTGAAAATGGGGGAACGAAGGAAAGGTCGGGGGCGGACACGTGAGGGAGAAGTCGGCAGGGTGAGTGAGTGTGGATAGTTTTTAGGTAAAATTCTAAAAAAAACGAGTAAATGTGAGTGCTAATAGCCACAATATTAAAGTGCTAATATCAATGACCTTGTTTTTTGTTTTGAAATAAACCATATTCATTCATTCAAGTACATGAGTAGGTAATGCCAAAAGGCTTAAGAAAAGAGAGAGGAGTCAGGCAATGAGCCACCCGATTGGCGTACGGGCGCACAAACTGAAAAGAGGACGAAGGGACCAATGGAAGGGCTTTCAAAATCAAGGTTTTGAAAATTTGACCGGACATCGAACCGGCAGAGGGAGAGGTTCAAGGTTGAACCGGTCCAACCGATTTAACCGGGGTCGAACCGTTATATATATATTAGAAAATAAAAAATAATTAAAGCTACATACAAAATTTGCATATAAATTGTTAATTTATTATGATTATATTGTGATACAAATAAAAATAATGTATTCATCATTAGTCATCACTGTATTCGTATAATGTTGGGCGTTTTTGCTCAAATGTGTTTGGATAAAAACGTCACTGTAATAAAATGAATGTTCGGCATGACAACGGTTAAGACCACAATCAAGAAAATAAAATTAGTTTAGACTTTTGTGCATATAAAAGTGGATGAAGTTTCTTAAAAGATAATTTAATAAGTTATTATAATAATATATCTAAGGACTAAGAAATATTTAATTTATATTTATGTAGTTATGTATATTAATTACGTATGTTTATTTTATATATACATTAATATTTATATGTATAAAATAGAATACAACTTAAAACAACAAGAACCTAATGGTCCAGTGGTCAACTCTATCTTTAATTACAAACAGGTAGTGAGTTCGAATCCACGCGGTTTTGAATTTCTCACTTAAATTTTTGGGCTTCTTGGGCCGCCCGGTTACCCAAAACCGCTCCGCCGGTCTGCCCGCCCGGTTCCGCGGTTCCCAAGCGGTCCGCGTATGGAGGCAGTTTCTTACCTGGACCGAACCGGCTGTGTCTCTGGTCCGCGGTTCGACTGGTTGGACTGGTCCGATTTTCAAAAGCTTGTTCAAAATATCAAGAACAATAAAAAGATCCGCAGAACAAGGAGCCGCAATCGCAGAGACTGCAACAACAAGATTCGCACAGTCCCCCTTAAACATCAGAGAAAATTTTCTGTACGTTAAGCGTACAATAGAACCGTCCTTAAATAAATAGAGAGCGGCCCGCTAAAATTTTCTCTCCCTTTCCCGCGTATTCGCTCACTTCAGCGTTTCGCTCCCCCCTAAAGCTACCCGGCTGCTGGAGTAGCTTCATCGCTGGAAAACCAACCGACGGCTGACGGGTAGCTTCCTTATTGTCTACGCCGGAAGAGGTGGGAGCCTACCGCCATTAGACAATAAAGAAGTTACCCGTCGCCCGTCGGTTCGTTTTCCGGCGATGAATCTACTCCAGCGGACGACTAGGTTTACGGGCGGAGGAGCGAAACGCCAAGGTCTTTGCATTGGAGTGAAACGCCAAGGTCTTTGCAAAAAACGAAACGCCAAAAATTTGCAAAAAGCTAAACGCAACAGTTTGAAAAAAATAAGCGGGCACATCTATTTATTTAAGGACGGTTTTATTGTACGTCAAGTGTACAGAAAATTTTAGATGTATCAAGTGATTATGTAAAGAAAAATTTGTAGGTGAGTTACTCTCATCTAAGATCATGGTGAGAGGAGCCCATCTAAGCCGTTGATCACAGATCATACGGTTGTATTTTTCCTAAATACTCATGTATTTATAAATAATAATAATGCTAGTATTTTATATACCGTCCGATATGAGATCATACGACTATATTTTTATCGAAAAATTTGCAGGCGAGTTACTCTCATCTAAGATCATGATGAGAGGAGCCCATCTAAGCCGTTGATCACAGATCATACGGTTGTATTTTTTCTAAATACTCCTATATTTATAAATAATAATAATATAAGTATTTTATATACCGTCCAATCTGAGATCATACAACTATATTTCTCTCCACCTAATTCTAGATGAGAGAAACACACCTAAGTTTCTCTCATTTCTCTCCCACCTAATTCTAGGTGAGAGAAACACACCTAAGTTTCTCTCTTATGTAAATCGTCCACTGCCGTTGCCATACCCATACCCCTCTGGGGACTGCCCGCACCGCTTTTTAATACCCGACATCATTCCGCCGCTCCGTCAATGGCGGCAATGGTCGCCGGCGGCGCCACTGGCAAAGCCCTCCTATCCTTCTCTTCCTCTTCTTCTTCCTCCCTCTTTTCTCGCTCGCTTCTCCGTCGCTCTCGACCGACGATTCGCCACCCTCCTCTGCATCCTAGGGTTTTCGTAGGGTTTAACCGAATCCTGTGCTATTCCTCCGTCTCTGTTGCTCCGGAAACGGAGGAATCCGTCCAGCCTCTCCGCCACTCTCTGCTCCTCGAACGCCTCCGCATACGGCACCTTAAGGAGACTGTCAGAGTTAGTCCGCAGAGCCAGACAAAGTCAAAGGGTCCTCGTTCTGCTCCTGTGGATGCTGAGAGGAAGAAGAATAATGAGAAGACGAGCATCGTGGCTTCGAGTTTTGAGGAGCTTGGTCTCAGCGAGGAGATTTTAGGTGTTGTTAGGGAGCTGGGCATCTCTGTTCCGACGGAAATCCAGTCAATTGGCGTGCCAGCGGTGCTCCAGGGTAGGAATGTGGTTTTGGGATCACATACTGGATCGGGGAAGACGCTAGCCTACATGTTACCTTTGGTTCAGGTCTCTCTCTTTTTCACTTTGGGTCTGTTTGATAGCAAGCAGGATTGTGTGAAGCTTGTAAATTAAATATCCTAAATCTGGGTAGTATTAAATTTTGAAAGTTGTTTGGTTTTCAATATTACTGAACTGAAACTTAAATCCCCTTCTGGATGCAATTAAGAGGGCTAAATTCCGTTCAATCCTGTTCACAGCAGGATTTATTAAATTCAGGTTTGCGGTCTTAGTTTAGACAAATCCTTGATTCATGAAATATGGGATTTTACGAAGCCTCAGAGATCATTTTTTGTTGAAGTTTTTCTTAAATACAAACTCAATCTGCCTTAAATCCTGCAACTAAAAAGCACAAAATTTTTTACTTCTAGGAAAAAAAAAGTGTTTACCATGTCATAGAACAATAATAGAGATAGATTTTTATGGACTTTTCACTTAATTTATTGCTTAGTCATTTGGTATTATATGATACTTCTGTGATATTGTAACTGGTGTATTTATGTTTGTGGTTAGGGTCTTGATGTTTTGATATGTGTCTCCCATATATGTGATGAAAATGCATCCCTCTTTGCAACACATTATTTGAGAGTTGATAGCCTGATTATCATACATTTTCTTGCATTGGGCAAGTTGGGCCATGTTTTACTATAAATTTACATCGACAAGTGTTTAAAGAAGAGATAATATTTCTCTTGACTTTTACTCCTTTTTCCCTTAGTGCCCCCCCTCTAAGTAGGGTATGCATGGGTTCATATCCATTGATCTCATGGTAAACTCTTTCTGAGTGAATATGCATAAAGATTTGGTGAGAAGATTTTGCATCTGACTCCATAGAGACGCGCCTCCAAATATTCAAGAAAAATAGTATCTCGACAAGATCTATGTTGTGAGCCAGGTAGTTCTGCTCTTGAGTCTATAGTATGTAGAACGAAGTTGTGATTACAATATGTTATACCGAGTGTACTACCCGTAATTCGTCGAGATTAGAAAGGCCTAAGGAGACGCCTATTCGCAGAGCGAGCCGGGCGAGCAGGAAAGGAGCTTGGCGAGCAGGAAAGGAGCTTGGCGAGCAGGAAAGGAGCTTGGCGAGCAGGAAAGGAGCTTGGCGAGCAGGAAGGGAGCTTGACGAGCAGGAAGGGAGCTTGACGAGCAGGAAAGGAGCTTGACGAGCAGGAAGGGAGCTTGGCGAGCAGGAAGGGAGCTTGGCGAGCAGGAAGGGAGCTTGACGAGCAGGAAGGGAGCTTGACGAGCAGGAAAGGAGCTTGGCGAGCAGGAAGGGAGCTTGGCGAGCAGGAAGCGAGCTTGGGCGAGCAGAGCCAAGTATGGTCAGGTAACTCCCCCCCCCCCCAGGATTTGTCTATAAATAGACCCCCAGGGGTACAAGAAAGAGGACTTTTTGGACGAGGTTGACCCCCTCAGGCGAGTTACTCGCCAGGTCCCTGCCTTCCTTGTACCAAGCTCGACCATTTTTGGTTTTGGAGGGGAAGACTCCCTTGAGCTTCCGGGTACGTGGTGGGACCTCCCTGCCGCAGCACCTGGGGTCCTGTTTGTTGCTCTTCTAGCTTCTTCGTCGTTGCCAGCCAAGCCATCTCGTCGGGCTGCTGGGCGAGTAGCCTCCGGCTGCATCGGTCCGAATCTTGAGGTCAGGATTTTCCTGGCGTCAACACTTTGGTGCGGTGAGCGTGGATCGTAGTCGTTGGAAGAAAGTCTAGTAGGAAGGCGAGATGGTAGAAATTGGCGACCAAGAGGAAGTTGTTGGCAATTCGCGAGTAGGCGAGATCCCTACTCGCTATAGGCGAGTTCCAGAGATGGCGAGATCCCTACTCGCCATAGGCGAGTTCCAGATGGCGAGATTCTTCCCTACTCGCTATAGGCGAGTTCCAGAGATGGCGAGATCCCTACTCGCCATAGGCGAGTTCCAGATGGAGAGATTCTTCCCCACTCGCTATAGGCGAGTTCTAGAGATGGCGAGATCCTTACTCGCTATAGGCGAGTTTCAGATGGCGAGATTCTTCCCCACTCGCTATAGGTGAGTTCTAGAGATGGCGAGATCCCTACTCGCTATAGGCGAGTTCCAGATGGCGAGATTCTTCCCCACTCGCTACAGGCGAGTTCTAGAGATGGCGAGATCCCTACTCGCTATAGGCGAGTTCCAGATGGCGAGATTCTTCCCTACTCGCTATAGGCGAGTTCTAGAGATGGCGAGATCCCTACTCGCCATAGGCGAGTTCCAGATGGCGAGATTCTTCCTTAGTCGCCCATAGGCGAGTTCATGCGGGCGACTTTTTGCAGGCGAGCGAGCTTCTTCAAACTCGGCCATTGGCGAGGTCCTTCCTTACTCGCCCATAGGCGAGATCTCTACTCGCGAAGGCGACGAGACCTACTCGCAAAGTGGTGAGAACCTGGTGCCTAGTTCAAGAGTGGCGAGTTCCTGAAAGGGCGATTTCAAGGTCTGGCGAGTATGGAAAATAAAAAATTTCCAGGGGCGCTGCCCCCGACCCTCAGTTTCCTCCTTCTTCAATGCCAGTGATTTCCATACATGATCATACTTACGGGTGCTTTGGTAAATCCCGTGAGTGCTTTTGTCTGACTAACAATCAGGGTGATTCATGACGAGTTCGCCACCAAGGGAAAGCACATAAGCTGTTCCGCGAGCTCCTACTCGCGATGATCTTCATCAAGGGCTTACATTCCACGAGGATGCTGACTCGTGACGTCTTCAAGGTTGGGTCAGCATTCAGCATCCAAGTAGGATGGAGGCCTCGGGATGGTGTGTTCCTTTGGAACCTCCTCGACTGTCAGTCCCTACTTGACGTCATCCTTCAGCAACACCCAATAGGATGGAGACCTCGGGATGGTGCGAGTATGTAGATGTGAGTATGCATGTACGAGTATACAAGGGCAAGCAGACAGGTGTGCATAGCTATGTGCGAGCAAGGTATGATCGTCAATTGCACCAAGTACCTCCCAAGGTCGCGATTATTATTCCACGAGGGTGCTTACTCGTGACGTCTTCAAGCTGGTATTCCACAAGCTCTTGCTCGCGATCATCTTCTCTAACAACCGACATTCCATGGGAATTCTAGGCTGGTCATGCTTGTGAGGTCATCACTTCAACAACTATGCAGCTATGTTATTCGTTTAATCTCTTCAACGACTCATACTAGCAATGATGTCTCTAACTACTCACCTCTATGAGATGAAGAACTGCTCAGAAGTACCTAAAGGCTCAACAAGGAAATCACTTGTCATCGAGAAGCTCGAACTGAACTAGGAGGGATCTTTCATCGTTCAAGAGGCATTCGAGTCTGGCAGAGACCGCCTGTAGAATCATGAAAGGGAATCACTTGGGAATACCTGGAGCGGCAATGACCTGAAAAGGTTCTATCCCTGAGCGGGAAGGTGTATTCTCCCCCTCCTTGTGTTTATTCCATTTGAATAAAAATTCCTCGCCCCTGAAACATGGGCCGCGAGAGTTGTTTTTCTCTTCTGGCAAGAGCTTTTCGAAGTAGGTAAAACCGATCTCCACGACAGGTTGGGAAACGAGCATCCGACTTGATTCTCGTAAAACCCAGAACGGATGATGGGACGGTGCCTCGGTAGTGCGTTCTCCTAATACCAAGCCTCTGCACTGACGGTCGAGATCAGCTCCCCCCTTGCACGTTGGTCGAGTTACCCTCCGACCGCATCTCTCATCCGACTGGGGAGATTATCAGGAGAAAGTCTGGACGCCGACCTCCCAAACTCGTCGAAGCGATGATCGATCTACTTGACCGAGGGACCCTTGTATAAAGGTGCCATTTGACCTCTTGCGGCAAAGCCTAATATCTCTTGTCGTTTATTCCAATCATATGGGTTGGTGCGGTTAATCCCCTCTGATTGTTGCGTGACAGTATGAAGACTCTTTCGCAACCTGGCGACCGATTGGGGGATAGGTCTCCGACTCGACTCTCGTAAAAACCCAAGTCAGGTGGTGGGATAGCGCCTCGGGAGAGAGTCCTCCTAAGACCAAGCCTCTGCATTGACGGTCGAGATCAGCTCTCCCCTTGCACGTTGGCCGAGTTACCCCCCGACTGCACTTCCCATCCGGCTGGAGAGGTTATCAGAGAAGAGTCTGGACGCCAACCCCCCAACTTGACGAAGAGATGATCGATTTGACCGACCAGCATTCAGCAAACGCAATAGGATGGAGGCCTCGGGATGGTGTGTCCCCTTGGACCTCTCCACCTCTAGTTGAGCTCGGCTCCTAGAAGGTGTTGACCTTCTATCCACCTCTAGTTGAGCTCGACTCCTAGAAGGTGTCGACCTTGTTTCCGCCTCTAGTTGAGCTCGGCTCCTAGAGCGTGTCGAATCTTCTCCACCTCTAGTTGAGCTCGGCTCCTAGAAGGTGTCGACCTTCTATCCGCCTTCAGTTGAGCTCGGCTCCTGCGAGGTGTCGACCTTCTCTTCACCTCTAGTTGAGCTGGGCTCCTAGAAGGTGTCGACCTTCTCTCCGCCTCCAGCAGGAGCTCGAGGTGTCGACCTTCTCTTCACCTCTAGTTGAGCTGGGCTCCTAGAAGGTGTCGACCTTCTCTTCACCTCTAGTTGAGCTCGGCTCCTAGAAGGTGTCGACCTTGTATCCGCCTTTAGTTGAGCTCGGCTCCTACGAGGTGTCGACCTTCTCTCCACCTCTAGTTGAGCTGGGCTCCTAGAAGGTGTCAACCTTCTCTTCGCCTCTAGTTGAGCTCGGCTCCTAGAAGGTGTCGACCTTCTCTTCACCTCTAGTTAAGCTCGGCTCCTAGAAGGTGTCGACCTTCTCTTCACCTCTAGTTGAGCTCGGCTCCTAGAAGGTGTCGACCTTCTCTCCACCTCTAGTTGAGCTGTGCTCCTAGAAGGTGTCGACCTTCTCTCCACCTCTAGTTGAGCTGGGCTCCTAGAAGGTGTCGACCTTCTCTCCACCTCTAGTTGAGCTGGGCTCCTAGAAGGTGTCGACCTTCTCTTCACCTCTAGTTGAGCTTGGCTCCTAGAAGGTGTCGACCTTCTCTCCACCTCCAGTTGAGCTCGGCTCCTGTGAGGTGTCGGCCTTCTCTCCACCTCTAGTTGAGCTGGGCTCCTAGAAGGTGTCGACCTTCTCTCCACCTCTAGTTGAGCTGGGCTCCTAGAAGGCGTCGACCTTCTCTTCACCTCTAGTTGAGCTTGGCTCCTAGAAGGTGTCGACCTTCTCTCCACCTCCAGTTGAGCTCGGCTCCTGTGAGGTGTCGGCCTTCTCTCCACCTCTAGTTGAGCTGGGCTCCTAGAAGGTGTCGACCTTCTATCCGCCTCCAGTTGAGGTCGGCTCCTGCGAGGTGTCGACCTTCTCTCCACCTCCAGTTGAGCTCGGCTCCTGTGAGGTGTCGACCTTCTCTCCGCCTCTAGTTGAGCTCGGCTCCTAGAAGGTGTCGACCTTTTATCCACCTCTAGTTGAGCTCGGCTCCTAGAAGGTGTCGACCTTATATCCGCCTCTAGTTGAGCTCGGCTCCTAGAAGGTGTCGACCTTTTATCCGCCTCAAGTTGAGCTCGGCTCCTAGAAGGTGTCGACCTTATATCCGCCTCTAGTTGAGCTCGGCTCCTAGAAGGTGTCGACCTTTTATCCGCCTCAAGTTGAGCTCGGCTCCTAGAAGGTGTCGACCTTATATCCGCCTCTAGTTGAGCTCGGCTCCTAGAAGGTGTCGACCTTTTATCCGCCTCAAGTTGAGCTCGGCTCCTAGAAGGTGTCGACCTTATATCCGCCTCTAGTTGAGCTCGGCTCCTAGAAGGTGTCGACCTTATATCCGCCTCTAGTTGAGCTCGGCTCCTAGAAGGTGTCGACCTTATATCCGCCTCTAGTTGAGCTCGGCTCCTAGAAGGTGTCGACCTTCTCTCCACCTCTAGTTGAGCTCGGCTCCTAGAAGGTGTCGACCTTCTCTTCACCTCTAGTTGAGCTCGGCTCCTAGAAGGTGTCGACCTTGTATTCGCCTTTAGTTGAGCTCGGCTCCTACGAGGTGGCGACCTTCTCTCCACCTCTAGTTGAGCTGGGCTCTTAGAAGGTGTCGACCTTCTCTTCACCTCTAGTTGAGCTTGGCTCCTAGGAGGTGTCGACCTTCTCTCCACCTCCAGTTGAGCTGGGCTCCTAGAAGGTGTCGACCTTCTCTTCACCTCTAGTTGAGCTTGGCTCCTAGGAGGTGTCGACCTTCTCTTCACCTCTAGTTGAGCTCGGCTCCTAGAAGGTGTCGACCTTCTCTTCACCTCTAGTTGAGCTCGGCTCCTAGAAGGTGTCGACCTTCTCTTCACCTCTAGTTGAGCTCGGCTCCTAGAAGGTGTCGACCTTCTCTCCACCTCTAGTTGAGCTGGTCTCCTAGAAGGTGTCGACCTTCTCTTCACCTCTAGTTGAGCTCGGCTCCTGCGAGGTGTCGACCTTCTCTTCACCTCTAGTTGAGCTCGGCTCCTAGAAGGTGTCGACCCTGTAACCACCTCTAGTTGAGCTCGACTCCTAGAAGGTGTTGACCTTCTATCCGCCTCCAGTTGAGCTCGGCTCCTGCGAGGTGTCGACCTTCTCTCCACCTCCAGTTGAGCTCGGCTCCTGTGAGGTGTCGACCTTCTCTTCACCTCTAGTTGAGCTCGGCTCCTAGAAGGTGTCAACCTTCTCTTCACCTCTAGTTGAGCTCGGCTCCTAGAAGGTGTCGACCTTCTCTTCACCTCTAGTTGAGCTTGGCTCCTAGAAGGTGTCGACCTTCTCTTCACCTCTAGTTGAGCTTGGCTCCTAGAAGGTGTCGACCTTCTCTCCACCTCCAGTTGAGCTCGGCTCCTGTGAGGTGTCGACCTTCTCTTCACCTCTAGTTGAGCTCGGCTCCTAGAAGGTGTCAACCTTCTCTTCGCCTCTAGTTGAGCTCGGCTCCTAGAAGGTGTCGGCCTTCTCTTCACCTCTAGTTGAGCTTGGCTCCTAGAAGGTGTCGACCTTCTCTCCACCTCCAGTTGAGCTCGGCTCCTGTGAGGTGTCGACCTTCTCTCCACCTCTAGTTGAGCTGGTCTCCTAGAAGGTGTCGACCTTCTCTTCACCTCTAGTTGAGCTCGGCTCCTAGAAGGTGTCGACCTTATATCCGCCTCTAGTTGAGCTCGACTCCCAGAAGGTGTCGACCTTTTATCCGTCTCAAGTTGAGCTCGGCTCCTAGAAGGTGTCGACCTTATATCTGCCTCTAGTTGAGCTCGGCTCCTAGAAGGTGTCGACCTTTTATCCACCTCTAGTTGAGCTCGGCTCCTAGAAGGTGTCGACCTTATATCCGCCTCTAGTTGAGCTCGGCTCCTAGAAGGTGTCGACCTTTTATCCGCCTCAAGTTGAGCTCGGCTCCTAGAAGGTGTCGACCTTTTATCCACCTCTAGTTGAGCTCGGCTCCTAGAAGGTGTCGACCTTATATCCGCCTCTAGTTGAGCTCGGCTCCTAGTAGGTGTCGACCTTTTATCTGCCTCTAGTTGAGCTCGGCTCCTAGAAGGTGTCGACCTTTTATCCACCTCTAGTTGAGCTCGGTTCCTAGAAGGTGTCGACCTTATATCCGCCTCTAGTTGAGCTCGGCTCCTAGAAGGTGTCGACCTTTTATCCGCCTCAAGTTGAGCTCGGCTCCTAGAAGGTGTCGACCTTATATCCGCCTCTAGTTGAGCTCGGCTCCTAGAAGGTGTCGACCTTTTATCCGCCTCAAGTTGAGCTCGGCTCCTAGAAGGTGTCGACCTTATATCCGCCTCTAGTTGAGCTCGACTCCTAGAAGGTGTCGACCTTTTATCCACCTCTAGTTGAGCTCGGCTCCTAGAAGGTGTCGACCTTATATCCGCCTCTAGTTGAGCTCGGCTCCTAGAAGGTGTCGACCTTTTATCCGCCTCAAGTTGAGCTCGGCTCCTAGAAGGTGTCGACCTTATATCCGCGTCTAGTTGAGCTCGGCTCCTAAAAGGTGTCGACCTTTTATCCGCCTCAAGTTGAGCTCGGCTCCTAGAAGGTGTCGACCTTTTATCCGCCTCTAGTTGAGCTCGGCTCCTAGAAGGTGTCGACCTTATATCCGCCTCTAGTTGAGCTCGGCTCCCAGAAGGTGTCGACCTTTTATCCGCCTCAAGTTGAGCTCGGCTCCTAGAAGGTGTCGACCTTATATCTGCCTCTAGTTGAGCTCGGCTCCTAGAAGGTGTCGACCTTATATCCGCCTCCAGTTAAGCTCGGCTCCCGTGAAGTGTCGGCGTTCTCTCTTCCTCCAGTTAAGCTCGGCAAGGTATCGACTCTTTTTCCTCCTACAGATGAGATCCCCTCTTGGGAAGGACCTCGCGCCTTTACTCTCTAGTGCCCATCTCTCCGAACCACGGGTCCTACATTGTTTTTCCGACCTCGCGAGCGAGCTCGAAAAAAGCGGGGATTGTGTACTACCCGTAATTCGTCGAGATTAGAAAGGCCTAAGGAGACGCCTATTCGCAGAGCGAGCCGGGCGAGCAGGAAAGGAGCTTGGCGAGCAGGAAAGGAGCTTGGCGAGCAGGAAAGGAGCTTGGCGAGCAGGAAGGGAGCTTGACGAGCAGGAAGGGAGCTTGACGAGCAGGAAAGGAGCTTGGCGAGCAGGAAAGGAGCTTGGCGAGCAGGAAGGGAGCTTGGCGAGCAGGAAGGGAGCTTGACGAGCAGGAAGGGAGCTTGACGAGCAGAGCCAAGTATGGGCGAGTATGGTCAGGTAACTCCCCCCCAGGATTTGTCTATAAATAGACCCCCAGGGGTACAAGAAAGAGGACTTTTTGGACGAGGTTGACCCCTTCAGGCGAGTTACTCGCCAGGTCCCTGCCTTCCTTGTACCAAGCTCGGCCATTTTTGGTTTTGGAGGGGAAGACTCCCTTGAGCTTCCGGGTACGTGGTGGGCACCTGGGGTCCTGTTTGTTGCTCTTCTAGCTTCTTCGTCGTTGCCAGCCAAGCCATCTCGTCGGGCTGCTGGGCGAGTAGCCTCCGGCTGCATCGGTCCGAATTTTGAGGTCAGGATTTTCCTGGCATCAACACCGAGTACCCATAATTCAACCTTTTTTTTCATACATCATAGTAAATTCAAATAAAAGATAAGATGAAAATACATATTTTTCTACCACATTACATAAGTCATGTCTTATACTTGTTTCATATCTCGACCATAGATCCACTGGATCTTAGCATAATATTTACAAGGTCATAGTTATATAATTCTTACAACATGAAATTTAAAACATTTCACGCTATATACATATATGTATCATGTTTTTCCTTATTTACAAAGTTAAGTCCGCATGCCTCTAAGAGGTGGAAACATGAGGTTAGTCATATAGAACAATTAGTTAACAAAATGAAATAAAAATGTTATTTTAATATAATGGGATGACTCCTCTTATATATAGAGGAGTAATACAAGGAAACTAATTCCATCACTCCCCCTCAAGCTTGGCATGTTATGTTTCTCATAACCAACTTGTCAATACAACCACAAAAAACATTCACCCCCATGCTCTTTGTGAGAATATCAACTAATTGTTACTCTGAAGAAACAAAATGAGGACAAATAATCTTTTTCTCAATATTCTCTTTGATGAAGTGTCTGTCCACCTCAATATGTTTGGTATGATCGTGTTGAACGAGATTGTGGGCAATACTGATTGCAACGTTGTTGTCACAATACAATCGGATGGTACTAGCCTCACTTACTCCTAGATCACACATAAGGGAGCGTAATCACAATCCCTCACATATGTCATGTTTCATAACTCTAAATTCGGCTTCTGCACTAGACCTTGAGACAACAAGTTTTTTTTTTGCTTCTCCAAGTAACCAGGTTCCCACCAACGAACGACCAATACCCAGATGTTGATCGTCTGTCTTCAACAGATCCATCCCAATCTGCGTCCGTATAAATTTCAATTTTCAACTTAGTTTTAGGAGTGAAAAGGATGCCTCTTCTGGGTGAGGTCTTCGATACCTCAAGATCAACATCGAGGTGTCTTGTCTTTGGGGAATGCATATATTGGCTAATGACTCCCACATCATAAGCTATGTCAGGGCGAGTATGAAATATGTAGATTAACCGCCCGACAAGACATTGGTAACCAGTAACATCTTCAATAAGATCCCTATCATCCCTTCCAAGACTGTGGTTGACCTCCATAAGAGTAAATCATGGATATATTTTTTCTGAGAGATGAAAATACCATGTTTAGATCTAGCAACTTCAATCCCCAAAAAATATTTAAGTTTTTCTTGATCTTTTACTTCAAATTCCTTCGCCAGATTCTCCTTTAAAACTTTTACTCTTCAACATCATCGTCTATCATGATGATGTCATCAACATAGATAATGGGCGCCGTTAACATGTCTCTATGTTTGATAAATAAAGTATGGTCGGCATGACTTTGTCTGTGTCCAAAAGAGATCATGACTTTGTGAAAACGACTAAACCAAGCCATCAGAGATTGCTTTAGACCGTAAAGAACTTTGTTAAGTTTGCTCACTTTTCTTTCATAACCATGAGGAGATAAAATAGGAGGGAGAGACATATATACCTCTTTTTCTAAGTTGTCATGAATGAATGCATTCTTCACGTCCAATTGGGCAAGATTTCATCTCTTGCACGCAACACAAGATAACAAGACTATAGAATCCATTTTTGCTACAAGGGCAAACGTTTCTTGATAATCGATCCCCAGGGTTTGGATATATTCCCTTTCCACTAGTCTCTCTTTGAAACGTTCCGCAAAGCCTTCAGAGTTTTACTTCACAGTGAACACCTACTTACAACCAATGGTCCTATTTTCGTGTCGCAGGTGTGTTAAATCCCATGCATGATTTTTTCCAAAGCTGACATTTCTTTAATCATTGCTTTTTCTAGTTTTGATGCCCAAGAGCAGATGCAAGAGAAGATACCTTTATCGTGGGCAATGAGAAGTTCATAGGAACCTGCTGACGGATTTGTTAGTGGCATTGGAAGCAATGTTGTCAGGATCGCAATCCAGATCGTAGTATCGGATGATCCTACGATCGAGATCCTGAGTTTCGATCAGAGTCGTACGCAGGATCGAAATCAGCTCTATTCCTTGATGGATCGTGCGTGGGATCGTCGGATCATTAGGATCGCGATCCTATAACGCGATCCTAACGATCCAATTTCTCTTTTCATGGTTCATTAAACCGCCTCTTATATTAAAAAAGACCTTGCACCCTTTATTTTCATCTCGTTTCTTGCCTTATCGCCCCTGCCGCCTCAGCAAAAAGGAAAACCCTATTCCTCTTCCCCGCGCCCTCCGACGGCCTGATTTCCTCCTCTCTCCGGCGTCTTTCGACCCATTCCAGCTATTTTCGGTGTCGTTTGGCGGAGGCGTTCTCGTTCGGCCCATTCCAGCTATTTCTCTGCGCCCACCGACTGCTTCTGCTCCTGCAGTCCTGCTATCTCTGGTTGTTATCGAATTCAATCGACAGTCTCCTCATATTTCCGATAGGTAACCTGTTTTTTTCTTCTTATTTCCTGTTGCTATTTCCTGCATTCATGCTATGTTTCTGTCTTTCTGATAGGTTACCCCTAACCCTATTTCCTGATGTTGTCTTTTATTCCAGCTATTTCCGGTCGTTGCCTATTGTTTGATTGTTTCCTCACTTTCCTGTCATCTCGCCTATTGTTTGATTGTTATTCTTGTCAAGTTTGAGTATGTGAGGAATGGAATATGATGGAGGAATCAGTATGGATGTAGCAGGAGAGCTCACTTCTTCAGTAGATGTAGACTCACCCTGAAGTGAGGTCACATAATAAGACTAGGATTCACGAAAGGTAATATTCGCGGTGACAAAGATCCTCTTGGTAGGAGGCGAAAGCATTTATTCCCTTTCTGAGTAGGAGAGGAGCCAATGAACACACACTTGACTAACTCGAGAGCAAGAGGGTCAAGTTTAGACCGTCCCGAAGAATGTATGTGAGTAAAGCACACAACCAAATAATTTTGGTTGGAGAGTAGTTGGGGTTACCCCTAAGGTGATAAGAGGGTTTGGCACCCCAAGGCCTGAGAGGGCATGCAGTTGATGAGATAGGCAGCCGTGAGAACGACACCACCCCAATAGAATTTTTGAAGGTTCACAGTGAATAGAAACACCTAGTAATTTCTAAGAGGTAGTAGCTTTTTCGCTCTGCTACCCCATTCTGTAAAGGAGAGTGAGCACATGAAGTTTGATGGATAATGTCATGATCAACAAGGTAGTGTTCAAAGGGGGAGTTGATATACTCCCGACCAATATCACTTTTATTCTTCATAAAATATACTCAAGTACTGTGAGAAATACAGTCAATAAAAGTAGCAAACCAATGTCATCCAAAAATTGAGGCAATGAGGCAGGACCCCATAACATCAGTGTGAACGATATAAAAAGGTGTAATACTGGGTAACCATGCATGATTAATAGAAATACGATGATGATAAGAAGATCAAAGTGAAACGTCCCTCCAGATTTGGAGTCAGTCAGACCGCCGGAAACCGGATCCCTGCAACCAGGCCGATCGGCTAACAGGATTTGTCTCGTGAGCTGATCGGCGCTGCAACTGTGGAAGCGAGAAGGGGAAGGTCTTCGGGGGTCGGGAACAACGAATAGAGGTGGGACGAGCGAGCTCCGACAGTGGTCGTCGGAAGCAGTGAGCGGAAGGCGAATGACAAGCAACATGGTTAAGGCTTGGGACGAGCCGCATGTTAACAAAATGAAATAAAAGCGTTATTTTAATATAATGGGAGGAATCCTCTTATATATAGCTGAGTAATACAAGGAATATAAGGAAACTGATTCTAACAGGAGTCATGTAAATAAAAACGAGTCAACCAAGGATTCCATTTATTAGTGTTCAATGTTAATATATGCATGTAAGCCTCTCCATTTAAAAGAACATGCACGTAGTAATTTAAGGAAGCCGTTTATAAGTCCCATTTTCCCTTCATTGATTACTTCAAGGCTAATTCTTTAGTTATAGATTCATGGCATCCAAAATTCATCTTTTATAGGAATGATTTCCTTTTAATCTCATTTTCATATATTCAATTTCACTTATATGGTCTTGGCCCTCACTTAGACTCTGCACCCATAAGTGTTTACCTTCACTCTATGACTCCGACCTATTATTGGACTCTGCCTCCATAGAGTTATTCATCATAATTGCTAGAAATTTCATTTTCATTCATATACAATCATGGTCTCGGTCCTTATTATGACCCTGCCTCCATATGCATAACATTTTTTTTAAAGATCACTCTCCCCACCTATGGCCTTAGCCAAATTCATATTTCTATGACATGATGCAGTGGTAGGTCGACCCCAGGTGGACTCACTAAATGCAATCCTATATGCAATGGAAAATGATGACAATGCGAGAGTTGGTCCGCTAAAAAATTACAACAATAATTAATTTTATATAAAAGTTAACAGAGGCACATGCGATCACAAACAATAATTAGGGAAAGCAAGTTTCAATTCTTCAAACGAACGAGGCGTAAATACTTTTAAGCGCTTGCGGAATACACCCTGCAAATCATACAACATCCAGTGCTAATAGCAAATAAATAAAGACATCCACAACAGGTAAAGATGCCGAACACAACAATAGAAAATACAACTTCAAATACAACTTACACGTGCAGGCGATGGTAATGACGGTTGACTGTGGGCATCAAAGGTCGTATCAAGTGGGGAAAGCGATGGAAGTGGAGTTCTGGACTGGTGGAGGCTTGGGAGGGGTATGTAGTTGCTACTAAGGGGAGGATGTTGGTTGTAGACTCACGGTGGGGATATGTAATGGCTTGGTGGGGTTTGTAGTGGCTGTTAGCCTGTTAGGGAAAAGGAGGTGACTGTGGAAACTCACGGTGGGGTAATCTGGGGCTGGCAGCAATGAAGAAGCCAGGGAGAAATGGCTGTAGGGGTAGGGGAATGTGAGGGGAGTCAGCAACTAGGAAATAGACAGGGAGAGAAGACCGACGACTACCAAAACTGCAATCTAACCTTTCGATACCCCCAAAGAACCGCTGCATATTTATAAACCTAAAACCAACTTGGAGCACCCGAATCAGACGTCTCATATTGTCCGGTCCGATCGGGAGCCAAATAAACTCAAAATAAATAAAGTAATATAGTAAATCGACTCGCAACGACGATCCAGACGCAACTGTGGACTCGGATCGCCCGGACGGGCGATGGTTCACCCCCTCCTGCGGGAATAGACATGCGTAGGGCGTTGCGCGGCTCAGTTGGTGATAAGTCTTCCGCTGAAGGATTCTTATCAAAGAGGTCGGGGGATCGAGCCCCGACCTCAACAACCTATCGGCCCTGTGGTGGGGCCGGGGATGGGTTGGGGTGTACGGGCCGCGGACCTGATAAGGCCTATCAGGTGGACTCCCGGTGGGACCCCTTGGCTGGTGCGACGCCAGGCGCCAGGGTGGCAGGCAGGTGGGACGCCTGTCCTGCATCACATGAGCTCTACATCCAAGGATGTTTTAGCATCCATGGCCTCAACTCTCACAATTGCTCTGCATCCATAGGGGGTATTCATATTTATATTCTTTATTTAAATTATCATGGAATTTTTCATTAACTCATCTTTTAAAGAACATGTCATATAAGACTTCCCTTTATATCTACAATCAGACATGCAATTTAATTTTTCATGTCTTAATCATTACTCACAGTCAATTGACATAAAATTCTTTCTCATTACATGCAAATATCAGTTAGGAGGGACTATTATCTATTTGCATTCATTTCAAAATTAAGCCAAAGGTATATAAAACAGTAAATATCACAATTTGCATTGTTTCCCACTTGTAGATTGTTTCTAATTGCATACCAATATCTCTAAAGGGTTCCAATCAAATTCTTATCATCCATTACAATCAAGGGTCATAACAATTTAACATTTACAAGAAAATACTTCTTATTAATACAGGTCCATAAAGAGGAACGTTTGGCTAAATTTACATAGCGTTGTCTTCATATTTTTGTTTATCTAAAGCCCTCCATGTGACATTATTCATGTACCAATTCAAAGGGTTCCCTAAGTGCTATCTCAGAGGTGAAACCTCCCTTTTTAATTATATTCATAATACCATGCATATAATTCTTCCAAAAATTCAATCATATGTTTTCAATAGTAAGTAGTATTTAGTTTTGATTTTGGAATATTTGACCAATCTCTTCCATACCTGATAAACTCCGCATCATGAAGTATATCCCTAATATATTAATTCCAGAGGTTACTTGAAACATAATTATCAAATAAAAGTAGAATTCCCATGGATCTCAAAAGAAAACATGAAGGAGACATTGAAATCAAAATTATATAATAAACTAGTTTTCGCTTTCAAAAATTATGTCTCCCTTCATCATTCTCATCACTTCCATGAGAATTATGATTTCTATAATTTGTAATCCAGAGGTTTATTACTTCTCTAATTCAAAAGCAAAAAAATGAGATTCTAAGGACAAAGCAAACACAAAATGGGGCTCTTTCGCATAAACTTGTCATAATCATGAATTTTTCTTTGCAATCACAAAAGAATTTGTTACGATTAAGAAGAGAGAACGAGGCAAGATTGCATTAATCAAGAACACGGATACAATCCGGAGTGAACTCCGACCAAGATCAAGGAGGCTGGGTCCTCCAATGATCCCTCTCTCAAAAGAGAGCCCTAAACCTTAATGATCCAAAGATCTCTTCTACTCCCAAACCACCTCCTTATATAGGGAGGGGGGGCTCACATGACAAAACCCTAAAACAGTAAGAAGTACAATAATAATACGCGCGTACGCGTAACAATCCATTCCGCCAGAAAATTGACTTTGACCCCAAGGTCGAAGTGCCGCCCGCCATCTAATAGTAATGTGCCCGCTGGTGGGCCGCCGCAGAGGTGCCCGGATCTCCGTCCGGCGGTACATCCGTGAGCAGAAGGGTGTCCAAGGCAGCCGCGCCGATCTCGTCCAAATCATGCCCGATGAGGGCCTGGAACTCCTTGGCAGGGCAATTATGATTAGGCGAGTAGGGTTGCTTGCAGCGGTAGCACAGACCCTTGCTCCGCAAGTCATTGTACTCTTGGTTGGAAAGACGGAGAGTGTGGATATGACGGTTGTTGCGTGGGCCCATAATGGTTGGCCGAGGAGGATGAGGTGGTAGTGGTGGAGGTTTAGGCGGGGGAGGGAAATATGGTTGGTAGGGAGGGTCCCCGGATGTTGCCATAAATTCGGCTTCCACCAGTGGGGAGAGGTTCATGGCTTGGTGGACAGTTGACGGTTGCAGGGTGCGGAGGAGGGCTCGGATGTGGGGTTGTAAGTCGTGCATGTAGTAGGCCAAGTAATGGTCGGGTGGGAGACCAGGAACATGGGTGACCAACTCGATGAATGCATCAACGTACGAATCAATGGGGCCGGTCTGACGGAGTCCGCAAAGGCGTTCGATCATGGAGCCGGGGTAACGGTGATCAAACCGTTGAATGAGGGCCTCTGTAAGAGCTGTCCAAGTGAGGCCGGGAGAGGATTGGCGGAGCCAGCGGACCCAGTGGAGGGCGGATCCCTCCATGCTGATCAAGGCCGTGCTGACCTTCTGTGGCTCCGAGATCTGCTGTAGCTCGAAGAACTGTTCGGCCCGAGCAATCCATCCCATAGGATCGGTGCCGTTGAAAGAGGGGACATCCAAGGAACGAGGGCCCGGTGAGCACACCCCGGGCAGGGGGGCTGTTGCATGCAAGAGTTCCGGGGGGGGGGGGGGGGTCCCGAGGAGGGGCGGCGGATCCGCCACCGACGTTGCCGAGGTGGTAAGGCGGCCGGCCAGGAGGGAGTCGAGCTTAGCATCCATGCGTAACATGAGGGCCTGTAGCGACGCGATGGAACTGTCGTGGTCATCCAAGCGACGAAGAATGGCGGGATCGGTGGTTGGGTGAGAAGGCGTGGGATCTGGGTTGCCCATTAGACGCCGGGAACGGCGTGGCATGCACGTAAGAAACCGCAGGGGCGGAGGAGGACGCCGACTGGGGGGGGGGGGGCGCTAGATCGGCAGCAGGGCTGCTATCCGGCGAAGGCGCTGGAGCGACGGTAGGAGCGGAAGCGGAGGGAGGCGCTGGATCGATGGCGATGGAACAAGAGGCGCTGGATCGATGGCACAGGAACGGCGGTCGGAGCGGGAGGAGGCGCTGGATCGATGGCAGTAGCGGAAGCGGAAAGAGGCGCGCGATCGGGGATCGGAAGCGGAATCGCGGATCGGAAGCGGAAGGAGGCGCGGGATCGGGGATCAGGACCGGCAACAGGAGCGGAAGCACGATGCGGAGCGCGGAACAGGAGCTGTACGTGATCGGGATCGGGATCGGGGAAGGAGGCGCTGGAACGACTTCTGGCGGCGGAAACCGCGGCCGGAAGGCGGCAGGTCGGACCACTTGTTACGATTAAGAAAAGAGAACGAGGCAAGATTGCATTAATCAAGAACACGGATACAATCCGGAGTGAACTCCGGCCAAGATCAAGGAGGCTGGGTCCTCCAATGATCCCTCTCTCAAAAGAGAGCCCTAAACCTTAATGATCCAAAGATCTCTTCTACTCCCAAACCACCTCCTTATATAGGGAGGGAGGCTCACATGACAAAACCCTAAAACAGTAAGAAGTACAATAATTATACGCGCGTACGCGTAACAAATTTTATTTTCCCTATCAAAACCATTTTCATTTTGAAATCATAAAGTTAATCTCTCCAACCATCCTTAATCATAATAAAACTCATGGCTTGTGAAAAAGAGATCATGAAGAGTAAAACACCATTTTTAAAGACATAACAACTTGCTTGCAAGTCCTCTTTGAAGGCATGATTTCCTTGGAAGATCTTGGTGAATTTGATGGATTCTTTTGCTGTAGCTTCCTCTTACTTTTCTTATCCCTCTCCTTTAAAAGTCCCTTGAAAACCCTAGCTTAAATCCCTTGGATCTCTCTTGAGGTGGTTGGCCAACATCCTTCTCCAAGTTGAAAACCGAGAGCTCTACAAAGAAGGATTTTGGGATGAAATGAAGAATTGATGTGCATCTCTTTCTCCCTTCTTTAAATCTGTAAGAAGTCTCTAGATTTCGTGGGGATGAAGTAATTAAGGTCAGCCATACATTTGTTAAGGAGGTGTGATGAGATGAGGCCACTAGGAAAAGGAGGGAGTTAAGTGGAATCCTTTGACCTTTAGAGCTCTCAAATCTTTTCCTCTTGTTGTTGAAGTTCGTCCTCTATGGCACTGCTGTGCCAGCTATCTTAAAGCATTGAGAAGTATTCAATGCCACATGGAATTAAAGAATGATAACAACGGTTATATAGAAAAGCTATTGCATTTCTTGATAGAATTCATAAGCATATGAAGAGCTTATCTTAAGTACATCATAAACTTGCCCTATTTTTGAATTGTTTTACTTTGAATTTTGCACCACTTTATGAGATCACCATGACACAAGAAACTGCATGAGCAATAGTAAAATTACATAATAAAAACATATATATATATATCTCAATAAGCATGGGTAATATTGAACAGAAACATGGCAATTCCTCACGACTACTTAACAAAAAGGGTGTAATACATCGACACTTCCATAAATTTACCATAATTCTTTTCCCCTGTATTGCATTCCTTCTCATTAACAATCTCATAAAAGCATCAACATCTCTTTCACATCTTAGTGCTTAACAATGAAAACCAAAACCTTTTCTCAATAATTATTGAACGAAAATACTTCCATCAATCATTCGCACTTTTAATATCCTTTCTTAGCGAACATTAGTATAACATTATCCACATGATTCATATTCAAGTATTTGACAATAAAATCAAAGCTATTCATACAAAAAATTGGAACTGAATAATACATGCAAGTAGAAGTAATTATTGAACTGAATAATACATTTGCACTTTTAATATCCTTCTAGCTAGATGTACTCTGAGATTCAAGTACAGTGCCTCAGATACAAGAATGAGAACAAGAGAGCAAGTACAATAGGGTGAAAATAATGTGATAGGGTTCACAGATCGCGGCAGGCTTACACTTATCGGAGCTCGTACATGTTGGAAAGTAGAAAGATAATAGATGGATGATTTTATTCTTCCACATAAGGGGGATTTAAAGCATTACCAGAGACTCTTAAAGACGGACAGACAATGTGAGACTAAACCCAACTACTACTAAAAACTCTAATAAACTGACATTGCTCGATATTTCCAACACTCCCCCTCAAGCTGAAGGGGGAACCTTCAGCTTGGACATCATAATAACAACAATGGAGGTAGGCAATATGGGACAAAACATTAGACGAGCCACCGGGGAAAAATCCCAAACCGGAGAATCAAACCGGTGATATAGCCACACACGACGCAAGACCCACACACGACGTGGACTCGCTGGAAACCAGTCATTGTGTGCGCGGTGCGGTTTGGTGCGATTTTAGCCCAAATCGCAACCGCACCGTAAGGGCGCAGTTTTGGCCTGAGCAAAACCGCACCGCACCGAAATTATACGGTGCAGTTTCTGTTCAGTGTGTTTTTTTGCGGTGCGGTTGCGGTTTCGGTGCGATTTTTAGCATGTGATTTACATAGACATCAAAAGTATAATGTGAGGTGAAATAAGATGTAAATTTTTGACAAAAATATAGTTACATGAGTTATGTTATCATGAAAAACTTGTTAGTACATATATTTTCAAAATACAAATACGACAAAATCAACCACGAGCTATAATATCTTTGGAGATTATGATTCGGCTTCACATTCAGATTCATTTTCATCACCATCATCAAGTTGTATTGTATTTTCCAACTCTAAAATAATTTCATGAGTTAAAAAAGCGGCGGATGATGGCGACGCGAAGGCGGAGGCGGGTGAAATCATGGGAGTCGAATAGTCTAGTGCTTTGGAGGCAGAGGCGCGCCGTTCGTGGGAGAGTCGAGAGGCGGGCCGTTCATGGGAGAGTCGTGAGGCAGGCCGTTCGTGGGAGAGTCGTGAGGCGGGCTCGTTCGTGACCTAGAGTGGAAAACTAAAAATCGTATTTGGTGCTAGAATATAGTCGAAAGGCGGCCGTGTGTGAATGAAATATCTCTACTGTAGTATCTCAAATATTTGTTTAGTATAGAATTTCATTCATTCGTGATTTTAGTATAGAATTTCGTTCATGATTTTAGTATAGAATTTCATTTCACCTCCATCAGATGTATGTAATCTCTCTCTAATATTTATGAAAATGTGTAAATTAGTCTGTGCGGTGCGGTTTTGTGGTTTTCAAGATCCATAAATCACACTGCACCGCATCGCGCTCGGTTTGTAAAACTTCAAAACCGCACCGCACCGAAACTACGCGTGTGGTTTAAAAATCGGTGCGGTTTGTGCGGTGCGGGCGGCTTACGGTTTCGTATGCTCACCTCTACCGGTCAACCAACATCACACCTACACACACAATATGAGAAAGAGAACGAAAGATGTGGAGCAAATCATCAAACGGGCAATCAGGGATAATCCGCACGAAGGGCAGTCCCCAACGACATAGTCCCACACGACATGGTCCCACGAGACAGAACCCGCCGAGACTAGAACACCGACATCAGTCGTGTCCCAACACACGACCAATCGAAAGAAATATGAGGATACATACATAACATACAACATAAGCCTAGAGGCCATGTGGGACTAAGGCGAACAACGAGAAAGATCATCCGAGTCACCCTCATCCCAAACACTCCTCCTCACATGAAAAACACGTGCATATAGGCATAACAAGACAAACAAAAATAGGGACACAACAATAAACAAACTCATAAGAAAAGGCATGAACTACCATAAAGCATCATCTTTGGTGAGAAATCAGCACCCTGGAAGGGGTGACAACGTCAGGAATCGTCCAAATGCTGAAGGGGTGGCGGCAGGAGGCGGCTGAACAGGGAGCAGCGTAGTGGCAGAGGCTGGAACACAACAAAAGGTATGAGATAACTCAGTGGACAGAGACAGTCGACCAAATGTGGAGCAGTCATCAATGATTCTGTCATGAAATAAGAAGCAATCCGGAAGGGAAGCCATCCTCGTCGAAGTAGCAGCACGAAGAAGCAGGTGGAGGGGAGCGTGACGAGCTGCGATGTTGTGGTCTGGAGCAGCCAACGACGGGATGAGAACTTGGCGGGGTCACCTGGCAGCAGCTGGACGCAGGGAGCGAGATCTAGCTCCGTCAACTGGAGCGACATGGTCGACTGGATCTGGACGGGATCAGCAGAAGCGATATCGACGACAAAATCGCGCGGCGGAAACAACGACGGGATTAACACCAGGCGGCGGAAACGACACAGGAGAACGACGACAAGGTCGTTAGCGAGACCAACGACCAAGATTGACTAACGAACTTGCCTTCGAGAATGAGAAGCGATTGACGACGAAAAACGACGAGGCCAGCGATCACGAGATGGAACTTCTCGACGGGATCGACGATGTCTAGCTGAAGAAGCAAGGGAAGACGTCGATGGAAACAGTAACAGAGTCGTCGACGATTAGCAACATGGGGGTCGACGAGATCGGAGATGAACCCAGACAGGATCAACGGCCATCGTCCAACGGGCGGAAGGACGACGGGAACACGAAGTCGGTGGGATCAACGGAATATGTGGCTCCACGAGACACGGGATCAGAAGCAGCCTGATCCCAGCCCTAACATTCGGGGCCGAGAAAATCAGGAGGAAAAAGAACCCCCTCTGACCCCATGTTGGAAAGTAGAAAGATAATAGATGGATGATTTTATTCTTCCACATAGGGGATATTTGAAGCATTACAAGAGATTCTTAAAGACGAGCAGACAATATGGGACTCAACCCAACTACTACTAAAAACTCTAATAAATCGACATTGCTCGATATTTCCAACAGTACATACCTACATACGCAGGAGGCAAAGTAGGATTGTCATATAAATGATCCGTGCCCGAGGTGCGTTCAGAGCAATGACCCGAATTTTTATGTATTTTACTTATTTCTTGTGATTTTTATTTCATATAAATTTTATATCCGGACGGTCTAGACCATCAAAAGTGTCTACTTTGCTTATAAATAGGATCCTAGGGGGCTGATTTCAAGGATCACTATTTTTGACAGATTTCCGGCTCTTGCGGTCATCCTATTTTTGAATTGTTTACTTTGAATTTTTCACCACTTTATGAGATCACCATGACACATGAAACTACATGAGCAATAGTAAAATTACATAATAAAAACATATATATATATATCTCAATAAGCATGGGTAATATTGAACATAAACATGGCAATTCCTCACAACTACTTTACAAAAGGGGTGTAATACATCGACACTTCCATAAATTTACTTGCACAATTCTTTTCCCCTGTATTGCATTCTTTCTCATTAACAATCTCATAAAAGCATCATCATCTCTTTCACATCCTAGTGCTTAACGATGAAGACCAAAACCTTTTCTCAATACTTATTGAACAAAAATATTTCCATCAATCATTCTCACTTTTAATATCCTTTCTTAGCGAACATTAGTATAACATCGTCCAAATGATTCATATTTAAGTATTTGACAATAAAATCAAAGCTATGCATACAAGAAATTGGAACTGAATAATGCACGCAAGTAGAAGTAATTCATAGTCTTCAAGGCCAGATATCATCTGCTTCAAACACGAAGAAAGAAGAAAAACTAGTGTAGAGATTCAAGTACAGTGCCTTAGATACAAGAATGAGAACAAGAGAGCAAAGTACAATTGGTGAATAGGGTGAAAATAATGTGATAGGGTTCACAGATCGCGGCAGGCTGACACTTATCGGAGCTCGTACATACCTACATATGCAGGAGGCAAAAATAGGATCGTCATATAAATGATCTGTGCCCGAAGTGTGTTCAGAGCAATGCCGCGAATTTTTCTGAATTTTACCTATTTCTTGTGATTTTTATTTCATATAAATTTTATATCCGGATGGTCTAGACCATCAAAAGTGTCTACTTTGCTTATAAATAGGAGCCTAGGGGGCTGATTCCAAGGATCACTATTTTTGGACAGATTTCTGGCTCTTGCGGTCATCCTATTGCGCCGATTCCATGGACCCTTAGTGTCGAAGCCAAGGTAACAACATTACCCACCATCCCACTAACCATAATGTCTCCCCGTTCCATAAAACCACCATAACCCCCTCCCACAATTCAATAACTACCTAGTAACTACCTGAAATTACTCATAATTGTTTCAGCCCCTCTCCCAAAATCACCATACCCCCCTTCCACCACTCATAACTATCTAGTAACCACCTGGAACCACCCCATTATCATCGTTGCCCCTGTCCAGAACTTCAAGCTGTTACAAGAAATTCAAAATTTCCAAAATCCCTTCCACCGAGCCCTCCCCCTCCGAAATCTTCTTTGGAAACCGGCCTTCCTCCACCCCCAGCCACGACGAACTGCTGCTGCCTTCACCAAATTCCTAGATTCCCTTTGTCAAAACTGATAGGGATCACAGATTAAAGGTGAGCCGACACTTACCATGACCGCACGAGTCTACATATGTAGGGTGCGGAGATATGCTCGTATAGACGATCCAAGCAAGTAGTTACGTTCAAAGTCATGAAGACATATTCATATGTATTTTATTTCATGTAAAATTAGTAACTTTATGTTCTGGAGTCTGGACGATCTTACCCGTCCGTAGTGGCCCCTTCACCTATAAATAAGTGTCTAAGGTGCTGATTTCAGTCATCGCAGAATTTGGAGAGAATTTCTAGGCTCTCACGCTCTTCTCACGTTTTCGATTCTGTGGACTCTTAGTGCCGAAGCCAAGGTAACTATTTTTCCTTACGACTACCTCACCACTCAATAACCACCCGGTAGCCCCAAACTGCTCGTAACCGCTGCTTTCCTCTGTTTTCTTCTGTAACTTCCTCTTCCACTGCCCTAAATCCCCTCTCCTACTCGTAACCTCCCACGACTACCTATAATTCCTAATCCATCAATTAATTACCTTCAAGTCCCCATTTCCTGTATAGCCAAAGCTTCTATTACTCTTCCCTGTTAAGTTTCATCACAGAAGATTTATTCTCCGCAATTCCTCTGCATCACCGCCTGTAGATCTATTTTCCCAGCCCAAATTTCTACATTTCTCCTCCAGGTCACCTGCACAACAACTCTTTTAACCCATCCCAACCCTGCCGACCTGCAGGCTGCAGCCTCAAGACTATTCCTTGTAACTTCCCCCATGACAGTCTCCGGCCCTTTTCCAGCTCCCAAGCCAGCGTCCAGACAGCTGACTATGCACCCCATCTTCTATCCCAATACTCCAGTTGGTGGAGACCAGCCCCGATCAGGACGACGCAAAAGTACCCGACGCCGCACCCGACCGGACCACTATCGGCCCGGAGTCTAGCACATTTTATTTGTGTCACTTTTGGCTTTTGTAATTTGTCTAATGTGCAATTTTTGTGTGTGTGGAAATATATATATATATATATATATATATATTTCTAAAACAAATTTATCTCTTAAAGGTATATATATATATTTAATATCTATAACTATATATATATGTATAAGTGCGTTAACTCCCCTCCCAGCCCGTCAAATTTCCGGTTCAGCAGAAAAGGGGCGCACATCTTCTCCCGGTCCATCCTTTCCAGCCTCTAGCCCGGCGTGCTTCACGCTCGACCTCTCGCCGACGCCGCACCCCACGATCAACTCTCCCGGGCAGTTTCTGCGCGCGACCACTTCGACCACGTTCAAGCTCCGCCATGGCCGTTCTTGGAGGTTACCTGTGTTTCTTTTCCTTGTTTCAAAACCTTATAAATAGGGCTGGCTGTGCTTCCGTGAGAGGGGGGAAAATGTTGCTGAAATTGTTTCATGTTTGCTATTGCTTCCGTTTTGAGAGTCCTGTAGATAGAATGCTTAATTGAAATCTATTGTTGTTTTGTTTCCTGTAAGCTGTAGAGTTGTAGGGAAGATGATGAACAGTGCTTCATGAGTTTTCTGGTTAATTATTTGCGGGTCTTCTTCCTGTAACGGTGTTTCCATTTGGTGAAGAATGACAAAATTGAAGAGGAATGCGCCGCTGAAGAGATCGGGTAATGGTGCTTGTATGAGATAGTCGGCGACGTTTCTGTTTCCCGTTGATGAATGAGAAGATGGTGAATAGTGCTTAATTAATGTTGATGTTACTGTTCAATATTGTTTCCCGTGGTTACTGCTAGTGTTGTTCCGGTAGATGAATGTATGAAGGATTGACTATGCTCTTTGATTAGAATTTAGAATTAGTAAAAAAAAAACAGTGAATTAGGATGGGTATGATCTAAATGCTCGTGTGCTTTTGAGATTTCGTGGATCCCCTTACGTAAGAGAGTTCTATGATTGTTAGTTTGTGGCTTCCTTACATTTTTGCGTGTTAGAGATTCCGTGGAACCACTTGTGAGAACAAGAGTGAAACTTTCTCTTGTGCATAGAGATTTCGTGGAGCCACTCTTGTGTGAGAAGGTGCTGAATTTAGGTTGTTTAGTTTGTGGCTTCTTTACACTAGTGAGTGTTTGAGTTCCGCGGAACCACTTCAGTGTGAGTGCGAGCGAGTTATCCCGTGGTGCCCATGTGCATTAGCGGCCGACCACGGAGCGGGAGATCGAAGGTGACGAGGAATTCCTCGCGGGATCGCCGTCAACTTCGGTTGCGGAAAGACGTCTCTTTCCGTGGGTAATTTGCTTCTTTCTCTTCCTTGTGTGCATCTAAATTTTCTCTTTAGGATATTAGATTCATTGTGGGTTTTCGCCCGGGATTTTGTCAGCGAACGCTACGTCGAAAACTCCAAACGAAAACGTATTTGGAGTTCACGATTTTCGTTTGCTATAACAAGGGGAACGGAACGAAAGTTGCGAACTTCCTTCCCCGGATTTAGAATTGAACCATAATTTCAAGAAAATTCATTTTGAACAAAAGTAGTAATTTTATGCTTTACAAAATCTAGTTGCTTAAGTTTTTTTTTTAAAGTTCGTGCACGCCCGCTCAAATTTCAAATTTTTAATTGCACGCATTAGGGCTTCCTAGAAATAGCCGACAGACGCGCAAACCCTACGCGCCGTCCTGCATCAATTTGGTATCAGAGTCAGGTTCCGAAATTTTTCTAAGTTTCGAAATCTGCCCTGCGTAGAATAGGAACCCGCATAGCATTTAATTTTCAAAAAAAAAAAAAAGTTTTTATTTATTTTTAATCATCCATCCTACTTGTGTGTCTTGCATGCATCTGTGTAGTGATAGGTTAGTGAGATGCGTCAAATTGAACGTGGTCACCCGAGTTACGGAGACGAAGGTAATGAACCACCCCCGTGGTTTCTACCCTTCGCCCACCAAATGACAACGTTAACCGAGAGTGTCTATCAAGTGCGAGAAAGATTTAAAAACCTTATTGGTAGGTTGAATAGTCTAGAGGTACTCCCTCGAGGGTCAATGCCACCTCCCATTCGAGATTGGCATTCCATTAGACCCCATCACGACACCCCACACCACTACCTAGAAGGGTCTACACATTGGAGAAATCTTTTATTTGAGGATTACGAGTCCATTTACACCCACCCCCATGGAGCCCGCACTCAAGTGGATCCTGTTGATCCATCGACACCATATTATGAGGGTAGAGTTCAGTATCACTCCAGTTACCGATACTACACGTCACCTTTATATGAGGAAACTGAGTCGTTATATGCGCGACCACCCCCACACGTTCGTAGGACTCACGTCCAACCACGAGCACGACATGATCATGTTATGGACGATCATCACGATTATCCTCAAGAATCTTGTAGAGGTCACCCTCGTCAAGTGTACACTACACGTTGTGATCCTCCTAGTGTTCCGAAAACGAACATGATGGTGTCCATTAAGGGTCGACGAGAGCACTCCTCTTCCCAAGGCAGAGAAATTTCACCCACTCTGCCTGATATTCTAGTACAGGATGTGTGGAGTCAACCCCCACGAGAGTCTGCCCCACTTAGTGAGACCACCATAGAGACTATATCCACATCGAGTGGAGACTCTTCACATACTTCACCCGAGATTCTAGATTCTCTATTGAGTGAAGAAATTTCACATACTTCACCCGATAGCGCACCGAGTCACATCACGATTGAGAGCCGAGAATTTAGCAGTGATCTCGAGGTTGTCACCTCTCCCTTTTCCGGGAGCACGACCTTTTCTGATGGTTTTCTTCTGGTGGACCCTCACTCTACTGATGGGTTCTTTGACGACCCTCCTATTGAGCCTCCAGATGAACCTCCTCATCCATGTATAGCTGAGATATCTGTGAGTAATACCCTTATGAATTCCAAGACATGGATACCTGCTCCATTGTCGCCCTTGATGTCACTAGTGCTCCAAAGAGATGGTTTTGAGTGTGACATTCATATGGTGAGGCTTGATCGTAGACATCTGGTCACTCACACTCTAGATAAGTTATGTGACGTACCACCCACTCACTTCATTCTAGAGTCGCGTCTTATTATCAATGCATATGGTTATCACTTTGAAGACCATCATATTCGCGATGAGTTTTCTTATGTCCCACCCGGTGAGCCACCTGATGCCACACAGTTCCTTAGTACATTTATCACAATTGTCACATCTCATGTGCATTATCGTTTATATGAGAGCACTCTCTATACTTTTAGAGCTTACACTGGTACCCGTCACATTTGTGATGAATTTTATTATACCCCTCCCGGTGAACCCCCGGATGAACCACGTATGGGTTCACCGCACATTTGGGATGTAGTTATCCTTATTAGTTGTGCAGTCGAGTTTGAGGGTGCACTCGATGATTCGTTGATTTTATATCTTATCACCGATGTCTCTGATTTTCACTTGAATGTTCATCGCCTGCGCGATGAAGTCTTTTATGAGCCACCTTCCGAGCCTCCTGATCACGTACCTATCTCAGGAGTTGCTTTTAGTATTTACCGGTTTGTGGAGTCAGTCGTGTTAGTAGTTCATTTCTTTGCATTTGCATGATTTGCATGAAAACTGAGCGGAAATTGCATAGTACTTTTGACTTAAATGCAACTCAAGCTAACAGGCATAAAAGAGCTATTAGTTTCAAAATGGATGACTTGGTAATGGTTCGGCTAAATCCGGAACGGTTACCTTCGGGTACCGTAAAGAAGTTAGCTAACCGTAGAACTGGACCCTTTAGAGTGGTCAAGCGGATTGAGCAAAATGCGTCTGAACTTGAAATGTCTTCCGTTTGGGGAGCAAATCCGGTTTTAACGTAGCCGATCTGACTTTATTCCACGATTATCCACATGAGTCTTTAGATTTTCCATTGTCTTCTCCTCCATTTGATTCTTCTGGGTTGGTGAGTGCTAGTGAGGAGCCACATTCAGGACACACTGATTCTCATTCAGTTTACTAACACACCACCAGCAGTCCTACCATTTTCCGTTGACAGTTTTCAGAGATACTTGGTCCGTTGGCATGGCGGACTAGAGACAGAAATCAGTTGGGTTTTGGCCGAGGAGTTACATAGTCTGGATGCTGCTCTTCTACAGCACTACCACCCAGAGCACTCACCAGAGATGAGTGATTTCGAGAGGGGGAGAGTTGGTGGAGACCAGCCCCGATCAGGACGACGCAAAAGTACCCGACGCCGCACCCGACCGGACCACTATCGGCCCGGAGTCTAGCACATTTTATTTGTGTCACTTTTGGCTTTTGTAATTTGTCTAATGTGCAATTTTTTTGTGTGTGGAAATATATATATATATATTTCTAAAACAAATTTATCTGTTAAAGGTATATATATATTCTATGAAGCACCGATACTTCCTTGAGGGTCGCGTACCCGTACCAGATACGTATCCGATACCGGTACGTACCCGATACTCACGGATACACCTGTTATTCTAGTCTGTAAATATACTCGGACTTGATAGATTGTTCTGCATATTGTAATAAGAGTATGTTATTCTGAAGTAAACAAAAGGCTTTTGCGTGTCTTTTAGAAAAGAAAAATTACCCAAAAATGCAACTAGCGATGCTTATTTATTATAATAACAAATGTACTTCAAATTTAAGTAACTTTTTTGTTTAAACTATAAAGAATTTAATTTAAATTTTATCATTTTGTCTTTTTACTATATATTTAAAGATTAGATGTTTCAGATTGGTACTGTTTCTACTTGTTACACATGAATTTTTCTATGTTTAATATTTTGCTAACTTGTCTCTAGACGAACCAGAAGTTAAAGATGCGTTAATCTTCAATAATGGGGAAGAAGAGGAAGAAAATGACTGATAAACATCCTTAAATTTGAAATGATTATGAATATTTTTTGTTTGAGAATTTCATATTATATTGCATTAACCATGAATTTGTATTCCAATTGGTGATTTATGCAATTATGCTTGATGTTTTATTATTTTGAGGACTTTTAATTACATTTGTGAGATTATAAATATAGATTTATTATATTTAATACAATGTATCCCGCCGCACCCGTATTCTTATTTTCTAAATTTTGGCGTACCGCCGTACCGGATACGTATCGTACCCGGTACTCGTACCCGTACCGGTGCTTCCTAGTATATATTTAATATCTATAACTATATATATATATATGTATAAGTGCGTTAACTCCCCTCCCAACTCGTCAAATTTCCGGTTCAGCAGAAAAAGGGCGCACATCTTCTCCCGGTCCATCCTTTCCAGCCTCAAGCCCGGCGTGCTTCACGCTCGACCTCTCGCCGACGCCGCACCCCACGCTCAACTCTCCGGGCAGTTTCTGCGCGCGACCACTTCGACCACGTTCAAGCTCCGCCATGGCCGTTCTTGGAGGTTACCTGTGTTTCTTTTCCTTGTTTCAAAACCTTATAAATAGGGCTGGCCGTGCTTTCGTGAGAGGGGGGAAAATGTTGCTGAAATTGTTTCATGTTTGCTATTGCTTCCGTTTTGAGAGTCCTGTAGATAGAATGCTTAATTGAAATCTATTGTTGTTTTGTTTCCTGTAAGCTGTAGAGTTGTAGGGAAGATGATGAACATTGCTTCATGAGTTGTTTGGTTAATTATTTGCGGGTCTTCTTCCTGTAATGGTGTTTCCATTTGGTGAAGAATGACAAAATTGAAGAGGAATGCGCTGCTGAAGAGATCGGGTAATGGTGCTTGTATGAGATAGTCGGCCGTCGTTTCTGTTTCCCGTTGATGAATGAGAAGATGGTGAATAGTGCTTAATTAATGTTGATGTTACTGTTCAATATTGTTTCCCGTGGTTACTGCTAGTGTTGTTCCGGTAGATGAATGTATGAAGGATTGACTATGTTCTTTGATTAGAATTTAGAATTAGTAAAAAAAAACAATGAATTATGATGGGTATGATCTAAATGCTCGTGTGCTTTTGAGATTTCGTGGACCCCCTTACGTAAGAGAGTTCTATGATTGTTAGTTTGTGGCTTCCTTACATTTTTGCGTGTTAGAGATTCCGTAGAACCACTTGTGAGAACAAGAGTGAAACTTTCTCTTGTGCATAGAGATTTTGTGGAGTCACTCTTGTGTGAGAAGGTGCTGAATTTAGGTTGTCTAGTGAGTGTTTGAGTTCCGCGGAACCACTTCAGTGTGAGTGCGAGCGAGTTATCCCGTTGTGCCCGTGTGCATTAGCGGCCGACCACGGAGCGGGAGATCGAAGGTGACGAGGAATTCCTCGCGGGATCGCCGTCGACTTCGGTTGCGGAAAGACGTCTCTTTCCGTGGGTAATTTGCTTCTTTCTCTTCCTTGTGTGCATCTAAATTTTCTCTTTAGGATATTAGATTCATTGTGGGTTTTCGCCCGAGATTTTGTCAGCGAACGCTACATCGAAAACTCCAAACGGAAACGTATTTGGAGTTCACGATTTCCGTTTGCTATAACAAGGGGAATGAAACGAAAGTTGCGAACTTCCTTCCCCGGATTTAGAATTGAACCATAATTTCAAGAAAATTCATTTTGAACAAAAGTAGTAATTTTATGCTTTACAAAATCTAGTTGCTTAAGTTTTTTTTTTAAAGTTCGTGCACGCCCGCTCAAATTTCAAATTTTTAATTGCACGCATTAGGGCTTCCTAGAAATAGCCGACAGGCGCGCAAACCCTACGCGCCGTCCTGCATCACCAGTACCTCCCCTCCACCACAATAGCCCGACAACCCACCCAAAACTTCCCATTACAGCCAAAAAAACCCACTGTCTGCCCATCGAATCAGCCTCCCACCACTTTTCTGGATTCCTTTTTCTCATGTAAGTTAATATTGCTCATTGTTGTGTATTTGTTGAACAAACATATAATTATGGATGTTACTCTGTGCAATTTTGCCCATTAATCGTCTTATTTGTGCGGCTTTTCACATAGAATTTAATTGAAACGCTCTAAAGTCTAATTCATCCTGAGATGTTTTTTTTTAATCTATTGTTCTAATTTCAATAGTGATTTTTTGTGATCACCTTTATTAATTTCAATGCTTCATTGGATACTTGTTTGTGCATCACTTCATTCTTAGATTTCCACTTCACTAACACTCACTTATTAGAGTTCCCTTTTGACATGTTTATGCACTCCCTACATACATCCCGCGTCAGAAACCATCCCAACATTCTGCCCCTCACCTTCCAGCAAATCGACACACATTCCCACCAGATCCCCCTCCTCCTGCAGCCTGTGTCCCCCAGTTCCCCCATTCGTCCAGCCATGTGAACTCAACCAGCCTCCAATTCCCCTCCATCTTGCAAGCCAACTGCATTCCAACCTCCTGCTGCCTGTGTTTACCCGGTGATTTGTGTAGTTTATTTGGTTCTTTAGCCTAAAGTTTAATCAAATCATTCTTACTTTACTTTAAATCAAAAACTTGTTGGTTTATCTAGCGCCTCAATTTCAAGTGTGATTGTTTGTTGCTAACCTTCATATTTGTTAGTGCTAATTGCAATTATTCGTCGGAATACATTTAAATTACATCATTCCTAGATTCCAATGGCATTCCACCAACATCAACCCACTAAGTTTCCCTAGGGTACTTTCACGACACCTTACTGTACAACCCCGTATTCGTTGAGTGGGCCCCCAGACCCAAGACAGTCGAAAGGATGAACAAAGCGGACAGGTCCGCATTCGCCCAGAGCGTCAGAGAGGCATTCGCCCAGGTCAGGAGAGGCAAGCGAGCTTCGGGGCGAGTGTATTCCTCAATCATTAAGCACTCGCCCGCTTAGGTATTCAGATGTGCAGACGGCCAGGCGAGTGAGGGGCGGAACCCCACTCGCCCAGAGGACCAAGGATTTGGCGAGTGGTGCCTTCACGGACCACTCGCCCAATAGGATCTAGACCAGGTGTTTGGGAAGTTAGGCGAGTGGTGCCTTCACGGACCACTCGCCCAGTGGGATCTGGAGGTGAATTCGGATGTGCAGACGACCAGGCGAGTGAGGGGCGGAACCCCACTCGCCCAGAGGACCAAGGATCTGGCGAGTGGTGCCTTCACAGACCACTCACCCAGTAGGATCTAGAGAACCAGGTGTGTGGGAAGTTAGGCGAGTGGTGCCTTCACGGACCACTCGCACAGTGGGATCTGGAGGTGAATTCAAATGTGCAGACGGCCAGGCGAGTGAGGGGCGGAACCCACTCGCCCAGAGGACCAAGGATCTGGCGAATGGTGCCTTCACGGACCACTCGCCCAGTAGGATCTAGAGAACCAGGTGTGTGGGAAGTTAGGCGAGTGGTGCCTTCACGGACCACTCGCCCAGTGGGATCTGGAGGTGAATTTACCTGGATACCCTTGGGAGACTGCCAATAGCCCTTCAGAACAGCAAAATTTGACTGTTGGCAGACCATTTTGGGGTGCATTTAACAAAACCAAAAGGCGGAATTACGCTATCAGCAGACCCAGTTGATAAAACTATATATAGACCCTGAAGGGCACCTGATCCAGATTCTTTGGCTTCTTTCTCCTCAGAACAACTTTGGTTAGCTCCCAAGGCTCTCCGAGGTGTCCAGCTTCAGCTTTGGCTTGGGAGGGGAAGCGCTCTAAGATCTTCCGGGTGTGTGGTGGAACCTCAGCGCTGCAGCCAAGGGTCAGTGCTTAGTTCTGAATTTTTGGCCAAGTTCTTCCTCGGGCCAAGTAAGTATTAGCTGCCCCCTCTTTGGGGTCCGAACTCCTCGTTGGGCCGAATGCCCGAATCTCGGTTACAACACTCACTTTGTCTTAGGTCATAATGACTCCAAAACCTTGAGTTAGGTAAAAAAGGGCAGCCCGGTGCACAAAGCATCCCCGCGCAGCGAGGGTCCGGGGAAGAGTCCCACCACAAGGGTGAAATGTAGGCAAACCTTACCTTGCATTTTTGCAAGAGGCTGCTTCCAGGACTCGAACCCGTGACCTCAAGGTCACACGACGACACCTTAACCCGTGCGCCAAGACTCCTCTTCAAAACCTTGAGTTAGGTATTTGCAATAAATTGCCTCTTAAAGCCTTATTTATAAAACAATCATAAACGATAAAAGATGTTGGTATAAGAAGTCAACAACCCAAAATATGTAAGAATGTTCAAAACTAGAAATTAAAACTATGTCGCTGCTTTTCTTTGCCTGGAAAATTGCACAATTGGTTTTATGATCTTCAATTTTTCTAGATGATTACAAAGAAAAATTGTCACCCACCTCCCCTTAATTTAGAAATTTGTATTTGAGCAATTCTCGAGATCGATGATTTTTGGATCATCGGATTGGCGTTCGGAGACCGCCATCGCTGCAAATTTTCGTATTTTATGTATTTTTCTACTTTTTTGGACTTGTATTTTGAGAGTTGTGGTGCCTGATCTGATCGTGCGATATAAGCCATTAGATTTATCTAACTAACCCTCCTTATATATACGCTACGATCAAAAATTCTAGGCATCGAGGATTTAGGGTTTTCTAGAGAGAAGCCGCTCGATCTGCCGTTCGGTGCGATGCTGAGCCTCCCACGCGGTGTTGAAGCCGCCGAGTCCCGCCGCCAGTCCCTCCTCCGGGGTGCCGACGGCCCTGCACGCCGCTTTCCACTAGTCGCACGGACTCCGAGCCTTCTCGAGCCATTCTCCCGTAGTATCGGAGCTCGTAGACCCGTGAAGCCTCCTCTAGTTCCCGCAGTGCCCTTCTCCCAGCTCGTGAGGCCCGACCACCACCCCTCCCAGTCACGGGAAGCTCCGTCTCCACCTTCTACACCCTTAGCTGCTCCCACAGTCCCCCAAACTCCTCTACAACCGCAGGTTCCCCTCTCCAAGCCCTCCACCACTGTAGTAAGCTCCGACCATCCCTCCCCTTCCCTTTCCCAACCTCCCAAGCCTATCCCAAGGCCGACCAGCCCTCCCCCTCCATATCCTCCCCAACCATCGGTTTTTCTTCCAAAGCCCCTTCCATCCATAGCCCCAACCTTCCCTAGCCACCCTAGCCCAACCCAAGCCACCTCACACCCTTTCCAGTCCTATTCAGTCCACATTCGACCCTTCCTCCCTTCCAACAGTTCACAAACAGCCATATTCCTCTTTCGCTGATCACCATACATCCGCTATTGCCACTCCAGATCGCATATGTCGCTCCTACAAGCACCAGATCTCCACGTCTACGTCCTCGGCCCCATTACTCGATGAGTACACATTTATTCTCAAATTTATTTCATTATATAGATGCACCTTTATATTTCTTATAATATTTGGCTTCGTTAACTTTGGCTAGATCTTCTCTTATTGGATGTGCATCTCATATTCGTTTTGCACTTTAATTTATGCGTTCTCAATAATTTGTAATTGTTGTATGCTTACTTAAATTGCAATATTTGTGATTAATTGCTGCGCTTGCACGAGATTATAAAGTTAATATTGTTTAATTAATTGCTCGTCAGAAGTGTTTGCATGATTGAATCACTCATGTGCATCACATTATAGGTTAGGCTTAATCGTCATAAGTTCATTATTGCGTGTGTGCATTTGTCTGCATCTTCATTTTAGGGTTTGTCGTGGTTCCATTGCATTCACTATGGTTGCTTGCATTGCATCTCGGGTTAAGGCATCACGCGTCCGTCACCTGTAGAAATGTCCTCATCAGTATAACCCTTTGAGCCTCAGGAGCATCTGACCATCTAACAACAATGCAACGGGACAATGGTTATTTAGTCGATTAGGGGAGTGATGGCTGGGACAACGTGTGAGTTCATTTTTTGGTGTATGATGATGGTCAGATAAGTGCAAGAGCGCACTTAAATGGAGTTGATTGTGCAGTTTTTGCAGGAAGTCAGACGGTCTTGGTGTGCAACAATGTAATGAAGGCCGTCAGTATACATGTGGTTGGTTGGTGGTTCAGTTGGGAGTGTTGTAGTGATGACGAGTCCACTAGTGAGGTTGGTGTAATGTCTGTGATGTGTGGGTTGAAGCATTGAGACAAAGAAGGATGGTTGGATAAAATTAAGAGAAACTTTAGAGAAGCAAGAATTTTTTTGGTCATGCAAGGTTGTATCTCGTACTTGTCTTTGATCTACTGGATATATTCTCTCCGTGTCTATGGACTTCGATGATGATCACGAAATTAAGTTAACTTTGTTTCATTTCTGTTGCAGTACAATATTGAATATTTTTGTTTTCTTTAACAACTGATATCAAAGTCCATCTTTATTTTCTAATGTTTAATGTGCTAAGCGTTGTCCGATTACAATTATAACATAAGCCTTAAGGTAATGTAAGAAAGAACAGGTGTAATGTGGATTTTTTTATCAACACACTAAATAAACTTTTTTGGTTAATTATAAGCTGTTGTCATAAAGCAAATAATAATATGGTGTTTTTTGCTCTGCAGCTGCTAAGACATGATGAAAAATTGTCTGGCATGCTAACAAAACCTAGGCGTCCTAGGGCGGTTGTGCTCTGTCCAACAAGAGAGTTAACCGAGCAGGTGCTTCTTTTACACTATCTTAGCGTTATGATATGCAACTACTTAGGATTATCTTTAGGAATATTGAATTATTAATATGTGAAAAATAGGTATTTCGTGTTGCAAAATCTATAAGCCATCATGCAAGGTTCAGGTCAACCATGATAAGCGGAGGAGTGCGTTCGAAGCCTCAGGAAGATTCACTAAACGTACCTGTTGACTTGGTTGTTGGGACACCTGGCAGGATCCTTCAACATATTGAGGAGGGAAACCTTGTGTATGGGGACATTAAGTACTTTGTAAGTCCTAGATGTATGTTAATTACATAGTCTTAGGTTTACTGTAAATTCTTCAGCCTTTACTAAGCTATGCTTTTTCTTTCTTGATGTTGAACAAATTCAAAACCTGTTAGGTTTTGGATGAAGCAGATACCATGTTTGATAAAGGATTTGGTCCTGACATACGGAAGTTTCTTGGTCCGCTAAAGAAACGTGCAGACAAACCTGGTGATCAAGGATTTCAAACTGTAATGGTCATGGCAACAATGACAAAAGTAAGGTCACTACCACTGACATCCTTGAAATAATCTCATAGTAATTTTTAAAATATATATTTGATAGCTATTCTGTCAACATGCACTTGTTATGAATTTTGATAAATAACAATCTTCATTGATGTATTGTGTTACGGGTCTATCCAGTAAGGCATCTGGATCACATTAAAGGTGGTGGTGGAGGCGGAGATATAAGGGAGTCGAGCCCAACCTACGGAGAATGCGAGAACGAGGAAGGAGGGGGGAGCGGAGCTCAACCCTACCCTAGAAGAAAGAGATGAAAATAATTAGAAGACGAGCCACTGGGGTCCAATCGCGTGTCACTGGGGATAATCCAATCGGGCACAAGCCACAGGACGTTGGTTCCATAAACCGACCATGATCACGCTGGATGCACCGACCATGGTCACACTGAAATTAGGTCAACCAACAAAGATCATATCACCCATACCCAACAACGAAGAAACCTTGGGGAGACACAAACATCATACGAAATATGCCTGAAGGCCGTGTGTGACTAAGGCAAGAGTCGGGAAAATGTCATCTGAGTCGGGAAAATGTCATCTGAGTCGCATTCATCACGAACACTCCCCCTTGCGTGGAAAACTTACATGAAGGCATATAACACACAAACATTAAACAACCACAAGAAATAAAACGACACAAACAACATAATGATGCAACCTGAGTTGCATCTTATTTTACTTTTATTTATCGTAATTTTAATGTCGTATATGTCTTCACGCTTGCTATTTCCTTTATTTCCACGCGTGTTTATTAGCATGATATGGTTTGGTATGTTGGTTTTGTATCGTGTATGTTTGTGTCGCGCACGTTGTTTCGGCTTATTGGCGTGACCGACCAGTAAGACCCTGAATAAATTGGTCCGTCAAATTAGGCTAGGTAATAATTAGGTCAAGCTTTGAAAATGTCTATTTTAATTTTAAAATTTGGAAATTATAATATCATATTTTAATTACTAAAACTAAAATTAAATTTTAATTTATTGAGGAATATGAAAAGAAATGGCACATTGAAATTCTCCTCTTTATTTCCCCCCTCCAATTAAATCCTCTTCTTTATTAAAACCAGCCCATTAAAAGCCCTCCTACGTTTTTTCTTTGTTGGCCACTGAATTCTCACCCCTTTGGGAACTACCAGCAACTTTGGAAAGCCACCCCTCCAATTTAATAATCCATTCCTACCTATTTAATACAGTCGGCCCTATTCACCGCTTGAAAATCCCTCTTAATAAACACCTGTTATAATATCCCTCTTTATAAAAGCTGCCAGCACCAAATGAAGGGGTAGCTTGGAAAAAGAAATTGAACGAGACCTTTGACGTCTTCGTTCGATTCCTCTCCAGCGCGACATCACTTTGCCAAGCTTCCAGTCGATTGACGTCGCCCGACTCCTACTCCCGCCTCGCCGCCGCCATCGGAGTCCGCCTAGGGTTCCGACGACCTCAGCTCCGCTAGTCTTCGTTGGATCCGTCGAGCTCTAGCCCAGCGTTTGCTAGCATTGTCCTCTACGGGTGCCGCCAGCGACTTCAGTCCTTTCCAAGCCCCCTGTCAACAATGACCAAGGGCTCTAGGGCCTCCTCCAGCTCCGTTCGACCCCCTGCTGAGACAATCCCATCCGCCTGGTTCAGTTGGGCCCCTCTTTGCAACTTCCCCAAGAACCTTCCAGCGGGGTCGTGGTTTCCTGGCGTTGCCCTGTCTCTGTTTCAGACAACATCTCTTCGTTGTTTCAGACAGCATCCCGAGCCAGAGAAGTCGGGATCCTCCATATCTTCACTATTTTAGTGGTACCATGGTATACCTCGTACTCATCTCGCTCGTATAATGCTAGTATAATGATATTTATGCGTGTTTGCAATCCCGAGGTTGATTGTCTCATGATATTATTCGTGAGCGTCTCGCTTGCGCTGCAAATTTTAGAAGCTCTCATTTTTAACATTTAAAATATAAATTCTTGATTTTGGAATACATCAATTTGGTATCAGAGCTAGGTTGGATTCACTCCTATCGTGAATCCGACGATCCGTTAATGCCATAAAACAATTATTAAAAAAAAGTCTAAGCTATTTAAAAATCTTTATGTCTTTAAAACTTATTTTAAAACGGAGAATTTGACGAACGTCTTAAAAAATTAATGGAAAACGTTGAGATTCTCTCCACTGATATTAAGTTCGTAGTGAACGAGTTGTGGACATCGATAAAAAGACTCGACGCGTCAGTACACAAACATTCTGTTTTATCTAACTACCTCCCAACTCCGTATCATAGAGTTGAGCCCGAGCTTAGGTCTACTGATAATCATCTTTTTAGTCTCATCATTTCTCCCACGAGCACCTTGGCCCCACTTATCTCGACTATAGGTTGTAGCACTCCCTTCAGTCGAGGAGGTTCTTCTTGAACCCCAGCCGCAGGGAGAAGTGCTTCTTCCTCCTCATCACGTCATCCCGACTGAAATGGAGATTCCACTTGCTCACACTGTATCACAACCTTTAGTCACTGATTTTCTTTCCGAGCCCCTGCTCCAGGAAGAAGACTTTGTTAACAAAGTGTCACTCACCTTAGGTGACAATTTCGATCTCCATTCTCTCGGGAAAGGAATTGGCTAGTGATGAGTCACCAATCTTAGATGATTTAGACTCGGTCTCCACATATTCTGACCCTCCTAGTCTATTACAGTCGCATACACTTGAGTCCACAAATATTGCACCTGTTGGCTACTCATCCTTTGGATTATAGTCTTCACACTTTATAGACTTTATATTTGGTGATCGCACTTTTATTACATCATTATCCACTGAGTCGAAATATGTACGTCGGTTGACGTCATCACATTATCTATTCATTTAAGAAAAAATGTATTAGGAGGGTGGACACGATCCATAGGATTTTCACCCCTCATAGAGACACGCGCTTTAAGGGATTTCTCTGGATGGTTTTAAATAATAAATTTGGGATCAAATTTAAATTTTGTTGCTCTAGTCAAACGCTAACGGGTAATATTTTTGGGATAATGATCTGGGTTTAGTTGACGCTTGTAAGTGTCTAGAAGACAAGCGTATGATGCAATACGATTTATTAGTAGCTGGTCACATCACAGTCTCGCCGGAGTCAAGCTCTTTCAACCCCGGGAGAATTGATGCAACCTGAGTCGCATCTTATTTTACTTTTATTTCTCGTAATTTTATTAGTGTCGCGCATGTTTTCGTGCTTGTTATTTCCTTTATTTCCACGCATGTTTATTAGCACGATATGGTTTGCGTATGTTGGTTTTGTATCGTGTATGCTTGTGTCGCGCATGTTGTTCCGGCTTATTGGCGTGACCGACCAATAAGGCCCTGAATAAATTGGTGTGTCAAATTAGACTAGGTAATAATTAGGGCAAACTTTGGAAATGTCTATTTTAATTTTAAAATTCGGAAATTATAATTTCATATTTTAATTACGGAAATTAAAATTAAATTTTAATTTATTAAGGAACATGAAAAGAAAAGGCACATTGAAATTCTCCTATTTATTTCCCCCCTCAAATTAAATTCTCTTCTTTATTAAAACCAGCCCATTAATAGCCCTCCTACATTTTTTCTTTGTTGGCCACTGAATTCTCACCCCTTTGGGAACTTCCAGCAACTTTGGAAAGCCACCCCTCCTATTTAATATTCTATTCCTATCTATTTAATAAAGCCGGCCCTATTCACAGCTTGAAAATCCCTCTTAATAAACACTTGTTATACTATCCCTTTTTATAAAAGCTGCCAGCACCAACTGAAGGGGTAGCCTTGAAAAACGAAATTGAACGAGACTTTTATGTTTTCGTTCGGTTTCCTTTCCGGCGCAGCTCCGCCCCAGCTTCCAGCCGCCTGACCTCCAGCTCCCTCGGCCCGCCGCCGCCGCCGGAAGAAATCCTAACTCCCGACGATCCTTCCCCGAGAACCTTTCAGCGGGGTCGTGGTTTCCTGGCGCTGCCCCGTCTCTGTTTCATACATCTCTTCATTGTTTCAGACTGTATCCTGAGCCAAGGAAATCGGGATCCACCATCTCTTCACTATTTCAGTGGTCCCATGGTATACCTCGTACTCATCTCGCTCGTATAATGCTTGTATAACGATATGCATAAGTTTATTTGATCTTTTATAAATTCAGAGCTTGTCTTTAATTATTTCCTCTACCTGTTTGTCGTTAATTTTAATTCTTGCTTGGCCTCGTAATTCTCTTTGTTTCATATTATGTCTGTGGATGAATTTGTGTATCGTTGAATACGCGAGAATGCTAATATTTATGCGTGTTTGCAATCCCGAGGTTGATTGTCTCGTGTTTGCCACAAATTTTGGAAGCTCTCATTTTTAACATTTAAAATATAAATTCTCGATTTTGGAATACATCACATAACAAAGAAAACATCTATGGATAAATGCTGCCGGCGAGAACGGGCTCAAGATGCAGCGAGCAGAGCACGTGCACAAGCAGTGGCGAGTAGAGAGCTCAAGCACGACGAGCAGAAGTCTTAGCGGCGAGCAGAAGGCTCAAGCAGCGGTGAGCAGAAGAGGGAGCCCGGGAAGAAAGAGAGGAGCTCGGCACAAGAGGAGCCATTGCCACCAACAGGAAGAAAAGAGGACCAGATCTGAAGTAGATCTGGAGCAGCGGGGAGAGATCGTCGATGGCGAGACCACTGCGGAAGTGAGATCCATGGAGGCAGCAACAAGAGGGATCCATCGGGAGGAGATCCATTTGGAATGGCAGAGGAGAAGCTCCACGGGATCGAAGTCGTGGAGCAGGGATGCGACGCGATCGAAGTGGAGGAACAGAGGCTTCAGCGGAGCTTGACGACGACGGGATTAGGAGCCGCTCCCTCTGTCGATGAGATCGATGGGGCAAAGGCCGCTCCCGTCGACAAAATCAAAAGCTGATCTCGTCGACGTGAGTGGAAGCGGGAAAGCAGTCGTAGAGTGAAAGCTGAACGAGAAATCCTAACTCCCGATGATCCTTCCCCGAGAACCTTTCGGCGGGGTCGTGGTTTCCTGGCGCTGCCCCGTCTCTGTTTCATACAACATCTCTTCATTGTTTCAGACTGTATCCTGAGCCAGGGAAATCGGGATCCACCATCTCTTCACTGTTTCAGTGGTCCCATGGTATACCTCGTACTCATCTCGCTCGTATAATGCTTGTATAATGATATGCATAAGTATATTTGATCTTTATAAATTCAGAACTTGTCTTTAATTATTTCCTCTACCTGTTTGTCGTTAATTTTATTTCTTGCTTGGCCTCGTAATTCTCTTTGTTTCATATTACGTTTGTGGATGAATTTGTGTATCGTTGAATACGAGAGAATGCTAATATTTATGCGTGTTTGCAATCCCGAGGTTGATTGTCTCGTGTTTGCCACAAATTTTGGAAGCTCTCATTTTTAACATTTAAAATATAAATTCTCGATTTTGGAATACATCACATAACAAAGAAAACATCTATGGACAAAGGCTGCCGGCGAGAACGGGCTCAAGATGCAGCGAGCGGAGCACGTGCACAAGCAGTGGCGAGTAGAGAGCTCAAGCAGCGACGAGCAGAAGTCTTAGCGGCGAGCAGAAGGCTCAAGCAGCGGTGAGCAGAAGAGGGAGCCCGGGAAGAAAGAGAGGAGCTCGGCACAAGAGGAGCCATTGCCACCAACAGGAAGAAAAGAGGACCAGATCTGAAGTAGATCTGGAGCAGCGGGGAGAGATCGTCGATGGCGAGACCACTGCGGAAGTGGGATTCATGGAGGCAGCAGCAAGAGGGATCCATCGGGAGGAGATCCATTTGGAATGGCAGAGGAGATCCATTTGGAATGGCAGAGGAGAAGCTCCACGGGATCGAAGTCGTGGAGCAGGGATGCGACGTGATCGAAGTGGAGGAACAGAGGCTTCAGCGGAGCTTGACGACGATGGGATTAGGAGCCGCTCCCTCTGTCGATGAGATCGATGGGGCAAAGGCCGCTCCTGTCGACAAAATCAAAAGCTGATCTCGTCGACGTGAGTGGAAGCGGGAAAGCAGTCGTAGAGTGAAAGCTGAACGAGAAACCCTAACTCCCGATGATCCTTCCCCGAGAACCTTTCGGCGGGGTCGTGGTTTCCTGGCGCTGCCCCGTCTCTGTTTCATACAACATCTCTTCATTGTTTCAGACTGTATCCTGAGCCAGGGAAATCGGGATCCACCACCTCTTCACTGTTTCAGTGGTCCCATGGTATACCTCGTACTCATCTCGCTCGTATAATGCTTGTATAACGATATGCATAAGTTTATTTGATCTTTATAAATTCAGAGCTTGTCTTTAATTCTTGCTTGGCCTCGTAATTCTCTTTGTTTCAATTTATGTCTGTGGATGAATTTGTGTATCGTTGAATACGAGAGAATGCTAATATTTATGCGTGTTTGCAATCCCGAGGTTGATTGTCTCGTGTTTGCCACAAATTTTTGAAGCTCTCATTTTTAACATTTAAAATATAAATTCTCGATTTTGGAATACATCACATAACAAAGAAAACATCTATGGATAAAGGCTGCCGGCGAGAACGGGCTCAAGATGCAGCGAGCAGAGCACGTGCACAAGCAGTGGCGAGTAGAGAGCTCAAGCAGCGACGAGCAGAAGTCTTAGCGGCGAGCAGAAGGCTCAAGCAGCGGTGAGCAGAAGAGGGAGCCCGGGAAGAAAGAGGGGAGCTCGGCACAAAAGGAGCCATTGCCACCAACAGGAAGAAAAGAGGACCAGATCTGAAGTAGATCTGGAGCAGCGGGGAGAGATCGTCGATGGCGAGACCACTGCGGAAGTGGGATCCATGGAGGCAGCAGCAAGAGGGATCCATCGGGAGGAGATCCATTTGGAATGGCAGAGGAGAAGCTCCACGGGATCGAAGTCGTGGAGCAGGGATGCGACGTGATCGAAGTGGAGGAACAGAGGCTTCAGCGGAGCTTGACGACGACGGGATTAGGAGCCGCTCCCTCTGTCGATGAGATCGATGGGGCAAAGGCCGCTCCCGTCGACAAAATCAAAAGCTGATCTCGTCGACGTGAGTGGAAGTGGGAAAGCAGTCGTAGAGTGAAAGCTGAACGAGAAATCCTAACTCCCGATGATCCTTCCCCGAGAACCTTTCGGCGGGGTCGTGGTTTCCTGGCGCTGTCCCGTCTCTGTTTCATACAACATCTCTTCATTGTTTCAGACTGTATCCTGAGCCAGGGAAATCGGGATCCACCATCTCTTCACTTTTTTCGTGGTCCCATGGTATACCTCGTACTCATCTCGCTCGGATAATGCTTGTATAACGATATGCATAAGTTTATTTGATCTTTATAAATTCAGAGCTTGTCTTTAATTACTTCCTCTACCCGTTTGTCGTTAATTTTAATTCTTGCTTGGCCTCGTAATTCTCTTTGTTTCATATTATGTCTGTGGATGAATTTGTGTATCGTTGAATACGAGAGAATGCTAATATTTATGCGTGTTTGCAATCCCGAGGTTGATTGTCTTGTGTTTGCCACAAATTTTGGAAGCTCTCATTTTTAACATTTAAAATATAAATTCTCGATTTTGGAATACATCACGTAACAAAGAAAACATCTATGGATAAAGGCTGCCGGCGAGAACGGGCTCAAGATGCAGCGAGCAGAGCACGTGCACAAGCAGTGGCGAGTAGAGAGCTCAAGCAGCGACGAGCAAAAGTCTTAGCGGCGAGCAGAAGGCTCAAGCAGCGGTGAGCAGAAGAGGGAGCCCGGGAAGAAAGAGAGGAGCTCGGCACAAGAGGAGCCATTGCCACCAACAGGAAGAAAAGAGGATCAGATCTGAAGTAGATCTGGAGCAGCGGGGAGAGATCTTCGATGGCTAGACCACTGCGGAAGTGGGATCCATGGAGGCAGCAGTAAGAGGGATCCATCGGGAGGAGATCCATTTGGAATGGCAGAGGAGAAGCTCCACGGGATCGAAGTCGTGGAGCAGGGATGCGACGTGATCGAAGTGGAGGAACAGAGGCTTCATCGGAGCTTAACGACGACGGGATTAGGAGCCGCTCCCTCTGTCGATGAGATCGATGGGGCAAAGGCCGCTCCCGTCGAAAAAATCAAATGCTGATCTCGTCGACGTGAGTGGAAGCGGGAAAGCAGTCGTAGAGTGAAAGCTGAACGAGAAATCCTAACTCCCGATGATCCTTCCCCGAGAACCTTTCGGCGGGGTCGTGGTTTCCTGGCGCTGCCCCGTCTCTGTTTCATACAACATCTCTTCATTGTTTCAGACTGTATCCTGAGCCAGGGAAATCGGGATCCACCATCTCTTCACTGTTTCAGTGGTCCCATGGTATACCTCGTACTCATCTCGCTCGTATAATACTTGTATAACGATATGCATAAGTTTATTTGATCTTTATAAATTCAGAGCTTGTCTTTAATTATTTCCTCTACCTGTTTGTCGTTAATTTTAATTCTTGCTTGGCCTCGTAATTCTCTTTGTTTCATATTATGTCTGTGGATGAATTTGTGTATCATTGAATACGAGAGAATGCTAATATTTATGCGTGTTTGCAATCCCGAGGTTGATTGTCTCGTGTTTGCCATAAATTCTGGAAGCTCTCATTTTTAACTTTTAAAATATAAATTCTCGATTTTGGAATACATCACATAACAAAGAAAACATCTATGGATAAAGGCTGCCGGCGAGAACGGGCTCAAGATGCAGCGAGCAGAGCACGTGCACAAGCAGTGGCGAGTAGAGAGCTCAAGCAGCGACGAGCAGAAGTCTTAGCGGCGAGCAGAAGGCTCAAGCAGCGGTGAGCAGAAGAGGGAGCCCGGGAAGAAAGAGAGGAGCTCGGCACAAGAGGAGCCATTTCCACCAACAGGAAGAAAAGAGGACCAGATCTGAAGTAGATCTGGAGCAGCGGGGAGAGATCGTCGATGGCGAGACCACTGCGGAAGTGGGATCCATGGAGGCAGCAGCAAGAGGGATCCATCGGGAGGAGATCCATTTGGAATGGCAGAGGAGAAGCTCCACGGGATCGAAGTCGTGGAGCAGGGATGCGACATGATCGAAGTGGAGGAACAGAGGCTTCAGCGGAGCTTGACGACGGGATTAGGAGCCGCTCCCTCTGTCGATGAGATCGATGGGGCAAAGGCCGCTCCCGTCGACAAAATCAAAAGCTGATCTCGTCGACGTGAGTGGAAGCGGGAAAGCAGTCGTAGAGTGAAAGCTGAACGAGAATGGGCTCTCTAACGGGAGAAAGAGGCGGAATCGAGAGAGTGGAGCAACCAAGAAATTTAAGTCGCCACCAATTTAGGGCGCTGAAATTTCCTGCTCTGATCCCAAGTTGAAATATGGAATAAAAAAAATATTTGGTGTATTATATTCTTCCACACTGGGGTAATAAATAGGACTTACATGGACACTCAAATTTAAAACTGCGGTGTGAGACTAATTGACGCAGGACGAATCTATAGGCGGCGAGATAAACCGTGACCTAACCCTACATGCTATGCAAATCCGACGGTTAAGCCACAGTTAGATAATAAATTACACATCCCACACAGATAATTCACAGCAAGATACAATAATTAATTAGGGCGAAACAAGCTTAGGCGTTCTTCCGCGTGGAGGGCCAAAGCAAAGCGCGCGGCGAATAATTCCTTCCTGCAGTTAGAGATTTTTCCAGGCACAAATAACTAGAATAAATGAACTTCCAAACAAGCATAAGATTACCACCATGCAACAATGTTTTAACTCTTTTAACCAATACAAAACATATCACAAATCTGAGAACAATTTAGGGCTGCAGCGATTTAAAATATATCTGAAGTTTGGAGGCGAAATGGGGTCTTTTCGGGTGGTGGAAGACTAGATCGGGCAAGGGGAAGGTGGCACCATGGAAGGGGAGGAGTTGGCTGCGGGTATGGGGGGGTTTAGGGGCTGGACCGGAGTCCGGGACTGGATCTGGACAAATTTGTCCAGATCTGGACAGATTTTGGCCGGCGGAAACTGGGAGAAGGGGGCTGGGACAGGGGCGGCTGAGGGCGGCTGTTGGGAGGCTGCTGGCGGGTGAAAGGGGCTGGCGGCGTGGGGCTGCAGGGAGCAAGGGGGGGCGGCGGCAGTGGACTGAGAAGGAAGCGTGTCTGGAGCTTGGGAGAAGGGCTGGCGGAGGATGCTTGTGCAGGGGCTGGCGGCTGGATTCCTGCAGAAGGCTGGCGGCGGGTTGGCTGGGAGGCGGAGAAGGGATTGAGAACTATACTTAAGGAATAGTAAATTTCATAAAGGAATAGTGACAAAAGTTAAATAGGATTGAAAACTTGGGCAGCAAACGACGGGATTTTGGGAGGTTGTAGAGGCTGCGGCAAAGGGTTTTGGAGGGGGAAGGAGGGGCTAACAAGAGGAAGAGATACTTACCCAAGGAGTCGTCACCAAGGGGGCTCCACGGAGTCGACACCGCAGAGGAGATCACCGGAAACAAGGAAGAAGACTTCTCCAAATTTCAGCAATCCCCTACAGCAGCCCTAATATCTATTATTTATAAGAAATGAAGATTTGGGCAACCAAGATGGACGGCTATGATTGGCCGTCGATCTCGGCGCCAAAACAACACTAAATAATATTCAAAATACAACATGCTATATATGAAAATTCATCAGAACGACGAGCCGGACGCAACCGCGGTGGCGGATCGGCGATCCGGTCACGCCATATATGGTAAGTCGCCAAATCAGCTCCGAATGGGCCCAAAGCTCGCCCTCGCCTATGCTCCGCATCACTAATCCCAAATACTCCTAAAGCCAATACTTTCAACATAAACTAATACTCAAGACATGATAATGAAAACACGCAACATGCGTTGACACGAACATAAATTAAAAAATACATAAATTAAATTGGGTAACTAGTCGTGTGGGATCATAACTTATTGCTTTTAGATGATGTGGTTTATAGAAAAATACTTAAGCACTTTCTTGGAATCTAATGAATATTTTGATTGGAGATTTAAATTTTTAAAAATAAAAGCAATTGGCTTCTACATTTTTACATCTTTTACTTCTATGTAGGGTTGTGTTTCTTGATCCAGATTGGAATCAAATTAAGCCTGCACTTTGTCATGGTCTTTTTCCTTGCGTTGACATCCATCATTTCATCTGGAAATGCATTTATTTTTATGTGAACTATTTATGTGATTTTTATGCAATTGCTTTGTTTTAGTTATCTTCTGAAGTTTAATTGTTGACTTGTCAATATATTGTAGGCAGTACAAATATTGATTGATGAAGAATTTCAAGGTATCATCCATTTAAGAACTTCCACCTTGCACAAGAAGGTTGCATCAGCTAGGCATGACTTCATCAAGCTTTCTGGTTCTGAGAATAAGTTGGAGTCTCTTTTGCAGGTTACATTTTTACAAACCACTATCATGTTAAATCGTACACGCTACCCTCTTTGGGCATGTCATACCTATCCAAGTAGTGAATAAGCTTTTTGCATGTTAAGAAAGGTATAGCTAGCCTCCTCCACCTGATAATTTATTATAAGCCAATAATTACTGTGTTGAAGTTGATTTTTCCTGTCTTTATTTATGCAAAGCTGTCAATGAGGTCCAATGAATGTATGCGTGCAACAACATCCAAAAAGAAACTGCATAATGATCTCGTTTGTTTTCCCTCCTCACTGACATAGTGAAAACACATTTTTTATTGAATTTATCATATTAAAAAGACACTTGTGTCCTTGTCTTTTTCCATGGAAAGATTCATTATAAAGAATATACAGTGTAATATGCAATTAGCAACCCAGAATTATCGGGTAATCTAAGGAGTGGAAATCCTGTTTAGATATATTCTTTATAATTTGATCCCCATGCCTAAGCCACCATTAACTGTATTATATGGGAGAGAAATCAAGAGTTATCCCAGGTTGTTCATTTTGTGTACACACTTGAGCTTTAGGCAGCATATAATTGCAGGTACTTGAACCGAGTTTGGCTAAGGGAAATCGAGTGATGGTATTCTGTAATACGCTAAATTCAAGTCGTGCTGTGGATCACTTCCTTACTGAGAATCAGATATATACAGTAAATTACCATGGAGAAGTGCCCGCCGAAGAAAGGTGTGTGTTCTTATTCATTTATTTTAATTCTGGAATATTTCTAATAGGGGTTGCAATTTCTTAGTTATGCTGCATGAAGGTGTTTGACTGACTTGAGCTTTTGCACATGACTTGGCATTTCTTGTCTATAATTATTCCTGGTTATATACTTTTTTCTGCAATTATTTAATTTTGGATACGCCTTCTAAAGTATATTTGACATTAAGCATTTTTTGGTGCCTCATTTGTTTATATGATATTTGAACATATCATATGGACTTTAACTTGCCTTAAGCGTCATGCTATTTTACATAGTCTAGTTACTATGTTATATTATTCTAATCTTTATTGCAGGCATGTGTTAGTGTCTTTGCTCATCATTTATTTTAAAGGGTATACAATAGTGGGTTGTTTTAATTTTTCAATGACCAACTTAATATTTGGAGTCTTTATGAAGTTGTCTTATAATCATTCCTATCAAAATATATAAACCTTCAGGAGTGGTTACAAATTTATTTATATAGTCTTCTATGATGCAAACTGATGCAGGACAGGCGTCCCACCTGCCTGCCACCCTGCAGCTTGGCGTCGCACCAGCCCAGGGGTCCCACCGGGAGTCCACCCGATAGGCCTTATCAGGTCCGCGGACCGTACACGCCAACCCATCCCCGGCCCCACCACAAGGCCGATAGGTTGTTGAGGTGGGGCTCGAACCCTCGACCTCCTTGATAAAGAGTCTTCAGGCAGACTCTCATCACCAACTGATGGGTTGGGGTGTACGGTCAGCGGACCTGATAAGGCCTATCGGGTGGACTCCCGGTGGGACCCATGGGCTGGTGCAACGCCAAGCTGCAAGATCGCAGGCAGGTGGGACGCCTGTCCTGCATCACAAACCCCATACAAAATTTTCCGAACAAATCTTTTGTAGTGCTGCAATTGCCAGGAAACAAAGTAAGCTAACATCCTTTGAAGCTTATTAGGTACGGTGGGCAGTTACTTTCTCCTTCTCCATGTCTTTTTCCAATGTTTATAGCTTCTCTCCCAAAATCAACCCATTAGATGATAAAATCAAAGAGAATATCTAGCTAAAAAGCTGTAGTTGGTCTTGGAAGAAGGAGAAAAAAATTAGCCTTCCCTGAAACCAAACAACTCAAAATGGTAGTGAAGTTGAAAATTGAATGGTAGCTAGGATCCTTAATCTTGCATTCATATAGTTATGTAAACATATCACATGTCTTTGTTGTTTTAATTTTTTTAAGTTTGCTGTTTCTTATTTTTATGTCGGGCGCTTGATTAATATTTTTTTTACTTCTATTTGAGGTGAAGATTTGATTAGTGTATAGCTGTTAATGCTACTTGCATAAATTTCATGTCATTATTTAGATTAAACCGTTACTTGATTATTCTCTTTATAATTGTTAGGGAGGTTCTTTTAGATGAAAGTTTACACCCTTTTGGTTCGCTTATTTGGAACTTGCAATGTTATCTTCATGCTAGTAAGGAATTTCGTAGTATGAGGAATGTGATTAGTTCCTGTGGAAGTCTGTAAAAGGTGTAAAGTAAAATTTTTAAAAAACATTACATAAACTTACCTGGCACTTGACTTGAGGTTGTAGAAACCCGTTGCTTCGTCTATTTTCTTTCTATGGCACTTGTTTTCTCCTTTCGTTTTACAGTTTTCTACCTACCGCTTATATCCTTCTTTTTCTATGGCGTTGATCAGTGCCATCTACACCAATCGATCGAAATAGGGTGCTGAGCCCATCCGACCGCCGGATCCACTCTAGATTTCTTCTGTAGCTTCGTATCCCTCTTCCCTATGTCATACTAAAGAGATTCCTGAATTTGATGGTTAGATCTTCCTAAATTTCATGTATAGGTTTTTGGGATTCTTTCCCCTTGCCTGAGAAAAACACCTCTACAGCAAAACTGGCTCTTCTATTGCCCTCCAACCTTCAACATGACATGTTCTTGGGACTTGGACCATCCTAATGATAGATTTATCATTCTCTTCCATTTCCGGTGATTCTCGGACCTGTTTTTCGGTGGCCGTTCAGCGAGTAGTTTGGCTTTGATTTACTCCCAAATTTCTCTTGTTCTCTAGATATGTTAGATGTTGTTGATTCAAGGGACCGATCGACTCCCGGTTAATCATGATCATAATGTCTCTCAGATTACGACTATTCACCTCTACAATACAAATTACTTATCTTGGTCAAGGTCCATTACTTTGGCACTTAAGAGTAGGAAGATGTTTGACTATGTAAATTGGAGCACAAGAGAACCCGCACATGATACTGTTGTGTGGGGGCAATGGGATTCTGAGAACTCTATAGTCATGTCCTGGCTTCTCATTTCTATGCAGGAGTCGATCGTTTGCAGTTATTTGTTCCTTAACATCGTTGCCGACATTTGGAAGAAGGCTGAATTCACTTATTCTAGAAAAGGGAACTCCACCCAAATATTTCAACTTAGAAAGATCTTTCTCCTTCATCAAAGCAATCATCCTCCATCTACCTACTACTCCGAGTTCATCTAACTATATCAAGAATATGACCACTTTGATTCCCTTACCTTGCTTTGCCATGGTGATGAGCTTCTTGTCAGGGTTCATCACCATGTTTGAGTTCTTACACGGTCTTTATGGGGACTTTGATCAAATCATTGTGCAGATTCTGGGTCGCATACCTGCACCTTCCTTACCTTAGGTTTATAGTCTCGTTCAACATGAATATGATCGTTGACATTCGTGGCTACTTGAACATACACCAAAAAGCTCTGCTCTTATTACATACTCGAACTCAGGAGGACACTCGTTACGAGACTTCAAGCCAAGGACTCCGGACAAAGATCATCTTGTTTGTGACCACTGTGGTAAACCTCGACATACCGGGAGACCTGCTTTAAGCTCCATGGTTTTCCCCCTTCTCGAGCAGGACCTAGCCCACGTGGAGGTCGTGGCCGTGGGAGATTTTAGGGGAGGGGACCTTCTCTCCACTGTGTTGCTCATCTGACTGAGAGCTTTGAAGACCCTAATGTGGGGAGTTCTAGTTCTGATCTCATCTTAGTGCTCAACTCTCTCTCCACCGAGGAAATACAGGCCTTCCGCAAGATGATGCAAGGCCTCTCTACCGAGCCTTCTTTTGGACTATCCTCCTTTGCCCGCATAGGTATTATGAGTACCCACTCCGCTACTGTCCGCTCACCTTCTCACTGGATTATTGATTCTGATGCTACAGATCACATGATTGACCCCTCATCAGGTTTTGTTTCTTACTCCCACTATCTGGCAGAGAGAGAGTACGCATTGCAAATGAATATCTTTCCTCCATTATAAGGAAAGGATTCATTCCTTGTTCTTCTATTACTTTAACCTCTGTCCTTCATGTACCGAGCTTCACTCTGAGTTTATTGATTGTTAGTCACTTGACTAACTCCATGCAATGCTCAATTACATTGTTCTCATCTTATTGTGTTTTTCTGGACCTGCAGACGAAGAAGGTGATTGGCTATGGTAGGATGCAAGATGGTGTCTATGTGTTCGATTATGCTACTTCAGCCCAAGCTCTACATGTCTCTCAGACCCCATCCATGAATTGTTGGCATCGTCGTCTGTGCCATCCATTCTCTATCTCTATGATAATTTTATTTAATAGTTTTCTTTTTCATATTTTATAGAACTTTCACTGTGATGTATGCGAATTGGGTAAACATAAGTGTGACTCTTTTATGCATTCTTCATTATCTTCTGCTATCCCATTTATTTCACTTTGATGTGTGGGGGGGCTTTCCCCGTTGCTTCTATTTCTGGTTATAAATGGTTTGTTACTTTCATTGATTATTTTTCATGAACCACTTAGGTTTATTTGATGCACCATAAAAATGAGGTCTTTCCTCTGTTCAAAAAATTTCATACCATGATTTCTATCCCGTTTGGTGCTGCTATCGTTTAAATTCTTCACAGTGATAATGACCACGAATCACTAATGCTTCCTTCGAAACATATTTGATTATCCTGGGGATTGTGCATCAAACCACATGTGTTCATTCTTCTGCTCAGAATGGGGTCGCTGAGCAGAAGTATCGTCATCTTTTTGAGGTTGCTTATTACCTCCTCTTTACCATGCATCTTCCTCGATACTATTGGGGAGATGTTCTTTCTTGCTGCCGATCTTATCAATCCCCCATCTACTCGTGTCTTAGGAAACACGACTTCTCTTCATACGTTGGGTGTCTCTCCTACTCACCTTGCCCCAAAATTTTTTGGGTGTCTGTGCTTTGTCCATATCCATAACATTGCACGCCCAAAACTTGACCCTCATGCCCTCCGATGTGTTTTCATTGGATACTCCCCTACTCAAAAGGGCTATAGATGCTACCATCCTGCAACCAAGAGAATTTTTGTCTCTATGTATGTCACCTTTCTGGAAAAGAGCCTTATTATGAGGCCTCTCTTCAGGGAGAGTCTTCACATACATTGGAAGTGAGCCCTCCTACTCGCCCATAACCAATCCCTCCATCGTATATCATGTCATCCCACAATATTCCTAGCCAGGGGGAGACTATACCTCCTTCACCGAATACAAAAACTCTGCAGGTTTATACTAAGAGAAGCAAGGCCTGACGATCCATCCTCCCATACCAGAACCAATCACAGTTTCATCTTCAGCTCTTGCGAAGTTCCATGTCGACCTATGTAAAGGTAAAAGTACCAAACACCCATTGTCTAAATATGTTTCATATGCCTCTTTAACCTCATTGCATCAAGCATTTGTTTCCTCTTTATCCTCTATCGTGGTTCCTATTGCGTGGCATGAGACACTCCAACATACAAAGTGGAAGAATGCTATGATAGAGGAAATGTAGGCTCTAGAAAAAAATAGTATATGGGAACTAGTGAATCTTCCAAATGGGAAAAGACCGGTGGGGTGCAAATGGATATTTGCAGTAAAACAAAATGTTGAAGGGATAGTGGAATACTATAAAACACGATTTGTGGCGAAAGGATATACTCAAGCTCATGAGATTGATTATCAAGATACATTTGCCCCTGTCGCTAAAATGAACTCAGTACGATTCTGTTTTCATGTGTTGCATGTAAAGGATGGAACCTCCAATAGTTGGATGTAAAAATACGCATTCTTCCATGGTGAACTGAAAGAGGAGGTTTTTATGTCTATATCCCCTGGATTTGTACCAAGTGGGTTTGAAGGAAAAGTATGCAAACTGAACAAAGCTTTATATTGATTGAAACAATCCCTGAGAGCATGGTTTGGTAGATTCCACAAGGTGGTGATCTCCTTTGGGTATACTTAGAGTAATGTCGATAACACTCTATCTATCAGACAAAGGCAGGGAAAGCTGACAACTCTTATCGTATATGTGGATAACATTGTGGTAATTGGGGATGATACTGAAGAGTTTACTATCCTCAAAGGGAAGCTGCAAAAGAGTTTGAGGTCAAAGATCTAGGAAAACTAAACTATTTCCTGGGCATTGAGGTTGTAAGATCAAGGCATGTCATATTTATTTTGCAAAAAAGTATGTACTAGATCTATTAGAATAGTCAAGCATGACTGGGTGCAAACCTGCCACTACGTCGATTGAAGTCAATCATTAACTTGGAAATGATGATGAAGAGCTTATAGAAGATGTAGCTGGCTACTAGAGAATTGTTGGATGGTTCATCTATCTTTCCCATACGTCCAAATGTGGTATATGATGTGGGAGTGGTCAGTCAATATATGCATTTACCTAGAACTAAACACTTGGATGTTGTATATAGAATCCTGCGCTATCTCAAGATGTCGCCAGGAAAGGGTATCTTATTCACTCGTAATGATAAGCTGAAGATTGAGGTCTATACTGATGCTGACTGTACTGGATCAATTGATGATAGACGACCTGCGTCAAGGTACTGCTCATTTGTTGGGGGAAACCTTGTTACGTGGAGAAAAAGAAGTAACTTGTAGTGGCTCAATCCAGCGCAGAGGATGAGTTCAGAGTTATGGCTCATAGAATATGCGAAGGAATGTGGCTTCGCACATTATTGTTAGAGATCAGAGTTTTTGAAGTCAATCCGATAAACTTATATTGTGACAACAAGACAACTATCAATATCGCTCATAATCCTGTTCAGTGTGACCGCACAAAACATGTCGAAGTGAATACACTTCATCAAAGAGAATTGTACAACCCTGTATTCGCCGAGTGGGCCCCTGGGACCCAAGATGTCTGTAGGCCCAGTATTTTTTAGCACCGCCCCAGGCAAGGAGAGGAGCGGGAGAGTTTCTGGACGGACCCAGGAGGGGAGGGGGCGAGCGAGGGAGGCGGCCTGCCCCCTGCTCGCCCAGCCCCAGCAAGGGGGCGAGCGAGGGAGGCGGCTTGCCCCCTGCTCGCCCAGCCCCAGGAGGGGGGCGAGCGAGGGAGGCGGCCTGCCCCCTGCTCGCCCAGCCCCAGCAGGGGGCGAGCGAGGGAGGCGGCCTGCCCCCTGCTCGCCCAGCCCCAGCAGGGGGGCGAGCTAGGGAGGCGGCCTGCCCCCTGCTCGCCCAGCCCTAGTAGGGGGGCGAGCGAGGGAGGCAGCCTGCCCCCTGCTCGCCCAGCCCCAACAAGGGGGCGAGCGGGGAGGCATCCGACCCCCATTCGCCCCGCCCCAGAGGGGGTCTGCGTTTAACGTCTCGGAACAACGGGATTTGGCTGTTGGCAGGCCAAACCTGGGGGTATTTTCGTAATCTCAGGAATCTATAAATAGGACCAAGGGGGGCACCTTTTGGGGCATCACTCTCTTTGGGCTATTCTCCCCTAGGTTTCTTTGGTGGGGGAAGAGTGCCTCCAAAGGTGCCCCAAGCTCAGCATTTGGCTTGGGAGGGGAAGCGCTCTAAGATCTTCTGGGTGTGTGGTGGGACCTCCTCGCTGAGCCCCCGGTCCTGTTCCTAGCAAGGTTGTCAGGATCGAGATCCTAGGTGGGATCGTTGCGGGGGTTGGATCGGATCGGATCGTAGGATCGGATCGAGGATCGTAAGATTCTACTACATTCCTAAAGTAAGACTTAAAATATGAAATTGAATTTGGTATCATCCAATTATACAAACAGTCAATTCAAAAAACTATAAAATTAATCATTTTCATATGTTGAATGTGGAAATTTGATCAAACACGAAAAAAATGAAAATTAATCACTTGTGTTTAATTCTTACCACCTCTAGTAACTCTAGAGTTCTATCCACCTCTTGTTTTAGATATTTAACTCTAATGTCATTATAAGAAGGTGGTTTCATTCCGGGCCCATGTTGGCCGATCGCTTCGATCATGCTTATGAACTCCGGGTTCTTCACGCAATTAAAGGGAATTGCACTTGTATAGAAGAATCGAGCAATTTGTTGACAAGCTTTTTCACGTGCATCTTTTTTGAACATATGATTAATTGTTGATTGACTTGTCTTTCTAACAAAAGCATCCATTGGCTCCTTTCTTTTACCTTGTTTTGCTTCACCCAACTCAACCTCATAATCAGCTATGGACGCGTCAATATCTCTTTTCTTCTTTATAGCTTCCTCTCCATGAGCTTGAAGAATACTCAAAAATTGATTTCTCACATTTTTGGGTACTTTTGTGCACGCTTCCACATTAAATTGTCCCTGCTAAGTGGTGTTTTAATCTGTATATTCCACCAGATCTAATGACTAGACAATATTTGCATTGTACTTTTTTAGTAGTACTGTCAATTTCAATCCCATGCTCCCAACCCGGATCACTTCTAGAACTCGAAGAATTCTTTCGGGACTTCTTTCCAATGGGATTTGTACCCGAAGGTCCCGAACCCGAAGCAGACATCTTAGAAGTTACAAAAATTTCACAAAAAATGCAACAAAAACAAAATGTGAAATGGGAGTTTATGATTGTGACAATATAAAATGACTATGCCTACAAATCCATGGCTGCCTCATATAAAAATATAAAATGCCTTCTTGCTGAAATCTGGATGATTTCTGGACTGAAATCATCCAGAAATCTGGAAGAAGAAGAAGAAGAAGTGGAAGAAGAAGAGGAAGAAGAAGTGGACGCGCCCAGATTTCGATCCGGGCGATCCTACGATCCAGATCGCGATCCTGACAACCTTGGTTCCTAGTTCCTTAAGTCTTCGGCCCAGCTCTCTCCCTTGAGAGAAGTAGGTGTGAGGTCACCCTCTTTGTTGGGGACCCCGAACTCTACAAGAGACCAAATATTGGTTTCAACAAGAATATTGTGAAGGGGCTCATATGCATTCCGTTCATTCCAACAGAAGGACAACCTTCCGACGTTCTTACCAAAGGCTTAAGTGAAAGTAGTTTTTGTAGCTTAATTAACATGTTGGGTATGAATTGTATAACATGCCCAACTTGAGCAGGAGTGTTAGTATTGTTACATACACTCCTCTATTATATATAGAGGAGTGCCCACATTTATCTAATTAAGAATGTTTTTCAGTTCTAACATTTGCTATAGAACAAACCACATTCAAAGAAATCAAATGCCATCGCTCTTACCACAGTACATATAGACAGAGAGCCTAAAACTATCCTTATAGTCAAAGGGAAGATTTAATGTTAAATATCCTTAATTAATTATAAATTTTTTCAAGCTTAATAAATTAATGTTAAAAACATAAAATTATCAACAAATAAATGTGTTGAATTTTTTCACATTTTTTGCAATATGAAATTATATAAAATTTATTGTAAGAATTAAACATTAAAAATGAAACAATAAGTCTAATTGATTTAAGCATATATAATATAATACATATAGATGATTTAAACATATATTGTTCTTTTGTAAACATAACATGTAATAAAATAGCGGACGGTATGTTTAAAAGTCATGTCGGTCAATATATCGGGAATAATCAGATATGTTGGCCTATATTTTACAAAAGGACAATCTATTTCTTAAGAAAAAAATATCGTTTTGGTGAAAAAAATATCGTTTTGGTCTAAAAAATAACATGTAGGTAGACATGTCGGGCATATCGGAGGACATTTAAAACAATGCCAATGACAAGGAATGGTGGTTGGTAGAAGATCTAGGAGAAGACGAGAAACCCCCACAATGTTTTTTGCAAGTAGGGCACCGAATATGAAGAAGAAGAAGAACATGGTGATTCGAATGGGAAAACCTGAGAAGAAGGCGGAGAGGAAGCAAGGGAAAACTTTCGGTCCTGTAAAGGAAGCTGGCTCTGGAACAATCAAATGGGCTTTCCCCCTTCTTTTGTTCTTTTCAGACTATATACCCAACTGCAGGAGCAATTGAATGTTTTTTTTACCTAGGAATCGACTTATGCAGTTGATGATGAAAATCAAAATTTTGTTATTTTCCTTGCATGAAACTATTCAAATCAGCCCGACTCATTTTCAAATCTGCTGCTGTCAGAGTAGAGAACCTGAGGAAGTTTAAGAGCGAGGAAGGGGACTGCCCTACTTTGGTGTGCACTGACCTGGCCGCTAGAGGATTGGATCTTGATGTCGACCACGTTGTTATGTTTGATTTCCCAAAGAATTCTGTGCGTCCTTCTTTCCCCTCGTGAACTTATTTCTCTGTTTTCCGTCTTGTCTTGAACCCGCATTTGAATTATGGCACTCGATATGATTACAGATCGATTACCTTCATCGAACAGGCAGGACTGCCCGCATGGGTGCCAAAGGTAATTTCCATTCTTTGTAGGCTGTGCTTTCTACACTTTTGTATAACAAATAGTGCAAAATGTCTACTAAATTCTCCAGTTATAATTATTCTCCATCTGGTTATAAGGTATTTACAGAAAATTAAATAAATATTGCGTAATTATATTTAAAAAAGTTATCAACTTGCTAATTTGATATTCGAATGAGTATTTATTATCCATCTTAGCCTCAGTATTCCTGTTTCTGTAGGAAAAGTAACCTGTCTGGTTACAAAGAAGGATCTCCTCCTAGCAGATAGCATAGAGGAAGCCATGAGGAAGAACGAGAGCCTCGAATCTCTAAACGAAGGCAGCGTCAGAAGAGATGCAGTCAAATCAAAGCAGATTGATCGCCGAGATAAAATCCGCATTCCATCTCCGAGAGATAAAACCCGCAGCCCATCTACGAGAAATAGAACCGCCGATCCATCCCCGAGAAATAGAACCACTCCATCGAAATTTACTGTAATAGGTCGAAAAGCAGCTCGTGCTTTGCCCCAGAAATCGACGGTGAGCAAGTCCAGCGGCCGAACCGCTTCCATCATCCATAGAAGGAGTGCTCCGTCGCCGTCAAAACCGGGCGGAAAACCGGCATCCGTTAAGGCTAGAAGGACCGCTTCATCATCAAAACCCGTTTCCGTTAAGGCCGAACGCACCGCTTCGCCGTCAAAACCCGCAAGTTCGTCGAGAGGATCCAAGGGTCCAACGAAAAAGAGATTTGGCGCTGCGAGAACAGCCGGCTCGAAGCTGAGTGTTGTCGGGTTCAGAGGTAGGAATTCCACGGGGAAAAAGGAAGCAGTTGCATCCGGTTCTTAGTATGCTGTAGTAGCCTTTGAATTTTGTTTTACTGAGATTGTTTCGTTGCATTTGATTAATTATATACCAATTTTAATGTTTTTAAATAAGATCACTGGTTGTTGATAATGACTCTTATTATTTTATTTTTCAACACGTTTTTTATTTTATTTTCTATTTTTGAAAATGCGAAATAATTTGTCATGCCAAAACATATATACTATGATCCGCAATGATGTGAGCTTTTGTTTTGGGTTATTATGGGTGGTTAAATTAATGTGTATTGCTTCAATGCTAAATTGTGATTCGTATATTTAAAATTATATCAGATTTCATATTCTAAAGGTAAGCATTATGATAATCAGAGATTAATGCATTTATCTTAAATTATTAGCAAGTGCTAAGTTATAACTTATAAAGGGGGAGCTTCTCAGTCTACTATTTTGTTTGGGAAAACTGTGGTGTTTAAGTGAAAGTAGGGAAAAGGTGGCAGCGCGGCTGCGTTTTAAACTTTGTGAGGCAATATTTCAAGCCCAAAACTTCATTTTGAGGGGTAACATCCCCCACCTGAATCAGTTGGAAGTTCGTGGTGGGTGTATATGTGAAAAACATCATTTCGAGGCAATATTTCGAGTCCAAACTTCATTTTGGGGGGTAACATCCCGCACCCGAATGAGTTGGACGTTTGTTGGTGCTTCGGTTTCTCACAACTGTGCTCACAAACGTATGATTTTAATGGAGCCCTCTTCTTTATACCTGCAGCTAATGTTGCATCAGTTTCTTCAAAGGTCTTCCCATTAGCCGTCGAGAAAGAAGAACCTCTTAAGCGAAGTATGGGGATGGCATCAGTTCAACTACTCTCGGATCCGTAAGCTCGCTGAAAGCACGGTTCCAATTATTTGGGAGATGTCCCGCCCTGCCTTTCGATTGATGAAAATTGAGGACGACTATTCCGATCGCGACAACCTACAGTAAACATAACAAAAACCAGCATTCTTACACACAGAAGAACACAATTTGCATGGTTCAGTCCAAAAGATTGGCTTACATCATCTCCAACCCTAACATTGTGGGTTCGATTCTAAGAAAGGACGGTTACTTATGCCGGGACAGCGGGGCCTTTCTGGAAGGCCCCAGTCCTTTGATCATCCTAGAAAAAAAATACATTTTTGTTGAACAATGAACAAAATGACATTCATTTGATGGATTTATGAGAATAACCAATTATAATGCAATCAAATTGATATTTTTGGTTCATGAAAGCTATGGTTCGATTCTAAGAAAGGACGGTTACTTATGCCGGGACAGCGGGGCCTTTCTGGAAGGCCCCATTCCTTTGATCATCCTAGAAAAAAATTACATTTTTGTTGAACAATGAACAAAATGACATTCATTTGATGGATTTATGAGAATAACCAATTATAATGCAATCAAATTGATATTTTTGGTTCATGAAAGCTATGGTATGAACATTAGTAACACCCAATGGGATTAAGTCTTCAGCTTGCAATCTAGAACATCATCAACTGGACTAACCACCAGCCTCACAGCAACACTACCTTCTCCTCATTCTCCATTCCCAACCTAATTAAAGTTCCATCTTTATGACACAAAAAGAAGAAGAAGAAACTCAAATGGCAGAAGCAGAAAAAAAAAGTATGGAGCAGACAACTACCCACAGCTCACTGTCTCAGCTGTGGCGGTTTCCGCATTTCCTCCGGCGGGCTCTTCACCTCCTCCAAAAGAGCCACCACCTCCTTCATGGTCGGCCTCTCCGACGGAGTTGAATTGACGCAGAACATGGCGATGCCCAATGTCTGAAGCATCTCCTGAACCATCTGATCTGGGAGGCTGCGGAGCTTCGAGTCGAGGACGCTGATGGCTGGCTCGAAGCTGCCCATCTTCTTCTTCGCCCAGTCAACAATGTGGAGCCGGTCGGCATCCATAGGTTCAATGGCGCTCCGGCCACTGAGGATCTCTAATAGAACCACTCCATAGCTGTAGACATCACTCTTTTCCGTGATGTTTGTGGTGTAGCCGTACTCTGTAACGGTACAAACAATCAAATGGTTTTGAGATTTAAAAAAAATGACATAATCCCTGTGAAATGATTCCAAAAAATTTGGAAGAAGAAAATCAAGAGCTGTAATTGTGACTCTTACCTGGTGCTATGTAGCCATATGATCCTGCAATCCTCGACATTGCATGCTGAAAATTGGGCGAATTCATCAGCTTCGCCAACCCAAAATCTGCCAAATATGGCTCAAACTTCAAATCCAGCAGAATATTATTGCACTTGACATCTCTATGAAGAACAGCAGGGATGCAATCATGATGAAGATAAGCCAGTCCTTGAGCAGAACCAACGGCAATCGTATATCTGATCTCCCAGTCAAGATTCCTACTTTCCTTCAGTAGCTCCTGCAAATTTCCATTCGGCATGTAATTGTACAGAAGCAGCTTCGTAGATTTGTTAGAGCAGTAGCCGAGAAGTTTTACTATGTTCCTGTGCCTGATATTCCCCAGTATCTGAATCTCCGAAAAGAACGGAGATTCGGTCTGCTCGTTCTCGTTCTTCGATCTCCAGAGTTTCTTCACCGCAAGGAGTTCGCCGTTGGGCATCTCAGCCTTGTAGACAACCCCAGAGCAGCCTTTGCCAATGACATTCTCTTGTTTGAGGCACTCCAGAATGTTGTCAATGGTGATGTTGAGCTTCTGGAATGGGATGAACGTCCATGGAAATGAGAAGTCGTCGACCGATGAGAGTGGGAACTGCGTGGCAGCCTTCTTCTTTGACGAGTTTCTTCTTAAGAGAATCCATGACAGGAGTAGCAGTGCAGTGGCCGATCCCACAATTGCACAAACAATGGCGACATTCTTGATGGATTTGAGTGCGTTTCTACGGAGAAAATCAGAAGAGCATGTGTAACCATCAAAAGATTTGCACAAGTTCGGGTTCTGAAGGTAGGAATTATCTGAAAGAGTTCTGAAGAATGGAGTCACAGGAATCGGACCCGAGAAATTGTTGAATGAAATATTCAAGTAAGTGAGACTGGTTAGCATGCCCAAAATCTCAATTCCACCATAAAGATTGTTGCTTGAGAGATCCAACGACTGCAACTGTGTCAAAGCCCGCATTTCCTCTGGAATTTCTCCAACAAATCTATTTGAGCTCAAGTCCAGGCTAATTGTCAAGCTTGTCAACGACCCTATTTCATGAGGAATTGGCCCAGTGAGGTAATTGGAGCTCAAATCAAGCAATGTGAGCTTCCGCAAGTTGTTGATCGACGTAGGAAGACGACCGGTGAGCAAGTTGTTATTCAGTATGAGCTTGCTGAGGTAGCTGAAACTGCCAAAGCCTGGAGGAATTTCTCCAGTGAAGCCATTGTTGCTCAGATCAAACTGCTCCAGATTCATCAGCTGCAGAAACTGGGATGGTATTTCTCCTGTTATATGATTGTCGTGCACGTCAAATAACTCTAAAACAGTAATGTTTGCAATTTCGATGGGCAATTTCCCAGAGAAATGATTACTGTAAAGATCTAAGAAGACCAGATTTTGAAGCCGGCCGATCTCTTTAGGAATTTCTCCTGAGAGCTGGTTTTCACCAAGCCTCAATCTCACGAGCGATTGACAATTTGCGACACTCTTTGACAATTTCCCGGTTAATGAATTCCCAAGGAGAAGCAGCTTGCTTAGCTTGCTGAGACTGAAGATCTCATCTGGAATTCTCCCTGTAAGCTTGTTTTTTGAAAGATCGAGCGCGTAGAGTTCAGTGCAGTTGCCAAAAGATTGAGGAATGGCTCCTGATAATGAATTGCCCCACAAGAAGAGACTTTGGAGAAACTTGAGATTCCCAATTTCTGAAGGAATTGAAGCAGAGAGATCGTTCTTATCAAGCTGAAGGGCAGTCAGGCTACTGCAGTTACTGAGCTCAGCAGGAATGGAACCAGTGAGCTCATTATCTGACAAATGAATCTGCTCCAATGCAGCAAGATTCCCGAGCTCACCGGGAATCTCTCCCGATAGCTTGTTCACCGACAGATCGAGCACTACAAGAGCCGAGCAGTTGGAAATCTCCCTCGGAATGGTCCCTGTGATTGAGTTCCCCCACAGCAGCAAGCTGGTGAGCTTCTGCAGCTTGCCCAATTCTGGCGGTATCGAGCCGGTGAACTTGTTCATGTGAAGGTAAAGGTTGCGGATCTCCGAGCATGAGGCGAGCTCTGGTGGGATTAGACCGGAGAGCTCAGTGTCGTACAGTGCCAAAGTCTGGAGATTGATTAAACCACCAAACTCCGGAGGTATAGCTCCCGAGAGGGCGGTAGCCGCCGCACCGAAGGTGGTGAGGTTGGTGAGGAGGCCAAGCTGGGGCGGTATTTGACCGTTGAGAAAGGGATTTCCTCCGATTCGAAATTGCTGGAGATAGGCCAATGAGCCAATTTGAAAGGGGATGGAGCCGTTGAGGAGGTTGTCATGGAGGAAGAGAACTTGGAGGGCTGAGAGATTGGAGAGCGAGTGAGGAATGGGGCCAGAGAGGTGGTTGGAGTTGAGGAGGAGGAAGTTGAGGGAGGAGAGGGAGCCGAGGGAGCGGGGGATTGGGCCTGAGAGAGAGTTGGAGGAAAGATCGAGGAAGCGGAGGGAAGAGAGGGAGGTGAGGGAGGGGGGAATGTCGCCGGAGATGTTGGTGGAGGAGAGATTAAGGAGTTGGAGGGATGAGAGGGATGAGAGAGAGGCGGGGAGGGAGGTGAGGTTGAGGAATGTGTTTGGGAGGGAGAGAGAGATGACTCTGTTTGTTGGGGAGCAGGTGATGCCTTGCCATGAGCAGGGGGTGGGAGAGGAAGGGTTCCATGAGGGGAGAAGAGATGAAGGAAGGGATGGGAGGAGGGAGAGAAGGGCTTCGCCGTCGGGGCAGAGGGAGGTGGAAGGTTTGGGGAGGATGAATGAGATGGCTATGAGAAGGAGAGAAAGCAAGCATGGAGTTGTTTTGCTCATGCTGTTATGGCGAGAACTGGTTAGAGCTCTGTCAGTGCAGAGTTTCAGTGCTTGCGTGCAGAGAGAGAGAGATGGAGAGAGCGATGGGAGTGTGATAACCCCTAAGAAAGTAAAGAATAAGCAATAGTTCATTGAGAGGGAGAGAGGAAGTCAAATCAATGCGTCATAGAGCAGAGCACTTAGGACTGGATCACACAACTAGATAGAAATAGAAGAAGAAGAACTGGAGAGATAAGAAAAGTTGCTCCTTAGAACTGCTCTCTGAGCCTGTAGAGCTTAGAACAGAGAAGAGAAGAAGGTGTGGTTTTCTTTGAGAGGGAGTAAATGGAAGCAATGCCGGCAAGAATAGAGCATGTCAACTATGGGCGATGAAGCTAAGGTGCCGAGGAGGATGATGTGCGAGAGAGAGAGAGAGAGAGAGAGAGAGAGAGAGAGAGAGAGAGAGAGAGAGAGAGAGAGGGAGAGTAATCACCATGTGAAGGAAGCGTGAGGAGGAGGAGAGATTTGCTTGAGTTGTAACCAATCGGCATATGAAAGGCGGCAGCTACGGCGCGCTCCTGTCTCCTGTTTCTGCTTTCTCTCTGCTCTGCTTTAGTTCTCTGGGTTATAGGCGTGGTGGAGATATTAAGCCCTAATCATGTGATTAGACTGTTTTAAGATTCGTTTACTAGCTGCTGGTGTTTAGATTTGGCCAATGATATTCGCACCACAAGAATCGATATGCGCACTCACTATTAGCCTTTTTTTTAGGGTTTTACGAAAGCCTATCCGCACTCGGCCGCTTTCTTTATCACCATCACTCCTCATCTTTCTCTTTCGTGAAATCCATTGTTCATCGCCCTCTTTCGCAAACCAGCGCGCTTCTGCAAGTCTCGCCGGCCTCCCGAACCACTGCTCACCTTCTTTCGCGATCTCGAACCCGTGCTCATCTTCCTCCTCACGGTCGACCTCAGCATTGGATTCGCCGGCTCATCTTCCTCTCTCTGAGGTATCGAGATTTTTTTTCATAATAATGGAGATTTTCAGATTTTGTTTTTTCATCGTTGACCTCAGCATTGGATTCGCATTTTTTTTCAGCATTGGAAAAACAATTAAAACCCTAGAGTATTTTCCACATGCTCAGATTTTCAGTAAGTATTTTTCATCGTTTTTCCAAAGTTTTTTTAGTATTGTGTACATTGTCTTCTTCCCCATACATTACATCTTTTTTTTTTGAAAAACCCTAGAGTAATAAACCCTAAAACGCAGTGTTTTTATTTGTTTGAGAAATTGTTTTCAATAGTTACTTAATATATTTGTACTTACTCTCAACTCTTGCCACAAAAATCCATTGAATATTTTGGGTGATTGGGAACAAGTAAGAAATGATCTTTATTGGGAGCTTGATCATCATACTCTTTTATATGATGCCATTTACGGAAGCAAAAGACGCTTGGAGTTACTAGAATCTTTACAATGTACAGAAATTTTGGCTCCGTTAAGTGAATGACACTACCAGATATGGGGCTTGTTATCTCTTCGTGCTACAGCATAGCATTGGTTCAATTGTCTAAAGTACAAAGTTTTACAATCTTTCCACTACATTCGTTCATTCCGAAAGTGCCTACACTTATTTGCATTGGATTTTTAAATGATAATCACTTCATTCGATTGCATGTAAACGTTTCCTCTCCAATTCCGAACATTATTCCATCTTGGATAAGATATCATCAACATATGGCAAAAAGATGGGGAATACACTACAACCAACACGTACGAGAAGTACAACCGGTTACAAAAATAACTACGTTGGTACATTTGAATGATCTAAACTGGTTACAGGTATGAAATTATTTTTAAATTTTTAACTTACATTACAATGTTTTGTAAACTAAAAATAGTAACATTTTTTTCCATCAATATTTCAGGTTACAAAGATGGAGGTGAAGACATGACTATTGTACCACCCGTAATTCGTCGAGATCAGAAATGCCCAAGTGGCGACTATGGAGAGCAAGTGACGACTATGGAGAGCAAGTGGCGACTATGGAGAGCAAGTTGCGACTATGGAGAGCAAGTGGCGACTATGGAGAGCAAGTGGCGACTATGGAGAGCAAGTGGCGACTATGGAGAGCAAGTGGCGACTATGAAGAGCAGAAGCCCTGGGCGAGTATTGGCCCGGCGTGTGCGAGCAGCACCCAATACTTGCCAGATGGGCGACTATGGCATGGTACTCGCCGAGTAACCCATAGTCGCCGGGTTGGGGGGCCGGGCTATAAAAAGCCCCCCCACCCCTTGGTTTTCCTATAAATAGGACCCCAGGGGTATTTGGATTGGCACCTGGACTTGAGCTTTTGGACCCCGATTCCCGAACTCTCGAGCCCGTCACCCTTGCTTTCAGCCAAGTCGGTGCCTTCCCTGTACCAAGCTCGGCCACTTTGGTTTCGGAGGGGAAGACTCTCTCGAGCTTCTGGGTACGTGGTGGGACCTCCCTGCCGCAGCACCTGGGGTCCGGTTCGTTGCTCTTCTAGCTTCGTCGTAGTCGTCAGCCAGGTCATCTCGTTGGACTGCTGGGCGAGTAGCCTCCGGCTGCATCGGTCCGAATCTTGAGGCCGGGATTTTCCTGGCGTCAACACTTTGGTGCGGTGAGCGTGGATCGTAGTCGTTGGAAGAAAGTCTAGTAGGAAGGCGAGATGGTAGAAATTGGCGACCATGAGGAAGTTGTTGGCAACTCGCGAGTATGGCGAATTCTCGCAAGTAAGGCGAGCTCCTTCCTTACTCGCCCATAGGCGAGTTCTAGTCGCAGAGAGAGGAGACCATGGTAGGCGAATCCATGCTGGCGAGTTCTATACTCGCCCATAGATGAGTTTCATACTCGCCCCTAGGCGAGTTCCTGCAGGCGAGCTCCAGAGGCAAGTTCAGATCAACGACTTCAATACTCGCCCATAGGCGAGCTTCCTCGGTAGCGGCGACTATCACTCCTTACTCGCCCATATGCGAGCTTCCTTGTTACTTGGGGTAGGCATCAGGAAGCAGGCGACGAGCATCAAATTCGGCGAGTTCATGGTGGCGAGTATCGTAGTTACTCGCCAATAGAAACAAAGCATTTTCAAAAGAAAGAAACAAAGCAGGTGAAGTCGATCTCCACGGCAGGTTGGGAAACAGGTCTCCGACTTGATTCTCGTAAGATCCAGAACAGATGATGGGACGGTGCCTCGGTAGTGCGTCCCCCTAAGACCAAGCCTCTGCATTGACGGTCGAGATCAGCTCCCCCTTGCATGTTGGCCGCGGTTTCCTCCGACTGCACCTCTCATCCGACTGGAGAGATTATCAGGAAGAATTCGTGACGCCGACCTCCTAGCTCGACGATAGGATGATCGACTTAACCTCTCAGAGGACCCTTGAATAAAGGTGTCGTGCACCCTCGAGGGCTAAAAGCCCATAACAAAGCGATGCGTTTCCAATTATTTCCTCCAATTGTGTGAGTTAATGTACTTAAGTGTGGTTAATTCCCCGTTTAATTGTTGAGCAACGGGAAACAGGTTAAGTGGGCATTCAACATTCAAGTAGGATGGAGGCCTCGGAATGGTGTGTTCCTTTGGAACCTCCCCGACTGTCAGTCCCTACTTGACGTCATCCTTCAGCGACATCCGAGTAAGATGGAGGCCTCGGGATGCATGCAGAGTGGAGACCTCGAGTGTGTATGTCCAGAAGGACCCCCCCTCCCCGAGAATCATGCCCTATCCAGGAAAGGCGATGAAATTCAACCGAAGAGGTCATCGATTCACGTCACGAGTGGGTTAGAGGATGAGTATCCTGCTTAGCTCTCATAACATCCAGAGCGGGTGATGAGATAGTATACCGGGTTTTTTAATGCGTCCTCCTAAGACCAAGCCTCTGCACTGATGGTTGAGATCAACTCCCCCCTTGCACGCTGGCCGAGCTACCCCCCGATTGTACTTCTCATCCGTCTGGAGAGATTATCAGAGTAGAGTTGGAAACCACCCTCCTAGCCCGAAGTTGCTCACCCCCTCGAGTGAAAAGAAGTCAACGAGTTGTGGAGTTGTCGTAGTCCAGGCCTCTGCCCGACCCCTTCTCCAGCAAGCTGACTACTTGCCTCCTCGGATGACTCTTTCTCTCCACCTCTAGTTGAGCTCGGCTCCTAGAAGGTGTCGACCTTCTCTCCGCCTCTAGTTGAGCTCGACTCCTAGAAGGTGTCGAACTTGTCTCCACTTCCAGTTGAGCTCGGCTCCTGTGAAGTGCAGACCATCTCTCCACCTCTAGTTGAGCTCGGTTCCTAGAAGGTGTCGACCTTCTCTCCGCCTCTAGTTGAGCTCAGCTCCTAGAAGGTGTCGAACTTGTCTCCACTTCCAGTTGAGCTCGGCTCCTAGAAGGTGTCGACCTTCTCTCCATCTCTAGTTGAGCTCTGCTCCTAGAAGGTGTCGACCTTCTCTCCGCCTCTAGTTGAGCTCGGCTCCTAGAAGGTGTCGAACTTGTCTCCACTTCCAGTTGAGCTCGGATCCTGTGAAGTGTCGACCATCTCTCCACCTCTAGTTGAGCTCGGCTCTTAAAAGGTGTCGACCTTCTCTCCGCCTCTAGTTGAGCTCGGCTCCTAGAAGGTGTCGAACTTGTCTCCACTTCCAGTTGAGCTCGGATCCCGTGAAGTGTCGATCATCTCTCCACCTCTAGTTGAGCTCGGCTACTAGAAGGTGTCGACCTTCTCTCCGCCTCTAGTTGAGCTCGGCTCCTAGAAGGTGTCGAACTTGTCTCCACTTCCAGTTGAGCTCGGCTCCTGTTTAGTGACGACCATCTCTCCACCTCTAGTTGAGCTCGGCTCCTAGAAGGTGTCGACCTTCTCTCCGCCTCTAGTTGAGCTCGGCTCCTAGAAGGTGTCGAACTTGTCTCCACTTCCAGTTGAGCTCGGCTCCTGTGAAGTGTCGACCATCTCTCCAACTCTAGTTGAGCTCGGCTCCTAGAAGGTGTCGACCTTCTCTCCATCTCTAGTTGAGCTCTGCTCCTAGAAGGTGTCGACCTTCTCTCCGCCTCTAGTTGAGCTCGGCTCCTAGAAGGTGTCGAACTTGTCTCCACTTCCAGTTGAGCTCGGCTCCTGTGAAGTGTCGACCATCTCTCCACCTCTAGTTGAGCTCGGCTCCTAGAAGGTGCCGACCTTCTCACCGCCTCCAGTTGAGCTCGCCTCCTAGAAGGTGTCGAACTTGTCTCCACTTCCAGTTGAGCTCGGCTCCTGTTAATTGTCGACCATCTCTCCACCTCTAGTTGAGCTCGGCTCCTAGAAGGTGTCGACCTTCTCTCCGCCTCTAGTTGAGCTCGGCTCCTAGAAGGTGTCTAACTTGTCTCCACTTCCAGTTGAGCTCGGCTCCTGTGAAGTGTCGACCATCTCTCCACCTCTAGTTGAGCTCGGCTCCTAGAAGGTGTCGACCTTCTCCCCGCCTCTAGTTGAGCTCGGCTCCTAGAAGGTGTCGAACTTGTCTCCACTTCCAGTTGAGCTCGGATCCTGTGAAGTGTCGACCATCTCTCCACCTCTAGTTGAGCTCGGCTCCTAGAAGGTGTCGACATTCTCTCCGCCTCTTGTTGAGCTCGGCTCCTAGAAAGTGTCGAACTTGTCTCCACTTCCAGTTGAGCTCGGCTCCTGTGAAGTGTCGACCATCTCTCCACCTCTAGTTGAGCTCGGCTCCTAGAAGGTGTCGACCTTCTCTCCGCCTCTAGTTGAGCTCGGCTCCTAGAATGTGTCGAACTTGTCTCCACTTCCAGTTGAGCTCGGCTCCTGTGAAGTGTCGACCATCTCTCCACCTCTAGTTGAGCTCGGCTCCTAGAAGGTGTCGACCTTCTCTCCGCCTCTAGTTGATCTCGGCTCCTAGAAGGTGTCGAACTTGTCTCCACTTCCAGTTGAGCTCGGATCCTGTGAAGTGTCGACCATCTCTCCACCTCTAGTTGAGCTCGGCTCCTAGAAGGTGTCGACCTTCTCTCCGCCTCTAGTTGAGCTCGGCTCCTAGAAGGTGTCGAACTTGTCTCCACTTCCAGTTGAGCTCGGATCCTGTGAAGTGTCGACCATCTCTCCACCTCTAGTTGAGCTCGGCTCCTAGAAGGCGTCGACCTTCTCTCCGCCTCTAGTTGAGCTCGGCTCCTAGAAGGTGTCGAACTTGTCTCCACTTCCAGTTGAGCTCGGCTCCTGTGAAGTGTCGACCATCTTCCACCTCTAGTTGAGCTCGGCTCTTAGAAGGTGTCGACCTTCTCTCCACCTCTAGTTGAGCTCGGCTCCTAGAAGGTGTCGGCATTCTCTCCGCCTCTAGTTGAACTCGTCTCCTAGAAGGTGTCGAACTTGTCTCCACTTCCAGTTGAGCTCGGCTCCTGTGAAGTGTCGACCATCTCTCCACCTCTAGTTAAGCTCGGCTCCTAGAAGGTGTCAACCTTCTCTCCGCCTCTAGTTGAGCTCGGCCCCTAGAAGGTGTCGAACTTGTCTCCACTTCCAGTTGGGCTCGGCTCCTGTGAAGTGTCGACCATCTCTCCACCTCTAGTTGAGCTCGGCTCCTAGAAGGTGTCGACCTTCTCTCCACCTCTAGTTGAGCTCGGCTCCTAGAAGTTGTCGACCTTCTCTCCGCATCTAGTTGAGCTCGGCTCCTAGAAGGTGTCGAACTTGTCTCCACTTCCAGTTGAGCTCGGCTCCTGTGAAGTGTCGACCATCTCTCCACCTCTAGTTGAGCTCGGCTCCTAGAAGGTGTCGACCTTCTCTCCGCCTCTAGTTGAGCTCGGCTCCTAGAAGGTGTCGAACTTGTCTCCACTTCCAGTTGAGCTCGGCTCCTGTGAAGTGTCGACCATCTCTCCACCTCTAGTTGAGCTCGGCTCCTAGAAGGTGTCGACCTTCTCTCCGCCTCTAGTTGAGCTCGGCTCTTAGAAGGTGTCGAACTTGTCTCCACTTCCAGTTGAGCTCGGATCCTGTGAAGTGTCGACCATCTCTCCACCTCTAGTTGAGCTCGGCTCCTAGAAGGTGTCGACCTTCTCTCTGCCTCTAGTTGAGCTCGGCTCCTAGAAGGTGTCGAACTTGTCTCCACTTCCAGTTGAGCTCGGCTCCTGTGAAGTGTCGACCATCTCTCCACCTCTAGTTGAGCTCGACTCCTAGAAGGTGTCGACCTTCTCTCCACCTCTAGTTGAGCTCGGCTCCTAGAAGGTGTCGACCTTCTCTCCGCCTCTAGTTGAGCTCGGCTCCTAGAAGGTGTCGAACTTGTCTCCACCTCTAGTTAAGCTCGGCTCCTGTGAAGTGTCGACCATCTCTCCACCTCTAGTTGAGCTCGGCTCCTAGAAGGTGTCGCCCTTCTCTCCACCTCTAGTTGAGCTCGGCTCCTAGAAGGTGTCGACCTTCTCTCTGCCTCTAGTTGAGCTCGGCTCCTAGAAGGTGTCGAACTTGTCTCCACTTCCAGTTGAGCTCGGCTCCTGTGAAGTGCAGACCATCTCTCCACCTCTTGTTGAGCTCGGTTCCTAGAAGGTGTCGACCTTCTCTCCGCCTCTAGTTGAGCTCAGCTCCTAGAAGGTGTCGAACTTGTCTCCACTTCCAGTTGAGCTCGGCTCCTAGAAGGTGTCGACCTTCTCTCCATCTCTAGTTGAGCTCTGCTCCTAGAAGGTGTCGACCTTCTCTCCACCTCTAGTTGAGCTCGGCTCTTAGAAGGTGTCGAACTTGTCTCCACTTCCAGTTGAGCTCGGATCCTGTGAAGTGTCGACCATCTCTCCACCTCTAGTTGAGCTCGGCTCCTAGAAGGTGTCGACCTTCTCTCCGCCTCTAGTTGAGCTCGGCTCCTAGAAGGTGTCGAACTTGTCTCCACTTCCAGTTGAGCTCGGCTCCTGTGAAGTGTCGACCATCTCTCCACCTCTAGTTGAGCTTGGCTCCTAGAAGGTGTCGACCTTCTCTCCACCTCTAGTTGAGCTCGGCTCCTAGAAGGTGTCGACCTTTTCTCCGCCTCTAGTTGAGCTCGGCTCCTAGAAGGTGTCGAACTTGTCTCCACTTCCAGTTGAGCTCAGCTCCTGTGAAGTGTCGACCATCTCTCCACCTCTAGTTGAGCTCGGCTCCTAGAAGGTGTCGACCTTCTCTCTACCTCTAGTTGAGCTCGGCTCCTAGAAGGTGTCGACCTTCTCTCCGCCTCTAGTTGAGCTCGACTCCTAGAAGGTGTCGAACTTGTCTCCACTTCCAGTTGAGCTCGGATCCTGTGAAGTGTCGACCATCTCTCCACCTCTAGTTGAGCTCGGCTCCTAGAAGGTGTCAACCTTCTCTCCGCCTCTAGTTGAGCTCGGCTCCTAGAAGGTGTCGAACTTGTCTCCACTTCCAGTTGAGCTCGGCTCCTGTGAAGTGTCGACCATCTCTCCACCTCTAGTTGAGCTCGGCTCCTAGAAGGTGTCGACCTTCTCTCCGCCTCTAGTTGAGCTCGACTCCTAGAAGGTGTCGAACTTGTATCCACCTGTAGTTGAGCTCGGCTCCTAAAAGGTGTCGACCTTCTATCCACCTCTAGTTGAGCTCGGCTCCTAAAAGGTGTCGACCTTCTATCCACCTCTAGTTGAGCTCGGCTCCTAGAAGGTGTCGACCTTCTATCCACCTCTAGTTGAGCTCGGCTCCTAGAAGGTGTCGACCTTCTATCCACCTCTAGTTGAGCTCGGCTCCTAGAAGGTGTCGACCTTCTATCCACCTCTAGTTGAGCTCGGCTCCTAGAAAGTGTCGATCATCTCTCCACCTCTAGTTGAGTTCGGCTCCTAGAAGGTGTCGACCTTCTCTCCGCCTCTAGTTGAGCTCGGCTCCTAGAATGTGTCGGACTTGTATCCACCTTTAATTGAGCTCGGCTCCTAGAAGGTGTAGACCTTCTCTCCGCCTCTAGTTGAGCTCGGCTCCTAGAAGGTGTCGAACTTGTCTCTACTTCCAGTTGAGCTCGGCTCCTGTGAAGTGTCGACCTTCTCTCCGCCTCTAGTTGAGCTCGGCTCCTAGAAGGTGTCGAACTTGCCTCCACTTCCAGTTGAGCTCGGTTCCTGTGAAGTGTCGACCATCTCTCCACCTCTAGTTGAGCTCGGCTCCTAGAAGGTGTCAACCTTCTCTCCCCCTCTAGTTGAGCTCGGCTCCTAGAAGGTGTCGAACTTGTATCCGCCTCCAGTTGAGCTCGGCTCCCGTGAAGTGTCGGCGTTCTCTCTTCCTCCAGTCAAGCTCGGCGAGGTATCGACTCTTTTTTCCTCCTACAGTTGAGATCCCCTCCTGGGAAGGACCTCGTATACCCTCTAGCATTGTTTTACATTGTTTTTCTGAGCTCGTATCGAACTCGAAAAAAGCGGGGATTGTGTACCACCCGTAATTCGTCGAGATCAGAAAGGCCCAAGTGGCGACTATGGAGAGCAAGTGGCGACTATGGAGAGCAAGTGACGACTATGGAGAGCAAGTGGCGACTATGGAGAGCAAGTGGCGACTATGGAGAGCTAGTGGCGACTATGGAGAGCAAGTAGCGACTTTGGAGAGCAGTGCCGACTATGGAGAGCAAGTGGCGACCATGGAGAGCAAGTGGCGACTATTAAGAGCAGAAGCCCTGGACGAGTATTGGCCCGGCGTGTGCGAGCAGCACCCAATACTCGTCAGATGGGCGGCTATGGCTTGGTACTCGCCGAGTAACCCATAGTCGCCGGGTTGGGGGGCCGGGCTATAAAAAGCCCCCCTACGTCTTGGTTTTCCTATAAATAGGACCCCAGGGGTATTTGGATTGACACCTGGACTTGAGCTTTTGGACCCCGATTCCCGAACTCTCGAGCCCGTCAACCTTGCTTTCAGCCAAGTCGGTGCCTTCCCTGTACCAAGCTCGGCCACTTTGGTTTCGGAGGGGAAGACTCTCTCGAGCTTCTGGGTACGTGGTGAGACCTCCCTGCCGCAGCACCTGGGGTTCGGTTCGTTGCTCTTCTAGCTTCGTCGTAGTCGCCAGCCAGGTCATCTCGTTGGACTGCTGGGCGAGTAGCCTCCGGCTGCATCGGTCCGAATCTTGAGGCCGGGATTTTCCTGGCGTCAACAACTATGAAGAAAAAATGATGACTTTTGAATTTTGATGTTTAGCTACTTTCATGTACTCTAAATAGTAAATACTGCAAATTACTTATTTTGGGTTAATATTTTGAACTGTTTTTTTACTAGAAGATCTAATCGATTATGTTTTAACTTGCTAACATTTTCATTTGTTTGCGGATAATAAATCTATTTGCAGATACTTTTTAAGAAAAAATTGTAGTGTGAATAACAAATAATTGCGGATAGCCAATACTGTAGTCCGTATATCAACGGCCTTAGATTTTTAGGCTATATTTGTTGGTGTTTTTAATTCGCTGGAGTAGTACTCAAATTTTTTGAGTAACCACAATTTTTTCTTAGCATTGGTGCTTCTCAAATTGTCAAAAGCTTCATTTGAGCTTCATTTTTTTAATCAAAATTGTATACTTGTAAGCCTACCGCCTGCATTGATGGAGCCTTTTCTCTCGCTTAGGGTTTGTTTGGGTTGGGCTCAATCAATGTTGTCGCGGAAACGAAACTGGAAAGTTCAAACAAACAGAAAATCACAACACAAAAGACACATATTTACGTGGTTCACTCAAAAAATGGGCTACGTCCAGCATCATTCCATTTTTCCATTTCTTCAAGAACAGTGAGGGCTGCAGAAAGTGGGCGGATTTTTGAATTTCAGAATCATACAAACCATAGGTCGGGATCAATGTCAACGTCATCTTTGAGTTAGGATTCGAGACATATAATTAGCAATGCATCAGAGCTCAATAATCGGTATTTCTGCATAGTAAATTAGGGGACGAAGTGCTCTTTCGATGCCATTTTGGACCGCAAAAAGCTAACTAACGCGGGTGTTGCATGTTGGTCACTCATTGTTAGTGTTGTGGTCTCAAATTAGTCAATACTTGCATTATACTCTTTGAATAAATTTTTAGAATTCTCTCCTTAAAAACCGATTCATGCATTATTAAGGAGTATTATTAACTGATTTCAGGGATCTCATGAAGCTTGGGAAGATATTAATAATATTTAATACAATGAATAATTTCACCAATTGGTCTCTTACAATGCAATTGAACTTCAAACACAAGAAAAGCAACATCTTTTAACTACTCTCAACTAGGTTCCAATCAAAGGCTGTGAGTGTGGAAGTATTTACAGACGAGGATCGTATTCATGTGCGAAGGCATGTTTTGTACTATGCCTAACCCTCGGTAGCATATCTCGTTGAATCATGGGACGAGGTCGCTATCCAAGTACTTATCGAAATTTTAAAAAATGCGATGTCGGGTCTCTGCAATATTGTTGCCTCATCAAGTCCAACAGAAGATTCTTGAATTCTAGAATTTTCTTCAAAATCAATCTTTGGAGAGGGAGTAAACTAAATCTTCCTTTTGAGTCTTATCATTGAAGTTCACAATATCTATAGGAATATTGCTGAACCCGGAAATCACGGTTTAACGAGGAGTTCAGACAAAGGGTGTTACAACTTGCACTTAATTCTCCGGAGTCGAATCTCTAGGCCAGATTCTCAGGACAACGAACATCACTCCTTAAGGTAGAAAACTTGAATAGACCCTGTCCACACCACTAACTCGAAAAAAACTTAGAGAGTTTCCCCTCCGAAACCAAATGCTGAGTTGGGCATCTTGGAGAAAGCTAGAGAGTCTCTGTCCACACACCCGGAAACCACGGTGAGCAGCAAGCCAGAACTCTCTAACCGACCAAAGCTAGCCAGTGGAGAGAGAAACAAGTGAGAGATCCTCTTCAAATGTGTCGTTGGGGGTCTATTTATAGTTTTCTCAAAATGGTCTGCGGATAGTTGAATCTCGCCTCTTGATTTTACTAAAAGTAGCACAAATTGGTCTGCCAACAACGAAATCTCGTTGTTTGGAATGACTAATTGCAGACCAAAATGGGGCTCCCTGGAAAAAATAGGTCACCAAGCAGGCAGGCGAGTCCAGGCCGTTCTAAACCTGTTCGCCAGGGTGACGAGTACACGGTAGGGCTGGGACTCGCCACTCACACCGAGCTGAGGGGGAGTGCAGACTAGTGGCGAGCGCGCGCTGGGACCCGCCACTCGCCCGACTGACTCACCAAAGTCCAGTCTCGCTCCTGATCTTCTGACGGCTTGATTAGTCCACCCGACAAACACGAAGTTGTACAAATATCATTCAATGGTCACAGACACAGCATGCTCGGCTGACTTATCTGAATTACCAAGTTTATTAACATTACAAATCACTTGAAATGAAGAGTGGAAACACTAAACACAAAATCTAATGACTTCAACTAAGTCATTTTCATACATTACAAACTGTATGAAATGATTTTGGCAATTGTTATTCTCAGATCATTAATATTTATCAGCAGACCAACTTTTACCCACTTTATTTGAGTTTACAAATTGTTATCCGCAAATCAATTTTAAACTTGAGCAGTCGATGTCTTCGTTCTCCTGAGCAGGACCCGCCAACAAAGGAACATCTCATACGAATTCTTCGATGTTCATGCGATTTCAGTTTGTTTGGGAAGATTTAGATGGCTAAGGTTTGTTTGGGAAGATTTAGATGGCTAATGTTTGTTTGGGAAGATATAGATGGCTAATGTTTGTTTGGGAAGATTTATATATTTAGAAATACTCTCTCCTTGTGGTGAGAAACACGAATTAGATGACGATCAAAGTTTTTTTTTTCAATTTTCTTTACTAATATGTGGATAACAAAAATATCCGTGAATAGCATATTTGACTTCCTTTAGAGCTCGGAATAGATAAACGCGGTTTGCGAATAACAACCGTCGTAATTTTTTGATAAAAGAATAGTTCTCACACACCGAAGAAGTCTTCCTTCAAAAATTTGATCATGGGGTTGCTACAATTGAGGAATTCAAAATTTCAGGTTTAAAATTCTTTAGAAATATTTTAATTGCCTAAAGAAATATAAGCAAGCACGAAAAGAGAGAAATATTATAAATATTTTGCACAGCGAACACTATGCACTCATGGATGTCGTTGATGATCAGAAATAATGATATTGTTGGACTCTATGCACGAGAGAAGCCCACACAATAAAATAAAAATCAAGAGCAATGTTACAAGCAGTCAGAAACCGGCTATAAAATCTTGCATCATACTAAGTATAATCGCACCCCAAACCCGCTTTAGGCGACAAACACAGCCTGAGCGCAATGTCGTCGCATGGAAGGCCATAGTCTCCGGCTACGCCTCCAACACACAGCCCGAAAATGCTTGGGCGGCCTTCCGGGCCATGGATTCCGCCGGGGTCAACCCCATCGCCTTCATTGTCTCCACTCTCCAACGGCCTCTCGGCCTGCAGGGCCAGGTCAGTGAACCACCGTAGTGCATGCCCTCACCATACGGATGGGAGTTAAGCGCCAAACAAATGTCGATAACATGATGCTCGATGCTTATTTGGGATCCCACGGCATATTGCTCGTCGCCCTCCAGGCGTTTGATGATATCACTCGAAGAAGCGCCGTGTCTTTGTATGCTTTGGAGGCAGTGGGGTTGCGCTCAAATGTGTCCTTTTGAGTCCCCCTTAGGCCTGGTCTGAGCCTAACCTGACTTACCCAGGCCGTGCAATCAGGCCCTGACCAAATTTTCATCCCTAAATTTATTGTCACCCTTATGAATGCGCACCGCATGGGCACTTTCCATTTGAGTCAATATTCTTTAAAACCATGTAATGAGTGTTGAGAAAAATATCTTTAATGGTATTTTTTTTGAAAAAGATTCAAAACATTGGGAGAATGAAACAAATAAAAATTGAATAAAGACAGAAGCGCATGCAATTCATAATATTCTTAGAAAAAGTGATAAAGAGAGGCCAAAAATCAAAAGTATTTAGTTCATATCAAGTTCCCGACAATCATTCATTCTCTGCCATTCAAGACTTCAAAAAAAAAGTTGGAAAACCAACAATTTCTAATTAGTGAAAAAATTTGGAGTGCGGATAAAAAATTGAATTGCGGATAATATTTTTGGACTATGAATATCAATAGACTATGAATAGCACAATTATTTTCTTTCTCATGTAAGTGTGTAACCAAGAAAAAAACAAATCAAATTATTTGGAGGTTTCAAATCTCCCAAATAGAAATGTTTATAGGCTAAATAATAATAAATTTCGTGGGTTTTGGTTACCGAGGCAAGGAGGTGGGAGAGTCTTGAGAACCGGTTCGGTTTCTTATTTGTTTAGGGAGACAAGAACGGACCGGGCACGGATTTCCTGCAAAGGTTTAGCCGGCTTTTATATTAGCCTCCGGATTTAGGGCTTATGCTGCATAATTTTTTATTATTTCTTTTTTGCCGTCCTCGCACGAGACGAAACCTCGGGCAAAGGAATGTCTCGGGCCAAATATTCACAGTAATTATTATGCTCAAATTCATAGCTTATCATATATATTTCTTATAAAAATTTAAATGTTTTAGGAAATGACTCATTTGTTCGCGCAAGCTTTGATCAAGCAGGTGGTCTATCGTGTACGAGTTAGGGTTAGGTCGAGCTGACTACGGCAAGCTGTTCGGACGCCAATAATATAGGGCGTTGTTATTAGCAGACCAACTTCGGCTATGGGCAGACCATTGTTTATGGTAGAACAAAGTAAAGAATCAAAGAAATCTGCGAAGCCGTAAAGATGATCTGCCGATAGTCATTTTTCTAATAGAGCGTGCTGTCAATAGCCATATGTGATCTACCATTAAAATATTTCATAATATACTCGATAATGTTGACATCTACTTTCTTTTAAGATACATGTCTCTAGCAAAGTATTCATGCAGAAGGACTATTTACTCGTAGAGAAATCATATCAGAGGACTTAGGAAAGTTGCAAAAGGATTCGGATTTTAGACAAGCTAACGACTTCAGTTGTGATCGATTGAAATTTTGAATGGCAGAGAATGATTGATTGTATGGAACTTGATTTGAAATAAATACTTTTGATTTTGGCCTCTCCTTATCACTCATTCTAAGAATATTATGAATTGCATGCGCTTCTATCTCTATTCAATTTTCTTTTGTTTCATTCTCCCGATGTTTTGAATCTTTTATTTTTTCAACATTCAAGACATTTTTTTCAAGTTTCTTCAAGCCGTCAATCATGTCTTTCTAATCTTTTTTGTATATGAGCATGCCAAATGAATCAATCTTTAAATTATCTTCTGACACTCATTACATGGTTTTAAACATCATTGACTCAAGTGGAAAGTGCCTATGCTGGTGCATTCATACGTGTGAGAATAAATTTAGGGATGCAAATTTGGCCCAGACCCGGGTAAGCATGGCCCTGAGCCAGATTAGGCCCGAGTCTGGTTCAAAGGCATACAAAGACACTGCTTCTTTGAGTGATATCATCAAACAAGTGGAGGGCGTCAAGCATTCGCCATGGGATCCGAAATAAGCATCAAGCATCATGTTATCGACGTGTATTTGGCCCTTAACACCCATCCGTATGGCGAGGGCATGCACTGCGGTGGTTCCTTCAGTGAAATCCCCAGCCCTGCAGGCTGAGAGGACATTGGAGAGTGGAGACAGTGCAGGCGATGGGGTTGACGCCGGCGGAAGCCATGGCGTGGAAGCCGGCCCAATCATTTTCGGGCTGTGTTGGAGGCATAGCAGGAGACTATGGCCTTTCATGCGACGACATTGCGCTCAGGCTGGGTTTGTGGCCTAAAGCGGGTTAAGGTGCCAATAGTGGGTTTGGGGTGCGATTAAATTTTGTATGATGCGAGATTTTAGGATTTTGTGTTCATGGTGTGAATAGCGGGTTTGTGACTGCTTACAACATGCTCTTGATTAATTACTACGAATAATTTTGATTTATCTTCCAAGTCATCCGACAAAACAATATGAATAAAAATAATAATCATTTTTAGTTAGCCTAAAATCTTCTCTATTCAACTTGAAGGTGAAGTAATGATGTCGATAAGAGCCACAATAAAATTAAATAATAATATACTAATAAATAAATGACATCAGGAAGGCCAATTTCAGCATGCTAGGCAATCTAATGGTTCAAATTCATCGCAGCTCCGCAATAGCACCTTCAGGCTTCAGCATCCACACAATTTCCTCATTAAAAAAAAATATTATTTTTACTTATGCTGTTATTTACTATTTTATTTTTTCTAATATATTAATTTTATTATAAATATTTCTTTTAATTAATATTTTATTTTACCCAGCTATTATGTATAGTTGCTTAAAGATTACTGCACCCAATCCCACCAAGTGCCGGTTTTCACAGTAAGTTTGTTTCGCCCAATCTATTACCATCTGATCCATGTCCGGCTCAATTCAAGTCCAATCGGATCCTGACCCGACTCCTTACACTTCAACCCGAGCTCAAATTCAAGCACATGTCCAAGGAAAAAAATAATCCGATTTTCGAGCGATCTTTGATTGTGTTGTTGCGACATGAACATATGAAAACACCATGATTTTATTTCAGCATTAATAAAATAGTACCGAAATGAAAGCCGGATCTACTGCTTGCCACGGCGACGATAAAAATGGCAAACCCGCTCGTGCGTCTGTATGTATAACAACACTCAAGCCCCTGACCAAAAAGAAGAATATCAGTACATAATCATGATAATAAGTTCTTTATCTAAAAGGGAAGCCCGGTGCACAAAGCATCCGGCGCAGCAAAGGTCCCACCACAACGGTGAAATGTAGGCAAACTACAGAATTAGTACTCCTGCCGAAATATGAAAAATTCTAGAGAGAAACATATTTAAGAAAATGTTGGAGCAAAGAAGCAATCTTTAAAATGCTTGATGCGGGGGGAAATTGATCACGTGTTCGTCAATGATTGATCTTGGGTGTTTTGAAGAGGCGAAAATTTGTTATTCACGCATTTTTGTCCTTGCGCATTAATCCGAAAATGACATATTTATACTGTTAACACTGGTGTTAGAGACAAGAGACCAATATCCTTCACAATGATAAGTACTTCATAGCTATCACCACTACAAATGGTGGTTATTATCATAACTATTTAATACCCACCATCAATCTAACTCCATGGGGATCCTCTCCATTTGGAGTGAAATGGATACTATCCATTTCACGGTCCAGATCTATTTCTTGTTTATCCGACGAGTTCACTAATCCCATCCTTTTATATTTTCTTTTTAATCAAAAAATTCTCCATCATCAGATCAAGTGAGAATGCAACCACACCACGAAACGAATACTATCCATTTCACCCAAATGAAGAGAATCCGGATCCCAACTAACCGGGGTGATTATTTCCATAACTCCTTAACCATCCGCTTAAGCTGAATGTACATACTAAATTAATTCTAGTAGTTATATTTGGACAAGATTATGTTAATTAAACAACAATAGTGCAAATTAATCTAATTTCTAGTATTCTCCCACTTGGTCCATGCACTATTAGGATTCTCTATAGATGATAATATACTTAGTTATGAAAATATTACAACTTACACAGTTCACGAAAGTTGACGGCCATATTCTCAATACTATGAATACTCTCTTCCAACTATTACAATGCACAATAACATTTATATAAACACTTATGAGTTCCTTCATTTTATGAATAAACTTTTTATAAGTCATTCTTGATCCACTTTTATTTTTATAATTACCGGGACCTCCCCTCTAAGTTTGCAAAATTACAGATTGCACCCCTCTTATTATTGAAATTACAAAAACCTCCCCTCAATGTTGCAAAACATAACATTTACCTCCCATGAAGTTCACATTTCACAACATTCATGCACAAAAGTACCCCCTTCGGAGTACATTTTCAGGGGGGGGGGGGGGGGGGGGGGGGGGGGGTATTTTGTGCATGGATGTTATGAAATATGAACTTCAGGAGAGGTAAGTGTTATGTTTTATAACATTCATGGGAGGTTTTTGTAATTTCAATAATCAGAGGGGTGCAATCTGTAATTATGATATCTTTCAGGGGAAGTTTTGGTAATTATTCGTTTATAAATATATATATAGATTGTCATATGAAGTTGTCCTTCATATGAAAGCTGTTAGCATTATTAGCGAATTTTATTCCTTTTTTTTGTTTCTGGTGTGCTATTAGCATGTATGTACCTCTTATTCCTCCTCTATATATAGAGGAGCCTCTTATTGAATGAATAATTAATTTTCCCGTAACCATTCAACATGGTATCAGAGGCGAGAAATCCCGTAACCTAAATCCTTCGCACCTGCGCTTCCGCCTCGCCCCCGTCTCGCCCGACTGCTCCTCCGCTTGTCAGCGCCGGCGAGCCCCTTTCTGCTCTCCGCCTCCTCTCCGCTCGACAGTCAGCGTCCAGCGCTCTCCGCCAGCGCTACTCTCCGCTCGACAGCCAGCCTCCAGCGCTTTCCGCCAGCGCTCCTCCCCACTCGACACCCAGCGACCAGCACTCCTCTTCTGCTTCACCCTCTCCTCATGGCGCCGGAATAAATCCTTCTTTCCGGCGCCACCTTCCTTGTGATGTTTGAATGACTGAAACCATTCACCTCTTGATGCCCTAAATTTTTTTTTTGGGCTTTCCTCCTATCCGGATTTCTATTCCGGTTCTATCTTTCTCCCCGGATTTCTATTCCGGTTTGCCATGGCATCTAGTGGAATGGATTCTCCCACTCTTTCTACCGGTGTTACCCCTGATCCTCTTTCTACCGGTGTTGCCCCGGCTCTCTCTAGTGGTCCTTCTTCATCGGTTTTTTACCGTGGAACCACCGATCACAATACCTCTCAGATCACTACTATCCGACTCGATGAATCCAATTACCTTTCATGGTCCCGTTCCATCACCCTGGCGCTGAAAAGTCGGCGTCTCTTTGGCTATGTCTCCGGCCACATGAAGGAACCTGACAGGATTTCTTCTGAATGGCAGCAGTGGGAGTCCGAGAATTCCTTGGTTATGTCCTGGCTCACCAACTCCATGCAAGAGTCCATTACCCGCAACTACCTCTTTCTTGATAGTGCTGCTGATATTTGGCGTCGTGCGGAGTCAACCTACTCCCGTCGTGGCAATGTGGCTCAGATCTTTCAGCTCCGCCGCCGGATTAGCTTACTCCGACAGGGTGACTGACCTCCTTCAGCGTATTACTTGGAGTTCACGCAACTTTACCAGGAGTATGATCACTTTGATCCCCTTGTATTCGTTAGTCCTATTGACGCGGCGATGGTTCGGGCCAGAGATGATCGCAATCGCATATTTGAGTTCCTTCATGGATTGCATCGCGACTTCGATCAGATCAGTGTTCAGATTCTCGGGCGACCGTTGATTCCTTCCCTTTCTGAGGTTTACAGCATAGTGCAGCATGAGTTTGATCGTCGTCAGACTCTCCTACCTGACCCTGTGCCAGAGAGCTCTGCTCTGGCTGCTTCTACCCCCTCTCTTCTTGGCACTCGTTCATTCCGTGATCTCAAGTTGAGGAGCACAGATAAGGATCATCTTGTATGTGATTATTGTGGCAAGAATCGCCATACACGGGATACCTGCTTCAAGCTTCATGGGTTCCCTACCCCAAGAGGGGGTGCTTCGCTTCGTGGCGGTCGTGGTTCTGAACGCTCCTCGGGTCGTCATGTTGCTCCCCGTGCGACCCATCTTACTGATGATACAGCTGATGCTTCTCATGGATACTCTGGTACTGATGCCTGTGCTACACCTGGTGGCTTCACGACAGATGAGATGCTAGCTCTGCGACGCATGATGCAGGGTCTTTCTACGGAGCCTTCTGCCTCTTCCTCCTACGCTCATACAGGACTGCCAGGTGCTCATTCTGCTGTTTCTTCTTCATCCACCCAATGGGTCATTGACTCTGGGGCCACGGATCATATGACCGGGTCCTCTACAGGTTTTGTTTCCTATACTCCTCTTTCTGGGCGTGATAAGGTGAGTATTGCTGATGGTTCTCTTTCCTCCATTGCTGGAAAGGGAACCATCCCCTGCTCCTCCCTCACCTTGTCCTCTGTCCTTCACGTGCCTACCTTTACTCGTAATCTACTTTCCATTAGTCAATTGACCAACTCCATGCATTGCTCTGTGACCTTTCTTCCGTCTTCTTGTGTGTTTCAGGACCTGACGACGGGGAAGGTGATTGGCTCTGGTAGCATGGTGAATGGTCTCTATGTGCTTGACTCTGGCGGCGCTGATTCTTCCCCTCTAGCTCTTCATTCCAGCACTGTTCACCCTCTGTACTCCTGGCATTGTCGCATGGGACACCCATCTCTTTCTGTTATGAAACTGTTATTTCCTGCTCTTTCTGCTACTATTTTAGAGTCTTTTGTGTGTGATGTCTGTAGTGCCAACAAACATCATCGTACTTCATTTAAACATGTATATTTGCCAAGTTCTATTCCATTTGCTGTTATTCATACTGATATCTGGGGCCCATGCTTGCTCCCTTCTATTTCTGGTTGTACGTGGTTTATTACTTTCATTGATTGCTTCTCACGCACCACATGGTTATATTTGATACGTCGCAAAAGTGATGCGTTCTCCGTTTTCCGACAATTCCATGCCATGATCGCCACCCAATTTCAGTCCAAAATTCAAATTCTTCGCAGTGACAATGGCCGGGAATACATGGATTCTCAGTTTGAGCGCTACCTGGCTGACCACGGTATCTTACACCAGACTACCTGTGCGTATTCCCCTGCTCAAAATGGCGTTGCTGAGCGGAAAAATCGACATTTGTTGGAGGTTGCTCGATGCCTCTTGTTCACAATGCATCTCCCAAAATTCTATTGGGGAGATGCGGTTCTCACTGCTGCTTACCTCATCAATCGTATGCCCACACGTGTCCTCGGGAACTCTACCCCTTTGGACACGCTGGGGGTGACTCCCACCCGCCTTCCTCCTAAAGTGTTTGGCTGTGTTTGCTTTGTTCACATCCATCACCCTCGTCCATCCAAACTTGATCCGCGTGCCCTCAAGTGCGTATTTATTGGGTACTCTCCTACGCAAAAGGGTTACAAGTGTTTTCATCCACCTACAAGAAAGGTGTTTGTTAGCATGGATGTCACGTTCCGTGAATCCGAATCATATTACCCTTTGTCCTCTTCCTCACCATCGGGTGTTCCCTCCGTTTCTTTGCCCATACCTCCACCATATCCCTCACTTCAGGGGGAGACTTTACCAAAGGAAGTGAGTCATGCTATTCCAGTGGAGGTGGGCTCTTTTCCTATGTCTCCTCCTGTCTCTCTGGATCCTTCCTCCGCTATGCCTCCACCTCCGACTCTGCAGGTCTATACTCGGCGTGCAAAGGGGACAAGCACACAAGAGCCTGCTATGTTACCAGAACAGTCAGTGGATCCTGACTCAGGGCCTTCTAATTTACCGATTGCCCTTCGAAAAGGTATCCTGTCTTGTACCCGCCATCCTCTCTCTAATTATGTATCTTATGATTCTCTATCTACCTCCTATAAGGCCTTTGTCTCCTCTCTTGCTACTTCTTCTATACCTGTGTCATGGCAACAGGCTCTTGAGGTTCCTGTGTGGCGTGAGGCGATGGTTGAGGAAATGAAGGCTCTGGAGAAGAACCATACATGGGATCTTGTCTCTCTTCCCTATGGAAAAAAAACCTGTTGGGTGCAAGTGGGTGTTCTCTGTGAAACAGAATCCTCAAGGGATTGTTGAGAGATGCAAGGCACGGTTGGTTGCAAGGGGTTATACCCAAACCCAGGGCATTGATTATCAGGAGACATTTGCCCCTGTTGCTAAAATGAATACCATCAGGGTATTGGTTTCCGTTGCTGTTTGCAAAAATTGGGATCTTCTGCAGCTTGATGTGAAGAATGTCTTTCTCCATGGTGACTTGGAGGAGGAGGTCTATATGTCTATTCCTCCAGGTCTCACTCCGGCTGGTTCTTCAGGGAAAGTTTGTAGATTGTTGAAGGCTCTATACGGACTGAAGCAGTCCCCAAGAGCATGGTTTGGCCGGTTCCACAAGGCGATGGTGTCGTTTGGATACTCTCAGAGCAATGCTGACAATACGCTGTTCATCAAACGTAGGCTTGGGAAAATCACTGTTCTTATTGTGTATGTTGATGACATTGTCATAACTGGTGATGATCATGAAGAAATTCAGAATCTGAAGCTGAAGCTTGCCAAAGAGTTCGAGGTCAAGGATCTAGGAAAACTCAAGTACTTCTTGGGAATAGAAGTTGCTAGATCAAAGCAGGGGATCTTTCTCTCTCAGCAGAAATACACGTTAGATCTTCTTGAGAAGATGGGGATGAGCGAATGCAGACCGGCTGATACTCCGATTGAGGCAAATCACCGATTGGGGCGTGATGATGGAGTGGCGATTGAGGATATTTCAGGGTTCCAAAGGTTAGTGGGGAGGCTGATATATCTTTCTCATACTCGTCCGGATATTTCCTATGCAGTGAGTGTTGTGAGTCAGTACATGCATGCTCCAAAGACACGGCACATGGATGCAGCACGCAGAATTCTTCGGTACCTCAAGTCCTCACCAGGAAGGGGAATCCTGTTTTCCCCGAGTACTGATCTCAAGATTGAAGTTTATACTGATGCTGATTGGGCCGGGTCAGTGGATGATAGGCGATCCACTTCTGGATACTGCTCTTTTGTTGGAGGTAACCTTGTCACTTGGAGGAGCAAGAAGCAACAGGTTGTGGCACGGTCTAGTGCCGAGGCTGAGTTTAGAGCTATGGCTCATGTGGTCTGTGAAGGCTTATGGCTTCGGGCCTTATTGAGCGACCTTGGACTTGTTGAAGAAGAACCCATCCGTCTATATTGTGACAATAAGTCTGCCATTAGTATCGCTCACAACCCGGTTCAACATGACCGGACAAAACACATTGAGGTGGATCGACACTTTATCAAGGAGAATATTGAAAGAGGAATCATTTGTACTCCTTTTGTGCCCTCCAACGGGCAACTTGCCGACATTCTCACCAAAGGGTTGTGTGTGAATTCCTTTGACCAGATTGTGAACAAGTTGGGCATGTTTAATACCACTCGCCCAACTTGAGGGGGAGTGTTAGCATTATTAGCGAGTTTTATTCCTTTTTTTTGTTTCTGGTGTGCTATTAGCATGTATGTACCTCTTATTCCTCCTCTATATATAGAGGAGCCTCTTATTGAATGAATAATTAATTTTCCCGTAACCATTCAACAAAAGCCCCTCTAAAGAAAGTGTAACCTTGCGCATGGAAATCTCTGTATTGTAGAGACTGGGAGGGGTATATGCACACACTTACCCCTGCATTTACAGAGAACTTGTTTTGGATGAAGGACCCCACTAAGCTCTAATTTAATCTAACTGATGCTAAAAATTGATAATGACAATCAGATTTGTTGATTTATGTTCTGCTTATCAGACAATCAGCTAGGGATGTTATATTAGCATGATTATTTAGCTTGACAAACAAAGAACTTGGCAGAAATCTAATAAACCAAATTAGAAAATGAAATAACTTCATGAAAGCATAAATCATTCACAGCCTAGTTGCATAATGTAATGAAAAATGAATCAAATACTAATATTATGCGCACCTCTTTGCCTCTTCCATCAGCTTCAAGCTCCGAACAACTTTTACTTAGATCTGAAACTTGGAAAAAATAGTCATCCCATCTTTGATCCCTCCACTGCCCTATATCACTGCACGAATGAAGATATTTCAATCACTTAACAAAGCGGTAATAAGCATGGGTAAAGCATGGGTATGGAAGAATGTTTTTTTTACTTTCAGTAACTTCTTCTTCGGGCTTGGCAGCAGTAATAGTCACCATAACAGGCTCAGTCATAGGAGCTTCCTGGGATGTCTTGCTGTTATCTTCATTTGTTGCTGTCACATTTCCTGTTTGTAAGGCAGCAGAAATATTCAACTGGGAGAGAGCAGGCAGAGCGATTGTCATCACTTCGTCCTTGCTCACATCCATAAATTTACGTTGTTTCCTGGATCTCTCGGATATAATATTTTGATCCTTTGATAAGCCAATCTGAGAAGTATCTTTCATTGACAGCCGTGCATCTGCAGACCCTAATGGTATCGTATTCTGCAGCGACTCAAGCCGGTAATCGGTCTCTGGACGTCTGCAAATCTTTCTCAAAGAAACTATTTCCTGCATTATAGTGAAAGCACGCGCATACTTCAAATGGCAAAAGAATTTCACTTTAGGTGGTGGCAAAGTTCATGCAAACAGGTATAGGGAAAAGCTGGAATAAATAGGAGAAAGATTGTTGAGGCAAAACAAGAAATATTACTGATGAGGTATGCTATGGCACCGATACACATTGCGAATATGTCACACATTGCGAATATGTCACACACATGCGCGCTCGGACGATCAGCCTCAACTTGCGAGAGTCTCTCAATGTTGTGTTTACCTTTATACTAATATTGTATTAGTTATGTGTTGCTTTGTCCTGATCCTAAGTGTGTTTGTCTTGTAGCAGGGTCTCCAGCTATATAAGGAGCCATGAGTGCGAGTAGTCTTTTTATCTTTGGATCATTTAGGTTTTGGCTCTCTTGGAGAAGGGCGCTTTGCAGGCACAACCTCTGATTACTAGGCGGGGGTTTGTCTCCGGAGTTTGTATCCGCTATTTTCATGCAATGCAATTTCTTCGTTCGTGTTCGTAGTTCATGATACGTTGCAGTTTGTTCGTATCAATTGGTCCGAAATACCAATCTCCGCTGCATTGCTTTCGGTCGTCGGGATCTAGTTTCTTTCTTTCCCCGGCCATGGCCTGTGGACTCGTTGCATGCTCGCTGGATCGAAGATGCGGCCATGGATAAGTTGCTCGCTTTGACGCACGAGCTTCGTCGCCGGCTCCTTCCTCAAACGCCCTTTCGGCCACTGTTCTCTAGCCCCGACTAGATGCCCCCACCCCCACTACGCGCTGCCAACTGGAGTTCAAACCCAGCCCCCTTCGCATCCTTTGGTCACCGCCCACACCAAACCATCCGACCCATTGGTCGCTGCCCACCACGATCATGACTGCCAGGAACAGTCCTAGAAATCGATCGACGCCCCCTACCTCATCCAGCCACCGTCCAACTTCAGCTCACCATAGACACCCATCGACCTCAACAACCCCGCCTGCATAAATATCACCACCCACGTTGTCGGTGTCATCCCTGACAACCTTCTCCAACATTGTCGTCCATTGTAACTAAGCTCGCGCGCACCGCCCTTCCCCGCCGAGCTCGAGCTTGTTGCTTCCATTTCTCCGCCGGCTATCCGTCCGGTGCTACTCGTTGTTCCCTCCCCGTCTCCCCCTTCTCTTTTCCTTCCGGTCCCTCAAGCCCTGCGCTGCCGCTGCCGCGTTTGATCCCACGACAGGCTACAGTCCAAAATTCTGCCCCACCTATTTCACTCTTCCTTCGCTCGCACATTGCCCGACCTCTCTCTCAGTAACTGTGCATATTCGTTCTTTCTCAAGCCCCTCCAGCCTCTGTCCCGAGTGGTGTACCCCGCCTTCTATTGATCTCCTGCCTCCTTCACATTTAATCAACCAAATATTTACTCTTCCCGCAGGGCCCACTCCACCCCCACCGCAAATCACCTTTTAATTTCGGATATCGGATGCACTCCACCACATGCGTAATTTTTAGAGTCGCGTGAGCACCACTTACCATCCGCTCCCACACTGTTTTACGACATTTATTCTCGCACATAAATTCGCAAAAGGCCCCAACAAGTTTGTTCCGAGTCACTATGGAAGCCTGTCGTCCGCGCCACCTTGCTCGAACATGAGGATAAAATCGCTTTTCGGGGCAGGTGTGTGTTATGGGTCTAGCCCGGAGGATGTCTGAGGAGTGGCCGGGGGAGGGGATGACGGCGGCGGAGGATATAGACATATAGTGGAGCCGGAACTGCGGCTGCCTACGCGGGGCTTGCTCGAGAGAGCTACCAAGATCTCATTTGGGGACAAGGAAAAAGATTACTTAATTTCATGAATCAATCAAGCATACACATGCCTTTATATACGCTTACAAGACACCAAGCTCATAATTACTAACTCCTAACTTTTAACCGCTAACTCCCAACTACCACATAATTAAACCACTACATAAATAATAATGGACAATAATAATAAAAGACCATAAAAGATAACGAGGCCCGGTGCCCGAGGCCCATAACATCTCTCTCAACTTTCGAATCGAGTTTGTCCTCAATCTCAAAGGAGGCTTGCACAGCTTGATCATCTGGCTCTTTGATTTCCCGCCAGAACAACTCATGGTATCGTGTTGCTGTATCGGAGGATGTCAACGCGCTCCCCGTTGGCAAAAAAAAGGGCGATGAACGGGCGGAACAAGGGTGCTCGGCGGTTGCGGACAGTCGAATGCGACAATAGCTGGGGAAGACAAGGAGATGCAACGATCAGAAATGACGGCGCTAACATGGGGGCAGTTGGCAGAAGAAATGGATCTGGAGGGGGCAAAGCAGGTGGTCGTAGAGGAATGACGGCGCTGACTAATGGTTTTTATTTATTGTAGTAACAAACTGTGCTTCAGATTTAAGTATCTTTTTTCGTTAAAACTATAGAGAATTGGATCTAAATTTTATTATTTCATTGTTTTACTGTATATTTAAGGATTAGATGTTGCAAATTAGTATTTTTATTTTTTTACTATATACTGTGTATGTATTTATATAAGGCAATTTTAATTATGTCGTACCTCAAACGTACCAGTTTTTTGTTTTTTAAATTTTCCCGTAATGACGGGCCGGATACGTAGCGTACCCGTACCAATACCGGATACGTAGCGTACCCGTACCGGTACCGGTGCTTCATAGGTGGTCGTAGAGGAAGCGGTGAGATGCCCGGAGGTGCCGGCAAAAGAGGCGTCTAGGTGACGACCGCAGGGGTGGCATCCATGAGTGTTGCAAGGGAACGAGGGAGCTTAAAAAAATGTCGAAATAACTAATTAATAATTTAATTTTCATGCAAAAAATAATTAATTAATTCCCTTTGATGAATTAATAGTGCAACATGTTGTCTATCCGAACAGGGGATGGCGTGTTCGGCCCGTGACGGGGGGACTCTAAGAAGCGTTGGGCTCAAAAAATTAAGACAGTGTGCGGCCTGGGAGACGTGCAGAGACGTGCAAAACTGATGGAGAGATCGTGGGAGTTGTTGCTGGAAACGATCGAGGAGGTTGCGGCCTCTGGAAGGAGACGACGCAGAAGGTGTCGTCGATAGCAGAGGCAAGGAAATCGACGGGATTGGGCGTTGTTGTTGTGTGAGGCGGCGTCGACTGGTTGCAGAAGAAGGCACGGGGATCGTCGAAGCAGGAGGGAGCGATCTGGACGGCAGCTCGATGCCGAAGCAGGATTGCTGGAAGGAGACGACACAAGCGATGACAACATCACAATCGCTGGAGCGTCTTAAGCGACGTGTAAGCGTTGTCGTTACCGGAAATGACAATGCAGAGCCCGCTGGAAGCATCGTAAGCGACTCGGGAGCGCTGGGTTGTCGTTAAATGGTGGCTTCGAGCTCGTCCTGTGATGTTGAAGGCGTAAGAGAGACCAACGGAAGCTAGAGTTGCTTTATGCATGGTGGAACCGAAAGCTTGTTGGACCCGAAAGGAGGGACCAGGAGGATCGAAATAGCTCTGATACCAAGTCGTTATGGGTCTAGCCCGGAGGATGTCAGAGGAGTGGTCGGGGGAGGGGATGAAGGTGGTGGAGGATACAGTGGAGCTAAAACCGCGGTTGCCTAAGCGGGGCTTGCTCGAGAGAGCTACCAAGATCTCATTTGGGGAAAAAGAAATAGATTACTTCATTTCATGAATTATTCAAAGCATACGCATGCCTTTATATACACTTACAAGACACCAAGCTCATAATTACTAACTTCTAACCGCTAACTCCCAACTACTATATAAATAATAATGGACAACGATGACAATAATAAAAGACCATAAAAGATAACGAGGCCCAGTGCCCGAGGCCCATAACAATGTGTTGATACATATATGCATTGCAGACATGTAACACGCATGTGATCGAACGATCGGTTTCACCTAGCGAGAATCTCTCAATGTCGTGTTTACCTTTATAATAATATTGTATTAGTTATGTGTTGCTTTGTCCTTATGTGTTTGTCTTGTAGCGGGGTCGACTATATAAGGAGCCCTGAGTGTGAGTAGTCATTTTATCTTTGGATCATTTAGGTTTTGGCTCTCTTCGAGAAAAGGGCGCTTTGGAGGACCTAGCCTCCGAGTGCTAGACGGGGGCTTGTCTCCCGAGTTTGTATCCCCTATTTTCATGAAATGCAATTTCTTCATTCGTGTTTGTAGTTCTTGATACGACGCAACTTGCTCGTATCAGGTACCCGAAAAAATAACTCAAAGTTTTCTTCAGGATAGTTGGATGCTATGAAGCACTGATACTTCCTTGAGGGTCACGTACTCGTACCAAATATGTATCTGGTACCGATATGTACCCAATACTAGACGGATACACTTGTTACTCTAGTCTATAGATAAACTTGGACTTGGCAGATCGTCCTGCTTATTGTGATAAGAGTATGGTTTTTTAAGTAAACAAAACACTTGTCTTTTAAAAAAAGATTGTGACCCATAAATGCAACTAGTGGTGTTTGTTTATGATAGTAACAACATGTGCTTCAGATTTAAGTATCTTTTTTTTCGTTAAAACTATAAAAAATTTGATTTAAATTTTATTATTTTACATTTTACTAAGTATTGTGTTGCAAATTGGTAGTGTTTCTACTTGTTCAACATGAATTTTTCTCGTTTTAATATTCTCTTTTAAAAAACGATCGTGTATATATACATATATATTGTGTGTATTTATATAAATCAATTTTAATAACGGTGTACCCAAAATGTACCTGTATCCTAATTTTTTTATTTTCTCATAGTACCGTACCCGACACTCATACCTGTACCAGTGCTTCATAGGTTGGATGTATGTCTGATGCAACCTAAGTCGTATCTTTATTGTATTTTTTATTTCCTGCAATTTTTATTCAACGCGCACTTATTTTGTGTCACGCATGTACTCGTTTATTTTGTATCACGCATGTCAATCGTGCTTATTGTTACAGGTTATTGGGATGATCGCAAAGTAAATCCCTAAATCTTCATTCCTATATTTATATTAAGTAGGATATTTTACTTAATTGTTGCATTTTCAAAATAGTTAAGATCGAAATGACAATTAAGTAAATATTGCACGTGTCATCTCCAACACTTTACAACTATAATTGTGTCCCGGTGTTGTACGGTGTTCGTGTATTTGCCCATGATTCATAGGTAGAGGTTGATGCATGTGACCTTACCCACACATTGAGTAGAGCTTATTGTCATGATTCGATCCATTACCTCAACGTGACACCACCTAACAATTACTCCAAATTCATTCCTACATTTTTAGATTTATTCTAAATAATAGGATAGGAAGAGCAACAATAGGTAGCTTCAAACAACTTTGCAATGGAGATCTTAGGCTGCATAAATGGATCTCTCCTTAAAAACCAGAATTAGTTGAAGAATATGATGCACTCTCATTACTCCCAATTTTCATTCAACAAGCTAGGGCGTGCCTTAAAAAATTCAAATAAGAAGTATAAATGTACCTCAGAATGATCATGATCATAGCGGACAAGGAACCTACATCTACAGCCCCGAACATCATGTCTTCTTCTTTGTGCATCCAGGACATGCGCATCAAAATAAAGAGCATGTTCTTTGCCTTCCTGCTTAATGTCAGATATATAGAAAGAGCACGAATATATTAAACCAACTAAAACCAGAGTACTCAGTCAAACTAGAAAATAGGACATCACAATACCTAAAAAAAAGGAATGATAAACATTGCATCTTACAGATTAAATGTGCTGCAACTTATGTATTTTACTTTAGCGCAATAGAATTTTGTCACTGGCAACCAAAGAAACTGTCCTAATCAGAGGATTATAGTAAAGGACGTTCTTGTCCTTCTATTTATCTGCAACCCACTGGTAGATTTACCACAGTAATTAAAGATTAGCTTATGAAAAGGATACACATTCCTGGCTAGAGCTGTTTAATAATACAACATGAAAATTAATGGTGAACCAATTTAATCAATTTCCTAATAATTTAATGATTCATCAGCATTCAAAAAAAAGGAAGCATTCGTCATGTTTTATAAGCCTAAATTTACATTTAGCAATCATCATGGACACAAATTCCCAGACCTGTTGTAATGTCTCTGTGCTTCAAAGTTATAATTACCCTCCCCTACAATTACAATTATAATTACCCTCCCCTCATAAATTCCCAGACCCGTTGTAATGTCTCTGTGCTTCAAAGTTAAAATTTTGATGCATTCGATTTTGAATCAAACGGGCTTAAAAAAAGTTCTTGAAATCATTAATGAACTAGTAGTAAGTGAGGAGAATCGTATTTCTGATATATTACTTAGGAAAAGGAGTTACAAGCTATATATAGGAGAGGGAAAACACAAAATAAAAAGCTCGAAAATACACAAATACCAACACCCCCCCTGGTGGAGACCAGCCCAGATCAGGTCGTCGCAAAAGTGCCCGACGCCGCACCCGTCCGGACCACTACCGACCCTGAATTACTGCATTTTTTTAATTTTGTTATTTGCAATTTATCTTACTTTGCACTTTATTTTGCACGCCTGCGTGCGTAGCCTTGTTTGAAACTTTTGTTGTGTTTTCCGTTATTTATATGTATATATATATGAATATATATAGTTATATATGTATATATATACCTGTTAAGACCTAGGCGCCTGTTCTTGATCGCAGCCGGTCCATGTCGTTCGATCTGAAGCAAGCCCGTACACGCTACTCCAGGACTTTCCCCGACTTCGGTGCTACACCAGAAACAACAGCTCCCGCAGCCACGATCCACGATGCCGCCTCTTCCACGACTCGAACGGTTGGCGTCGGTTCTGGTTTTCGAGTTCTGTATACCTGCTTAAAACCCGATGGAAGGAGAGGAGGACGGGGAGAAGAAGAGCTTGCTGTGTGGAATTTGGCATTCGGTTTTAGATATCGGAAGGATCTTGTTATGTCTGTGTTAGAGTCATTCCGTGAGTTTTTTTTTTTTTTGCAAACTTGTTGAGTTCTTACATTGCTGCTCCCGATTTCATGATGATGAACAGTAACATCAAGACCCCTGTTTGATTTTGTTTCATTGGATTGTGCTGCTGGACCTGCTGTTGGTGTTGCCGTAGAGTGAATGTGGGAGAATCAATTTCTGGAGGTTTTGTTTTTGGTATTTGTCGATTAGAAGAGTTGTTCGCTGTGCTTCTGTAAGAAGAAGATCAACAGTGAAGTTTAATGTTTGAATTCGAAGGCTCTTTTGTTTAATTCCCGATTTGAGAAGGGAATGAACAGTGAATCTTAAAGGTGTGAAATTGATGAGATTAGTTTGAGTGCTTAAGAGATTTCGTGGAACCGCTTTGTGTAAATAGGATGAAATTTATCTCTTGTGTGTAGAGATTTCGTGGAGCCACTCTTGTGTGAGGGGGGGGGGGGGGGGGGGGGGGGGGGGGGGGGGGTGAGTGAACGTGTTTAGTTTGTGGCCTCCTTACATTAGTGAGTGTTTGAGATTCCGTGGAACCACTTTAGCGTGATAGTGAGCGAATTTATTCCGTGGTGCCCTTATGTGATAGCGTCCGTCCACGGAGCGGGAGATCGGAGGTGACGAGGAATTCCTCGCGGGATCGCCGTCGACTTCGATTGCGGAAAGACGCCTCTTTCCGTGGGTAACTTGTTCCTTTCTTTTCCTTTGTGTGCGTCTACATTTTCTCTTAGGTTATTAGATTCATCGTTGGATTTTCGCTCGGATTTTGTCAGCGAACGCTACGTCGAAAACTCCAAACGGAAACGTATTTGGAGTTCACGATTTCTGTTTGCTACAACAAGGGGAACAAGACGAAAGTTGCAAACTTCCTTCCCCGGATTTAGAATTGAACCATAATTTCAAGACAATTCATTTTGAACAAAAGTAGTGATTTTATGCTTTACAAAATCTAGTTACTTAATTTCTTTAAGTTCGTGCACGCCCGCTCAAATTTTAATTTTTTATTACATGCATTTAGGGTTTCCTAGAAATAGCCGACAGGCGCGTAAACCCTACGCGTCGTCTTGCATCAATTTGGTATCAGAGGGAGGTTGCGAAAATTTTCTAAATATTGAAATCCGCCCTGCGTAGAATAGGAGCCCCGCATAGCATTTAAATTTTTTTTAAAAAAAGGGTTTTATAACATAATCATCTAGTTTACTTGTGTGTTTGCATGCATCTGCGTAGTGGTAGGTTAGTGAGTATGAGTTCACCACATCACACTCCACCTGAACACCCTCAAGAGGTAAATTTGGAGATGCGTCGAATTGAACGCGGCCAAGCGAGTCGTGTGAACGAAGGGATGGAACCGCCCCAGTGGTTTCTACCTTTCGCCCACCAAATGACAGCGTTAACCGAGAGTGTTTATCAAGTGAGAGAAGGGTTTGAAAACCTTAGTGTTAGGATGAATAGTTTAGAAGTAGCTACTCGAGTTTCAATGCCGCCTCCAATTCGAGATGAGCATTCTGTTCGTCCACAGTACGAAGCCCCGCCACACTATGGAGAAAGATCCACACTTAGGAGAAATCCTTTATTTGAGGAAGAGGGTCGGAATCCCATAGATAGGTTCGAGTTTGCGCGCGATCAGGGTGGGAATTTTCCAAGGAATTTTCCTGAGCCCCAACGAGGGCCTATCTTAGGCATGCGAGATAATTATCAGGAGAGGCCACATTATGACGTGGCAAGAGAAGAGCGTCCTCGAGACCATCATCGGCCTATACCGGCCATGCAGCGTGATGATCGCCCTAGAGATTGGCATCGACCGCCGCCCCCACGGCGTCGAGACTATCGTGATCCTTACGATGATGATTACGACTATCCTCCTCGGGATAGGCGACCGGATCTCACACGAGTGGTGAAACTTGATCCACCACTTTATGATGGTTCTATGGATCCCAAAATCTTTTCAGATTGGGTTATTGACATAGAGACTTATTTTGAGTGGTATCGTATGACGGAGGACCAAAAGGTTCAGTTCGCCAAAATGAGATTGACTGGGCGAGCAAAGATCTTTTGGATAGGCGAAGAGCGTAGTCTAGAGAGGAATGGACGCCCTCCCATTACACTTTGGCCCCACATGAAGGCCATATTAGAGGAGCAGTACATCCCCCAGCATTACCAGTCCCGTCTACGAGACGAGCTGACGTCTCTACGTCAAGGGTCCAAATCAGTTTCTGATTACTTAGCCGAGATGAAGGATCTTATGATTAGGTGCAACGTAGTAGAACACCCACGTGACACATTATCCAAATTTAAGTGTGGACTGCGATCTGAGATCCGAGATGAGTTGATTCGATATGGCCACTATTCTCTCCCTGAGATCATATCTATCGCCATCGATATCGAAGAGCACCAGAAGAGAACCTCCCGGTTCAAATCTCAACCTAAAACGAATACTTCTTACAAGAAAGAAGAACAGAAAGGTAAGGAGAATGCGTCGAAGCCCACCTCGACTTACACCAGAGATCAGAATAGGAAGTCCCCCATGGGAACTGTGACCCCATCACAAATCCGATGTTATGAGTGCCAGCAGATGGGCCACATTTCGAGAGATTGCCCCAAGAGGAAAGGCACGTTAGTTATTCATGAGGTGACTGAGGAGGATGAGCATGTAGAAGAAGTTGGAGTCGAGAGGGACTCACACGTTTTGAATGACGAAGTGTACGGTACGCCTAGTGATGAGGAGATAGATCCTGGCGTTCTAGTGGTGAGATGCATGCTATCTACACCACAAGAGTCAGCCGATTATTGACGGACGAACATCTTCCAGGCCTACTTTAAGGCTGGGGAGAAAGTGTGTCGTTTAGTAGTGGATAGCGGGAGTTGTATGAATGTGATAGCTGAGACAGCTCTAGCCCGCATGGGACTCACTGCTGAGCCGCACCCATCCCCATTTCAGGTAGCTTGGGTCACCAAGACTACATTATCAGTGACTAGGAGATGCTTAGTGCCCATCACTATCGGAACGTACTCCGATAAGATATGGTGTGATGTCATGCCTATGGATGTGTGCCACGTATTACTTGGGCGACCCTGGTTATACGACCAGTGTCACCATACATGGCAGGTCCAACACTTGCTCCTTTCTACTGGACGAAAAGAGAGTAGTGTTGACCCCGGTGCGACCCAAAGCAAAGTCATTCCGCGCGAGTAGTAGTGCGAAAGAATCTCTTCCTCCCACTGAAAGGAAGAAGACTCTTAGCATTATACGGGGTACTGAGTTCCATCGAGAGAGTTTTGACGGTGGATTTATTTATGCCTTAGTGGTTTTACAGGCATCTGATTTATCAGAGGTATATGAGTCTACTCTTATACCTGCTAGGAGACTCTTAGAGGAGTTCCAGGATCTACACCCTGATGAGCTTCCGGCTGAGTTACCTCCCATGAGGTGTATTCAACATGCGATAGACCTTGTTCCTGGAGCTTCCCTCCCTCATCTACCGCATTACCGATTGAATCCTGTCGCCCACGAGGAGCTGCAGAAGCAGATTGGAGAGTTATTAGATATAGGCTTTATTCGCCATAGTCTTAGCCCTTGTGCGGTGCCTGCCCTCCTTGCCCCGAAAAAGGATGGTACATGGCGTATGTGCGTTGACAGTCGTGCTGTCAACAAGATCACAGTGAAATATCGATTCCCGATACCCCGACTAGATGACATGTTGGACATGTTGACTGGAGCTACGATCTTCTCTAAGATCGACCTTCGTAGTGGTTATCATCAGATCCGTATACGCGAAGGAGACGAGTGGAAGACTGCCTTCAAGTCGAAGGATGGACTTTATGAGTGACTTGTGATGCCCTTTGGGTTGTCCAATGCCCCTAGTACTTTCGCTCGGATGATGACCCATGTCTTCAGGCCTTACATTGAGAAGTTCGTAGTAGTTTATTTCGACGACATTTTGATATATAGTCAGACTGAGAGTGAGCATTTGACTCACCTACGTAATATTTTCGAGCTCCTGCGAGCCGAGCGACTATACATCAATTTGAAGAAATGCGTTTTTATGGCTGAGTCTGTTATCTTTCTGGGATATATAGTGAGCTCCGTTGGCATCACTATGGATCCCGAGAAAGTCCGAGCGATTCGTGAGTGGCCTACACCCCAGAACATTCACGATGTTCGTAGTTTTCATGGGCTAGCCACCTTTTATCGTCGATTCATTAAGAACTTCAGTTCTATTATGGCGCCAGTCACTGAGTGTACGAAGAAGAGAAATTTCCAGTGGACATCATCGGCAGTTAGAGCCTTTGAGATCATCAAAGATAAGATGTCCACTGCACCTGTTTTGAGACTCCCTGATTTTAGTCACGTGTTCGAGGTATCCTGCGATGCCTCTGGGGTTGGGATAAGAGGTGTACTTAGTCAAGAGGGTCATCCCGTTGGATTTTTTAGTGAAAAGCTTTCAGGCCCGAAGCTGAATTATTCCAACTACGAGCGCGAGTTCTATGCGATTGTGCAGACGTTGCGTCATTGGAGGCATTATCTATTGCCCAAGGAGTTTGTCCTCCACTCCGATCATCAGGCGTTGCGTTATATCAATTCACAGCAAAAGTTGAACCCCCGACAGGCTAAGTGGGTATCATATTTGCAAGAGTACACATTCGTTCTCAAGCACTGTAAGGGAACGGAGAATCGGGGTGTCGACGCCCTTAGTCGAGTTACCCTCGTATTATCACAGATGCGTACTCAGGTGATAGGATTTGAGCGTATCAAGGATGATTATTCTAGTTGTCCCGATTTTAGCGGAATTTATGATGCGATACGCTCTGATCCCTTTCACGATGAGACAGATTACCTCATTCGAGACGGATACTTGTTTCGTGGAACCCGTCTGTGTATTCCCCGCACCTCGTTGCGAAATTTCATTGTATGGGAATTACATGGCGGAGGCTTAGGTGGACACTTTGGACGAGATAAGACGGTAGCCTTAGTAGAGGAGCGATTCTATTGGCCCGGGATGAAGCGGGTTATCACACAGATTGTCAGTAGCTGCCGCACTTGTCAGGTAGCGAAGGGCAATAAACAGCCCGCTGGATTATACACACCTTTATCGGTGCCCGGTATTCCCTGGGATGACGTTAGCATGGATTTTGTGCTTGGATTGCCGCGCACTTTTAGAAAGCACGATTCCATTCTTGTAGTGGTCGATCGGTTTTCTAAAATGGCGTATTTCATCCCCTGCAACAAAACCGACGACGCCTCTCATATCGCCCGAATTAATTATAAAGAGGTTGTCGCGCACCGAGGGATACCTAAGACTATCGTTACCGACCGAGATGTCAAGTTCACCGGTTATTTTTGAAAGTCACTCTGGAGACTATTAGGTACTAAACTTCTATTTTCGACCGCCTATCATCCGCAGACCGACGGTCAAACTGAGGTTGTTAATAGGAGTTTAGGAAATTTACTGCGATGTTTGGTAGGAGATCTCACCAGGGGAATTGGGATCTAATTCTTCCCCACGCTCAATTGGCCTATAATAATTCGAAGAATATATCAACGGGTTTATCTCCCAATGAGGTTGTTCATGGTCACACTGCACGAGTGCCGCTAGATTTAGCCCCACTACCACCCACTTTTAGGAATAGCCAATTTGCACACGATTATGCATTGCATTTGCATGACTTGCATAAAGAAATTGAGCGGAAATTGCATAGTACTTATGATTTATACGCAACTCAAGCTAACAAGCATAAAAGAGCTATTAGTTTCAAAGTGGATGACTTGGTGATGGTTCGGCTAAATCCGGAACGGTTACCTTCGGGTACCGTAAAGAAGTTAGCTGACCGTAGAACTGGACCCTTTAGAGTGGTCAAGCGGATTGGGCAAAATGCGTATGAACTTGAGATGTCTTCCAATTGGGGTGTAAATCCGGTTTTCAACGTAGCCGATCTGACTTTATTCCACGATTACTGTAACAACCCGTATTTCCCTTCCGCTTTTGTCTAGCCGCAACCCATGTCTCATTTAAAAAGAAAAGAAAAGAAAAGAAAGGGGATTTTCTGCTAATCGCAGCCCAACCCCTAATTTAAGATAAGGAGATATTTAAAAATATTCATTTCCTAATCTTATCTATTCGCACCCCTCCTCTATTATTTCCCGAGCAGCCCCCTCCCCTGTTAAATCCCGCATCAGCTAGGGCTCCCGTCTCGCAAAAAAAATCCCGCAAGCCGCTCCTCCCGTCTCATGCGCCCGCTCCCGCACCCGGCTCCCGCGTGCAGCGCCGTCGACGCCTTCCGCTCCCATCGGTATCTCCTCCGTCGGCGCCTCCTCCTGCCATGGCCGACGCAGCCTGCTCCTCCTCCCCTAGCCGACTGTGGCCCCTCCAACATCCCTTCTTCCTCCAAGTGCTGGCAGCCTCCTCCTCTTCCTCAGCTAGGGCAACACTCCCCCTCTAGCGGCAAGGCCTCTCCTCCTTCTCGTGGGCAGCAACCCTCCAGCCGCCAGTTTAAAGGTTGACAGCCCTCTTCCTCACAGTTTCCGCCTAGGGTTTTGCTCGAACCCTCCTCCGCTCAAATTTCGGACTGGATTCGGCTCTTTGAGCCCGATCTCGGCTTCCTTTGGGTAAGATTTCTCCTATTCAGATTTTCATAAACCCTAATAATTTATTCGTGCCCCATTTTGCATTTCAGATTTTTGGTGCACTTCCTAATCGCCAAATTCTTAGGTGTTCGTGCCCCCGGTGCCGTTCGTCGCTCTAATTGGCGGGATCTCTTCAAGTCCTCTCCGATTTAAGGTTTCCGCAACCTAAGCGTCGCCAAGCCTCCGTCTCCGCGTGGAATCTCTTCTCCCCTCACTTTTGAGGGAGGTAAAATCTGCTAAACCCCCCGTAGTTTATTTTTCCGCGTCGTCGAATGCATGTGTTAGCGTAGTAAATTATGCTACATTCGCTTTCGTTGTGCTTGGTCAGGTTCTTGGAATTTTGCTTGCGCTATTTGGCCGCCTCCGTCAGCTTCAGCTTATTTAAGGCAAGTAGAGATCATCCTCTCTTGCAAACATTGAACTTAATGTCTTGTCTGTTCTTGTGTTTATACTAATTCACCCTTGAATGCTTGTTTCGTTAACTGAATTTAGATATGGAATCCCTAAACAGACTTGTTTTTAGTTTGAGGTTCACGCGATTGAAATAACACGAGTTGTAAACATGAATGATGGTTACTTGAATATTCACGCAGATGAATTGTGTCTCATTTGTTGGAAGACGAGTTAGTGAACGAAAGCGGTTTTAATTGGATTTCCACTTAATTGAATTGCATCTCATTTGATGGATAAATGGAAGACTAGTAACTCTTTTCGAGCAGGAACATTAATTGTTATAATAATAAATGTTAAGATTCCTGCTAGCAACTAGGTGAATTGTGCTTGATATAAAATCTTCGACTCATACACATGGTTACTTAGAAGATATTCGTGTCTTGGGATGACGTAATCTAAATGAATACTTGATATCCTGGAAAATGTTGTATAGTAATCTTATTACTCGTGAATACTTGAACCCGCAAGTTTCTAAACTCTCTATCGAGTTCTCTGAGTCATCGAATCTTGTTTCTTATGCCTGTCTGGTTCTAGACTTGGTTAAATAACGTTCTATAACTTGATTCCTCCCGTTTCACGTTTGTAAAATATACTCTTGTATATCTGAATCAATACTTGGTTACATGTCTTGATATGCTAGAATCACGAAATCATGAATTATTTCATTAATAACACAAGTAAACATTGAAAGGTAGGGTTTAACTGACGCAACTCCTTGACTTGGGTTCCCTCTTGAATCCCTAATGGGAATAAAAGACCGGTCATAGCGAGCATAAATTTCTGAATCTCCTGAATCCGTACTTGAATCTGTCTGAATCATGAATCCTGCGCGTCAAATAAAAACACATACACTTTCACTTGTTACAACTTATGTTATTACATGAATCACTTAGGTCCTGAGCGTCATAAGCAAATCTTGAAAACTAGGGTTTATGTGGTGCATCGTCTTGTTTGCATGGTCACGGTAAGCAGGAAATACTCTTATTCTAGTAAGACTTACACTTGGACTTGAGTGTGAACCATGCGCACCCACTATAAACACATACGCATTTTATCGATTACAGCTTATGTCGTTGCAAAATAAATGTTTATGCTATACTTCAGAGTAGTCTAATAATTCTAGATATTTCTGCTTGTCTCATTTGCTTGCCTGTCTTGTTAGCTCTGCTTCATGAAAAGCGGTACACAAATATTCTGTTTCTCCTGCTCGTATTTTATTTTGCTTGCTCTTGTGTATTTCAATGTTCTGAGGCTTTTCCTTCTGTTTGGATTTGTCTTAGTGTTCGCGTCTGCGCCGCCTGCTTCCTGAGCCAATCTGCGCCCCGAAGCGCACTCTGACTCTTGTCGAGACGGGTCGTGACAATTACCCGCATGAATCTTTAGATTTTCCATTGCCTTCTCCTCCATTTGTTGCTTCTGGGTTGGTGAGTGCTAGTGAGGAGCCACATTCCAGACATACCGACACTCATTCAGTTACTGACACACCATCTACAGTTCTACCTTTTTCCACTGACAGTTTTCAGGATGAGTATGAGACACCAGGTGATTCTCTTATACCAGTTCCCAGAGCCGCTAACAGACTTCCGCGACAGATACTGGTTCCCGAGCAGATATTGGATGATGAGACGGTGACCACTACTGATGGTGGTTTTCAGAGATACTTGGTTCGTTGGCATGGCAGACCAGAGACCGAGACCAGCTGGGTCTTGGCCGAGGACTTACAGCGTATGGATGCCGATCTTCTATAACACTACCAGTCGGAACACTCACCAGAGATGAGTGATTTCGAGAAGGGGAGAGTTGGTGGAGACCAGCCCAGATCAGGTCGTCGCAAAAGTGCCCCACGCCGCACCCGTCCGGACCACTACCGACCCTGAAATACTGCATTTTTTTAATTTTGTTATTTGCAATTTATCTTACTTTGCACTTTATTTTGCACGCCTGCGTGCGTAGCCTTGTTTGAAACTTTTGTTGTGTTTTCCGTTATTTATATGTATATATATATATGAATATATATAGTTATATATCTATATATATATACCTGTTAAGACCTAGGCGCCTGTTCTTGATCGCAGCCGGTCCATGTCGTTCGATCTGAAGCAAGCCCGCACACGCTACTCCAGGACTTTCCCCGACTTCGGCGCTACACCAGAAACAACAGCTCCCGCAGCCACGATCCACGATGCCGCCTCTTCCACGACTCGAACAGTTGGCGTCGGTTCTGGTTTTTGAGTTCTGTATACCTGCTTAAAACCCGATGGAAGGAGAGGAGGACGGGGAAAAGAAGAGCTTGCTCTGTGGAATTTGGCATTCGGTTTTAGATATCGGAAGGATCTTGTTATGTCTGTGTTAGAGTCATTCCGTGAGTTTTTTTTTTGCAAACTTATTGAGTTCTTACTTTGCTGCTTCCGATTTCATGATGATGAACAGTAACATCAAGACCCCTGTTTGATTTCATTTCATTGGATTGTGCTGCTGGACCTGCTGTTGGTGTTGTCGTAGAGTGAATGTGGGAGAATCAATTTCTGGAGGTTTTGTTTTTGGGATCTGTCGATTAGAAGAGTTGTTCGCTGTGCTTCTGTAAGAAGAAGATCAACAGTGAAGTTTAATGTTTGAATTCGAAGGCTCTTTTGTTTAATTCCCGATTTGAGAAGGGAATGAACAGTGAATCTTAAAGGTGTGAAATTGATGAGATTAGTTTGAGTGCTTAAGAGATTTCGTGGAACCGCTTTGTGTAAATAGGAGTGAAATTTATCTCTTGTGTGTAGAGATTTCGTGGAGCCACTCTTGTGTGAGGGGGGGTGGGGGGGGGGGGGGGGGGGGGGGGGGTGAGTGAACGTGTTTAGTTTGTGGCCTCCTTACATTAGTGAGTGTTTGAGATTCCGTGGAACCACTTTAGCGTGATAGTGAGCGAATTTATTCCGTGGTGCCCTTATGTGATAGCGGCCGTCCACGGAGCGGGAGATCGGAGGTGACGAGGAATTCCTCGCGGGATCGCCGTCGACTTCGATTGCGGAAAGACGCCTCTTTCCGTGGGTAACTTGTTCCTTTCTTTTCCTTTGTGTGCGTCTACATTTTCTCTTAGGTTATTAGATTCATCGTTGGATTTTCGCTCGGATTTTGTCAGCGAACGCTACGTCGAAAACTCCAAACGGAAACGTATTTGGAGTTCACGATTTCTGTTTGCTACAACAAGGGGAACGAGACGAAAGTTGCAAACTTCCTTCCCCGGATTTAGAATTGAACCATAATTTCAAGACAATTCATTTTGAACAAAAGTAGTGATTTTATGCTTTACAAAATCTAGTTGCTTAATTTCTTTAAGTTCGTGCACGCCCGCTCATCATAGTTTCACCATCATCTCTTCCAAGTCGGTGGTTAACTTCAATTGAGGTGTCAGCGATATAAAGATACCATGTTTGGACCTTGTAACATAAATGTCCAAGAAGTACTTAAGGCTCCCTAAGTCTTTTACTTCAAATTCTCTCGTCAACCTCTCTTTTAGAGTATGAACCTCATCCTGATCATCGCATGTTATGATGATGTCATCCACATAAAATATCAGAGCTGTCAACTTTCCGTCCTTGTGTTTGATGAAGAGAGTATGGTCAGCATTGCTCTGGGAGTATCCAAAGCTAGTCATGGCCCTGTGGAATCTCCCAAACAAAGCTCTAGGAAATTGTTTCAGGTCATATAAAGCCTTCTTCAGCTTGCAAACCTTCCCTTCTGATCCAATAGGTGAACGACCAGGAGGAAGAGTCATGTATATTTCCTCTTCCAGATCCCCATGAAGGAACGCACTCTTGACATCCAGTTGACTATGATTTCATCCCTTACAGGCAGCACAAGATAGGATAACCCTTATAAAATTCATCTTTGCAACTGAAGCAAAGGACTCTTGATAGTCAATCCCTGCAGTCTGTGTGTACCCTCTTGCAACCAACCTTGCCATGTATCTCTCCACGACACCCAAATTGTTATGTTTGACAGAAAACACTCATTTACTTCCAACGATAGTCTTCCCTTTAGGCAGATGTTCCTGGTCCCATGTGTGGTTTTTGTCCAGAGCATACATTTCTTCAAGCATAGTTGTCTTCCACTTGTCGTCAGAGAGAGCTTCCTGCCACGAAGTAGGAATGGAAATCGCAGACAAAGAAGAGAGAAAGGCCCTGTGGGAAGTCGTTAGAGAGGAATAAAAGACACTGAGATAAAGGATGTTGTGTGGAGGTACCTTTCCTTAGAGCATTGGACCCAGACAACAGGTCAGATGTCGGCTCCAGAATTCTGAGAGGGGCTCGTGTGTTTGTTCCCTTGAACGACGAGAGTACACCTGCAATGGAGTGATATGAGATCGCATCAAAGGGCCAGTAGGAGTTGGCACAGGAGCAACGGGAGAAGAGGTCGAGTGGAATTGATCCAATGGAGGAACAGGTAACAAAGTAGTAGAGAGAGAATCACTGGGCGTTAAGGAACTCACTTCCAACATATGAGAGCTCCCCCCTGAAGTGAGGACCCATAATAGCACTCAGATTCACGAAATGTGACATCCATGGACAAAAACTTTCTTGTGGATTGGCTAAAAACATTTATAACCCTTTTGAGTTGGGAATATCCGATGAAGACACACTTGTGGGCACGAGCATCGAGTTTTATTTTCTAATGGATATGGACAACACACAACCAAACACACGAGGTGATAAATTTGTTGGGGGAACACGAAGAGTGGTGAGGGGAGAGTTATACCCTAGAACGCGTGAGGGCATACGGTAAATAAGGTAGGCAGTAGTGAGGACGACAACCCCCCAATAATACTTGGGAAGGTGCACGTGAAGAAGAAGACATCGAACGACTTTCAAGAGATGACTATTCTTGCGTTCGGCCACCCGATTTTGGCCGATGAGTAAACACGGGAGGTCTGGTGGATAATATCGTGAGTAGCAAGATAGTGTTCGAAGGTGGAGTCAATGTACGTGACATTGTCAGTACGAAGAATTTTGATAGTGGTTTCAAACTGTGTAGATATCATGTTGTGAAACTGTTGAAATAAAGAGAAGATTTCACTTTTGGCTTTTATTAAGTATACCCAGGTTGTTCGGGAAAAGCAGTCAATGAAAGTAACAAACCAAAAATACCCAGAAATAAAAGCAACGGGGCAAGGCCCCTAAACATTACTATGTATAATATTAAACGGTGCAGAACTAGGAGAGGAAACATGATTAAAAGAAGCACGATGGTGTTCATCAAGTTCACAAGCATCACAACGAAAACTATCAACTAATACAGGTGGCAAAGTGGGAAATAAATGTTTCATAGACAAGATAGAAGGATATCCAAGGCAACAATGTCAGGACTCCAAAGTAGCCGACTGAGCAGCATGAAGAACCGCGGGAGCAGGAGGGTGGTAGGAGTCAAGCACGTAGAGCCCATCCAGCAGACTACCAGAGCCAATCACTGTTCCCATCTTCATGTCCTGAAAAAAATAAGAAGGAAAGGTCACAGAGCAGTTCATAGAATTGGTCAGATGACTAATGGAGAGAAGATTGTGAGGAAACTTTGGTACATGAAGCACAGAGGAGAGGGTGAGAGAGGAGAAGGAGATGGATCCTTTCCCAGCAATCGGAGAGAAAGATCCATCTGCAATGGTCACCATGTCCCTACTAGACAAGGGAATGTAAGAAACAAAACCTGTGACAGAGCCGGTGATATGATCTGTGGCTCCAGAATCAATAATCCAGTGAGTAGACGAATGAGATGACGCGGCATGAGCACCAGAGGATCCCAAGTGCGCATAAGAGGATGAAGAAGCAGGGGGCTCAGCAGACTGACCCTGCATCAATCGGCAGAACGCATGAATTTCATCAGCAGATAGAGTCACAGGAGCTAGAGTGTCGGAGGAAGGCAAGAGCTCTGTCGAGGCATCCGAAAATGAGCATACCGAGACTGAGTAGAGCGGCCTTGGGAGCGACCATAACCACGACCTCCTCGTGGTGCAGAACCGCCCTGTGGTATGGGAAAACCATGAAGACGGAAGAACGTGCCCCGGGTATGACGAGACTTCCCACAGTAATCACATAGCAAATGATCCTTGTCAGTCGACTTGGACCTTGGGTCATGAGAAGCTATACTACTAAACTGAGCAGCGAGAGCAGAACCTTCCGGAGCAGCGAGAGCAGAACCTTCCGGAGCAGCATCAGGAGAAAAAGTCTGTCGTCGATCAAACTCTTGCTGAACAAGACTATAAACCTCTGGGAGAGAAGTTGTGGGAGAGCGCCCAAGTATCAGAACACTGATCTGATCGAAGTCACGATGCAGACCATGAAGGAACTCAAAAACTCTATTTCTTTCTTCCCTAGCCCGAACAAGGATCCCATCCTCGAGAGATGCGAGAGTGAGGGAGTCAAAATGATCGTATTCTTGATAAATCTGGGTGACCTACAGGTAGTATACTGAAAGAGGACGATCACCCTGGCGGAGGAGGAAGATCTTCCGTCGCAGCGGATAAATTTGGGCAGCATTCCCCTTGCATGGGTAAGTAGCCTCAACCCTCTTCTAAATATCGGCAACAGTGTCTAAGAACAAGTAATTCTGAGCAATAGAGTCCACCATGGAGTTGGTCAGCCAAGACAAGACAAGAGAGTTATCCGACTCCCACTGCAATCAATCAGGGGAATCCTGGATAGGCGCCTTCGTAGTGCCCAGCATATTACCAAACAGTCGTCTACTCTTCAAGGCAAAAGTGACTGCCCGAGACCACGGAATAATGTTTGAGCCATCCAGACGTATAGTCGTGATTTGAGGAGTATTGTGGTCATGACTGGACCGAACAGGGCCACCAGAGACCAAAGTAGCGGAGGAAACCCCGGCCGCAGAAGAGATCGTGAGAGAGTCACTATTCCCTGACATGATAATCCAAGAATAGAAATCAAGGAGTCAAGGGAGGAACACCACACCACCAAACGAGAACCTAGAGAGTGCTCATAGAAGGAGGAATCCAACCAAGTACATATAGGAGCATCCAAAAAAGACCGACACCGGAAATGCCTTCAAACTAGGTCAGCATATCCGGTGTCAAGCAAGGAGCGACGACAAAACCGGAGAGAAGCCCCCGGCTGGAAGGAGAAGCCCTTCGGAGGCTGCTACTGGAGGCGAAGCCCGCTGGAGAAGCCAGGTTGAAAGGAGAAGCCTGCTGGAGAAGCACTGGAGGGTTGCGGCTGGAACAAACGAGCGAGGCGACAAGCCTGGCGAGCACTGGAACGGAGGATGGGTGGATGGAGGCGAGGCGAGGTTGGCCCTGAAGCGTCGGAGGCTGAACGATGAACGAATGTGGAAGAGGAGCGGATTGCGGCGAGCGGTAGTGGGATCGGCAGATGCCCTAGGGCTATGATACCATGAGGAGAATCGTATTTTTGATATATTACTTAGGAAAAGAAGTTACAAGCTATATATACGAGAGGGAAAGCACGAAATAAAAAGCTCAAAAATACACAAATACCAACAATAAGGATACCAAAGAGATTGGATGTAATGCAGCACAAAAAGATTAATTCCGCATTCTTTAATTTAACTAGGATATTTCTAATTTATCTTAATTCAAATATGGAATATATGGCTTGTAATAAAAGAATAGATTATTCAATGATGAATTGAAATTAATCTTCCTTCCATTCTATCTTCTCTCTTTTATTTCCTCTATTTCTCCCTTTGGTTGGTTTCTGTCTGACTACTGAATTTCTCCACTTTTTTCTGCTGTTCTAACTTCTAGCTCAACATCATTTGGTATCATAACCCAAATTTAGCTCTGAATTTTAGCCGAGTATCATTCATCCTCTGGTTCAGCCTACTAGCAATCAGTCAAACAATGCTCCATCATGATCCCAAATCATGCAGATAGTTATGCATTCCCATGCCATCAGTGGAAATTGCAACCTGCAATGTAATGCACATATTCAATCCCTCTGTTCAAACACCACTTACGTTGCATGCACGCGCATCAGATTCACAATGTTTTTGTGACCATCAGCCGTCTTCCCCACTTCATCTAAAACAGACCGCCCCGCCTCAAATTTTTCTCCACACCTCATATATACTAGGTGCCAGTCCCTTTTATGAACTACCCACAAGTAATTGCACCCGATCTTTTAGAGCAAACAGTGCACATGACCCTTCTGCAATTGCTTCTTGTTTGTCCACATCAAGGCCACGACCACCTTTTTTCCCAAGGAACTCCTACATATGCATGTTCCATAAACAATAAACAACATTTATCGTGCATGGACCCTCCACGAGTTCGCCTCTTCCCACTCGCTCACACCGACCTCAACATGCATTGCCCACCCCATCACCAATTTGTTGCACTCAACCAACATTCTTTTGATCTCACACAATAATCAATGTACATCTTCGCACGGATAACACTAATTTTTTAACGGAAATCATCTTAAATGAAATTTACATGAACTGACATGGCATCATCAAGTGAAGCCTTAAATTAGGACAAATACGTAGCTCTAGAATCATACTACGCATATGTAGATGGATGAGACTCCTAATTCAATTTTTTTCATTATCCAAAATTGGTCCGAACCATAATACAGGGGTATTATATTCTTAGATAAGTCAGGGATTAATGTGTGAAAGGCTTACACAACTAGTATAGTATATGCATTTAATCCTAGCCTTCTAGTATTTGGATAGAATATGGTTTCTACATGATTTGGATACGATAGAGAGAGATGTAAACTAACATGTAAAAATCCTAATTATGAGTTCCAAAGCTTCTTCCTTCAATTCCTTTAGGGCTCAAATAAGTGTAAAAACAGTAGAAAATGTGGGAAAGAAAGAGAAGGGTCAAATTTATTCATGGGATGCGTGGAACTTTAAGATTATTCCACAGGATCTGGGCCTCTTTAATTGGAGATTTGTTGAAGACTCCCTTGCATGAAATATCAAGAGAGAGACAGAGTTGGAAACTATTTGAAGAGAGAGAGAGGGAGAGAGAGAGAGATTACTCTTAATACAACAATAACTAACATCGATTGTAAAATATTAAAAAAAGTCAATAGCAAAACAAGAAAGTATCAACAGCTAATAGAGCCTTCTTTTCCAAAATTACCATCAATCACACAATAATGGAAGGAGAATCATTGGGGAAACAGTATTTCATGAACCACTTGAAGGGAGAAATAGTGGCAGGGCAAGCATTAATTCAAGGAAATACAAGGAACTTGACAAGGTAATTACTATACAATATCTAATCTACCTTGCACGGATACTTAAAAATGCTCTACGTATCGGCTCGGACGCGTATCAGATACGGGAAACGCTCGGAAACTCTCGGAAACGCGTTTCCGAAACTCCAGGAAACGTATTTTTAATTATTAAAAAAAATAATTTCGGATACGCGTTTCAGGGACGCGATTCCGTGCGATTCCGCTCGATCTAGGCTTTAATATTAATAGGCCTCTTATTTTTCCGCCGCTGCTCCCGTGTGCGTGCCCTTATTTTTCCGCCGCTGCTCCCGTGCGTGCGCTCTCTCGCCTTAGGTCCGCTCTCCCGTGCGTCTTCTTCTCCGGTCAGGTCCGTTCTTCTTCTTCTTCTTCTTCTTCTCCGGTCAGGTCCGTTCTTCTTCTTCTTCTCCGGTCAGGTCCGTTCTTCTTCTTCTTCTCCGGTCAGGTCCGTTCTTCTTCTTCTTCTTCTTCTTCTTATATTGTAACGAAACAATGATCAATTGATGTGGACATGTGATATTGTTTTTTTATGATATTTGTTTTATTAAATCTTCTCTATATTTATACATGTTTATGTGAAGAGTTTGATGATCATCATTGCATATTATGTGAAGAGTTTGTTTATGTGAAGAGTTTGATGGCCATCATTACATATTATTGAATGTAGTGATTGAGATGGTAACTTAGTTTGTTAGTTGTATTTTTTTTATATTAATTAATACTTGTATTAATATAATTTAAAAAACGTTTCCCGTATCCATATTTTTTTAAAAATCACGTTTCCCGTATCCGTTTCGTATCGTATCCCGTTTCCGTCCCGGTGCAACGTAGTATCTAATCACCAAGGAGAAGGTAGGAAAGTGATTTGAATTAGAAAACACGTTCAAGCAAAAAAGAGCTGTTTTATATTACATAGCAAACTAGCCAATCCTCTTAACAATCATTATCTATCAAAAACCCATTCAATTGATCTTTTTATTTAGAAAACACACTTGCCAGTTGACATTTGAAACATTACAGGACCAAAGATATCCTAGCTTACCCAAAAGAAAAAAGTGAACCCATGATTTGGAGACAGCTTGATGTGAGGGCACATGTGGATAAATTACTATGTTAGGTTAATGCAATCACTTACTCTCGAGGCACCCAAAGAATAATTCATGTAAATTTTTTTTACAATTTTCATGCACAAGCAATATTTTTTAATAAATTTTTTTATATGGTCATGTGATGAATCAACACGAGTATGACATGTTAAAAGAGAACACACCTTAAGCTGACACCATCAATTTTTTTATTCTCACTCAACCACCGCTTGAGATACAGTCACCACCCGGTGAGCCTGTGATAGCTTGCCTTTTAACACCCCCCCCCCCCCCCCCCCCCCCCCAAGCTGACACCATAAGCATCAATCATTCCGAGCCTGAGAGAGTATGTTTGGAGAGATTTACCAGAAGGCGTCTTGGTGAGCATATCGGCCAGTTTGATCACCAGATGACACAAACACAGTAGTACTAGTTTGATCCTGAATTTTGTTCAGCACAAAGTGGCGATCAATTTCAATGTGTTTCGTTCTTTCATGGAAGACGGGGTTGTTGGCAATATGAATAGCAGCTTGATTATCACAGTGTAAGGACATGACCTCTAAAACAGGAAAGCACATTTCTCCCAAAACAGATTTCACCCAAATCAATTCACATGTAGTGACAGCAATAACACGATATTCTGCTTCAGTAGAGGAATGAGCAACCACACTTTATTGCTTGCTCCTCCAGGAGACAAGATTGTCACCCACAAAGATAGAGAACCCACCAGTAGATCTTCTGTCAGAGGAGGAACCAGCCTAATCCGCATCACAGTACCCGTGAGCCTTAACATGGCCATAGTCTTGATAGATGACCCCTTTTCCGGGATCCTTTTTTAAGTATTAAGGTATCCGAAGAGGCGAAGAACAGCCTGATAGTGATGAACTTTAGGACAATGCATGAATTGGCTAACCAAACCAACAACAAAGGAGATATCAGGTCCGGTAATAGTCAGATAGTTCAATTTTCCCACAATGCGTTGAAATTCTAACTTTTTTTCAAGTTCTGGTGAATTTTCCTTATGAATATCGTAATTAGGATCAACGGGGCTATCCACAAGTTTAACTCCCAAATATCCAATTTCGCTGAGAAGATTTAAAGCATATTTGCGCTGGGAGATCATAATTCTTCCGGCAGATCGAGCGATCTCAATTCCAAGAAAATACCGAAGAAGACCCAAATCTTTAATTTCAAAAGCAGAAGCCAGCTCCCTCTTTACAAGGGTAATGTGTTGATCATCAGTTCCTGTGATAATGATGTCATCCACATATATAATAAAAATAGTGGTAATTTTCTCCTTCCTGTAGACAAAGACTGAGTGATCAGAAGTACAACGGTAAAAATCTAAACTCAGGAGTTTATCACTTAGCTTAGCAAACCAAGCCCGGGGTGATTGTTTGAGGTCATACAAGGCCTTCTTAAGGCGGCACCCATGTCCTTTAGGAACATCCATGCCCGGTGAGGGAGTTATGTAGATTTCCTCCTTCAATTCAAAACATTTTTTACATCAAGCTGGTACAGGAGCCAAGACTTGTGGGCCGCAATAAATAGCAAGATTCTAACAGAATTCAGTTTAGCAATGGGGGCAAACGTCTCTTGGAAGTCAATTCCATCAACCTGAGTAAATCCTTTAGCAACCAATCTTGCTTTGTATCTATCAAGAGTGTCATCTTGAAGATATTTAATAGTATATATCCATTTACACCCGACAGCATGACGCCCATGCGGAATAGGGACAATTTCCCAAGTCTTTTGACGTTGGAGAGCTTCTATCTCCTCCTTCATAGTCGTCAGCTAGTGGGGATTCAAACTAGCTTCTGAAAAATTGTTAGGAATAGAAATAAAGGAACTGAAGTAAGATAAGATTTTAGTGAAGGGGAGATAGAGTGATACCCAATATATTTATCAATAAGATATCTGGTACGATCACTATGGAGTTGGAGAGGAGATGTCTCGGTGTTTGGATCTGGTGGAGTGGTGGTGGGTGGTAGAGCATCAGTATGACATTCTTACCCAACAATTCTGCTTGGTCTTCTCTGGTAAACTTGAAGGCCCTTCCTTCTTTTATAGATGTGAAGATCCTTGGTGGGAACAATCTTTCCAACCGGGGTATTCAAGCTACTAGGAGGAAGAACATCTACAAGAGCAGGAAGAGGCGGCATCATATAAATCTCCTCTTCAGATTTCTCTTGATATGTAACAGTTTTGTCTTCGCCTGAGTAATATGGTGTGTGCTCGAAGAAGGTAACATCTTTAGATATGAACTTTCTACAAAGAGAGGGTGAGTAGCATTTATACCCCCTTTTGATTAGCGGCATATCTAACAAAATTGAATTTTATAGCTTGTGGGACTAATTTATCTTTATGAGGTCCCACAATATGAAAAAAAGCAACACATTCAAAAATTTTAGGAGGATGGTTAAATAGAGGGATGGTTGGACAAAGGAGTTTTAGGGGATACTTTCCTCCCAAAGTATCAGAGGTCATCCGATTAATTAGATAGACAGGAGTGAGAACACCTTCATCCCACAGCCCCTTTGGGACGTGCATCTCCTGTAATAAGCAATGAGTAGTTTCAAGGATGTGACGATTTTTCCTTTTAGCAACACCATTTTGCTGAGGGGTCCCAGGACAGGAAAAATTATGTCGTGATCTCCCAAGAACCTCTGAAGTTCCCCACCTGTATATTCTCCTTCATTATCACTCATAAGTATTTTAATCTTAGCATCAAACTGAGTATGCACATAACGAAAAAATAGTTAAAATATTTCATGAACTTCATTCTTCTTTTTCATAAGGTAAACCTAAGTAAAGCGTGTGAGTAATCATCAATGAAAGAAACAAAATACTGAAATTCATTCACAGAACAAACAGGAGATGTCTAAACATCAAAATGTATCAAGTCAAAACACCTCACACTCCGACTCCTGCTAGGAGCATAGGTAGTTCTACAATGTTTTCAAGTTCACAAGATTGACAGTTAATATTAGATTTAGTAACATCAAAAAAATGCGGGAAAATAGACTTCAAGGTCTTCAAGCTAGCATGTTCAAATCTCTTGTGCCACAACATCAATCGATAAACACTTGAAGACTTCTGAGCACCAAAAGCAAGACCAGTGTCCATAACATAAATACCGCATGACTCATGTCCACCACCAATCATCTTCTCACTCGCCAAATCATGGAAAACACAATGAGAAGAGTAAAAGGTGATACCACCTGACTCGTGCTCACAACAAGCAGGTTTGTAGGAAATGAAGGAACGACAACAACAGACTTGAGGGAAATAGAGGGAGAGAGTTAAATAATCCCTTTACCAGTCACTGAAGCAGAAGAACCATCAACAATTCTAACACTGCCAGATGCAGGAGAGATAGAAGTAATACCCTCAGAAGATCTTGTCATATGGTCTGAGGCTCCCGAGTCAATTATCCAAGGAGAATATGGCTCCATAGTAGATAAGAGGTAGTTTGAACATCAGCAGCAGTACCAGATAAGTCCGTAGTAAGAGGTCTCCCAACACTGGCTTTCAAAGCCTTGAGTTCTCTAGTCAAACTTTCATTTTCTGCTAGAAGACGATCAGTGTTCTCCAAATTGCTATACATGGCAGTTTGGGATCTCACATACTTCTCATCAGTACAACGAATCCAACCTGGAGTGACGAAGTTGGGATGCAAGTCCCAAAACTTCTCTTTTCCATGTTCTTTCTTCTCACAGTGAGGAAACTTCATCTTGTTTTTATCTTCTTGTCTTGTATTTCTGGAATGTCACCTCTTCTGTTCAGCAACAAGAGCAGATCTATCATGACCAATATGAACATTTGTACGAAGAGAGTTTATACGACTCGCCTCCCCCACGAATATATTGTGCAACAGTCTCCAAATTAGGTACAGAATCTCTCCCCAACATATGAACCCTTTGGAATTCAAGCTCTGAAGGAAGACCAGAAAGCATTTCAAAACACCCTTCGTTGCATAAGTTCAATCTTGTAATCTACAATGGTTTGGATAGCAGAGTATTGATCAATTTCCGCTCACTTGTGAGTCGGTTTGCTATAATATTCATCGAAGTCATTCATCCCTGTCATGTGTATCTGTTGAGTTTGGAGTTGATATATTCTTGCCAAGTCTTTCTCTTTGGAGTAATTCCATTCAATTTGATCGCATATTTCATTAGCCGTTTGACAAAAGAGAAATTGACATGCAATCTTAGGATCCATAGAGTTGGGAAGTCAATTAATCACAATAAAATTCTCACCTTGCCATTCCTCGTACAAGGGATCAGTCTTGCTTGGGGCCGGCTTGGATCCAGTGATAAACCCAAGTCTTCGACGACTCCCAATGAATATCCGCATAGCTTGAGCCCATAGAAGATAGTTTCTCCCATTTAGTTTAATGTGAGTCACGCCTTGATTGAAAGCCATGTTGGAACTTCCTCCACTATTGTGTCTAGAGGAATCATCTGCCCCTTCAGGGACATTCGCACCCTTTAGTTTATCCTCCATCAGGGCCCCAAGGAATAAGGGCCACCAACTGGAACGAGAAGAACCGGCAGAACAGACAACAACAAGAGTAGGAATAGTTGGAGGAGGAACTGCTTACGGATGGAGGACATGGCCTTCAAGATCCAATTTTGCACACAGGAGGAGGCAGAACTGGCTCTGGTCAGGAACAGTGGCAGAAAGAAGAAATACGGCAAGAACCGCGGCTGCGGGAACAGGAACGACGACAGGAATGATCGTCGAGGGAAACTGCGGCTAACGAGAACGGCGGTTGGAATCGACGACCAGAACCGCCGAGCAGAATGGAGACGGAACGATCTCATCGACGTTGAATCGATCTCGTCGACGACAGGAAAGAACAGATAGGTGACCTTGAGAACGAGAAGAAGCGAAGAACGGAGAGGGACGAACAGCCAAGCCTTAGGGTCGACAACACCGAGCAACCCGCTCTGATACCATATTAAAAGAGAACACACTTTTAGGTTTTTCTATTCTACTCAATTCAAGGTACGGAAACCCTATTTATTCTCATTCAGCCACCGCTTGAGAAAAAGTCACCACCCGGTGAGCCTGTGATGGTTTGCCTTTTAACATGACATACCCTAGCACACCTTCTAATTATATGGTCATGTGATGAATAAACACGAGTATGACATACCCCAGCACACCTAATTATGCCATGATCTGGCATTCATTTGTGAGACTGAAATTTGAAATAATATGATCATAGAATTGCAACTACATAGAAAGTGTAATAAATATAAAGAAGGAAGATGAAAAAAAACTACTCATAGAAGGGAAAATGGTAATTACATGTAACCGGTTATTGTGATAGCATTGATCTAAAGGGAAACACAAAAAGTCAATATTTCAAGCTGACGGAACCTGAAAACATAATACGAGGTCCCCAGGAAGTACAGCCACACATTCTGCAGCCTCACATGGGAGAGAGCGTTGTCTGACACACTTGCGCACATTTATCCACTCATCCTCTTCACCGAAGCCTGAAAAGCGAATTCGCACTTCCTGAAACAATCAGTATATACATAGCTCAGACTTTTGTAGATGTATTAACCATCCAATAATCAAAAGGAAGTACCTAGAACGTAAAAAAAAATCAGACTTTTTTACTGTTTCTGACATGATCAGCGTCTCTATAGTAACCAAAATTAGGATATATGCAGCTCAGAGAAAATGTCTATAAAAGCTAAGGTTCGAAAAATTACCGAATTGCCACCTTCAGTCATTCTATGTGAACAGAAGGCTGATACATCGTACCTGCAAAGGACAAGCATGCTTAGAGAGATCTTGCATATTTTCAACAAGCAGAAACTAGCAATGACAGTAGATAAAACAAAATTTGAAAGAATCAAACAAATTTAATACAGTGAGGCTCTTGATAATGGAAACAACTAGCATCACACATCCTTTCTCAATGATGTGAAATACAACTATTTTCGCCGTCATGGATTTTCTTTCCATTTACATTTTTCCCGTCTATGGAGTAGCTCAACACAGGAGTTCTAAAGTGTTGATCAAGTTATTCGCCATGCATATACCATATTGTCAACCCTTAGTGTTAAATTAATCCGAATCTTATACATGCATGTCCGTGCACTACTGTAGTATATACAAAATCTTCAGGCATTATAGTTAGATTGTGCACTAATATGATACAAAAATAGAAATAAAAAATAAAATTGTAATTGATTATTTATTCAAATTTCACAAATTAAAGTTTCACTTGATTTTATAAGTTCAAAACTTGAGTATAGAAACAGCAAGGAAATTTTTGCTTCCCTACACTATGTTTGGCATATAAAGGGCAATTCAGATGTTCTCAATCATTTAATAAAGGCAATGATAACTCCTAATCAAACAAAAGAAAATAAAACAAAAACAACACTCAATCCCTTATCCACCATAGTTGGGTCGGCTATATGGAAAAAGAGAAAACAGTAAACAGGATTTTTTTTATTTCACTGCTTGGAGCATTGTTATGTACCCTAGATGGAGTGGGAAGAAGATCGGTCTCGGAAGTATGATGAACTGGAAGGATATTGTGGAGACTTTGTAGCAGCAGTTGGGTGCAGAACTGCTCCGTAGATGCATGAGATGGTGCGAAAAACATAGAACATGAAGGAAGTTCGGTATCTTTGTGGAAGAGGACTAACATGTTCCTTGATGGAAAGAATGGAGGGGGTCATCAAACAGTGCGTAAAGTGCTCGGGAATAATAATGAAGGAGAGGGATCTTTGGGTGCTAGAAGCAGAGAAGGTGTTGAGAAGGGATCCGCGGCTGGCGGAGATACTAAGGCGCTTTTAACACAGTTACCGAGTGCAAGATTGCTCGGTAATAGAGAGCTTATGAAATTTCTTAGGCCAGTTCGGTTGGAAGTAATTGGGGATTCAAAATTGGAATTAGATGTTCAATTCCAATGAAATGACCTCCAATTATAATTTCAGGGCACCAATTCCATCCAAATGAGGGGATCCCGAGAGTCCGTTCGGTTTGCAGGAATTGGAATTGGAATTGGACTGAATTTCAATGTTGATGTTCGGTTGCATGATGTTTTTCTGTAACAAGAATTAGAATTGGTCAATTATGTTGCTCGGCTGCATGATGGTGTTCAGTCACAGGAATTAGAATTTAACTTAAATTTTGGTGATGTAAATATAATACAGTTACAACAATAATCATAGATTATAACAAAAACTCTAGAGAGATAAGTAAGCATATACATACTATTACTACCACCAAGAAATATTTAAAGAGTCAAAAAACAATGGCCACTGACAAGACATAAAAGTAGTACATACTATTACTACTATCAAGAGTAGTAAAACTAAATAAAAGTAGTCCACAAAATAGTCTAAAATAGAACATATAAAATTAATCATAAAACTGCATCTGGAGCCACGTAGTCTTCATTTCATCTGGCAAAGCCATGAATATTCCATATTTAGTGTTATCATAAGTAAGCATATCCATGGCTTTTAGTACTTCGCGTTGGTCAAGATCAGGTAGTCTAGCAAGTGATGCGTATATAACTTGAGCATGAGCCACCAATTGTTGTGCAACAGTAGTAGTATCCACATTAAGTGCCCTATCCATACTAGCGGCCACAGTGGAAATGGCTTCCGCTAAGGCATCAATTCCAACAGCTCTTTTCTTCCTCATTTGGGTGCTTCCTTCGTCGTCAACTCTAGAATGATCTCGTGGAGTCTGGCTTTCTTCTCCAATGAATTCTGCCTCCAACTCATTTATTGTCTCAGTCGCAGTCGCTGCATGATTAACGGCAGTCTTATCATTACCGCATAAAATCGCCAAATCTGCCCAATTAATAATAATTTTGTCTCTGTAATGATTTACACTGGGATGAGCCTGCAAATGTATCAATTTTCATCATAAATATCATAACATGATAATAAATTAAATAATGTGCAAACGAATATACCTTAACATAGTTTGTCCATACTTCTTCGCTATCAACTTTCACAACATTTCGTTCCCAATCCCATCCAAATCCGTTTGTATCCAACATTGCACTGACATCTTGATAGTATTTATTCCAAGTCTTCAGTCTTGCCATAACCTTTTCTTTGCTAATTTCTACATTACAGGTATCCTTCATGGCTGCAATGGCTGCTGTGAAAGCTATAGATTTCCATCCGTAAGGCGTTTTGCGACCTAGGTTATGTTGTTCTAATAATACATTCGATAGAGCAATGTCCATTTCTACAGTCCAATGTATGTAGGACCGCTTACTCTTGCTTTCATCATTTTTTATGGACTTCTCCATGCTATATGAACTGTATTTATAATATCATGAAATAACATTACAAAATTATAAAACTATGGAAGTTCACATTCTTACATAGCAAAAGTACCAACAATAAGTAAAAGTACACACGATACGCAAAAGTACATTAAACCATTTTAAATAAGTTCTCAACAATCTTTATATTCATTAAACATATTAATGGCTAAATTAACCTGAAAATTTGCCCACGTTGCTTGAATTGGACTAACGTTATCATGATAGTCATACAACTCTTCTCCAGTCTCTTCTGCTAGTAACTCGGCATCAACTTCATCAAGCAATTGAACGTCACTCTCCAACCTCCTAAAAAATTATGTAAAATACACCATGCATATATAATTTGCACCTGCATATGAAGTTCTTACTAGAAAGGCGTCCTCAAATTTAAAAAGTAATTTGAATCCGACTCAGCACATGTACCTTGATATCAAAAAATGATGATTGTCGCAATATAGCCCATTATTTTTTTAGCAACACAAATGTCCTTTCAATCACATTTCTCTCTCGAGGATGACGTAAATTCAACAATTCTTTGTAGTTTGTAGGGTTACTTTTGTAAGTTCACCACTCCTTAAGGTGATATCGTGTTGAACGATATAGGGCAAGAGACCCTACACTTTTGTGTACCAGATATCCACGAGATAATATTTACATGTATGTTTACAAATCAAGTGTTTAACAATAAAATTCAATATTGGTTAAATAGAATGTAAATTTACACTTTTTACCATTTGATACTCTGAACCTGTTAATGCCCAGGATCAAAAGGTTTGTGCTCGCTGCCACCACCCCCCACCCAATCTGCGAGTTTTCCTGGCACCCGCTTTTTCCTATGCATTTCTGCGAGCTTTCTCGGTGCAGTCGCTGCCTCTCCGACCTGCTTACTGATCTTGTTTTTAACTATGACCAATCCACCACTTCCTTCTACTCCCGCCAACATTACGCCTCCCACGGTCATTTCCAATATCCCTAGAAATTTCGGCATCACATCTAAATTAACTGGATCTAATTATCCCGATTAGAGTGTCTCCTTCACCATCCTTTTGTGCTCTCAACGCAAACGCCGCAATCTTAATGACGCTCCTCCTGACCCCGAGTCTCCCTCCTTTGCTGATTAGACGCCAGTGATTCTCTTTCGCACCTGGCTTGCAAACAACATTTTTGATGCATGTTTGCCTATCATCCGCCATGACGATAAAGTGAAGGCAGCATGAGACCATTCGGCTCTTTACTCAAAGGATGTAAGAACATCTCGCATCTACACCCTGTATTCGGATTTATTCACTCAGCCAACTCTCTATCCCGATGCTGCGTAACATGAAGTTCAATCTCTCGGCGCAGAACTTCTCCAACATTTCAGTTGACCTTACCACTCAGTAGAAATATTTTCAGAAACTCACGGTGGTCTGCTACCTTCTCCGTTTTCCAGATTCTTATGAGATGATCCGCCAACAGATCTTGGGAGAACCTGTCACTCCAACCTTGGATGTTACTACCGCTCGCATCTCTGATGTTACTAACCTTCTACAGCGGCCTCTGCTCGTGCCCACTCCACCCTCCGACAATTTTGCTCATTCGACCGGCCGTGGAGCTCACAGCGGTCGTGGCGAGCGGGGGTCAAGGAGGACCTCACCCTTTTTGATCCCATTGTGGACGGCTTGGCCATCTTGTCGAGAGGTGCTTTGTGAAGCATCCTCACCTCCGTCCTCAGGCCCATGTCAAGACTACTGCGCCTGAACCTTTTGCCCCAGCGTCCACCCCGCCACAAAAGTCAAGCAGCTGGTTCTCCTTGGCAGATATTGAGGCGCTCATCAATGCCACCAAGCAATCTGCCTCCATTGATACTTCGTCGAGCAGCGTGCATGTCGCTACTCAGAGTTTGTGGCTTATCGACCTGGGTGCCACCAATCATATGACCGGAAACCCATTCTCCTCTCGCACCTCGAGAAACATAACCGACTACCTACGGTCTTTGTGGCTGAGGGCTCTCCTGCTCCTGTGTGGATCTGGAGTTGTGACGACTATCTTTCTTCTCTAGTTGGACGACACTCTAAATTCCTATTTTTTTCTTGCAATTTGTTGTCTGCAAATGCTCTCTCACGACAATTGCAATGTTCTACCTCATTTTCTCGCAGAGGAAGATTGCTACTGAGAATGAACGCAACAGTTTTTACTAACTTGACAATCTTCCAACTTCCTCTACATCCGTCGTCTCCACTTCTCTACTCCACTGCACCGTCGTCTTGGTCATCCGCCACTGCGTCTCCTCCACCAGATCATACCCACTTTTAGGGCTGCCACGACTTTAGAATGTGAAGATTACCAATATGGGAAGCATCATTATACATCTTTTCCTTTTAAACTATGTAAAAGTTTTATTCGTACTTTTGATCTTGTTCATTCTGGCATCTGAGGTCCTACTCCCACCAAGTTTGTTGTTGGAGGTAATCTGTATTTTGTAATTTTTATTGATGATTTCTTTAGATGTACTTGGATATATCTTTTAAAAAAACGTTCTGAACTTTTTTCTTCTCAAAATTTTATAATGAACGAAATTCGCACACAGTTCAGTATGCTACTCAAAATTATTTGAACTGATAATGTGAAATAATATGAGCCAGCAGTCTTTATCTTTCTGCACCTCCAACGGTATTATTCATCAGACCAGTTGTGTGCATACGTCTCAGCAAAATGGGATAGCTGAAAGGAAAAACCCGGCATCTCCTCGATGTTACTCAGACACTCGTGTTAGATGAATGTTCCTTGCTCCTATTGGGGTCGTACGGTTCTCCTTTCTTGTTTTCAAATTAAGCGTTTACATTCTTCTCTCCTTTAGGGTAAGACTCATTTCTCTCTTCTATATCTGACCGATACACCTTTCCCCTCACCCCGCGTGAGTTTGGTTGTACTACTTTCGTCCACACTCCTTCATCTGGTCGTGATAAACTCTCCACTCGTGCCACCAAATGTATCTTCGTGGGGTACTCTCCGACTTAAAAGGGATATCGTTGTTTCGACCCTATCTCCAAACGACAATTTGCTCTGCTGACGTCACTTTTTTTTTTGAGTCTACCCCTAACTTTTCCGAGAACGGAGGAACCTTTTCTCTCAACATCTCTCCTCCTCCCACCCATGTTGCATCGTTCTTTATCATTCATGGCCCTTCCCATGATACCCCTCAGCCGACACCAACTCTTGCCCGTGTCCCTCCTATTTCACCCTTTCCATATCATTATCGTCGACGTCCAGCTTCCTTGCATGTCCTCGCTCCTTTAACTCCAAAATCCCCGTGGACAGCTCCCAGGCTAGCGCTCTCCTCTTCGGAAGGTTCCCACACTTCAATAAGCTCGGACTTGGATCTTCATATTGCTTTGCGCAAAGAGGTAAGGGGGAGCACACAATATTCACTTACGAATGTTGTTTTATATGCCAATCTCAGTCCCACTTGCAGCAAGTTTGCATGGGCACTCTCTACCACCATTGTTCCTGCTACATATGAGGAAGCTCTTCATATACCATGTTGGAAAGCAGTAATGGATGAGGAAATTTTTGCCTTAAAATCATGAGGTACCTAGACCCTTGTCCCTACCCCTTCTAAAAGAGATGTCATGTGTCGTTGGATCTTTGCTATCAAGTTTCTCTCAGACGACATTGCGGATCGGTGTAATGCTCGATGTGTTGCTAAAGGGTTCACCTAAACCTATGATGTTGATTTATTTGACATCTTCTCTCTGGTTGCCCGTATTAGTACTATCTGAGTCCTCTTCTCCGTTGTTGTCAATCAGAATTGGCAAAAGTCTTAGCTTAATATCAAAATTGTCTTCATCTATGGTGCTTATACAAAGAAGTTTATATGGAGCAACCTCCTGGTTATGTTGCTCAGGGGGGAGTCTCAGGTGTATAAGCTTCGGAAGACCATTTATGATCTCAAACAAAGCACTCGTGCATAGTTTGACAAATTCAGTCAGATTGTCTATATTATTGGTTTCTTCAAAAATAATGTTGATCACTCTCTTTTTATACAAAAAACCAACCACGACCTAGTTATTCTCGTTGTCTACATTGACGATATTCTTCTTACCGGAAATGAAAACTAAGAAACATCTTCGGGAGTATTTTGTTATCAAAGATATGGGCCCTGCAAGATACTTCCTGCGAACTGAAATTGTGTGATGCAAGAACTCCATAGTTCTCCAAACGCAAGTATGCTCTTGATTTACTCAATGAAGTCGGTCTCCTTGGAACAAAGCTTGCTTGGAATCCCATGTATATGGCACTGACAAACTTTGGGATGAGACATCCCCTCTCCTACAGGACATTACTCGATACAGTCGTTTGGTCGGTAAACTCATCTAACTTATCGTAACCAGGCCTGACATCACATATGTTGTTGGAAAGGTCAGTCAATTCATGTAGGATCCCAAAGAGTGTCATTTGCAAGCTGCTTTAGAAATATTTAAATACATAAAATGGTCTTCAAGAAAATGATTGTTGTTTCAAAGAAACAATCACTTACGCATTAAGGCATATTTTGATGCAAGTTATGCAAATGACAAAGGAGATTGAAAATCTACTGCTTGATTTTGCACATATGTAGGAGGAAATTTAGTCACATGTAAAAAAACAGAAACAAAAAGTAGTGTTCAAGTCAAGTGTTAAAGCTGAATACAGAAGTATGGCCCAAACTGCATGTGAGTTGAAGTGAATGAGAATATTTTTAAAAGACGAGAGAAATCTAAGATCTGATAATAAAGATGCAATTTACATATCTAAAAATCAAGTGTTTCATGAAAATCTACTTCTTGATTTTGCACATATGTAGGAGGAAATTTAGTCACATGTAAAAAACAAGAAACAAACAGTAGTGTTCAAGTCAAGTGCTAAAGCTGAATACAGAAGTATGACCCAAACAACATGTGAGTTGAAGTGATTGGGAATATTTTTAAAAGACTTGGGAGAAATCTACGATCTGATAATAAAGATGCAATTTACATATCTAAATATCAAATGTTTCATGAAAGAACAAAACATATTGAAGTTGATTGTCACTTCATCAGAAAGGAAATAGTCAAATAGCAAATATGCACTCCATTTATTCTTTCAGATAAGGAGTTGGCCTACGTCTTCACCAAATCAGTTTTTTCCTCTTTTTGGGATATTTGTGTCAAACTGGGAATGATTGATATATATGCTCCAGCTTGAGGGGAGTGTTAAAGCCCAAGATCAAAAGCCCACAAAAGGGTCCATTGTATTTTTTCTCCTTGTATTTAGTTTCACATCTCCAAAATATACATACTTCTTTCTCATCTACTCTATATAAAGAGGGGAATTATCATGTAATAATTGAAGAGATTTTTTTGAAATAATAAATTCTTTTATTTCAAAGTCTCACAGATTCAATCTAGCTTCTCCAAAGTGTCGTGCAGAACTCTAGAATCAGAAGATGAACATCCCCATCCAGGCAGTACATATAAGAACTTCATGTCCTTATCACACACATCGAGAACATTAGTGATGATTGTCCGCTTATAATTCCTAAATATACTATGATCTCTCGTTGGAACGGTTACTTCAATATGAATTCCATCTAGAGCTCCAACATAATCTTCAAGTCACTTCACACTACATTCTTGTCTGGATAAAGGTAAATTAATATAATCGGCCTACTTTTAGATGCTCTCAACACTATATTAAAGTGTCTACTAATAGTGTCAATGGACCGTAGATAAGTACAACTGACATCATAAAATTTCTATTATAGGCCAGGACATATAAAAATAACGCGACAAATTCCTTAACTGAAATATATTGACTTTCGAGCACTTAATCTTTCACACACAGTATATTGCATAGCTCTCCGAAAGTTGTTTTGCTCCTGCATAGCATAGTGAAACACTTGATCTCTGTTCCGTTGTATATGCCACCAAATAAAACTGATTGTAACGCGTTATTAGTTTCAATATATATTGGTTCATTAGGAATTAATAATTTGTATTACGACCACAACTGCGACACCTCACACTACATTCTTGTCTGGATTCAGGAATATTAATATAATATTTGCCTATTTTTAGAATTGCTCTCAACAATATATTAAAAGATCTGCTAATAGTGTCCATGGACCGTAGATAAGTACAACTGACATCATGAGTACAACTGACATCATGAAATTTTCTATTATGGGACATGACATAAAAATAACGCGACAAATTCCTTAACTGAAACATATTGACTTTCGAGCACAAATCTTTCGTACACAATATATTGAATAACTCTCCAAAAGTTTATTTGCTCATGCGTAACAAATTGAAACAATTGATTTATGGTCCCTCGTATATGCGGCCACATTAAACTAATTGTAACGCATTATTAGCTTCAGTATCTATTGGTTCTTTAGGAATGATTTGTATTGTGACCGCATCTACGACAAGTGTCGTCAAGATGACTGCTTTAATAATCATTTCTGTAACGTGGCGCGGAGGATTCCAGCGAGAATGACTGAAGAGCTAGGAGGAGAGAGACAAAAATTACAGAGGAGAGAGAATAAACACAAAAAAGTAAGTAGATTCATTGATAATGTTTATTACGGTGATTATAGTATTTTATAGGAGCTAATCTTAGGTGACCGTTATTCAGAGGTTTGTCACAATATTCGCCAGCTCACTGTGCATATTTGTAGCCGACTTTATGGCTATAACCGGTCCTAACCCGCTACATCGTGTCCTAACCTACTACAACGTGTCCTAACCCGCTACATCTCTTGCCCTGCCCACAAAAACTACCTGAGGTCATATTGGTTGCCCGTCTTTGTTATGCACCAGGAAAAAGCTTTTAAGCAGCGTCCCGAGGAAACCCTAGAGCAAAACCCTTTTGAGTCTTTCAGAGAAAAGGTGACAGCGTGGAATGCGTGGAAGTACTAGAAGACGTGGAAGTAGCGTAGATGAGGTTCGCAGTGATCGTCAAAGAGGGATGACGGTCGAAGCTGGAACTGGAGAAGGCACCGCTTGAGGAGGTAACTTTGTATCCCCTTTTATTTTATGACGTAGTTTTCTTGGTTGTATGTGTTCGTCTACAAGCGTTCATGAAGTGTGTTGTTGTGTCGTAACAAATAAATCGTTATTAGTAGGTTGATTAACATCCAGAGGGATGACATCGTTATTTTTTTGGAGGTTGTCTTCCCCATTAGTGTTGATGGTGGATGAATCAGAAAGAATAGGTTCCATCTTTGGTGGCGTTTTTTTCGTTACTGGAATGTGTATTTTTCTGTCAGACATTAGTTAGTTAGGAACAGCTGGTATTTCTGAGGGAGGGATGACAAGTGAACTAGGATGGGGGTTATTTTCCCTGTTGGGCTTCAAAGCCGAGGTAGAGTTGCAGGTGCACGATAATTCCAAACGTTGTAATGTGTTTTTATCCAAAGTCGACAAAGTCTCCCAGGTTGCTTCTTTTGGTAACATTCCCTCCCACTCGATTAATCCTTGTCGGAAAGTCTGTCCGTCTTGCTTTATTGTGCGAGTGTCCAGGATGTCGATAGGGTGTCGATACTTAGAAAGCGGTAGACTATGGTCTTGTTATGAATTTTGTAATCTGCATTCGGAAAGTATGGTTTAAGCAAAGAAATGTGGAAAATAGGATGAATTTTACTGATTAGGGGTCAATCCAATTTATACGCTACTACACCAATTTTCCAAAATTTTATATGGGCCAAAGTAACGAAGACTAATCTATTTGTATTTTCTGGTATGCAGGGAGGATTGTCGATATGGAAGGAGCTTAAGGAGCACTAAGTCTCTGTGTTGTAATTGACTCTGTAGTTGTAGTAGTAGTAGCTCTCTGGATGCAATATCGGTAATAACAGGTCGGCCGATGCACCACCAGCAGATAATGGAAGAAAACTTGGTGGTGGTCGGCCGAACATGGCCTCAAAGGGCAACATGTCGGCCGAAGCGTGATAGCTAGTGTTCTAATGGTATTCGGCCCAGGTTAAAGTTGCGCCCAATACGTTTGTTATTGATAAGAAAACAAGCGCAAATATTAATTAATACAACGGTTGACCCGCTCGGTCAAGTTATTCGTTTGCTGATGGTAGGTCGAGCTAAAGTGAAGTTTTGTCTCATTATTTTTAAAGAAAGTTTAACCAAAAATTATTCAAGAAAATCAAATCTCTATCTGAAACAATTGTTTCGGGTAGTCCATGTAGCTTACCGCAATAGTCCCAAAAATTTGCGCAACCAAGGGTGTTGTGTAGTGAGTCGGAAGTGGAGTACAATGTGCTCCATTAGTTAGATTGATCAACCATTACCAAAATAGTAGTATATGATTTTGATTTCGGTAAAATGTGTTATAAAATCGATAGAAATATTTGCCCATATTTGGGTCGGAATAGGTAACGGATGTAGGGTGCCATAAGGCAAGCATCGCAATGTTGGATATAATGGTGCACCTCTTTGTGTAGGCTTGGCCAATAAAAATAGTGAGTTAACCATTTAATGGTAGTTGTAATTCCGGAGTGTCCTCCTATTCTGGTGTCGTAAGCCTCAATAATTAAAATAATACAAAGAGAGGAGTCCGGAGCATATAAATTTTTTTTGTAAAATAGTGTGGCGAACTAGTGTCAAATCTGGAATGGTGCTTGGTTTTTCTTTTTAAAGTGTGAGTATTTCACTGGCTTTGATATCGGTCTAATATAATGCGTCCAATTCCTCAAACAAATTAGAATAAGAAAATGAAATATTTTGATAACTATTTATAGTCGCGTCGTCTAAATGTTCATAATACCCTGGAGAGGGCGTCAGCCGCAGTATTGTCTTTTCTGAGTCAGTATTAGATAGAATAGTTAAATCCTAACATTTTTATAAGAATTTTTGTTGCTCAGCAGCTCAAGCATAGTTATGATCTGGGAGTTTAAATTATGTAAGGTCTAATGATCGGTTAGGATGATAAAAATGGATCTGGCCAAGGACTGATGTCATTTACTAACAGCGGTCGTAATTGCGAGTAGTTCTCGAATATAAGTGGACTTAGTTTGGTCCTTTGCCGACATTTTCTTGCTAAAATAAGGGATAGGGTGGCCTTTCTGGGTATGCACAACCCATATACTCACATTGGAGGCATCGCATTCTATTGTAAAGGGTAGAGAAAAATTAGGTAAAATTAATATTGAAGGGGAGATTAATAGCGATTTTATATGAATGAATGTCTGTTCTGCAATTGCAGTCCACGCAAAACCGTCTTTCACCAGTAGGTCGGTGAGTGGGGATGTGATAGTCGCATATTGGCGAATGAAAGGCATGTAATAGCCAACTAACCAGAGAAATGCTCGCAGTTGTTTTTTATTCTAGGGAACTGGCCACTCAGTAATGGCAATTAGTTTGTCGGGGTTTGGTCGGACTCCCTCAAGAGTGATCACGGCGGTGGCGGTCGTGAACATGGCGGTTACAAATCGTAGTTCGTGGACGCTTGACCTCACCTAAGGAGTTTCATCCACTTTTATGTTCAAAACTAGTTTTCTTTTCTTGGTGGCTGTCATAACCGTTGTCATGCCAAACATATGTTCTATGACGGTGGCGTTTTTGTCCAAACTCACCGAAGCAAAAACGCCACGCCAAACGGAGCATAGATGTCCCAGGAATTCAATGGTGGCCACTGAAAAATACATTTCGACGATTTGAATGTTAGTTTATTTAATTGTAGTACATGAAAAACTTGACGCAAGTGAGAAGTATGAGTGGTTGCGGAGGGACTATAAATTAATATGTCGTCGAAAAATATAACAACAAAACGGCGAAGGAATGGTTGAAACAAGGTATTCATTAATGCCTGAAATGTTGCGGGAGCATTCGTAAGGCCGAAAGACATTATGAGAAATTCATATAACCCGTTATGAATTCGGAATGTTTTTATGTATATCCTTCGGGTTCATACGAACCTGATGATATCCTGAATGTAGGTCTAACTTAGAGAAAATTTTGGCCCCTTGCAATTCGTCTAGAAACTCGCCAATGGTTGGCATTGGAAAACTATCCTTAATAGTTAGGGTGTTTAAGGCATGGTAATCCACGCAAAAATGTCAAGTACCATCGCGCTTTTTAATGAGTAGAACGGGCAAACTAAAAGAAAAGTTGCTAGGTCGGATAAAGCCATGACTTAACATTTCGGCAATGGGTTATCAATTTCATTTTTATAAAAATACGGGTAACGGTATGGTTTAACTTTAGCGACGTGGGATTCATTTAACAATGGAATCTTATGATTCAAGGATCGTTGAGGCGGTAATCCCATAGGAGTAGTAAAAAGGGCTTGGAATTTCGTGAGTAGTGACTGAATAGAGGTATATTCGGTTGAGGGAATGTCAAATTTGTCACGTGTTTAAGCAGTATCAAGTGGCTCTGTTTGAAAGAATAAGAGCATAGATTCAATTGAATCTTGTGCGACTAACTTGTGTATTTAAGAAGAGGATATCATGCCTGAATTTAGCGTGTGAGCTCTTTTAATGACGCATGGTGAGCCTTGGTAGGTAAAGGACATCTCTGGAGCTGTATAATCAGTAGTTATAGGACAGTATTTCCAACCAATTGAATCCTAACTCCTAAGATAGCATCGACCCCATGAAGATCAGTGATGACTAAATCCAAAACAAATTTAATATCTTGTATAATTAAAAGAACTTGAGGGCATAATTCTTTACATAACATGTTACTGTCATTTCCCACGTGTACTTTAAAGGGTGGGATAGACACAATTGGTAATTTCAAAAATAAAGTGTTGCGTGTTTGGTCATAAATTTGTGAGTGCTTCTGTTGTATAAAAATATAAGAACCATGGATTGACCTATTTTGCCTTGCCTAAGTGATTTAGACGGGAAGGTACCCAGTAGAGCATTAACGCTGATTTCAGGATTAACAAAATCGTCCAGAATTTATTCGTTGTTGTAGTCGGGTGAAGGTCCGTCAATTTCATCATCCTGCTCCTCATCAAAGAAATACAACGTCGCTCGATTTTTACATTTGTGTATGGGAGTGTATTGTTCTTCACAAGTAAAACATTGTTCGTGTTCGCGTCGGGCTTGTAATTTGGTGGGAGATAGGTGTTTAACGGCCATTCGGTCGTTGCGGTGGTGTGAATTAGATTGGTGTTGTGAGTTAGATTGGTTTCCATAAGTATTGAACCGGGCTGACCACTATTTAGGTGGTCGCAAATCTTCTGGAAACTGATCTTCGAAAAGGCATGCACGATGACTATGGGGCTTAAGCCCAGAAATAAAATTTCGGCATAGTACATCTTGAGAAAAAATATTAACTTGGCAAGCTAAAATTTCAAATGCGTCTTGATAAAGCCGAAACTGATGAAGTTTGAACTAGTTTCATAAACTTACCTAAACGATTGTGACACCAGCCTATCCAAATGCATAGAGGCAAAAAACACTTAATCCATTGGGTTTATGTTATGATACCTGAAATACATCTCTGTTTTGTAGATTCAATTTGCTGCATTTCCAGTGGAAAATGTGGGGCAAGATACTTTTGCGGGGTCTTGATTATAGCCTTCTGATCGGTGGGTTGTCGGGCCGGATTCTTGAAAATTATTTGGAAGTTGTGTCGGCTGGGATGCATATGTTGGGATATATTGAGATGACAAGGAATTATTGAGGGGACGAACCAGTTGTGCGGAGGGAAGCAAAGGTCGAGCAGGCAGGGAACCCAAAAGGCTAGGTTGCGACGAGGAAGCTCCACTTGTATCAATAATCAGAGCCCGAAACCGGGGTGGTCCGTCTACAGCGCCCAACTGAACAGATGGAGCGCGAGGGGGCGGCAGCCCGAGTAAGTCGGGCAAGGATGATGAAGACGAGTTGCCGAACTCGTTATTCTGAGCCTGCAAAGAAGCCGAATAATCCATACTGCTGGTCGGAGCCAATGTCAGCATGAAATTCTGTAGTTCGCTGCGAAGATCCTTGAATTCTTGATAGAACGATCGGTGGGATTCTTGAATCTGATCTTGATGTTTTTGTAGACGTTCTTGGTGTTGATTAGTAGTAGCCCATGAGAGATTAATTTCATATAGTTGGTGGGTAAAGCGTTCTTGAGTGGTTTGGATAGAATCACAAACCAAAGTATGTTGTTCCATGTACAAGGCATGTCGGTGATCCAAATCATGCCAACTAACTAGTTGGAACGGAGTGGTGGAGGATAGTGGTGTGGTAGGGGAGGACAGGGGCCCCTTCATGGAGAGGCGGTTTCAACGAGAGTGGCGCGGAGGATTCCGGAGAGAATGGTTGAAGAACCGGGAGGAGAGAGACAAAAATTACAGAGGAGAGAGAATAAACGCAAATAAAAGTAAGTAGATTCACTAATGTTTATTACAATGATTATAGTATTTTATAGGAGTTAATCCTAGGTAACCGTTACCTAGAGGCTTCGCACAAAATCTGCCAGCTCACTGTACATATCTGTACCCGACTGTGTGGCTATAACCGGTTCAAACCTGCTACATCGTGTCCTAACCCACTACAATTTCCCTCACATGTTTTTCCTCAATTTGACTTGATTCATCAATCAAAGGAGAAGAAAAAGAAGAAATCAGAGGAGAAGAAGACGAAGAACTCAGAGGAGGAGGAGGAGGAGAAGAAGAAATTGGGATCAAAAATTAGGAGGAAAAAATGATGGTGATGATGAAATTAGGAGGAGAATGGTGAATGAGGTCGGAAGTGAGCAAAGGTACAAGAAGAAAAACAGGTAGAAGAAGAAGAAAGGGGGGAGGTGATTACCGGTGGTGAGAGGGATCGAAGAAGAATCGCGAGCGAGGAGGCACAATCAGGGTCAGGATAAGGCTAAGACCGAAAACCAGCGAAATTAGATAAGAATTGGTCCTAGGTATATTTGAAAGCCCATGGAATTGGACCCAATTCAAATTCCGAGTCAATTCCGTCCAGCCGAACACCATGAATTGAATTATTAAATTCCAATTCCAATTCAGCTCGGCTGAACGGGCCATTAAGGTTTAGAAAACTCAAACTTTGTTTGCTTTCATTCCACCGAAGGGTCCCTTAAATTGACGCAGGATGAATCTACGAGCAATACCCAACCCTAAATGAATGCAACCATGCACGTGAAAATGCAAACACTACAACAACCCTAATCAAGCTTGTAGATTGCGGCCGACATGTCATTTTTGAGGGGGAATCGACACGTTTTCGCCACTTTGACAATTCTGACGTTTTTCAGTATTGCGGCCGATATGTCGGACATGTCGGACCAATATTGCGGGTTTTTTTTAATTTGTTCAAAAAAATATTTAATAGAATGAATTGTCATAAGGTTCTACCAAGATTCCTAGCGCTTCTTCTATAGTAGGTCGAGATCCGTGTTGGGCATTTGGTGAGAAGGTGACTCAAAATGACACCAATTAGATACGATTAAACATTTGTCAGTAGTATAATTTTCTCATATGAATTTTAGTTTACACTTAATTAGATAAAATAATTACCATCTAATTAATAAATGAAAATATTATGATAATGCGAATGACTCTAAGAAACTCAAACCGACATGAGTCCGACATCCGGCATCTGCAAGCTTGACCCGGATAATAATGTGAATGATTCAACAAACAATCCAATGAATAGGAAGCTCATCATATAAACCCTAATGAAAATAGTTGAGTCATGCAAGTGATAGAATGCAAGACAAATCTGCAGGTGATGGACACGTGATGCTAACCCTAAGTGAATGCAAGCACGCACGTGAAAACACAAATGATAGAACGATATCCCTAATGATAATGTGACTGATTCAATAAACAATCAAGTGAATAGGATGCTCGGGACAAACTCTAATGGTATGCAAATGATTCAGTCATGCAAAATAGCTTTTTTCGACATGCAATTAATAAAATAGTAAAAAAAATACATGCACAAATAATTACAATTAGTATCATTAGTTCAAATCGAGTAAACCAACAGTAATTGCACACTGATAAAAGTGCTACAAAATTAAAAAAAAAGGCGGATAAGTCATGCACTCACATAAATTAAATGAGCAAAATTTAAGTGTAGCAAAATATTGCTAGTAGTAAATGGTACAATTGCACTATGTAAGATAAATTTGAAAATAAATGTGGACTCATTAAGTAAAGGGGTAGTCGGCGTAGGAATGGAGACCCAGAGATCATCAGAGTGGTAAAATTGTTGGGAGGTGGCAATCCAATGGGATAGATGATGGATATGGGTTGGATGTGGTAGGGGAATGACTTGGGAGGATCGTCTGGGGTTTCTTGGGGTTGTCTTCTATGGATGGGAAAGGGGATATGGAGGCTTATGGTGGCTGTTATAGGAGATAGAAGAGGGTTTGTCTACCGTTGGAGGGTCGGGTGAGGGATGGACGGGCTTGGGGAGACTGGGAAAGGGGAAGATGGAGTGACTGGGGGTTTGGGAGGGCTCGCCGGAGGTAGGGAAGGCCTCGCCAAAGTCGATTGGGGTGGTGAAGGTCGGTAGAGGGTCAGAGAAGGGGGAGAAATGCGGGATCTGGTGGTTGGAGGAAGAGTGCCCAAGAATCGAGAGTTGGAAATGTAGGAGACGACCCGTGATGTTTTTGACGGGGCCGGGTGATTGAGGTTGCCGACACGCGCACGTGCATTCCCGCAGGAGGCGGTGATTCGCTACCCGTTTGGATGATCTGAGTCCTCGGATGCGCCCAGACTGTCGTTTTGAATCATTTTCATGTATTTATTTTTCTATTTTGAGTTGTATTTGACACTCGATCGGTTCAGACATTATGAGCCATCCGATCTGGGTTTTGGTATTTATAGATTGGGTAGGCAACAGCTATGGGGTCGAGGGCTTATTTCCACTTTGGAACAGTCGGTCTCCCTCGTTCTCGGTGCAACGTCGGGCGAGATCTCTTGGTGTAACTCCAAGGCAGCCATCGTTCTTCTCCTCCCTCCCCGTCGACATCTTGTGCGCCGTCCCCGCGCATTTCCACGCAAGCCACGTGTCATTCCGTCTATTCGCGCACCCCACCGTCAGTTTTGCTTTCGGAGCCACAACAAGCTATTACCTTCTACTACAAGAGCAGGAAGCCCCAAATCTGAACTACAGACGTCTGGTCCTCCTACTCCAGGTGCAGGAAGCCCCAAATCTGAATTACAGCCGTCGGTTTCTCCTACTCCAGGCGCAGGAAGTCTGAAATCTCCTTCCGGCACCCAGGAATTAGTATTTCAGCAGCCCTATTTACTGTCTACAACAGCCCGCCCTTCTACTCCGGGCGCAGGAAGCCTGAAATCTCTTTCCAGCGCCCAGGATTTGGTTTCAGCAGCCCTATTTCCTGTCCACAGCAGCCAGTTCCTTCTACCGCAGGCGCAGTAAACACAAAAAATCAATTCCGCTCCGTTCGTTTCGCAGGAATTGATATGTAGGAATTGGTATTGACTTCAATTCAAATTCCCATAGGAATTGGAATTGAAGTCAATTCCAATTCTGTCGTTCGCCTAAATTCAGGAATTATGACACGGGAATTGGAATTAGTAATTCCACTGTTTGGCTTCATATTAAAAAAAATTCGTCTGAACAAGAATTTTTCACCCGAACTTGAATATTTCGTCTGAACGCGAATTTTTCGCCCGAACGCGACTTTTTCGCCCGATAACGAATTTTTTCGCCCGAACGCGAAATTTTCGCCCGAACGCGACTTTTTCGCCCGAACGCGACTTTTTCGCCCGAACGTGAATTTTTTCGCCCGAACACGAATTTTTCGCCTGATCGAGAATTTTTTCGCCCGAACGCGATTTTTTTGCCCGAACGCGAATTTTTCGCCCGAACACGAATTTTTCGTGCGAAAAAATCGGGTTCGGGCAAAAAAATCGCGTTCGGGCGAAAAAATTCGCGTTCGGGCGAAAAATTCGAGTTCGGGCGAAAAATTCGCGTTCGGGCGAAAAATTCGCGTTCGGGCTAAAAAATTCGCGTTCAGGCGAAAAAGTCGCGTTCGGGCGAAAAATTCGCGTTCGGGCGGAAAATTCACGATCGGGCGAAAAAGTCGCGTTCGGGCGAAAAAATTCGAGTTCGGGCGTAAAATTCGCGTTCGGGCGTAAAATTCGCGTTCGGGCGTAAAATTCGCGTTCGGGCGTAAAATTCGCGTTCGGTCGAAAAATTCGCGTTCGGACGAAAAATTTGCGTTCGGACGAAAAATTCGCGTTCGGACGAAAAATTCGCGTTCGGGCGAAAAATTCGCGTTTGGGCGAAAAAATTCGCGTTCGGGGGAAAAATTCGCGTTCGGTGGAAAAATTCGCGTTCGGGCGTAAAAATCGCGTTCGGGCGAAAATTTCGCGTTCGGGCGAAAATTTCGCGTTCGGGCGAAAATTCGCGTTCGGGCGAAAAATTCGCGTTCGGGCGAAAAAATTCGCGTTCGGGCGAAAATTTCGCGTTCGGGCGAAAAAATTGCGTTCGGGCGAAAATTCGCGTTCGGGCGAAAAATTCGCGTTCGGGCTAAAAAATTCGCGTTTAGGCGAAGAAGTCGCGTTCGGGCGAAAAAGTCGCGTTCGGGCAAAAAAGTCGCGTTCGGGCGAAAAATTCGCGTTCGGGCGGAAAATTCACGATCGGGCAAAAAAGTCGCGTTCGGGCGAAAAAATTCGCGTTCCGGCGTAAAATTCGCGTTTGGGCGTAAAATTCGCGTTCGGGCGTAAAATTTGCGTTCGGGCGTAAAATTCGAGTTCGGGCGAAAAATTCGCGTTCGATCGAAAAATTTGCGTTCGGACGAAAAATTCGCGTTCGGGCGAAAAATTTGCGTTCCGGCGAAAAAATCGCGTTCGGGCTAAAAAATTCGCGTTCGGTAGAAAAATTCGCGTTCGGGCGAAAATTCGCGTTCGAACGAAAAATGCGCGTTCGGTCGAAAAATTCGCGTTCGAGCGAAAAATTCGCGTTCGGTTGAAAATTTTGCGTTCGGGCGAAAATTCGCGTTCGGGCGAAAAATTCGCGTTCGGGCTAAAAAATTCGCGTTCAGGCGAAAAAGTCGCGTTCGGGCGAAAAAGTCGCGTTCGGGCGAAAATTCGCGTTCGGGCGGAAAATTCACGATCGGGCGAAAAAGTCGCGTTCGGGCTAAAAAATTCGCGTTCGGGCGTAAAATTCTCGTTCGGGCGTAAAATTCGCGTTCGGGCGTAAAATTCGCGTTCGGGCGTAAAATTCGCGTTCGGGCGAAAAATTCGCGTTCGGTCGAAAAATTTGCGTTCGGACGAAAAATTCGCGTTCGGACGAAAAATTCGCGTTCGGGCGAAAAATTCACGTTTGGGCGAAAAAATTCGCGTTCGGGGGAAAAATTCGCGTTCGGTGGAAAAATTCGCGTTCGGGCGTAAAAATCGCGTTCGGGCGAAAATTTCGCGTTCGGGCGAAAATTCGCGTTCGGGGAATCACGAATGAAGACCTCGTGAGGTAAGAATTGAAGTGGTCGTTTTTCTTCTATAATCAATTCCCACAGGAATTGAAATGAATTCCAATTCCATGATAATTCTATGGCCGCCGAACAGTCACAATCGGAATTGGCAATTGAATGTCAATTCTAAAGCCCCAATTCCAACGAAACGAACGGAGCCTTCTGGATTTCTGAGTTCTGAAATCTCATTCCAGAACCCAGAATTTTGATTCCAGCAGTCCTATCCCCTGTCCACAACCCCTACCAACCTCCCAAACCACTCCCACCGATTCACATTCAAGTACCAACCACCAGCAGTTTTCAACACCCACGTGAAGCCAACAGCCTTAGAATTCTACCTTTTGTTGCATTTCGTCGCCGCCTACATGTGTAAATCATAGTTTGGTAATTTTGTTTCCTTGTGCTTGAACTAAAGTTTGTTGGATGCGACTTTATATGTTTTATTTCTGTGAACTCGCTGATTTGCGGGACTTATTCAGCACGCGTTCAAAACATCTTGCACCTCTATTTGTGTGTGGATTAACATTTGTTTTCCAATTACAAAATTATTGGGAATAATTGTGCAATTGCTTAAGATTTATCTTAATTAATTGTTTATTGTCAATTTGTATCGGTCATTGCATTCACACTCACACCTCACACTCACACTAGGGTTCATTAGTAGGAGCATCGCATTCCATTTAGGGCATCGTATTAGGGCTTTCATTATTAGCTTACCCCTGCATCACCAGGTGTGACGCCGACAACAGCGATAGGTATTAATAAATTAATTGTTTTACGCTAATTAACGTACATGTCAAAACGACGACGTAAAATGTGATGACGTACTATATAGTGCGGACTTAATACGCATGTGACTACATTAGATTAATTACAAGTTTAATCATTTAATTTGGGGTTCAAAGAGAGGGGGGTCTTCCTCTCCAGGCGGTCGACTGCCGATTCACGCCAAGGCTCGTCGGAGGCTCAAATCAACTCCGATTTCCACGATTTTTTTTCTATAACAAGGTAATCCCTCCCTCTCAATTCTTTTTCCGTTTTATTTGGATTCGTGACTCCGATTTCTATAGCTGAAAAACCCTAATTTGGATTTTTCTTGAATGCTTTCATTTCTTTTTCATGCAAGAGGTTAGATTAACTTTTTGAAATGAATTTTGATGTTAATAACCCGTCCCTTTCATAGATCCATTCAAAAACAAAAAAATCCTAACAGTAGAATGACGGATTTTTCTTATATTACGTAGTCTGGAAGATGGGGAAGGGTTGGTATGTGACAAGTATGTGTTTTTCACACAAAAGGTGGTGGTCTTGTGGAAGGGCAGCCAATGTATAGTTCGATTATGGCTGATTTTGAGGAATTAGGTCAATTGAAACCTGCATAGAGGCTCTAAGAGGCGGTAGGCAGCCGACTGCGGCTTAATTTAAAGGCGTCAAATTAATTTAGTGGTTTCAATCAACTTAGGTTAAATATGAAAACAAAGGGGGGATGACCGGTGCAATTAAGTAGAAGCTTAGGCTCTGTTTGGTTGGGTTGTTGTTGATTAAAAGTTGTTGATGGAAAGTTGCTGATAGGAAAAGTGTTGAATCTAGAAAACACAGTTTTGTTAAAAAACTGTTTGGGTTAAATGGAGTTTGTAAAACGGAGTTCTGAAAAAGTTGTTTGGAAACAAATCGGAGTTTCGAGTGAAATTTTTTTTCCATAAAATAATTATCAGCCACGTAATATTTGAAAAAAAAAAACATTTTTTTAATAATACGACTCAATACCTGTTAGAAAAGCTCATGTAAAGGCCCATTTGAGAGCCCTTTTATTTGTCCGTAGACCCCCCTCCCATGCGTTCTCCTTTTGTTCTAACCGCAGCCCCCCCCCCCCCCCCCCCCATGCGGTCTCTCCTCCGCAGACCCCCCCCCCCCTGCGGTCTCCTTTTGTTCTAACCGCAGCCCCCCCTCCTCTGCAACCCCTTGCGCTTCCTCCTCTCCTCGGCTCTTATAGCCTCCTCCCTTCTAACACGTGAGCCCCTCCTCCTGCTCGCTGCTCGCAGCTCGCGCGGTCTTCCTCTACTCTGTTGCTGTCTCCTCCTCTCACGGTCTTGCTTTGCTCGCGTCGTCTAACCGCAGCTCGCGCGGTCTCCTCCTCCTCTGCCGCGGTCTCCTTCTGCTCGCGTTGTCTATCCGCAGCCCAGCTCCTCCTGCTCGCTGCTCTGCTCGCGCTGTCTATCAGCAGCCCTGCTCCCCCTGCTCGCTGCCCGCAGCTCGCGCGGTCTTCCTCGGCTCTGCTGCGGTCTCCTCCTCTCAGCGGTCTTGCTTTGCTCACGTCGTTTATCCGCAACCCCGCTTCTCCTGCTCGCGCGAGCTCCTCCTAACCGCAGCTCCCAGCGGCCTCCTTCTCCAGCGGTCTCCCTCTAACCGCAGCTCCCTGCGGTCGTAATCCCGTGATCTCCCAGCGGTTTAGGGTAATTTAATCGCAGGGCAAGACCGTGCGGCCTCCTCCCAGCAGTCCTGTTGGCTACCCTGCTCGTTCCTGCTTGTTGTGGTCTCCCTACTCCCTGCTCGCGCAGTCATGTTGTCTAGTCGCCTCTCCGCTGAAATTCCATGGGATCTTCGACAGAATCCTCAGGGATACCTACTCCCTCTCCGGCAGGCCACATGGCTCCTGCTCCGGAGGTGTGTGATGAGTTAAGGATCACCACAATCTCCCTTGTTGGAAAGAAGAATTTTGTTGAAAGGGTGCATTCTGTCAGACGGGTCCTCCAATCTAAGGGACTTCTACATCATCTCAATAAGGAACCTCCCTCTGCACCTACAGATGACTGGCTACGGATCGATGGTCGTGTTCAGACTTGGCTCCTCAACTCCCTTGATGGCGAACCCTATCGAATGACCATGTATCACGAGACGGCCAAGGCAATGTGGGATGATCTCCATTCTCTCTACTCCGGCAAGGACAGTCTCCAGCATCTATATGGCATCATCACGGATCTACAGACTCTTGACACTGGTGGTGCTGCCGACCTGACCTCCTTTGTTGCTCAGGCAAAAACACTGGTCGAAGCCTGGATCCGACATCAGCCCGCAACTACGGATCTCGCAGCTCAACGTGCTCAGAAAGAAGCAGTGTGTATTGCCATGATGATGGCTCGTGTCCCGACTCATCTTCAGAGCATTCGAGCTCAGATCCTCTCATCTGTTGCTACTCCATCACTCTTCGATGTGTGTTCCATGCTGCTAAAGGTATCACCTCCTCCTGATACTACGGGACCACCCTCACCGGTCCTTCTCCAGCACTCGTTTGCACCATTACTTCCTCTCCCTCCTGCTACTCGTGGAGGACGGTCAAGCTCCCGGGGCGGGGGTCGCGGAGGCCGACCACGTCCTAAGTGTACGTTCTGCAGAAAGGATGACCCTCTTGAGGCGACCTGCTACCGCAAGCATGGTCGTCCTCCTCACCCAACTGCTCATATTGTCGCTGACAATCCTTCTGTCACTCGTGCTGATCTTGACGCAGTTCGCCTCCAGCTCCAGCAACTCCAAGGCATGCTCCGCCACCCACTTGCCTCTGTCGCCTCCTCTTCAATGAAGGTATCACTTGTCTCTCCACTAGTCCGCGTTGGATAGTGGATTCAGGTGTCACCCACCATATCACCTCGTTGACACCCCATCACTACTTGGATGCTCCTCATCCTAAGTACATCACAGTAGCCAATGGCGACACCGTTCCCGTTTCCGGCTCTGCTGATATTCCTCTCACTTCCTCTCTCTCTACGCTCGGCTCTTCTTGTTCCGGGTTTCCCGTTTAATCTACTTTTTGTTAGTCGTCTTACTACAAATTTAGATTGCTCAGTCACATTCACATCTTCCTCTTTTCTGATGCAGGATCGACGGACGCAGAATATCATTGGTAAGGGACGACTGCAAACGGGCTCTACCTTCTGGATGATTCTCCTACCATCCTCTCCTCAGTCTCCTCCGTTGATTGGCATCGGCGTCTTGGGCATGCACCTCTTCCAGTCCTTCAAAATGCTCTTCCAGATATCCATCTTTCTGCTTTTAAGTGTGAATCCTGTATTTTGGGCAAGCAACATCATTCTTCTTCCCCCCCCCCCCCCCCCCCCCCCAATTGTACTCGGAGCTCTGCTCCTTTTGTTTTAGTGCAATCTGATGTTTGGGGCCCGTAAAAAATTACTAGTATCTCTGGTTATCGTTATTTCATTACCTTTATTGATGATTATTCTCGCACAACTTGGCTATATTTACTTTGTGATCGCTCCGAACTTCCCCGTGTGTTTCGGGCTTTCGTCCTTGAGATTCGCGCGCAGTTTTTCGAAAATATAAAAACACTCCGGACAGATAATGCTCGTGAATATACAAGTCACGACTTTACTAATCTCTGCTCTGAATTTGGGATAATTCACAAGACGTCATGTGTCTATACTCCCCAACAAAATGGCGTTGCTGAACGGAAAAATCGACACCTCCTCGATGTTGCTCGATCTCTCATGATCCACATGCAGGTACTGAAAGCGTACTGGAATTTCGCGCTGTCCACAACATGTTATCTCATTAACCGTCTTCCTTCCTCTGTCCTCCAAAATGCTACTCCGTTTAGCCTCCTTTTTCCCTGCACCCCGGCATTTTCTCTACCACCTCGGATATTTGGTTGTACCTGCTACGTCCACCTACTTGGCTCATCCAGGGATAAGTTGGATCCCCGAGCAACCAAACACGTGTTCGTCGGCTATTCTCGTACTCAGAAAGGTTACGTCTGCTACTCTCCTGGCTCCTGCTACCCGAAAAGTGACTGTTTCTGCATATGTTACCTTTCAGGAAGACCAAACTTTCTTCTCCGCACCAACCACACCCCTTCCACCACCATCCTTCCCAAGACCTGTCATTCCAGTTACCACTCCTCTACCAATACCCCTTCCTGACCCTGCTCCTGCTCTCAACAAACCACCTCTTATCTGTGTCTACACCTGTCACCCTCCTCGCTCCGTTGCCCCAATGCAGTCGGCTTCGACCTCTAACACTATGCGCTCTACTGATCCGGCACCGGCTTCCACCGCTCATCCCTTGGCAAATTATGTATCCTTACATCGCCTCTCCCCACAACTTCAAACCGTTGTTACTTCATTATCCTCTATTTCTATACTTAACTCTGTGCAGGAGGTTGTCCAACATCCAGGCTGGCGGGCAGCCATGGAAGAAGAAATGACAACCCTTTGAGATAACCAGACATGGAACCTGGTCACACTCCCTCCAGACCAAACTCCCATTGGGTGCAAATGGGTCTTTGTCATCAAGTATGATCCTGATGGGACCATTGCCCGACTGAAAGCCCGATTGGTGGCACGTGGCTTTACTCAACAACACGGTTTTGATTATGAGGAAACATTCTCTCCAATAGCCAAGCTTAACACAGTTCGGGTGCTCCTCTCCGTAGTTGTGCATCGCCAATGGCCCTTACACCAACTGGATATCAAGAATGCATTTTTAAATAGTGATCTGCAGGAAACAGTCTACATGCAACAGCCTCCTGAGTTTGAGACCACGGGGGAGTCCCGAGTTTATCATCTTAAGAAGTCCATCTATGGTCTCAAACAATCCCCTCGAGCATGGTTTGACAAATTCAGTAAGGTTGTCCGGGAGGTTGGCTTTACTCGCAGCTCGGCATACTTCTCCCTGTTCACTCGACATCGAACAACAGGAACAGTTCTTTTGTTGGTATATGTTGATGACAACCTAATCACTGGAAATGATTCAAAGGGGATACAAGCGGTCAAACAACATCTTAGCTTTGTGTTTCAAACAAAAGATCTGGGGAACCTTCGATACTTCTTTGGTCTTGAGATCGCGAGGCGTCCTGATGGACTTGTCCTCTCTCAACGGAAGTACTGTCTCGATCTTCTTCAGGATGCTGGCTACTCTGGATGCAAGCCGATCAACACTCCTATAGATGTCAATCACAAGTTATGTGCACATGCCTTTGATAATGATCTTGCTCTTCCAAATCCAGAGTACTATCGACGACTTGTTGGAAAATTGATTTACCTAACAGTCACAAGGCCAGATATATCATTTGTTGTTGGTGTTGTCAGCAGATTTATGCATTCCCCTCGAATGTCCCATCTTCAGGCCATCGAACGCATCTTAAGGTATCTGGAAACAACCCCTGGTCAGGGGCTGGTATACAAAACCGCGTCTTCTACTTCAACATTGGTTGCGTACTCAAATGCAGATTATGCTGGTTCCCTGGATGATTGGCGGTCTACGAGTGGATTTTGCACCTACTTTGGAGGTCACCTTATTACCTGGCGTAGTAAGAAGCAAGCTGTGGCTGCTTGATCTTCAGCTGAGGCAGAGTATCGGTCGATGGCATCCGGTGTCTCTGAACTCACATGGCTTGAAAGTCTCCTTGCTGATTTAGGAGTAAAACTTTCCGGCACCGGCTTCCACCGCTCATCCCTTGGCAAATTATGTATCCTTACATCGCCTCTCCCCACAACTTCAAACCGTTGTTACTTCATTATCCTCTATTTCTATACCTAACTCTGTGCAGGAGGCTGTCCAACATCCAGGCCGGCGGGCAGCCATGAAAGAAGAAATGACAACCCTTTGAGATAACCAGACATGGAACCTGGTCACACTCCCTCCAGACCAGACTCCCATTGGGTGCAAATGGGTCTTTGTCATCAAGTATGATCCTGATGGGACCATTGCCCGACTGAAAGCCCGATTGGTGGCACGTGGCTTTACTCAACAACACGGTTTTGATTATGAGGAAACATTCTCTCCAATAGGCAAGCTTAACACAGTTCGGGTGCTCCTCTCCGTAGTTGTGCATCGCCAATGGCCCTTACACCAACTGGATATCAAGAATGCATTTTAAATGGTGATCTGCAGGAAACAGTCTACATGCAACAACCTCCCGAGTTTGAGACCACAGGGGAGTCCCGAGTTTGTCATCTTAAGAAGTCCATCTATGGTCTCAAACAATCCCCTCGAGCATGGTTTGACAAATTCAGTAAGGTTGTCCGGGAGGTTGGCTTTACTCGCAGCTCGGCATACTTCTCCCTGTTCACTCGACATCGAACAACAGGAACAGTTCTTTGTTGGTATATGTTGATGACAACCTAATCACTGGAAATGATTCAAAGGGGATACAAGCGGTCAAACAACATCTTAGCTTTGTGTTTCAAACAAAAGATCTGGGGAACCTTCGATACTTCTTTGGTCTTGAGATCGCGAGGCGTCCTGATGGACTTGTCCTCTCTCAACGGAAGTACTGTCTCGATCTTCTTCAGGATGCTGGCTACTCTGGATGCAAGCCGATCAACACTCCTATAGATGTCAATCACAAGTTATGTGCACATGCCTTTGATAATGATCTTGCTCTTCCAAATCCAGAGTACTATCGACGACTTGTTGGAAAATTGATTTACCTAACAGTCACAAGACCAGATATATCATTTGTTGTTGGTGTTGTCAGCAGATTTATGCATTCCCCTCGAATGTCCCATCTTCAGGCCGTCGAACGCGTATCTGAAAACAACCCCTGGTCAGGGGCTGGTATACAAAACCTCGTCTTCTACTCCAACATTGGTTGCGTACTCAAATGCGGATTATGCTGGTTCCCTGGATGATCGGCGGTCTACGAGTGGATTTTGCACCTACTTTGGAGGCCACCTTGTTACCTGGCGTAGTAAGAAGCAAGTTGTGGCTGCTCGATCTTCAGTTGAGGCAGAGTATCGGTCGATGGCATCCGGTGTCTCTGAACTCACGTGGCTTGAAAGTCTTCTTGCTGATTTAGAAGTAAAACTTTCCTCGCCAGCTATCCTACTATGTGACAGTCAAGCTGCTATACACATAGCTAAGAACCCGATCTTCCACAAAAGAACGAAACACATTGAAGTAGACTCACTTCATCCGGGAGAAAGTTCAACTGAAGAAGATAGAATTAAAGCATGTTTTGGGTACAGACCAAGTTGTTGATATTCTCACCAAGGCCCTACCAAGTACCCTATTTTATCAATTCCTGTTCAAGCTGGGTGCCACCGACTTGTACGCTCCAGCTTGCGGGGGGAGTGTTAGAAAAGCCCATGTAAAGGCCCATTTGGGAGCCGTTTTATTTGTTTGTTTCTCTCTCTTCTCTTTAGTCTCACATCATGTATAAGGACTTCCTCTCCCTTTCTCCCTCTTATATATTTGTATTCATACTTGTATTTAATATATAGAAAAGAGGATATACAAGCTTTTGCTATTATCTACTATACCGAAAAAAAGTTTGTCATGAAAAAGGCATTTTTCTAACCAGCTCTCCTCGCAATCTTGTTTTACGTTCTACTTTCGTACAACTGATCCACTATAATATCACGAAGCGCGGTCATCTCATCCACACCACCTGCAGTATCAGAGCATGTTTCTCCCCGCCCCTGTGAGCCTACCCCACCATCCCCACCCTCAAGCTCGCACTCACTGAAGTCAATATCCACCCGCGAAGGGTGCCGACGAATGAAATTATGTAAAGTCATTGTGGTCATCACAATATCTGTCTGTTTGTCAAAGCGATAGCTTGGCATGTCCCACGGTATGACCCACTTCTTCTTCTAAACGTCGAACGATCGTTCTATCACACTTCTAAGCGATGAATGCGCATGATTAAACATCTCTCGACGTCCTTCTGCTCGACGACCACCACTGGCAAAGTGTGGCAGATGATACCTTGTCTCTTGATATGGTTTCAAATATCATCTTTGTAGAGGATAGCCAGAATCAACCAAGTAATAAATAGATGAACTGAATTTTTATTAATTACCTTAAGGTGGATGAGGGAACTTATAACGAGGATCACTTATAGCATAATTGAAAAAGCGACTATCGTGCGCAGATCCCTCTCAACCCGTCATAACGAAAGTGAAGCACATGTTGAAATCACAAGCCGTCATGACATTTTGTGTTGGTCTGTCCTGTCTCCCAATATAAGGTACTTGTCTTCCAACTGGTATGCACGTGTCAACATGTGTCCCATCTATTGCCCCAACGTAATCTTTAAAAAAAAGCATATAACGTATGTCATACATAATCTCTGGCGGAGTGCAACTGAAAGACCCACCTAATAGCTGAATCACTTCCTCCGCTAACTGCAACAAAGCGCGAACACCTCGAGCGAAAAATATGATAGTTGTCTTTGTTGAGTTCTGAAAGCACTCGCGTGTTTTTCTCATTGATTCATTATGCGACAATATGTACATTGTCAGTGCTAGCACTTCTTTGGATGCAGTCCTTCTTGTTCCCTGAAAACCACACATCTCTTCCAGAGAATTGATGAGTCCCATTTATATACACATTTATGGGCTCATCTGGGCCGATTATCTAGTCTATGGACTACACTTTAGGGATATTTTTATTCATATTCGTTATTTCATGCTAAGTGCACTCTTAGGCCCGTTTTGGTGTGCGTTTGCGCTCCATGTTATTGGGGGTAAGCACATGGTGCTCCCCAATCCTTTTTCTTTGTTTGATTGGTGCTGGAGATGTATTCTCAGCTGGATTGTTGTGCTTGCAGGTGGTTGGATCATCTTCTTTTTGCCCAGAATTCATGAATGTGTATATCGCACGGTCGTGCGTTTTCTTGACGCACGGACGGCTGCGGTCGTGCGCTTTCATCTGGGGAGAAAACCGGTGATCTGAATTTGATCGTGCGTTTTACGCCCGTGCGCGACGGAATCGCACGATCACCTTGTTTAGCCTTGTTTTTAGCCAATCTGAATTTGTCCGTGCGTTTTAACGCACGGGCGGATTTGCCCGTGCGTGAGTAAAACGCACGGGCGCGACAGCTTCTTCCTCAAGTCTATTTTTATCGTAAATAACGCACAGGCAGTGCACGGTCGTGCGTTCGCCCGTGCGTGACCAAAAATCTGACTGTTTAGTATTTAAGGCAGGGAATCAGCTGCAGTCGGGGAGGACGAATCCCCTCGCGGGAAAAGCCAGAAAAGCCCGCCATTTTCACCCTTTCCACCATAGGAGACCACATCCGGTGATCTCCTCCACCATACTTCCATCCGGGATCGTTTGCAAGCTTTCTCCACCACGAGTTCAAGCATTCTTCATCTTGGAGACCATAGAAATGTGTAGATCGCTTGCGAAGTGACAGCCTCCTTCGAGTTCGCACACCATCTGAGGGCCGAGCCCGGAGAGAGCCCGACAACCTCGCATTCCGGCCGAGAACCCAGGATACGGTGACATCTTCTGTTGGGTCCTTTCTAAACCTTGAGCTTGTGCTTCTTTTAGTGTTGTTGTAATGAACTCTTGTTAGGTTAATGTTATAGATCCTTTGTTTGATGTTCATGTGCAATGATGCTATGGTTGTGAGAATCGCTTTGCTTTTCGTTGTGATATTCTGAGTTGCTTGTGTGTGAAGCCATCTAGCAATTGCTAATGGTGATGTTGACGAAGAGGTGAATACAACCCTCGCAAAACACCGCTCTGTGGTCATTTCTCCCGCTTACCGAAGCGCGGCATCGCGGCCGCTGCACTCACCCCCACTTTGCGAAGCGGTGCTTTCGACCCGCATTTCTCTTATTTCTGCAATAGCTTAGGACACCAATCACAACGCCCTTTGTTCTTATTTTCTTCGCTCGTGTAACAATTGACTCACAACGCAATTCATTCACCATATCCTGCATTCCTCAAGAGATCGACATTCGGGGAAATTATTCCCATAATTATTACTTGACAGCGACCGGTGCACTTGCCGAATACGCATCAAGTTTTTGGCGTCGTTGCCGGGGAATGCAGGCGTGATGAGATTTTGGTTGTGAATTGATTATTTGCGATTGAGTCTTTTATTCCTTTTTAATTTATTCTTTATCATGCTATTTTCTTCTTCTGTATCATGTGAGCACATTTGAATATCCGATGTCGTTGGTGTGGGGACACATCCAACGCTAGTGATAGGTGTCCCAAAGAGTATGGTGTTGTTCAGAAACCGTACGGAGCCCATAAATCTTTTGGCTCCTCTACTGCGCCTCTGTTGTCGCACTTTTACGTGGTTGCCGCACCTTTGGTGCCGGCAAAGTCGGTAAAGCAGTGTTTATTTTGCAAAAGTAGAGAGGATGCCTTGAAGGACTGTGCGGATTATCTTCGTCAATTGGCGGATGACGATGAGCCAGATATTCGGATCGTCCCATCCTCGAATTCTGCGAACACAGCTCCTTCCTCTGGTTACGTGTCCCTTCCACCTTCACTTCTTGAAGTCTCTGGAATCGACGCGTGCATCAGTGTCCCTCATGACTATGTTTCTGATGCGACCCCCCATACCTCTTCGATTCATGTACCACTTTGCGTGGATTTGTGCCCTTGTGTGGAGAGTGAGCCCGAACTCTTAAAAAGCACGTCTTCTCCCACTACACACGAAACTACATCTATTTCTGATGTTATCATTGAGGTCAATTTGCAGGATGTTGCAGACCTGCGCAGTGTCGTGCCCACTCTCATGGAGGAGGACAATCTCGATTGTGTTGAAGCAACCGTTTTAGTCTAGTGCGAGGAAGTCCAAGTTATAGAGGAGGCCATTGCGTGCGCTGTTGAGTCTAGTGAAATCTTCGATGATATAATCAGTTTGTCTTTGCCGCACCCTATGGGGGATGAAGCTGGGATTATCCCCTCCGTTGAGATTTCTTTTAGTGTTTCTTCCAATTTATTTCCTGACCCCGTTTCTTTATATACAAGGATGCAGGATGCCCCTCCTTCGGTTGATCAGACCTTATGCATGGAGGAGTCGAAAGACTGGCGGGATGAGGAAGGTAAAGTGAAGAAACATCTTGTTTCCTCATCATCGTTGGTGCTTCCCTTTGAGGATTGGTTACAAGGGGGCAAGCGGTTCTTCTTTGAAGACATAATACTGGAGGAGAAGAAGAGAGCGAAAAAGGAGGAGATTTGGGGTTGGAGGCTGAGCATCCTACTTAATTTCCACCCCTACTACCAGGTCCCCAGACCTTTTCCTTTCATCAGTTGTTACTACTTCAAATCAGCTTATAGCTGATTTGTTTTGAGCTTGTAATAATAATTAGGATTTATTGACTTTTGCTTATTCCTAGACTTTATAAACTGCTTTATTCAGGTATTTGGTCTAGCTTAAGGACAATAAACAAAAGCGTTGTCGGGAGACAACCCACTTCTTTTTTTACTTTTATTTCTCTATCATGCTTTTTGATGTAGGACGGTAAAGCGCGCTCGGGTTAGGGCGCTCTAAGCCCCACCAAAGGAATGACAAGAAACAGTCCCAAAATAAAATGACAATAGGAAATATTCAAATTGAGAGAAAACACAAAATGCATGAGTGTTGTTTCCTTTGAGGCATTTCATCAAACAACTAAGATGCAGATTTTGAAACTATATTCATCAAACAACAATATGAAAACAGTCCCAACTCAATAAGAATGTGATACGGAAAATTTAAGGAAGATGAAGAATTTAGCAACTCAAATAAACAAACCCCAAATAAGAAGGCTATGATTGCTACGAATCAATACCAACTCAGTTATGAGCAAGAGGATGGAATCAGATCTGACAGCAGGAGGCGATGCGGACTGTGGCTGTGCCGAGACTGCAGGGACAGATTTCCTGGGCTGTTGCGGGTGAAGAAACAGGCTGGCCGGCAGCTGGATCTGCAGGTACAAGGGCTGGCCGGCTGCTGTATGGAGCCTGGGGGCTGGCCGACTGAAAGGAGATGAAACGGCTGGCTGTATGGAGAGCCAGCAACTGCTTGGATCTGCAGTGACAGCAATGACGGGGCTGCAGGGAGGCCAGCGGCTGCTTGGAGATGAGGCTGCGGCTGGATGGGGGAAGAAGGGAGGCTGTTGGAGGTGGAAATGACAAGGGCCCTTGGAGTCGGCACCAAGGGGAGGCGTCCGGAGTCGGCACCGGAGGCCACGACCGTGAGGAAGAGAGGCGGCTGCTTTTTCTTCCCAATCCACCGTCCCTGGCTGCTGCCCTACTCCTCTCTTTTATAATAAACCTAATCAAAACATAACATCCAACGGTTGTGATTGGTCGGTGGGTCTTTATTTAAAATACATGAAATAAAACCCAAAATATATAAAGTAATATATGATTTCGACTCGCGGCGGCCCTCCGGACACAACCGCGGAGTCGGATCGGGAATCCGATCAACGGGCGGGGCCCGCTCCCCATCATTCTCCCCTTGTTGGAGAAGATTTGCCCTCAAATCTTTAGGGCTTCCAAGGAGGCTTCGCGGGTGGTCTGCACTGCGCTCCACTGTCATAGATCATCTGTCTAGCTGTACCAGACTCAGACGTCGGTCTCACTGAACTGCAACAAGTACCTCTGACCTTGGGAGGCTTGGGCGGCGGCCTCAAACCCAAAAGCTGATAGAAAACTGTAGCAACTGGTAAGGGGGCCGCGCCCTCTAATCCTGCACTGCAAATGATCATATTGCTCGGCGGTGTGAAAAAGGATGTATCGATCTGTGGCTCAGTATCACCCGGGTCCCAATCAATCTGATCAAACTGCCACAAGTCATCACCATGCTCTACCCAGCCTGGGCTCATATCCAAACCAACTGATTTGCCCTCAGGGGCATTATCAAACTTCAGAAAAGGGTCTCTAGCCGAGCTGAGAAGTGACTGATCAAACCTCTGTATCAAATCCATAAAAGTGAGCGGACGCCGCGAAGGCTCATAGGGTGGTACTACCACCATCAGACTGGATGACCTTCTGCGCTCAATCCACTGGCGGGTAAATCTCTGAGCGATAAGAGTAGCTCTCTGCACCCTCTGATACCACTGTCTCTGTAGTAATCCTCTCACGCGTGACTGAATCACGAGGACTGCTCTGGTCATCCTCTTGAAGGATCTGCGCGGAACAAACCCTCGGATGTGAGACTGTATCAAGACTGCTGCTCTTCTCCTTCGTTGCGCTAATATCGCCTTAGCATCATTCTCACGCCGAGTCCTCACATAATCTGCCCAGATGGCATCTTCTTTTTCCTCCCTTTTCCTCCTCTGCTTACTCTCTTCCTCTATAGCCTGCTTCTTTCTTTCAAGCTCAACCAAATGTCTCTCCCTTTGGGAAGGTGACGGAAGATCATACGAATGGGAGGAATGGGGAACTGAAGGATATGTAGTAGATGACGGAGAATATGACTCGTAGGCTTGAGGAGAGACTAGCCTCGATCCATAGGAGGAATAGGTGGCGGAAGAAGGGGAATATGAATCGTAGGCTTGACGAAAGACTCGCCTCGATTCATAGGAGGGATATGCAATGGAGGAGACGCATGAAGATCTATGTGAGTGATATGTCCCACGAGAAGAATGAATATTTGAGTAGCGAGGAGGTGGAGAAACACAGGATTCATAATCTTCTGAATCGTCGAAATCGTAATAATAGGAAAGCGGCATGGGTGTAATTAAATGATTTCAAGAAAAGCAAGGATAGACAAGGATTGACTCGCTCTGATACCAATTGAAGTAGGACGGTAAAGCGCGTTCGGGTTAGGGCGCTCTAAGCCCCACCAAAGGAATGACAAGAAACAGCCCCAAAATAAAATGACAATAGGAAATATTCAAATTGAGAGAAAACACAAAATGCATGAGTGTTGTTTCCTTTGAGGCATTTCATCAAACAACTAAGATGCAGATTTTGAAACTATATTCATCAAACAACAATATGAAAACAGTCCCAACTCAATAAGAATGTGATACGGAAAATTTAAGGAAGATGAAGAATTTAGCAACTCAAATAAACAAACCCCAAATAAGAAGGCTATGATTGCTACGAATCAATACCAACTCAGTTATGAGCAAGAGGATGGAATCAGATCTGACTGCAGGAGGCGATGCGGACTGTGGCTGTGCCGAGACTGCAGGGACAGATTTCCTGGGTTGTTGCGGGTGAAGAAACAGGCTGGCCGGCAGCTGGATCTGCAGGTACAAGGGCTGGTCGGCTGCTTTATGGAGCCTGGGGGCTGGCCGGCTGAAAGGAGATGAAACGGCTGGTTGTATGGAGAGCCAGCGACTGCTTGGATCTGCAGGGACAGCAAGGACGGGGCTGCAGGGAGGCCAACGGCTGCTTGGAGATGAGGCTGCGGCTGGATGGGGGAAGAAGGGAGGCTGTTGGAGGTGGAAATGACAAGGGCACTTGGAGTCGGCACCAAGGGGAGGCGTCCGGAGTCGGCACCGGAGGCCACGACCGTGAGGAAGAGAGGCGGCTGCTCTTTCTTCCCAATCCACCGTCCCTGGTTGCTGCCCTACTCCTCTCTTTTATAATAAATCTAATCAAAACATAACATCCAACGGTTGTGATTGGTCGGTGGGTCTTTATTTAAAATAGATGAAATAAAACCCAAAATATATAAAGTAATATATGATTTCGACTCGCGGCGGCCCTCCGGACACAACCGCGGAGCCGGATCGGGAATCCGATCAACGGGCGGGGCCCGCTCCCCATCATGCCCGCTCCTCATCACTTTTAGTTCAGTTTTTCTGTATTGTGTTTGCTTGTAGTCGTCTTGCTTGCAGGTATTTGGCAAACCCGGATTTTTCTTCAGAACAAACACCGCACTTCTGGCATGCTCATTCATGAGCATAGGTCCACTCTACCCCTATTATCTTTATTCATGAATTCTCTATTTTATTTGGTTTTGATCAAGTCTGGGGGGAGATCGGTTATGCACGTGCACGCACTTTGCATAGCATGTTAGAATGTGCTGAGTTAAGATTTTTAATTTTGTTGCACACATTTGCACCTAGTTCATGCGTACTTGATCACACACACTTATTGGGTCTTGCTGCGAGGTTCCCCGCTCATAATAATTGGATTGTTAGTGTAGGAGTGAGTGGTGGAGAAAAATGTCGACTCGAGTAGTGCTCTAGTCGAGTGCTCCCGTCACGCCTAGAAATTCAATTAGAGTAGAATAAAATTCAATGTTATAATTTAATTATTTCTATTATAGTAGCTGTAATTTATTTTACTTTAGTGGTGAATCCGGTGAATCCAACGGTAGCATAGGGTCGAGTGTAGCAAGATTAGTAGTAGCTTATTACTAGGATCGGAAGGACGGATAACCTTTCTCGGTGGCTAGAACTTGCACTAGGCGACTCTTGAAACGATTGCGTTGAATAGCTCGTTATAAGGCGTGATATAGGCCGTCTCTTGATCCGTTTGTGCCTTTGAAATCCTAACCATTGTAATCACCCTTGCAAGCCCACTTGAGCCGACCTATCCTCCTTGTTTAGCTCCACCTAAATTTCACCAAAGTCATATGGCCAAACCTATTTTCGCACCAACAAATGAGTTGAAAGAAATATATATATATTTCGTTTGTTGTTATCTCTGAGTTGTATGGTAGCTTTGAAAAAGCTAGAGGAGAAGTTTATATTGTGCCTACAAAAGATATACTGTCGAGAAGAGAAAAGAAAAGAAAAAAATTTGTGCAAAAAGAACCTTCAAATACATTTTCTCGACAAAAACAATGTATGTTCGGCTTAGCACACACCTAGTGTCCAGTTGTAGTCTGGGGGTGTTGTGTAGTTCTTTAATTTGTTGTTTTGGTGATTTTACACTCTTGAGTGTTTAGGCTATGTTGCATGCGATGCCCATCGTTCTTCTACTAATCTAACCTGAACTCAACATAAGCCAAATCCTAACCTATAAGTCCTATTGATTTTAGATATGAGTCATCTCATGCAGTAGAGAGAGTGCGAACGTGCAAGCCTATGGACACCGACTTTGATGGATTTCTTAGGAGATTGTCCCGAGCTTTGATTCGAGTAATACTCTACTCATTAGTCACGCTATTTTCCCTTGTGCGCGACCGAAAGATTCACCGGGATTCACCTTCCGAGTAAAGTAGAATTCAAATTACTGTCCTAGAAATAGTTAAATATAATCTTGAGTTAAATTCTATTCTAATGTATTTCTACGCACGTGAGCATGCGACTTCGCATGGGTCTCCACCGCTCAAACTCACTCTAACACCCAATTGTTTAGACGGAGAGCTGAGTAGTTTGCCCGAGACGTGCAAATGGTAAAGTCTGGGGGTATGATGAGTCTCATTTATATACACATTTATGGGCTCATCTGGGCCGATTATCTAGTCTATGCACTACACTTTAGGGATGTTTTTATTCATATTCGTTATTGCATGCTAAGTGCACTCTTAGGCCCGTTTTGGTGTGCGTTTGCACTTCATGTTATTGGGGGTAAGCACATGGTGCTCCCCAATCCTTTTTCTTTGTTTGATTGGTGCTGGAGGTGTATTCCCAGCTGGATTGCTGTGCTTGCAGGTGGTTGGATCATCTCCTTTTTGCCCAGAATTCATGAATGTGTATATCGCACGGTCGTGCGTTTTCTTGACGCACGGACGGCTGCGGTCGTGCACTTTCATCTGGGGAGAAAACCGGTGATCTGAATTTGATCGTGCGTTTTACGCACGGGCGGATTCGCCCGTGCGCGAAGGAATCGCACGATCACCCTGTTTAGCCTTGTTTTTAGCCAATCTGAATTTGTCCCGGATTTGCCCGTGCATGAGTAAAACGCACGGGCGCGGCTGCTTCTTCCTCAAGTCTATTTTTATCGTAAATAACGCACGGGCAGCGCACGGTCGTGCGTTCGCCCGTGTGTGACCAGATCCCCTCGCGGGAAAAGCCAGAAAAGCCCGCCATTTTCACCCTTTCCACCATAGGAGACCACATCCGGTGATCTCCTCCACCATACTTCCATCCGGGATCGTTTGCAAGCTTTCTCCACCACGAGTTCAAGCATTCTTCATCTTGGAGACCATAGAAGTGTTGTAGATCGCTGGAGAAATGACAGCCTCCTTCGAGTCCGCACACCATCTGAGGGCCGAGCCCGGAGAGAGCCCGACAACCTCTCATTCCGTCCGAGAACCCAGGATACTGTGACATCTTCTGTTGGGTCCTTTCTAAACCTTGAGCTTGTGCTTCTTTTAGTGTTGTTGTAATGAACTCTTGTTAGGTTAATGTTATAGATCCTTTGTTTGATGTTCATGTGCAATGATGCTATGGTTGTGAGAATCGCTTTGCTTTTCCTTGTGATATTCCGAGTTGCTTGTGTGTGAAGCCATCTAGCAATTGCTAGTGGTGATGTTGGCGAAGAGGTGAATACGACCCTCGCAAAACCCGGCTCTGTGGTCATTTCTCCCGCTTATCGAAGCGCGGCTTCGCGGCCGCTGCACTCACCCCCACTTTGCGAAGCGGTGCTTTCGACCCGCATTTCTCTTATTTCTGCAATAGCTTAGGACACCAATCACAACGCCATTTGTTCTTACTTTCTTCGCTCGTGTAACAATTGACTCACAACGCAATTCATTCATCATATCCTGCATTCCTCAAGAGATCGACATTCGGGGAAACTATTTCCCATAATTATTACTTGACAGCGACAGGTGCACTTGCCGAACACGCATCAAGAATGCAATAGATCCATAAATATTTCTTGACTCATCATGAATGAGTCATGAAATCTCACTCGAGAACCACGAAGTAGCTCTCCAACCCATTTATCACATGTTTGCTTTGAAGTCATGGGTGGGACTGGATGGTTTAACAGAGAGGTGTGTTCGGAGACAACATATTGCTGCTACCAGATTTTGATGATGGGCGATAGCATAATTTCTTTTAATGATCTCGTGCTCCTCGTGCTCTTCTGTGGTATTCTCAGAGTCATCACTAGACATTTTCTGTTAAAAACATGCATTACCAAGAATTATAAATATAGTATTAAACAATATCATTATCACCACAAAAATAAATTTGAAAACAACATTAGTTATTTGAAAACAACATTAGTTATTTGAAAACAACTAATGTTCGTACAACAGTAAAAAAAACATAATTGTGTCCACATCATAACAAAGAACATAACAACAAAATATAACATCCGTAGTTCATAAAAGCGGCTAATGCAAGCAAAAATGATGTCTCCTACTACGCCCAACGAGTATAGCGGTTACGAAACCACTTTATGTCTATGCTTTCTGAAAGACACATGAAAGTCTCTCTATGTTTTGTTTCCAACAAATATGTGATGACAAAATAATAAAAGTCTTCATTAGACTGCACTTCTGAGTGCGTGCTTAATTTTTTTAGTGTTTGTCCAATACTAAAAGGACAAGATGAACTCTTGGGTGGCTCCTGGATACATTGACTTATGATCCTCGAGGACTCATCCAAATCTTCTAACACCGAGCTAGCAGCTTTCTTCTTTCTTTTCTTCCTTTTTTTGCTTGTTTCAGATGTATTTGTGTTCACCCTCTGACATTGTTCTTTCATATAGACTCCGTACTACGGCAAGATTCCTGGAGTGAGGGGTGCAAGCATGATGTCCCGAAGCGACAACCGAACTGAACATCATGTTTAGTTTATCCTTTAACTCTGGGGGGATTCCTGCATACCGAAATTTCTTTGTCACCGGGACAACCTAAAAATTACAGTGTTTTAAAATTAGACATTGAAAAAAATTTAAATAAGAAATACCATTTACTTTAATAAATAAATAGTTTTAATCTTTCGTCTCACCACTCGTCTGAGGCGTTTATAGTCTTTCTTGATGCATTCCAATCCAAACCGGTCTTACCATGTTTCAACTCTGTCCATAATTTTCACTCTTTCTTCAAATGATCTCATATATTCTTAAGTTGGACTTTATCATTTTTTTTCCGGTCTGATCTTCAAATTTTTTCATAACATTACTTCAACCCTCCTTATTAAAATGTGTAGTAGGTCGATTCCCAAGCTCTATCATTTTAATACATATATCACATAATAGCATGACATCTGTAGTGTCCCACATAGCGACCACCCCATCATCTTTTGTTTTGCCCATCCTTAGAAAACAAAACAAGACAAACATTCACACATAGACATAAATTATTCAAAATAGACACACATACAATAAAAAAGAAAATAAACACACAATAAAAAAACACAAACACACACAATAAAAAAAAACACAAACACGCACACATAAACAATACACACACACACACACACACAATAAAAAAGAAAATAAACACACACTTACACATACACATACACACACAAATACAAACACACCCAATAAAAAAATAAACACACACATACACACATACAAACACACAGACACATACACAATAAAAAAGAACATACACACACACACATACACACAGACATACGCATACACACACACACATACACAATAAAAAAACACAAACACACACAAATACACATACACACACACAAATACACACAAAAACACATACACAATAAAAAAATACACACACACATCTACATACGCACCTACACGCACACATACACACATAAAAACACACAAAAACACACACACAAATACACACACACATACACAATAAAAAAAGAACACACACACACATACACACACACAATAAAAAAACACAAACACACACAAATACACAATAAAAAAACACACATACACAATAAAAAAACACACACATACAACAACACTCAAGCCTTTATCACATACACATACACATACACAATAAAAAAATACACACACACATACACATACACATGCACAATAAAAAAAACACATACACATGCACAATAAAAAAAACACATACACGCATAAAAAAATACACACACACACATAAAAAACACATACACATAAAAACACACACACATACACAATAAAAAAGAACACACACATACACAATAAAAAAGAACACACACATACACAATAAAAAAGAACACACACATACACACATACACATACACACACACATACAATAAAAAAAACACAAACACACACAAATACATGCACATACACAATAAAAAAAAACACATACACACACATACACACACACATACACAATAAAAAAAATACACACAATAAAAAAATAAACACATACACACACACACATACACATACACATACACAATAAAAGAATTACACACACACATCTTACATACACACACACCTACACACAAACACACACAATACACATACACACACAATAAAAAAAACACACACAAACACACATACATAGACATATACATACATACATAAAGACACATACACATATACATACATACATAAAGACATACACATATACATACATACATAAAGACACATATACACACACTCGCATACATAAAATTGCCAGGCGAATGAAGAAGATAAGTAGATAACTGCCGTTTACCTCTAGACACACACACATAATACACAATACAGAAAAAATTCGGAGAAGTTTTTAGCTTCAAAATACACCGCAAAAAAATCAAGGATCGAAAAAAATCATCAAAATTAGCCCTACTAATCACCTTCTACTGGTAAGAAATGCAACAAGCCAGCAAAAAATCAAGGATCGAAAGCATAAAAAAAGCGTTACCTATCGAGAACTGCAGAAAACCAAGGATCGAAACCAACAGACAAGGAGGAAGCACTTGCCGCCGCCGGGAGGAATCGCGCGAGGAAGAAGGGGAGAGATCGTCTGCGATGATCGAGGAGGAAGCACCTGCCGACGCCGGGAGGAATCGCGCGACTCGCGAAAGATACCTGGAATCGGGAATCGCCGCTCTCGACGCTAAGTTTGGGGGAAGAAAGAACAAAGCACAGCTGCTGCCTACTGGCTTTTGCGGCTGAACGCGCAAAATAGTCGCAGTTCCGGGGCCGAAGCAATGCGTGGAAGTAAATAAACAGGGTTTTGGAAATAAGCCGCGCCAAACGCAGCTTCTACTTCAAATCACGGTGTGTTCCAACCGCACCGCACCCTAAAAGTCTAACCAAACGCCACCTTGAGCGTATTTCATTGTGTCTGAGAAATGGTAGCGGACTGATTTTAAGGCAATTGTTGTACGGTAAATAAAAATGTGGAGTCAATTAATTGTAACACGAAAAAGAATGTCGTAAATATCTCATCGTGCGCACGTTAGTATGTAGGTATTCTATATTTACCCTCTTAAGGACAGTATGGATTTAAAACTTGCGCAAATGTAACCCGCACGTAAGCGGAAAGAAATTGAAAAACTGAACATATGATGTTTTAAATTCTGATATGCAATAAATTGTGTAGGGCATGGTGTCCTGTGGAGGAAGGGGTAATGAACCATGCGAGGGCAACGGGAAGGGCAAGGCCGGGGTATGTTTTTACTCCCTTATTTTAATTTATTTGCATTTTATATGGATTGTGTTATTGCTAGAAATTTATCTACAATAAAGCTTCTCGATGAATTAATGCTTCAATAAGTAAGCGGAAGAAAAAGATGAATACATAAAAGAAACGATAATAATATGAACGATGCATCGATGCAATGGGTTATGCTCATGGTGTACACAACTAGTGGAGGTGGGGTGTGAATGTCCTCTCATCATGAATGCAAAATGAAAAGTAAGCGTGCAAAATGAAAAGTAGGCGTGCAAAATGAAAAGGGCACGCAATGAATACATGAAAACGCGTTATATAAATAAATGAAATGTCAATGTATCATTAACATTGTTCAGTAAAGAAAGTAAAAGCGACGAATTATCTATGATATAAAAGAATACGTGATACAAAAGAATCAGTAAAAGAGTGCTAAATGAGTATAGTAATGCGTATACAAAAGAAGATGCAAAGAATGAAACAAAAGGCTAATTATGAAATGGAAGTCAACAAGAACTTAAAATTATAAAGTGTATAATTAATCCATCATAGATAATCAAGGAAAAGTAAGAATTTGTTTAGTCCTTTAACTAATTAGAAAATGAAACTAAAACAGGTCAAGGAAGAGGTCGCTCCCGTACACGATAGGAGAAGAAGTACAGGTTATGGATCGACGTGTCTACAGCAGTGTGGGAGGTCCTAGATACCCACATAGTGAGAGGCAGAGACCCCGACTGTCCACATACAGAGACCCCGACTGTCCACATGTAGAGTCTGTCCAGTTTAGTTTATATATGATGTTCATGTACATGTATATATAGTATCGTAATGTAGTAGACAGTTGCTATACATGTAGCACAGTTTTTGATAAGCCCTTCTTTGTATGTAAAAAATGTAGGGCTGTTTTTTGTACTTTGTATCATGCTATAAATGAAATGAAATGTTTTATTTTGCCCTGCACATTTCTTTTTTTACTCTGTCATAAAATAAATCATTATATGTACACTGAATGTTTTATTTGGTGCCTCTGATGATAAATGATAATACAACAACAACAACAGAACCCATATAGTCCCCAATCATTGGGGGTATGGGCGGGGGAAGATTGGAAACAGACCTAACCTTTGGCCCTATGCCCAAAGTGGCTTCTCTCAGAGGAGAAAGACCGAACCTTTGACAATAGATGCACAAAGTGGCTGCTCACAGATTACCACTGAAATAGTGGCCCCCTATACCGTCACGTTTGCTGCGGAATCATGCCCTCAAATCAAAGCCAAAGACATCAGAGAGGGCAGACTCAAGAATCCATTTTGATTTATGTGCACATAACCATGCTTCCTTCATTCAGCATCCAGAGCATTGGTCTTGCACAATAAATGATAATAAATAAGTTAAATTGTGGCGATAGACAATTAAAGGGGTTATTACACCGTGGCTCTCAAGAGTCATCACCTGAGGCAGCGGCGGTGGCGGAAATGGCTCCCGGTGTTAGCACGAGGAGGAGTCATCCCCTCCAAGCTGTGAGCTTCGATGCCTGCAGGCGTGACCGAGCAGCTTCGTTGGAAATATCAACTCCCAATGCCCCCTCTGGGGCAAAACAACATGATATATAAAGAGGGAGTTAGAGTAAATAAATATGATGGCTACAATTGCACGATCAAATTATTTACCGAAACTCTCAAAATACAATTACAAAAAATATTTAAAAAAACAAATAAAATAAGAAAAATCAAGTCTGTCACAATCACAGTCTCCGATCGTACGTCGGACAACCCAAAATATAAATAATGAAAAATCACTTAAATGAAACGTGGTCGACTTCCATCATAAATTCAGCTCACACAAGACACATTTTATACAAAGGTCCAAAGAAATAGACAAACATAGATACAGAGATGTTAGAAGTACATCCAGACCTCTCCTACGAAGCTATCCCAGAACAAGTCATAGACCGCAAGGAAAAGCAATTACGGAGCAAAACAATACCAATGGTCAAAGTTACTTGGAAAGGCGATCAGCAGAAGAAGCGACCTGGGAGCTCGAAGACGACATGAAGAAGAAATACTCTGACCTATTTTGAGGTAGCAAATTTTCAGGACGAAATTTTTGTTGGGGGGGAAGGGGGAGGGAGATTGTAATATCATGTGTTTATATAATCCGAATTAGAGTAATTAATAATGACGTTCGAGCACTAAATTGTCCAACGAAACTGAAATACAAAGTGCAAACAAAAAATAAAATAAGTTGATATATGGGCGTCTCGTTTGAGGCCATAAAACCATAATGTTTCTTCAAATCGAGTATGCTCTCATGCTCGAAAGAGAGGTCTGACTTGGAAGAGTGAGGTCGTGATTCATCTCTAGTTCTTTTATCTCCAAAACAACTCCTTTTTAGTGATGCCCTGACACAAATGCAATATCACAAAGCACAACATTTTTACTCTAATGGGTGAAAGGTGATTGTTGTGCATTGTAAAGATCAGTTACTCAATGGATGGAAGTGTGGGACCAACAATTGAAGAAGGGGCGCTAGATAATAATAGCATGGGTCTGTGCCTGGGGGTGGGATGGCACGTGAATACGCGAATACATAGTAATCCGAATCTGAACAGAGATCGACACTAGTGGGTTCTGCGGGAGTGTGCAGATATGAAGGAATGACTTTGATGTCAAAGGTTGTGAACTACAGATAGAGTAGGGAAAATGATTAAGCCTATTGAGGGATGATGTTATAGGCCATCACACTTAGTTATCCATTAAAGGCAGGAGATGTTTTTGCGAAGGTAAGCAAGTTTATTATAATTTTTCTCATCATTTCATAGTCCTCTCTTCCTCTAAATCTGTCTTTTTCTCCTAGCTATACTTTTCCATCATAGGCCATTCTAAGGGTTATCAAGCGAAGAAGAACAAAGGAACGAGCATCCACTTCAATCCGGATATCCACCCCGTGACAAGATCGCAATCCCAGATTCCTAACATCTTGGTATCAGAGACATTCGTCATGGATGTTGAATCGGATCAACTTAGATAAATCAAAGCAATCCTCACCAAAGTCATTGTATGCACGCCTATTGTATGCACAAGCGAAGCGAGGCATGTCGATGCCCTAGCCACATTGTATGCACGCCTGGATTCACTCTCAGTAGGGTCTTCGGTGCCAGAAGCAGGGGATCAGGTCAATCCCAGCAGATTGGCCGCACAATCTCGTTTGTAACAGGATTGCAAGCTGATTACTGGTAGTTACCACACCAGGCGGCTTGGCTGTTGGATGTGATGGGTTCATCAGAATCCTAATCACCCGTCGGCCACCACCGAACGTTTCAAGGGCGGAATCATGGAGCCATCTCCTTTGGGACATCAGCCACCAATCGAACGCATTGAGACACTCTGAATCACTGTGAGGGACAACATTTGAACCTCCTCGGAGATATACCTCCACCTAGAGGTGCTTCAGACAATGTTCAGTGTTATGTGAAGTTGGAATTCCCTTTGTTTGAAGGAAAACAAGATACCATGGAGTCAATGTGAACAGTTTTTTATCAATCGATAGACCACTAGGCAGACGGGATAAGTTTCGTCGCCTATCACTTAGTGAGTACAACCCAATTATGGTATGCACAACTCATGCAGGAATACCCGTACATGAACTGGGAAGACTTCAAACAATTTTTTTTAATTTGTACTTCGGACCATCATTGTGCAGCAATCCTTGGGCAAACTCATTCAACTGACACAAACGGGGCCAGTTGACGAGTACCTGGAAAAGGTCCAGACATTGTTAACTCGTGTTACTTCTATTAGGTTGGACCAACACGACTCAATCTTCACAACGACCCAATCTTCACGTCGAGCTTCAGAACCCTCCTGACTTGATTATCACCATGAGCTTCGAATTTGTGAGTGTCGACTACACTTGGACCACGACAATTATATCACCACAGAAATGATCGAGGGGAATCACTCCACTGGACTTGAAAAAAATCAACCCCCAATATCTATCGCTTATCACATACAGAAATGAATGAACGCAGAGCAAATGGCTTGTGTTTTAATTGCAATGAAAATTTTATACAAGCACAACGGTGCAAAAAGCTTTTCTGGTTAGAGATGGATGACCCAAATGATATGATCGAATTGTGTAAAGATCCAACAGAGTTCAGGACAAGTTCATTTTGGAGGAAGAGAGTGATGTTACAAGCCGTTGCGCCTAGTTATCATTTAAGTATTTTATTCACTATGACAGTAGTTTGTATTAATAGGGTGATTATTAAGTGATGGGAAATCGGAACCATTCATTTTATGCGGATCGACGATCATAGCAGTTTTTGTTCTTGTCATGTTTTCTTTCGAGTTGTAATTTTATGTATTTTTGAGTCGGGACGTTCGGCCAATCATAGCCGTTCGTTGCCCCCTAGGAATCTATAAATAGAGGGTGAGGGTCTCATTTTAGGGATTGAAGAATGGAGTATTGAAGCTCATTCTTTGGTCATTCGGTGCCGAAGCCGAGTTCCGGGTGCGAAGCCTTGGAATCCCCACCACCTTGCCGTCCACTACCATCATCCTCCACCACAAGCCGCCGACAGCCCTCCTCCTCCCAAAACAGCAATCTCCTCCCTCCTCCCAAAACAACCATCTCCTCCCTCCTCCCAAAACAGCCATCCTCATTCCTCCACAGAAAACAGCCCTCTTTTTCCCTCATTTCCGACTCCGGTGATCACCGGAGAACATCTCCGAACACTTCCGGTAATCCAACACGAACTCCCCTACAATTTCCCAATATTTTGTATTTTCCGGCGATCGCCGGAAAATCTCTCCGGCGACCACCACCACCTCCGGCATTCTCCCACCGGCCACCACCAGCCACCTCCAGCCGGCCACCTCCCCCACTATCCATAACTTCCATAACCACCCATTACCCCCACTACTTTCACTTCCTTTTATTTAGGAATCACTTCCTTTTATTTAGGAATCACTTCCTAAATTTAAGCCCCGCCATCTCCTAACTTCCCTCAAACCCACTCCCCCATAGCCGGCCTCTTTTAGCCCCACTTCCCCTCATTCTCACGTGAGAAATAACTCCCCACTTCCTCCACTTAATTACTCTCCCACCCCCCCCCCCTAACTGCTGGGCTGAAAGTTCCCCTCATTCTCACGTGGAATCCAGGTTGCTGGATCAACCAATTGCTGCCACCATCTGCAGCTTCCCCTCCCAATTAAATCCACCAACCAACCCCTCCCCCTGCCTTATCTTCCTCCCGTGGATCCTCCCCCCTCATTTCCCCTCAACCAACAAACCCTTGCCCGTTACCTTCATCCAGCAGCCCCAAGTTTGCCCCTACACCACCCAAAAAAAACTGTTGCTGCCAGGCCTTCCAAACAGCCCAGCATCATAGTCCAGGTTGCTGTCTTTTTCTCTGGACAGCCGCCTTCCTTCACGGATTGCTGAATGCTGCCTCCCTGTATCGTCCAAGTTGCTGTCCCAGTTTCTGGACAGCCACACACAGCATTTGAGTGCTGAAAACCTGTCCCGGCAGCCCTCCAAAAGTACCTCCAGCCCTCCCCTCTTTATAATCTTGGTAATCAAGGTTTGTGTGTTGATTCCTTTACCGTTGGGTCTTGTGTTTGTTCTCTACTAGAAGAGATAGTGGTTAATAAGTTTGCATTCAATTGTTTGTCTTTGTAATCTCCCATTAAAATAGTATTTGATTTTCTGGCACTCTTGCACTTATACGACTTCACGTGTTTACATATTTGAGAGCTTTAACTCTTTGTGGGCAATCAAATTAATATTGCTTTATAAATATTCATTGTTGCAAGTAAACCGTTGGATCTCATGTGTGGTTGCATATAGGAGTTCATTCATGTGTTTTCCCATCACATAGGACCGTCCTGCGTCATTGAGTCTTTAATATTTGGTTAAGTCTTGTGTAATGTAAGCCTATTTAAAGGCATGAGATGTTTCGGGGAAGATGAGCAAGTTTGAAATTTCTCATCTTTTCAAAGTTTTCTCTACCTCACAATTTCTCTTCAACTCTTGGCCAGGGTTTTCCATTATAATCCACTCCAAGGGTTACCATGGAAAGAAGAACAAAGGAAGGAGTGTCAACTTCGATCGGGTTCTCCACGGCCCCATGACAAGATCAATCCCGGGTTCCTAACAAATGACCAACCGTCGAGGATAATGTGGAGCCTTCTATGACTGCCTAGTACGGGACTGCTCAGTAGGTGTTGGGCACAAACAGTGTCAAATTTGACGGAAGTTTGGTGCCACATTCCACCAATGAGGTCCCTAAAATACAAGGCATACAAGATACATTTTGCACACAAGGTCTAAACAAACGGATAAAGTGCAGAGATACCCAAAATTAAAAGGCAAAACGCAAACATTAAATAAGATGGATTGTTGTAGGTTGGACGTCACGATTGCAGCCATAATACCATAACAAGCACCTTGTGAAACAAATCAAGAAGAAGATAATACTAACCAAGCTCCGTCCTTTGCTGATTTTGCCTCAAATTCTACTTCAACATTCTCCAAGGGACTTCTTCCTGCAATTTGTTGTAACAAATTCAACACGAGAAAACGAAGTAATATGGAGCAGTTAAACTCAAGAATTAAAACTCCTTGTTTGAGTAAACAAGAACTATTTTTTCCAGGACGGTAAGATAGCAAAACCTCAGAACTGGTATATGTGGCAACTCATGCTTTCGGTTCAACTTAGATATGTGAAGGGTTAATAAAGTTCAAATTTGATTTGGAATGAATTAACAAAGTTTTTGATGTTATACCACCTCATTACCTCCTTTTACTAGCAAAATAACCTGACGATAAACTTTTACAAATATATACAATACTGATTATGATCATTAAAAGGCTTGAATATACAACAAAATTATCTTTAGGATATGATGAACCCAGTGTCACCCACCCTTCTCCATACAATAGAGAAATTTAATGCAGAAATTCTCAAGGTTTAGGGGTTCAGAGGGGAATGCAACGCAGAACATACAATGATGTGCAATGTAGAAGAAAGTCAATGTAACAACAACAACAAAATTCAGATTTTTATTCGAAGATGACCAAAGCATGCAAAAGGACATGTAAAACTTAACCGATAAGTTGATGCAATCATCTTTCGCTGCTACTCCCAAGACCCCGCCTTACCTTCTACCTCTGGAAGACAAAAAAAGGAGGGTGTCTGATCTCTCTCCAAGCCCTAAAAGCTCTCTATATGAAAGATACTAGCTACAAGAGCTGGGCCTCAAGAATCCATATCCCAGTGCCTGTTGATGCCTAATATCTCGCTCAATGACAAATCCGTGTACCAACGCATGACGATGGACCGAGCGATCGTGTTTGAATACTGACTGAGCCAGCTTGTGTATTTTGGTTTATTTTCATGTTGTAACTAAACTGTGAAGGATCCACTTGCTTTAAGATTTAGCTTTTGTGAGAATTTGAAATATAAAATAATTATTATTCTCAAAAACTAAAAAATTATATAGGAACTCCCCTCTTTATATAGAGTAGAGGAGGAAGAATCTACATTTAAAGATGCGAGACTAAATAAAAGAAAGAGGAAAAATATACAATGAGCTCCCTTTTGGGCTTTTTACAAAATGAGTTTTAACATACTCCCTCAAGCTGGAGAATATATATCGAGCATTCTCAACTTAGTACAAATATTAGAAAAGGATGAAGAAATTAAATTGGTGAAAATGTTTGTGGCCCACGCTTGTCCGTGAGGAGTCGCCGCCGTGTGTGAGGAAGAAGGGATGACCGGCTCTTGGAGGTATTGCTGGTGAGGTAGTGTGCAATTGCTGCAAGGGGTGCGGACGTAGCAGAACTTAGAGGACTTGGATCAAAGGCAGACTGCCTTGGTGCGGCAAGGCTTCGATACGGCTTGGGGTTTCTCTCCGTTGGTGGCGGTGGGTTGGTCGTCGTCCGACGACGAAGATTTCTGGGTGAACCTTGTGCATTTGTTGTTCAACGGATTGCAGTAAGTACTTTTATTTCACAGCATGTGGAGGTATCTGATTCCACACGTGGTGCATTTTATCAAATCCTCTGTAGTTTTCTCATTTTGTATGTATTGCATTTTCTTGTGATATAAATTGTGTGGTTATGTCTCCGTGGTATTGTTGAGTGCATAATATTTACATATTGTCTTTTCTGTGTTCTTATTAGCATTGTGTGTTTGCAATTGCGCCTGTGGGAGCCGTTCTCGACCTCCTAATAAGTGGTATCAGAGAAAGTTTGTAGGTGACTGATTGGACGTTCCGGTTTAGGTTTGGTCAATGATGGGTAACGACATTGGTCCGCTCCCTACCTTCCCAGATCTGATTCGTCAATTAATCAGATCACTTAGAGGCACTGAGGGCAGCTATGGCAGGGAAGAATGCAACGTTAGCTAGATACTCTGTGGATAAATTTGACGGCAGCGAGAATTTCCTCCTATGGTAGATTTGGGTCAAGGACATGTTGGTTGAGCGGGGTTTGATGTGTGCGATGCGGGGGCGTAATTCATTGCCCATTCTGGTGAAGGATTCTGAGTGGCTTGACTTGGACGAGGGCGCCACCAGCGTCATCATGATGCGCGTCGACGATAAAGTGCTTTTCAACATTGGCTTCGAAGAGTCTGCAATCAAGCTTTCGAAGAAGCTTCAAGGACCGTACCTGAGCAAGACGTTAACCATGAGGTTGTTGTTGAAGCAGCAATTGTACGACCTGAAGTTGCAGGAGAGTGGTAACCTGCAGAAATACTTCAACGTGTTATTTCTTATTAAAGGATATGTCATAGTGATATTCTTGGTTAGCTTTACATTATTGGCCATTGGCACTGTTGGATTAAACCAGCAGTCCATGAAAATGTGGTCAATCTTACCACAAACCAACAATCAATTTTGTTGTACCTTTTCTTCTTGTTCACTTTCTGAATAGAGTGACTATGTTGTTGAACAGAAGAGCAATAGGTCGAATTACAATAGAAAGAAGATTTGTAAACAAAAGGACTGATTGTTCGAGTAGGAAGATTTCTGTTTTTCTCATTCCTTCTCTTCGAGAAGAAGAAAGATTTGAATGAAACAAATTGATCTTCATTTTGTTGTACTCAGCGAAGGAGCTGCCTAAGGATACTTTTGCGGATCCAAACTTCTTTGTTCTTTCTAAGTTTTCTTCTTGCATAGAAGATTGCAACTCTTGCAAAAATCGGGATTTTAGAGTAGGCGGCACCCCCTCTGAGTTTTGAGTAGGCGGAACCATTCTGTTTTGGTTCTTCTCCACATTTTGACCGACAGTAATTTTCCTATTCTTTTTTCAACTGATATGTTGATATAGAAAGATCTGTTGCTTCTTACCTCACTCTCGACGTCCTACAAGCATATGCAGACCACATATTGTATGGAAAGGATATAGTAGATCTAGAGCAGGTCACACCAGCATTGTCGTCCAGTCAGATGTTAGCGGACCCCACTCCTAAGGGTGAGCATCTGTTGGCTGTAGAAGGACGAGGGAGGCAACTCGGGAAGGGATTTGGTAGTGCATGGACCAGATCTGCATCAAGGAAGAAGGCAATGATGTGCTACCTGTTAGAACAAAAAAAAATCGATTCACAAAGGTTCCGACCAAACGGGTAACCAAAGGCTACTTGTCTAGTGGTCGACCCGAGCAAATTAAGACTAGACGGAACTGAAGAGCTAGAACTGTTCTCGGACTGCCTATAAATTGGACCTTGAACTGCAGCGAGGAGGTCCCGCCACGTACCCGGAAGTTTATAGGAACTACCCCTCCCAAGCCAAGGTTGAGCTCGGCACAAGAAGGCATGGACTGGTCGGAAGGGAACCTTGGGGGGGGGGGGGGGGGGGGGGGGGGGGGGGGGGGGGGGGGGGGGGGGGGGGGGTCAACATGTCTTCAACTTGTGTCTTGGGGTCCTATTTATAGGCAATCCAACGGGGGACATGATCCGCGAATAGTCGCCCTCGCCCCTTCGAGATAATGGGTTCCTGACACCCGGGCGACCAATTCTCTGGGGGCCTCCAGTGGAGGCGAGCTTATTGGGGTCACCTTAGGCGAGGTTGCCTATGTCGGGCTTATTATGGCGGGCGTGCTCACATCGGGGCCTCTGAGGAGAGAGCTCGTCGGTGTGCTGGGTTCCAGTGTGGCGGGGTCATACAGCAGATAAGTTTTGTCAAGGTGGCCTCTTTGGCGAGCTCGTAAGGTGCTGGCTGACGGATTTGGCGAGCTAAGCTTTTGTTTGGGCGAACTTGCTAGCAAGCTGATCTCTAGTCGGGGCGAGCTTTTGATAAGCCTCGCTTGTTAGTGGGCTTCACCCTTAGGTCGATGGTTAACCTTCTGAGATCCTGGGACTTGAGACCTGCGCCCACCTCGTCGAATACGGGCTGTACACAATCCCCACTCTTTGCGAGCTCTCCTGGAGCTCAAAAAGAACCATCCAACCCTTGTTCGGCGAGCTGGGAACTGCGGAGCTGAGCTTCCGAAAAGACACCTCGCCTACGGACAAGAAGGCGACCACCACGGCCGCCGAGGTGAGAGGATCTCCAGTGGTCGGGTCGAACCCCATTCTGGCCTACGAGGCCCGAGTTGTTGTCAATTTTCGCGCTTGCTGCGACACCATCCCTTCTCGCGACTAACATAGGCGCGCAAAGAAGAAAAGGTACAAGAGAAAGAAGGCGGTCGAGGCCAGGGCACCGAAGGCCCTAGGCACAGACGGGGCCGAGCTCCTGAGGGAGGAGGGTGAGCCCTCGGCAAAAAAGGTTGCGCTTTCCGCCACCCCAGACCCACTCCCGGACCCACATGCTGACGAGGTGAGATTAAGTTCACATTTGGCTTGTCGCAATCTAGAATGCCCTCGCTTCTAACCTCTTTAACTGATTTGTTCTTTCAGGGTGCTTTTGGGTCCATCACGGACCTGACCTTGGACGACTACCACATCTCCACCCCCTCGGGGGGAAGGAACGACGAGGTTCCACTGACCGAGGTGAAGTCTGACCTCGTCGTCTCACCTGGTGAGTAGGACTTTATCCACATATGCGAAGAAATATTTTTACCATATTTAGAACTGAATTGTACATAGTGCGTGTCTCTGGCGAGCCTTCGAAGACTTCGTCGTTACCTGAGGAGACTACTCCCGCGACCCTGCCAGACGCGAGTCTACCCACTCCTCGCTTAATAAAGAAATTTTACGACACCGTGGCTCCGCCCGTGGTGAGCCGGCAACGATCTCATGGGTCGCTCGGTCTGTCATGCATGTGACGAACATCGTCGTCGCGTCCTCAAACGCTCCTACAACGACTGAGGTGTGCTTGCCATCCGCTCCTCGTGGCTTGCCTCCGGTGGGAACTCCTCGGCTATTGAAGTCGAGCCCTAGATCGATATCGCGGCCGACGTCTTCCCAAGTTCCTGATATTGCGCCTGCCGCCAAATCCTCGTCCCGCGGGAAGGGTTCTGAGGTGGTACCGCACCCGGAGAGCGGCGAGTCCAGCGAGCTTCGCCTCTACCGTGATTCGCGAGGACACCACCATGGACGCGAGGACAGAAGACCTAGCTACCGCTCTCCTCGCGCACACTGGGAGAGCTCGCATCACCGTCGCGATAAGGTTTTCCTCGCCTATATTCATTTTGTCAAGTGGGTATGGCTCAGAAAATGGATTTGATAAACGCTACCCCGTGCAGGTCCGCCTTCTTCTGTGGAGTCGCCTCATAGCCGCCCAGCTTCGCCAGCTAGCTCTGACTCGCCTCGCATGATAAGAAGTTGAAGTCATTGGTCGCGACCGAGCTTAACCGCCGACTGACGGCGGTGGAGTCTCAAATATCCCTCATGGAGGAGATCTCACCTCGGCTCGAAAGTTTCGAGCACTGGTATTCTGATATTCAGGGCTTGGAGTTGTGGATGGACGAGGTGGAGCACAATGCGAAGCAGCTGGAGAGTGGCGCCCAGAACCCTCCCAGGAGCGAGAGCTTCCCTGGGGACGTGACGAGGATGACTGGCCACATTCGGAGAACTGAAGAGGTCATCCGCCATCATACGGACGGCCTTCACAAGTCCCAGGAGGTGATGAGGTCCGCGCGCGAGGCCGTCTAGTGGGTTGGACATGTAACTACCTCGCAGCCTCGCGACCCCCTCCACGGGGACTGAAGAGCTCGCTCTCCCATTTATTTAATTTGTTATATCTGTAAAACCATGTAGTTGCGAACTGATCTGCTCCTGATGTATTGAATATTTTGTCTTGAGATGTCGTGTTTGCACATGTTTTTTTCTTACATGTGTCATGGCCTCGCCAATTGGTCGGGCTCTCACAAGCCGGTGGGGCAGGTTGATCACTCAGGAGGCGGGTAAAAAAGTTGTGTTGAAAAGCCCCTGAGAAGGTTCCGCTGATCAGGCTCTCACAAGCAGGTAGGGCAGGTTGATCACTCAGGAGGCGGGTAAAGAAGTTGTGTTGGAAAGCCCCTGAGAAGATTCCATTGACCGGGCTCTCACAAGCCAGCAGGGCAGGTTGATCACTCAAGAGGCAGGTAAAGAAATTATTTTGGAAAGCCCCTGAGAAGGTTCAGCTGACTGGGCTCTCACAAGTCGGCGGGGCAGGTTGATCACTCAGAAGGTAGGTAAAGAAGTTGTGATTGGAAACCCCCTGAGAAAGTTCTGCTGACCGGACTCTCACTAGCCGACAGGGCAGGTTGATCACTCAGGAGGCGGGTAAAGAAATTATTTTGGACATCCCCTGAGAAGGTTCCGCTGAACGGGCTCTCACAAGCCGGCAGGGCAGGTTGATCACTCAGGAGGCAGGTAAATAAGTTAAATGGAAAGCCCCTGAGAAGGTTCCACTGACCGGGCTCTAGCCGGCAGGGTAGGTTGATCACTCAGGAAGCAGGTAAAGAAATTATTTTGGAAAGCCCCTGAGAAGGTTCCGCTGACCGGGCTCTCACAAGCCGCCAGGGCAGGTTGATAACTCGGGTGGCAGGTGGGAAGGAAACACTTTTGAAGGGTGCCCCTAAAGATGGTGGATTCGGTGGGAAAAAGGATAGGTGATGGAGAGGCCCTTGAAGAGGACCGATATCGAAACCATGGATGCACGAACGAGAGAAAATGACAAAAAAGGAAATCATGAAAACCTAAGTCAGAACAGGTATAGGGTGCGAGCACGGTTGGTCTCGCCCCGGCCATCCACACACATCAATCGGCACCTGAGTCGCAATGGTCTCGCGAAGTACGCGGCCCGCGACGTGGGCGAGCAGGAAAAAATACTCCCTCCCCACGCGAGCGAGTACGAATATTCAGGCTCAAGTACTCGCCGGATTGAGGGGTGCTATTGGTGTTGAAGTGTTCGTCGCGCTAACACTCCATAAACGGGACGATTACGTGGGTACCATCGACATCTCGCGGACTCAACGACAAGCACACTCGCTGACTCCTGAACGTTGAGCTAGCTCTAAGCGCGGTCATTTCGTCAAGAGGTGTGGGTGCGTTGGGGTCGCCAGTCCTAGTTCTCGCAAGCTAAGGCGGGGTGAGTCAGGCGTCTCGGCAAAGGATTGGTCCCTAGGGCAGGTATTCGGCGAGCTCAGGAAGTAAGGCGAGTTGCCAAGAGAAACATATAAAAAAGGGGGAGGGGATGGAAACAAAAAAGACAATTTTCATTGATGAATCATTATGGTTACAAGTTCGGGGGCCTTGCCCCTACATGGCAAAAAATATATTGAAAGAAAAAATAATAATAGTAAAGCCCTAAACTAAGAGGTCGGCGGGTCCGCGTGGGATAGGCCTTGCACGTCGTATTCATCTTCGGCAGGCGAGTAGGCATGCGAGTCGGAAGGCGAACACTCTGGGGGCTCGGGAAGGATAAGCGTCGGGATCAGCATCACTGGAGAGACTAGGCGTGCAAATTTGGCCCGGGCCCGGTTGCCCGGCCGGGTCTGAGCCCGGTTAAGCCCGGGTCTGGTTAGGCCCAGGCAGACCTGGGCCAGGCCTAAGGGGGCTCACCAGGCCCCCTTATTTGGCCAGGGCCCGGCCTGGTGCCCGGCCTGGTGCCCGGCCCGGACCAGGCCCAGGCCTGCCTGGGCCCAAAAGTCGTTTTGTTGGGCGCTGCCACTGCCCAGCATTAAATTGTTGGGCGTGGCAACGCCCAGCAATTAATGGTGATATCAGCATTATATATCAGCATTTAATGCTGATATATAATGCTGATATCAGCATTTAATGCTGATTATCAACATTAAAATGCTGATTATCAGCATTAAAATGCTGATTATCAGCATTTTGGGCCTGCCTGAGCCTAGTTTGGTAGGCTCAGGCAGGCCCTTTTATTTTGAAGAGGCCCGGGCTCGGCCTGGGCCCGGTTTAAGCAGGGCCCGGCCTGGGCCTGACAGCAAAAAAGCCCGGGCCCAGGGGGCCCGAGCCCGGCCTGGGCCCGCGGGGCCTTTTTTGCACGCCTGGGAGAGACGTCCTCCCACCCCGCCTGCAAAGCGTCGAGGTTGTGCAGCACCGCGAGCGTGGTCTCGGTGGACTGGACGACCAGGATCCTCCGGGTAGCCTCGACCTCGCACGGCGTGAAGTAAAACAGCTTCGCGCCTTTGGAGGTGGACTCGCCGCGCTCCGCCACTGGCATCTTAGCAGGGGCACTGGCGGGTTGCGACTTGAGGGTTTCCACCTCCGCCTCCAGCTCGTCGATGCGCGCCACCATTCGGGCCACCGTCTCGGCATCCTGCAATAAAATCACATGAGATGGGTGAACAGACAAGAACGAAAATTCATCAAAAGAAATAGAACTCGCCACACCCCTGGAGGCCTTCTCAAAGAACCTCTCGGCGACTCCAAACCGCATCTCCAGGTCTTGGGCTCGCTTCTCTATTAGTTTCCTCTTGCCTCGGCAGCGAAGTACTTTTAGTTGAAGCTTAAGTCAGAGCGCAACGCCTTATGAGAGAGCTCAGCGGCGCGCAGCTGGGCCCGCGAGCTCTCATACGCGAGATCGCGCAGAGTCGCCTTCTCAGCGGTGTCCTCTCTCCCATACAGCCCATAGGTAAGGGCATAGGCGCTCTCGCCGGTTTGGCCGCGCTCAACCCAGGAGGGAAGGAGGGAGGAGGCAGAGACCCTATCGGTCGCGTCTGACCGCGCGAGCAGAAAGCCTCTTGCGCTGTCATGGGGCCTCTGCCCCAAACCAAAATTTGGGTGCGGGTCAGGCATCTCTGCGCCACTCGCCCCTGCAGCATCCCTGGCCGGGGGCTCAGAGCCGCTCGGCGTGGCGGCCTTATTCTTCGCCACGGTCTTCTTCAGTCTCTTACGCGAGTCGACGGGAGGGGAGGGGTCAAGGTCCACCACGGGCCTCTTCCCCTTGTTGCTGTTGGGCGCGGCCCTGCCCAGAACGGTGGCGCGGGCTTCCGCGACAGCCTTCACGAGGTCTAGCAAAGAGGTCAGCCTAGTCCCACCCGCATGAGGCGGGTTCACAGGGATTTGGCACTCGCCTGCAGCAAGAGTAAAAAACAAGAAAAAACCCTTAGAGGGAGCAAGTTAAAGGAGTAGCGAGGTTATGCGAGTAGTAGCATACCTTCCCCTGGCAATACAGGGGGGAGCGAATCGAGGCGACGCCGCAGGTAAGCGATCTCGAAGTTCTTTTCGTGGAAGAACTTGTTAAACTTCGCCGCCTCGCCGTCCACGCGAGGGGCACGGTAAACCGATTCGGTATTTTGGATTGACGGGTACAGGATGTTGCTGAAATCCCCCTTGACGAAGAGGAACCTGTCGTTCCAGTGGTGAACTTTGTTGGAGGTCTTGCAGACCTTGAGTTGCGAGCCGGTCAAATAGGCGACTCCATTTGGGGTCGTCCGGTAGATGAAGAATTTGCGAAAGACGCCGAGGTTGAACTCTATCCTCTCCTCGGACAGATAGCACGCGAACGTGACTAACATGGCTATCGCGTTCGTGTTGATCTGCGCGGGCACCGTCCCCTAAGTATTTGAGGAATTGCTTTACCTCCGGCCACAAGGGGAGGCGGAGCCCAACGTCGAAGTGGGGGAGGGGGAAGGCGAGCTCGTCTGGAAGAAATGTGTTGATGGCCTCACCTTCCCTTGAGCAGCGAACATAATAGCCCTCCGGCAGGAAGGCGGCCTCGAAGGCGGGATGATCCTCCTCCAGTACTTTCCCTTCGTGGAAGCAGTGATCAGTGAAGTTGGTGATACAAATCCCTCGCCCATCAGCAGACTCAACATCGTCGGCCATTGCGACTAGGGTTGGCGAGTGGAAGAGGCGTGTGAAAGAAAAGAGAGAAGCGGCAGGGGGTGCAATTAATGTGGTAGGTAGAAAGAAAAAAGGGGTATTTATATAAAAACCAGGGGAGGGGGATCGCGACCGTTGACGCGACCCACTCGCTCCCAGCCCACTCACCCCTACCTATATACGAAGTCTCATCGGCTCGCCCCTAAAAGGCGAGCGAGAACACCCCTACCGCTCGACTAGACATAAAAAATGAGAGCAATAAAATACAACATGTGAGCCATATCAGAGGAAAGCATAAATCCCCGCGAGGCGAGGTTAAGAACAGCAGGAAATAATAGTACATTGTTCGGTGCGAGAAAATAGAAGAAAATAATCACATTTTCAAGGAAAAAATAAAAATGCGAGCGGGATCACAGGGGGTGCCGCCTCCAAAAACCCCGACCTCGCGTTCGCACCCGTAGGCCTCACCTGGCGCGGGCGGACTTGCGGATCGCAGCGATTTCCTGCTGCATCAATAGCATGTAGTGTTCGAGTCGCTTGAGGTGACTCTCTGTTAGCGTTGTATCCCCCCCCCCCCTCGCGTTCTGCTGCATCTCTTCCGCGAGCAAGACGCAGTCCCCCTCCAAGGCGTCCATTCGCCGCTCCAGGGCAAGGATGCAAGGAAAGGGGTCGTTCTCGGCCAAAGCCCTGTCCTCCTGGAGCTCGTGAAGCATACCCATATTTCTGCAGCACCACCGTCATTCAGTTTTTCATCTCGACAGCATCAGAGGGGTCGCCCAAGTACTCGCCAATCATGGAAGGGGAAGGCGGCGCCGAGTAGTTTCCTGCATCATTTGACTCGTCAGCAATCGAGATGTCAGGATCTGAGAGTGGAGGCGAAATGTTAGCAAGAAATTAGAAGCTAAAAAAAGAAGGGGCGAATACATTCCCTTACCATGCGAAGTCCTGATACCCTTCTCCTCGCAATGGGGAGAGGGCTCGCCTCGACGGCTCAGGGGCATCCTCGGCGTTCCGCCAAAGGCGAGGGAGGTGGGAAGTACCAGGGACTTTCCCCGCGGCAGAGGCTCGGTAAGGACCTGCACTGCGGTGACCACGGCGGGGCCAGGAGTATTGCTCGTCGGGGCGATAGCGGTGTTGGGGAGCTCCTCGGCCGGGTCGCGAGCGGGCGACCTCAGCCACGGGGGGTCGGGGCAAGATCGATATAAGTGGGCAGTGCAAAAGTGAACACGTGGTTAGTTATTCATAATGCGCGAGTCTAGAAAGAGGAGAGAAATGGTCTCATACCAGGAATTTGAAGGTGGGTATCAGGGTTCGACTGAGTGCTCGCTCCCTCCTGCTCGTCGTCTCCTTGTCCCCTCACATCGTCCACGACAGCGAGGTGGGGCTGTGAGGTCTAAGGTTTGAAACAGACGTTATAAGAAAGTTTGTAAGCAAGCTCAAGGAGGGGGAATCGTACCTCATCGGATGCCTCGAAGCCCAGGCTAAAACTGGGTTGTTGTTGCAGTCTTGACAGAGTCGCCGCCCCTCCTAGAGACTCGCGCCGCACCTTCTTGGCGACCCATTTCCTACTCGCCTCGGTGGCGTGCACAAGGTCTGCTCGGAGATGATGGCTAGCAGCCCAGAAGAAGCCGCCTCGTTCTTTTCCTTAAGGGCATCAAGGCGAGCTAGGATGTCCTTGGAAGGCGGCATGATAGAGACTAGCCGATGAGAAGTGAGGGGAGGAGGTGGAGGGAGCTCCTCCATCCTTGGGATGGCATCCCCCCTGGGTATATATAACCCCTGGTGGGTCCCACCGAAAGATTCTCTCTGACATCAAGGTACTCGTCAAACGCTCGAGGTTGAACTATCTTTTCGAGCTTGAGGCAACATCGCAAAGAGCGGGGATTGTGTACATCCCCGGGTTTGTCGAGTGGACCCAGTAAGGTCAGTAGGTAGAAGGGGCAAGACTCACCTCTAGCCGATCGGCTAGATTTTTAGTCGATAAGCGAGTCGACTCGCCTCTAGCCGAAAAGCGAGTCGACTCGCCTCTAGCCGATATGCGAGTGCAAGTTCGGTAGCTAGTGCCAGTCTCTGGTTCGGGACGAGCGGCGAGCACCCAGTCACATCGAGTACTCGCCACCCCTAGGCAAGCATGCCTCAAGTGGCGTGGACTCGCCCCTAGGGGGTACCTCTTTTTTCCAGGAAATCTCATTTTGGCATGCACTTAGCCTTTCCAAACAGCGGGATTCCGTTGTTGGCAGACCAATTTTGGTTGTGTTTAGTAAAACCAAAAGGCGGGATTCAACTATCCGCAGACCGTTTTCAAAAAACTATAAATAGACCCCCAAGGGCACCTTTGGAGGGAGGAGCTTCTTGGCATTCTCTCTCCTTAGGCTATTTCTGGTTGGGAGAGCTCTAGCCCTATGTTTGTCGTGGTTTCCGGGGCCGACAGTCTGGTGTTCTCCAGTGCCCTCCAGGGTGCCCAGCTCAGCATTGGCTTGGGAGGGGAAGTTCTCTTTTTTGATCTTCCGGTAGTGGTGGGACCTCGCTGCAGCTCGCGGGGTTTGTTTTTAGTTTTCCACCCGGAGGTTCTTTGCTCTGAGTGTCTAGCCTAGTGTTCTTACTCAGGAGAAGTAAAAACAAGCTACATCAGTCTGAACTCCTCTTGAACTGTGGTTTCCGGGTTCAACACTTGTGCATCCGTTGTTCAATGGATTGCAGTAAGTACTTCTATTTCTCAGCTTGTGGAGGTGTCTATTTCTCAGCTTGTGGAGGTGTCTAATTCTATACGTGGTGCATTTTATCGGATCATTTGTAGTTCTCATGTATGTACTGCATTTTATTTTGATATGCATTGTGTGGTTGTGTCTCGGTGTGATTGTTGAGTGCTTAATATTTATATATTATTTTTCATGTGTTCTTGTTAGCTAAGTGTGTTTGCAGTTACGCCTACGAAGATCCATTATCAGCCCCCTAACAAGGAGGAGAGAAAGATATCTTGATTTTTTTCTTTCTTTTTTTCTTTTGTGGAGGGGATATAATTTTGGGGTCGTAACTAATTAGAACTACAAATTATTTAATTACTCAAAGTTAGAATTTAGAAAGCATGTTTCTACTGTGTAAATTTATATGAATTTATATTATCTAAATGAAGGAACTGAAACAATCACTTTTTGTAATATAGTACTTAGCCATAAGTAACCAAAGAAGCTGAATTCCCTTTTGGTGTCTATCTGCATGAAAACATACAAAAATGGGAAATTCAATTTTGCCCTTTGCGTTGAGTAATGAGATAGTGACAACATCCGGAAATTCACTTGAGAAAGTAGGATTGTCTAGTGCATGGCCAAAGAGGGAGAGGGAGCGGTGGAGAGGATGGCGATTAGAAAGTCATTCCAAGTGGTGGCATTTCATGCGCATGTACAGATTAAAACATCACTTTAAATAATGTCAATAATGTTCTACAAGAACCAAACGGCGAATAGAGGTTGCAAGAACCTTGAGGAACAGAAACAGGAGGAGACACGTTTCTAAATTGAGCAGCATCATCTCGAGGAATGGGAGAGATGCTTAGCTTTGCTGGCTCCTTAACTTTAGTCCTGTGGGAATATCTCCTATTCTGGAACCAATTCAAAACCTGCAGCAAGCTTGAATTGGTGAAACACTATTTCGAAAGTTCTATCAGTAAATACCGATTTAAGATAAGCTTCTAACCTGTTTAGGCTGCACAACAACTTTTCCTGCTCGATCTTTGGATGCACTTTAAGAAGATATATTGTTGGTGCTCATGCAATAATAAATAAGACGCTAGAAATGATGAAGTTTAAATTTCAATAAATAAGTACTCGTTATCACCTGAACTTCTGTGCAAACGCACAAATTGTCTCACGAGGAGGGACTGAATAATTGAATTTACTTATTTCTTGCAAGCATGATTCCATCTCCATCACCTAAGAGAATAGTCCATAATCAACATAACAGCTTTCTTTAACAACGGGCACATAACCACCGCAAAATAGAACATAAAGAAACTGTAACAAAACTAAAAAACATACAAAACATGCAAAAATGTCCTACACCGAACAAACTAAAGAAATGCAATTACAACAATAATTGCATTTAAAAGAAGGGAAACAAAGTAAACACAATTACGATGGATTAGAATATCAAATTTTTGCTATTATATTTGTAGCATAATTCATAATTTTCCATAGAATAACGTTCATCATATCTCATGTACATGTATTCTATTCAATGCTCTTCTAGAGTCATCAATACTAGTCAACTCTTTCAATTCAACGCCGTATCATAATTGTCGCCCCCCTGCCTCTCTTGTTGAGGTCGCTGACTCATAAACGCTCGCTCGTGGTCTCCTTATTTTCTCGTTGTGAATGGTAGTTGGTACGCACCAAAATATATTGTACTAATAATAGCAGATACACTAGCGAGGTATACTGGCGCCAAAGCTCGTGAGGGTTGGTTCTCCAAAAGAGTCCTCTCCAAGAGAGATTTTAAACCAAGACTCCATGATGAGATAATAAGACTTCACAACCCTCCTTATATAGAAGAGGAGACTACTAGTTATCATATTGACCCAATACATAATAATACTACTACACTAGATGGGGATGATCATCAGAATGCGTATTCAAAATTGACCATGTCATCAAGGTTGAGTAGTGGTGGTGGCATTTCCGAGCACCACGGCCTCAAAATCATCAATGGCAATGTCTTCGTCTTCAGCCACGAGCAGCAAACACAGTTTTTTATGGGGACATTTGTGAAGAGGGGAGTGGGGTGTTTGCATCAAAAACAAAAGCTTAGGCGGCGGAGGTCGACGTAATCTTGGTGGGAGAGACGGTGTGGTAGAGGATTTGTCTTTGGTGATGGAATTGGAGGCAGGGGCTGGAGAAGGGACATCGACGGAATCTGCTGCAGGGAGCTTCGTTGGCTGGGAAAGTGATGGTTGCCTGCTTGGGTAGTCTAGCGTGCAGCCACAACTGGAATATCATCATGTTGTAGTGATTGGGGGTCCGGGTGTCGTCATAAATTCTTCTTGCACAAAGCGATCCTGTTGGATGACCATGGTAAGCATGGGTGGGTTCACAGTGCGCAGGAAATCATGAATGTGTGGTTGCAAGCCATGAATGAAGTACCTGAGGTAATGAGTCATTGATACGCTCACGGCATTATGTGCTAAAAAAGGGCAGCCCAGTGCACAAAGCATCCCTGCGCAACGAGGGTCCGGGGAAGGGTCCCACCACAAGGGTGAAATGTAGGAAAACCATACCCTGCAGTTTTGCAAGAGGCTGCTTCCAGGACTCGAACCCGTGACCTCAAGGTCGCACGGCAACACCTTAACCGGTGCGCCAAGGCTCCCCTTCGCGGCACTATGTGCGAACTCCACAAAATCATCGAAGTAAGCATCTACCGAGTCGACTTGTTGAACAACGCGGAGACACTCGAAAGCGTTCTGTTAAGGACCTACTTGGAGCGGAGGCCGGAGGCGGAGGTGACGGTGGTGGAGGATACTGTGGAGCCCATGACCGCGGCTGCCTAATGCGGGGTTGCCCGTTGGAGGAAAGAGCCGCCAAAATCTCACTAAATAGAAGGGAAATTTGATTACTTCTTGCTTGCCCCTTAAAACCATACATATGCCATTTATATAGGCTTACAACTTAATAAAAGACAACACTAATAAAGGCAAAGACAAACAATAATAAAGACACCTAATTACTAGACCCGGTGCTCGAAGCATGCAGCCCACAAAGACAAACAATAATAAAGACACCTAATTACTAGACCCGGTGCTCGAAGCATGCAGCCCATAACATCTCTCCCGCCGTTCAAAACGAGCATGACCACAAGCTCAAGGGGAGTTGATAATGATGCGAGTTTCATCTGACGCCCTCCTCGTCAAAGTCTTCAACGTGCAGATAGAAAAGTTTTTTGCACCTGTGTCCGCGAGTGTACTGCTCGTCGTAGTTATAACATAATCCATGAGCGCGACGTTCCAACATCTCGGCCCGAGATAATCGGCGGACCGGTGGGGTTGGAGGACCTTCGAGACGGCCTTGTTGAATGTTGTTGTTGGGGAGCAGGTATGCCTCTTGTGTCAGCTGGAGGCGACGGTCGCAGAGCCTGGGCAGACTCATAGCAGTCACTAAATCTGGAGGGGCCTCAAATTCGACATCTAGTCGTAGGCGGTCGCAGAGTCCAGCGGTGAAAATGGCGATTTGCATTTCCTGGGTAAGGGTAACATGCGCCAAAAGAAGCTGAAATTGTTCCAGGTACTCGTCCACGGACCCCGTATGTCGTAAAGAAGTGAGTTCGTCGAGGGGGTTGCTGCGGATAGGAGGACCGAAGCGCAAGTTGCAGTACCGTTTGAAGTCTGCCCACATCAGGTTCGGCTGGTCGATGAGGAGACGAGAAACCCACAATAGAGCGGAGTCAAGCATGTGAAAGGATGCTAAGTGAAGGCGTTCTGCTGCCGGAATTTGTTGGTGGACGAAAAATTGCTCGCACCTGGTGAGCCATCCCAAGGGGTCAGTTTTTTCATCATAGGTGGGAAATTCCAGCCGGTTATGATGCGGAAGAATAGCAGTGTTCGGACGTACAAGTGTCGGTGGTTGTGGCTCGTGGCGGATGAGCGGCGGGAGCGGGACTTGACTGCTACTGGCGTGCTCCAGGGGTGGAGTGGTAACAACGGGCGGTGCGGTTGTGAGTTCATTAAGCTTCGTGGTGAGGGTTGTCATGTCGTCCCGATGACGTACTTCTACTTCCTGAAGGCGTGCATCTATGGCAGATATAACGGAGTGGAGCCGGTTCATGGCCTCCAAGAAATTATGGGAGTCTTCCATATGATGAGCGGAGCGAGAGGAGCGGGTGATTGGACGGTCTGATTGCGTCGCGTCGGATGATTGAGATTGACCGCGAGAGCCGCGTCGGCGCCCAATGGTTTTAATAAAAAAGGCGGTAACAATAAATAAAGGGTCCCTAAATAATTAGAAGTTGTTGGGGAGAGTTAGAGGCGTGGGTTGTTGTTCTCGATGAGAGGCGGTAATAATAAATAACGGAGTGGTAATAAATTAGGCAGCCGAGGGGACACTGCAGGGGGCTCGATAAGGACAGGGGCGCGTGCACTAATTAATTGCAGGAGCGGGAACGTCGGGCGGCGCGAGAAAGGGCGCAAGCGCTTGAAGAGGATGTGCGGGGTGACGAAGCGGGAGGTGGATGTCGAGCGGATGTACGGGCTTGCTGAGGTTGGACGAGCGTCCGGCGTCGTTGGTGAGGTGACGGAGGATCCCTCTGGTGTCGTGGAGAAAACGAGCGCTGGAACGGAGATGGGAGAAAGCAGGGCAGCGGAGGGTCGAGGCAGCGGCGGCTGTTGAGGGAGAGAGATTGACAGTGAGGTGCAGTGGCGGTTGACGGCTGGAGAATCTCACATCGTGAGGGGGCTGTTGAAGACGACAGTGGAGGCTTGCGTTGGTTTGTCGGTGCTGGAAAAGAAAATGAGTGGTCGACGAAGGGGAGGAGAAGATCATCTGATACAAAGTTGTTAAGGACCTACTTGGAGCGGAGGCCGGAGGTGACGGTGGTGGAGGATACTATGGAGCCCGTGACCGCGGCTGCCTAATGCGGGGTTGCTCGTTGGAGGAGAGAGCCACCAAAATCTCACTCAATAGAAGGGAAATTTGATTACTTCTTGCTTGCCCCTTAAAACCATACATATGCCCTTTATATAGGCTTACAACTTAATAAAAGACAACACTAATAAAGACAAAGACAAACAATAATAAAGACACCTAATTACTAGACCCGGTGCTCGAAGCATGCAGCCCACAAAGACAAACAATAATAAAGACACCTAATTACTAGACCCGGTGCTCGAAGCATGCAGCCCATAACACGTTCCTAGGGCGACGAATCTCATAGTGCGGGATGAGTTCCCCCTTGACCATGGCACACGTCATGTGCCGCGTTGATTGGCGAAGCGATCGCATCCAATGAAGGGCGAGACCTTCCGTGTAAATCATCGTGAGGGGAACTTTGTTGGCATTCGAAGTAAGTTATAACTCAAACGATTGGTTTGCGCACGGGCGATCTAGCCAAACGGGTCTGACCGTCGAACAGGGGCATCTTTACCAATATGGATGCAATGTGCAGGGGAATCAAAGGTGGGGGAGCTCCAACATAGGGATCGATCGAGCTGTCGATGCCAAAGGGCGTGATCTTAGTGGTCGGAGAAGGAGGAGTGCGGTCAATGGTCGAGTGTCTTGAAAAAAGATCTAGAGGATGTCAATTAAGGCAAATTCCACCACATTCATGCGTGAGGAAAGATTGCCCAAATACCCCTACCCCCCCCCCCCCCCCCCCTTGTCAAGACAATCTGACGGCGCGCGTCAATGGGCTGCACCCAAGCAAGAGGAAGGCATTCGTGGAAAACAACATCAAAAAAGACCTTCAAACTTGTCGCAAGCCCTTTTGGGAGAGCGAAGCCCCTAGCGGTTGTGTAGGGAAGGAAGTGGCACTATATTCGTTGATCGAGGACGGCGGAAGATGCTTGATGCGGTATCTAAGCGCCGAAGGCGATGACATGCAATTTGTGTGTCGTCACGGTCGAGATGGAGAAGAAGTTTGACGTCGATTGAGTAAGGTAGGTTCGCATGCGGTATTCTTGGTCATCGAAAGGGAGGCGAGACAGAGAAACATGAGGAGCGAAGAACTGGGAAGCAAGCGTCAGTGAGGCAAGATGGGGGGAATTGGGTAAGCGTAGTGTTTCGTAGACAGACGCATGTAAGCAATGAGCAATTTCTCAGTCACTAGAAGAGAGCAAAGTGTGCAGCGAGTGAGATCGGACACTGAGGTCGGGAAGTGAGCAGGTCGGCCTTCTTCTTGACTGAACCCTAGATGATTTTAGCGGCCCCTAGGGTTAGGCGGGGAAATGTGGCAGGTCAGACCACGTTGGTACGCACCAAAATATAATAATAGATAGATATACCCAAGAGGTATATTCTCGTCAAAGCTTCTGATGATGGGTCAAGGAGTCCTCTCCAATAGAGATATCCTAAATCAAGACATTCAAGAGAAGATAATAAGACTTCACACCCCTCGTATAGAAGATGAGACTACTAATTACCATATTGCTTTAATACATTATAATATTGCTAAACTAGCTGGTGATGGTAATCCGAAATCCGAATACGTATCATAATAGTTGCAGTGTCACATGTAGTATTCAACACCGTCATTGAGTTGCGGTCGAAGCAGCCCCATCTTCTTTACATCATGAACAACAAAAAGAGTTCAACATCGTGAGCACTCCGGCCATTCCTCTCTTGAAAGTCCTCCCTTCTACTACCCGCGGTAGCAGCCCTCTTCTAGTCTCAGAGTCGTAACTGCGATCCACGACACCCACCCCATAAGTCATAAACATCCCGACCCTCTCCTCTGCAAGCCCTAAACTGCTCACCTTTCTAGGAGTCTGCGGATCAAAATATCAAATGAATTATCCACAGTTCACAAACAGTCATTTCAAAATAGTAGCCTCTCTTCTATTAACTCACATACTAGCCATCCCTTAAATACTTCCCTTCTGTAGCCTATCTTTCGATCCTTCCCTTATCTCTCGATCCTTCTCTTATACCATTTGTGAATCAAAGGGTTTTAGATATAAGCTTCAATCTCAGGCTCGACCGAGTTGTTCACAATCATCTAAGCAACTCATGAAATCTACGGCAACTAAGATCCTACCTAGCAAGTCCCCACAACCACCAATCTTTCATATGATCTGTCATATTGATAATGACCTACATTCCATCATTTCATAGTTGTGGTGATCGTAGAAGGATTTGTCAAAGTTGTGTTGTTGTGCTACAGTAGTCTCATAGTACTGATTATGGAGGCAACATCAAGTACTGCCCCTACCTATGAGATGTCCTATAAAACGTCTTGGTCATCCTTCTTTTATGCATGAAGCATCTATGATTAAAGATTCACCCACCCCTGCATCTGCATCGCATATTTTTGCATCAAGCTTCTATTATTACGTTTACTTCAACTATTTCATGATCTTGTTTACATCATATAGTGTTTCTCACGGAAAAACACCATGTCATCGCAAATTAGTGGTAGTTCAAAATTATTAACTCATCTGTCAAATACCAAAAAAACTTATATGATACCAAAAGATGAAAGTTGTTGTGAATCCGCTTCACCAAGTGTCAAGACTATTGATTCTCCATGATGCAATCACTTACATACCAGGTTCCCGTCACTCCCTGCCCTGCGGCGCTCACTGTAAAATTGTTGTCGACTAATCACTCTCTTGTTGAGTGCTCTACTCGTCTGTAGAGTACTCACCTGACCAAGTATTGTACTAGCATGACAAATACTCTACTCACTGGTCGAGTACACTGTTGAGTACTATATTATAAATAACATTTTTTATTAATTTTAATTATTGAAATACTCTTATGTAATATATTCCTTATAAATAGAATACCTTCATTAGTCAAAAAGTAAGAGATTTGGAATTTCTAAACGTTAATCTCCTTTCTTCATTGCCATTAATGGACTTTTATCTTCATCGAAAGAGATTGTATCATTAGTCTGGCATGCAGGTTGTCTCCCATCAACAATGGCAGGTAGATTTAAGTTCAAAAGGCTTGAAGATGCACTAAGCACACCTCCATGCAAACTCGCTCGAGCAATCTGTCATTTCCACCCTTGTTGCCAGCATCATCACCATCAGCAGCTAAACCAGCGATCTAACCACCAAGTATGAACAAATTTCTTCCACTCTCGACATTGTACTCCAAATCACTCACCCTCGAGGGACGCAACCCACATACTCCAACCACATCGCAGTCACTAAGCCTAACACCACCTTCCCCGACCTCTCCATCACCAGCCAGACTAGTTTGTTACCATATGTCAGCCACCAGTCCAATGACCACATCAAGACATACAAGCATGTCTTGTCTCCCTTGACTTCCCTTGCTACAATGGCTCTAAACCGTCTAGTCAGATCTTCAGAGCTACAAAATTCTTCGATTAACATTGCATCCACGATGAACAACGGTTCATCATTGTTGTGGTTTTAGGTTGGTTTGGATTCGTGAAATGAATCTGATTAGGAGTACCAACTCATGTTCACTAACCACATGACATCCCCAATACCCAATCAGGAGAAGGAAAGCGTAGTCCATAATCCTGATCTTGTTGATCCTCCTCTTCCTCCAGTTCGGACGCACAAAGGACGCATGCCGGCGATTTTAGGTCCGCCGGCGGCAATGCTTACAGATGGCAGCAGCATGAAAAAGTAGGCAGGCAAGCAGGGGAGTGACTGCCAACGGCAGCGCCTACGTGAGGGTTTTTTCAATGTCGGTGGTTGCACAGTTCAGTCTACCGAGTGAATAGGTGCGCAAGCGGGTAACACCCGGGATGTCGTGGGGGGCAGCAAGGTGCGTTGAGAGCGGGCTGCGACAAGAGGTACGAGTGTGGGCAACGAGCTCGCGAATAGTGGCGGTTGGACACATGGTTGGACGTTGGTGGCTGTGTATTTACGACAAAGCCAAATCCAGCTTGTGATTCTTCTAGAGAGTTGATATTAGCAGTTCAATTCTCGCTATTCGCACCCCAAAAAGTGTAAAAATCCTAATTATATTCGCAGTCCAATTCTCGCTAATTGCACCCCATCAAATAACCTCCTCTCCATCTCTATCCTCTCGTTGCCTAAACCCTAGTCGTAGTTTTATCGGTCGTGTAGTCTTTCCCCCTCTTAGATTCACCTTCTTCAAAAAAGAAGGAAATTATCGAGCGAAAATCCCAAAAAAATAGTCAATTTTCTGGTTAGAGGAAGGTTTGCATGTCATTTAACTTGTTTTAGAGTTAATTCCTCTATGCCATGTCATTTAACTTGTTTTCCTGCTAGGTTTTTAAATTATTTTAGAGTGTTTAAGATGTTTCTCTAGGCTTCTAGTGCTTAATAAATTAGCAAAGTGTTTCGCTTATTTGGGATGAGAGTGAGTTGCAAATATAATTTTAGACTACAAATAAAATTTATGGACTACTAATAGCGATGGACTGCGAATAGCTAGTTCCGGACTGCTAATATCAACACTCTTCTTCTATGGTGGTGCAGGTGGTTGGTCGTCCGGCAACAACAAAGGTTCGTGCGAATCCTGTCCATCCTTAGTCTTACAGATGGTAGTGTCTAATTGCACATGTAGTGCCTTTCATCGGATCCTGTACTTTTCTCTTAAATATTCATGTATTGCATTTTATTGAGATAATAAAACTGTGTGGATTTGCTGTTTTATAAATTTAGTGGGAATGCAAATTTTGTGTATTCTTGTTTTAACTCTTGTTTGTAGTTGTGCTTGTGGAAACAGTTTTGGTTTTCTAACAAGTGGTATTAAGCCGAGGTTTTGTATGTGATTGATTGGGCATTCAGGTTAAGGTCTGACCGTGGTGGGTGACGACAACATCCACTCTCCATTCTCTCAGATTTAGGGTGTGTTTGGTTGGGCTTATTGGCTCCGGTGCGGCTGGGCCAAAACATAGTTTTATCTATAAGCTGCGTTTGGCGAAGATGTTTACTGAAACTCCGTTTTTTTTAAGACGCATATAGCTATAATTCCAACCGCAGCTACGAGCTGCTTTTGGTGCGGTCCAGACGTGCGCGTCTGCGAAGGTGGAAGGATCAATGCGGAAGGCGGAAGGCTCTGAGGACCATCGCGATGCTCTCCTTCCTCTTCTCCCAGTTCAAGATCTGAACCGACATCGAGGGAAGACATCGGTATGCCTCGCCGCCTCCTGAGTCAAGTGCTGAGCCGACATTGATATTATTTCGTTTAGATTTGATTCTCATTTGGTTATGGATCCACCTCCTGACTCAAGTGCTGAGCCGACATCGATATTATTCCGTTCCGATTTGATTCTCGTCCGGCGATGGATCTCAGCCGCCTCCTGCCTCAAGTGTTGGGGCCGCTCCTGGATCTTCTGGAAGTCGGAGGAACGATGGTGCTCGTCGGCTATATGGTGACGGATCTCAGCCGCTCCCTCTTCCCTCCTTCCAATGACTAACGGAGATCTAGATTCTTGCTCTCTTTTTGTTGAGAACACTGCATCTCTCTATACACAACAATGAAAAGTAATTCAACTTTTGTTGTTCGATGAAATCCAGACATTAATTTCTTTCTAGCATCAATGACTATCTCAAAGTGGTTTTCTGATGCTGTTTTCAATGACTATCCAACATTAATATCTTGAAGTGCAATTTTACTTCTATTCTCACTAAGATCTAACATACAATCATTGTTATTGTTGATCAATTCAGTATGATTCGGCTTTTTCTGCACCTTGAGTATGTCAAAATTTCATCTTGGACATCTCTTAGGTGGCGTTTGGTTAGGCTTTTAGGGTGCGGTGCGGTTGAAACGCGCCGGAATATGGACTAGAAGCTACGTTTGGCGCGGCTTATTTCCAAAACTGCGTTTATTTACTTCCGCTGTTTCCTTCTTCCCCGGAACCGCAGCTATTTTGCGCATTCAGCCGCAAAAGCTAGGCTTTCGTTCTTCTTCCCCCAAATCTAGCGCGAGCGCAGCAATTTCCTGATGCCCGCTCTCGTGAACGGCTCTCCGATCGAGCTTACTGGCCGGAGTAGGTCAAAAACCCTAGATCCCACCTTCACATCACCGCCATGGCCTCCAGTCAGGACTCCGGAACAACTTTGATGGATCTGATCACCTCTGATCCCTCGGCAGATGCTCCCAGTTCCTCTCCAGCTGCAGCTGCCTCCATGAGTGTTCTTCCTTCCATTATCATTTTTTTCTACTAGATCTGGTTCTATATTGATTTTGCAGGTAGAATCGAGGATTTCTAGACGATTTCTAGTAGATCTCTTCTTCTTCCTGCCATTTCCAGTGCTTGATCTCTTTTTCTTCCAGTTTTTTTCTACGATTTTTGTTATAAAATCCATACAGATTACTGGGTAAATACACTTTAACATTTCTGGGTAAAATCCATATAGATTTTTGGCATCACCTGTGGAAGAAGAACACCAATACACTGTAACATATCTACGAGAGAAAACTATAAAATTGTAAGTTTTTTTCTACGGCTTTGTTATAAAACTATAGATTTTGGTTTTTCTTAAATATCTAGTACTAATAAAATTATAAAACTATGCACTAACATTTCTGTTCTTCTTAAAAAAACTGATAAAATTATCACAATATCAGAAATCTATGCATTTTATTAGTTGGTAGTTCGTTGAAATGGAGAGCACATCATCTCCTTCGACGTCCGTGGAAGCTGCTCATCATGTGTTTCCAAAACTTGTTGTGTATAATTTAGTAGATCCTTCCTTAGCTCGTCTCTGTAGGGAACATAAAAAAAGATTGTGAGGGTAACTGGTTGGAAAAATATGTATTTTTCATGACACTTTTTTTGTATTGGGTCGTGTTATGATAAAAAATGTTTTTTTCATATATGTAGTGGTTGGTAATTATTTTATGGGAAAAAAAATTTCACTCAAAACTCTGTGTTTTGCTTTCAAACAACTTTTCCAAAACTCGGTTTTACAAACTCCATTTCACCCAAATAGTTTTTTAACAAAACTATGTTTTCTAGAATCAGCACTTTTCCTATCAGCAGCTTTCCATCAGCAACAACCCAACCAAACGGAGCCTTAATATTCCCAAACAACTTTTCCAAAACTCCATTTTCATCAACTCTGCAAACTCAATTTCACCCAAACAGTTTTTTAACAAAACTCTATTTTTAAGAAACAGCATTTTTCTCAAACTTCATTTTCTATCAGCAATTTTGCATCAGCGTCAGCCGAACCAAACGGAGCTTTAATCTTCGAATTAATCAGATCCCTTAGAGGTGTCGGGGGTAGCTATAGCATGGAAGAATATAGTGTTGGTAAGATAATCCCTTAGAGCCTAAATTTACGTTTGATGGAACGTAAATTTTAGTTTATGGCAAATCTGGGTCAAAGGCATGTTGGTTGAACAGTGTTTGATATGGGTGTTGTGGGGACGGGACAAATTGCCCGCTTCGGTTAAGGACTCGAGGTGGTTTGACTTGGATGAGTACACCACCAGCGCCATCAGAATATGTGTTGACGATAAGGTCCTCTTCAAAATTGGCCCCAAAGAGTTTGCAATCAAGATGTGGGAAAAGCTTGAGAGACTATAGATGGCCAAGTCGTTAATCACAAGGCTATTTTTTAAGCATCGATTGTATGGCCTAAAGATGCAGGAGGATTGTAACTTGCATGAATATTATAGCATGTTCAACGGCCTTCTCAACTAATTGTGTATGGTTGATACGAATGAGGAGGAAGAAAACAAGCTATCTTGCTTCTTACCTCACTCTCAACATCCTAAAAGCACATGGTGACTATGATCTTGTATGGGAAGGCTATAATGGGATTTGAAAAGGTCTCATCAACATTCTTGTCTAGTTAGATGTTGGCAGACTCCACTATTGGGGGTGAACATCTTTTGGTTGTAGGAGGACGGGAGAAGACATTCAACATGGGGTTAAGAAGTGCACGTTCTCGATCTGCGTCGAGGAAGGGTGTGACGTGTTACCACTACATGCAAAGCGGCCATATCAGGAGGAATTGTTTGCGGCGTGCACAAAGTTTTGGGGGAGTCCAAATTGTAGGTATGGCGTCGCTAGACCTGTGAGTGGAGTGTGATGATGTCATCACCATCCCCAAGAGTCATGACGACTCCGACAGCTTGATACTGAATTCTGGTGTTTTGCAACATATGCTCAGATACAGTGATATTCAGTTCGCTGGAGGTGACAGTTCGGGTTGTAAGGTCACAGGGACGGTGGACATTTGTATGCATGGTGGATGGTGCGTAGGCTTAAGCGGGTATATCTGGTACTAAAGTTGCACGAGAATCTAATATCGTTGGACTGGTTGGACTCGGGTAAGTTGCAGTTTTGCGGCGATAGGTGAAGTCTTGACGGTGACACATGGGTGTGTCATGCTCATGTGAGTTGTACAGTTCTATAGTTTATACCGACTGATGGGGACCACGGTGCGAGGTGATGCACCTATAAAATTTGTTGGTGATTTGGTAGATTGATAAAGAGATGCGGTTGATCGCCCTTCGATGACTTGAGTTCGGTGAATCGGATTCTGCGATCCTGGTCCGACAACGACGAAGGTTCGTGCGAACCTTGTGCAACTAAAGTCTCACGGATTGCAATAAGTCTTATTATTCCTCAGTGTGTACAAATGTCAAATTCCACTCGTGTTGCCCTTCATCGAATCCTATATTTTTCTCTTAAGTAATCTTGTATTGCGTTTTATTAATATAATAAAGCTTTGTGGATTTATTGTGTTATAAATTCGGTGGGATGGCTGATTGGTTGTGTTCATGTTTGACTTGTGTTTGTAGTTGTGCATTTGGAAATAGTTCTAGTTTCCTAACAATCATCGTCTCCTTCTATGTGTGACATCGTCCGGGCTTGGTTCCAATGGGCGCATACCAATAGACAACTTTCATATTAATATACCTTAATCAAGTCCATCTAGAAGGGTTTCAACTCATCTCCCTGCATCGACCACAAAGAATCCCAAGTCTATCAAAACTAATGCAACCTGAGTCGGATCCTTATTTTTATTTCCAGCATTTTATTTGTGTGGTGCATATCTTCATGCACGTTTATGTCTTTTATTTTCCGCGCATATCATTATGCTCGTGTGTTTTGTATTGTGTATGTTGTTCACATAGTTTGTAGTTTGTACAGTTTATTCGTGTGATTGACCAATAAGACTCTGAATGTAAAGGTCCGTCAAATTAGGTAATATGATAATTAAAGCAAGCGAACAATCTAAAATCTAAATTTAGGTATTTTATCTTTATCATTAAAAAATTCTGAAATTAAATATTTCAATTTATAAAATATTTAATTTAGTTTAAGGATTATTTAATTGTGGGAGAATTTCAATAGCTAACCTTAATAGCTCCTCAATTTCCATTAAACCACTTTATTCAAAAACCATAATAAACCTACTCTTTATATGCCCCCCCCCCCCCCCCAAAACAAGCAGCCTGGAAAAAAAAATCAAAAACAAAGAACCCTTTCTCTGTTTTCGGAAATCCAGTGAGGCCCTTGCCTGAATCCTCTTCTAGTCGTTGATGATAGACCTCCTCGCACCAAAGTCGCCACCAGAAGACCCCCTTGACCCCAGCAACCACTCCTCCGCCTGCTACCGGCGATTCAATTAATCCTCCATCGTTTCTCAGCAGTCATGTTATCAACGATCTCTACTTCTCCCAGAACCGCCCCTTCAACCACTGTAGATCCCACCTCTGCCTCCATTCGTGCTTCCAGTACCTCTGACCGCCCTCCCGAGCCCTACGTCTCCTATCTCTAGCCATCTCCAACCCTTCCCAAGTCCTTGTACGACCCATTTTAGCCTTCCATATTGATGCATCCTTCGTCGCATCCTAGGTCATGCATTTTATTTTCAGCTTTTATTTATTATCATGTATTTCTTTTCACGCACCTGCTTTTATTTTAAAAATGTTCGGCTCATCGGTTTGACCGCCCGGTGAGACCCTAAATAAATGGTCCGGCAATTTGAGTAGTTAGGACGAAAGAGGCAAACTTATAATTATTTAGAGATGCATAAAGTTAATTAGGAAAGGAATTTTAAATGCAATAAAAGAGATCCAAAGAAATCAAGTGGGAATTGTTATTTTGGAATGTGTTAGTAATCAAATTGGAAGGAGGAAAATCAGATTAAATTAATTTGGCAAGAATTAAGGAGCCTAGACCATATCAATCTCTATTTAAAGAGGCTCTGCCAAGGAGAAAAGCAGCCCGGAAAAATACAGAGGAACGAAATAATTTCGTTTCTCTGTTAAACCGGAACAGTCCACGTTGAGGAGCCTTCAAGCCAGGTCGCCGTTCGACATTGTCATCCCGTCCATCGTCAGCGACTTCCGCTCGCGATTCCAGAGGTCGTGGACTTCCCGACAGACTCTTCCACGTTCGCCGGCGCTTCACCAAGGCGACGTTACAAGAGCTCGCCGTCGTTCTTCCCCAGTCGGGCGCTGTCGACTTCGACTCGCCTCATTCCAGCGTCCCGTCAGCTGATCGCTCCCCAGGAACCGACGTCGACGACAGCAGTTCCCCTTCCGTCGCTTCTAAGAGACCTCCTCCACTGTGACGCTGGATTCAGGAAGACGAACAGTTGAAGCATGCGTATGCTTGGGTAACTCCGTCTTCTCTCATGCTTCATTTATTCGCGTAATTTTTACGCAACTCAATAATTAATGCAAGCTTGCCTCGGACGTTCGCGCTGCTTTATTTGTCGTTAATTCATAAATTATTGTTTGTGACTTGCTTGTGGATGTACGGATCTCGCAACGATTCAACTCATAAAACGATCAAAGAATTTTCTCTCAAATAACGATTAACCGATTTGCGAACATCATTTTTGGAAAGCGATTTGCGCGCGTCAAGTTCGGTTTGGCCGCTCGACCCTCTTTCAAGATTTAAAATCCACGTATTTTTTTAGAATCATAATTTTAATTTTATAACAAAATAAAATATTTTCGATTAAAATAATTAATTTTTCAAACCCTAATTTGAGTCTACATCGTTAATCACGCTAGCGCAACATATTTAAAAATAAATTCCAATTTATTTATTTAAAAATCGTCTCGAGGAATCTGGTTTACATCAATTTGGTATCAGAGCTAATTTGATTCGCTCCTAGCGCGAATCAACGATCCGTGTTTTAAAAAAAAATTATTGAATTAACTTTTTAATTTAAATCTTTATTAAAAAAAACTCTTAATATATTTGAGTATTTATTATTTTAAGCATCAAGGGTTCTCTTGTTTAAAAAAAACAATTCACTCTTTAAAAAAATAACATTTAAGTTTGGTGTTGTTTTTAAAATAATAATAATAATAATTCAAAAAAATGGAGAATTTTGAAGAGCGCATCAAAACCTTAATGAAAAACATTGAGTTTGTCACTGCAGAATTCAAGCAGAATATAAATGGTTTGTGCACGGATGTACACAACTTTGAAATGACAATACGCAAGCAATATGTTTTTCCTGATTACTTCCCAACTCTGTATCCACAAGTGGAAATCGGGTTTCAGTCTACTGATAGTTATCTTTCTAGAAGCGTCGTTTCCCCCACAAGCACCTTAACTCCACTTAACTCCAGTGTAGCACCTTAACTCCACTTAACCGGAACAGTCCACGTTGAGGAGCCTTCAAGCCAGGTCGCCGTTCGACATCGTCATCCCGTCCATCGTCAGCGACTTCCGCTCGCGATTCCAGAGGTCGTGGACTTCCCGACAGACTCTTCCACGTTCGTCGGCGCTTCACCAAGGCGACGCTACAAGAGCTCGCCGTCGTTCTTCCCCAGTCGGGCGCTGTCGACTTCGACTCGCCTCATTCCAGCGTCCCGTCAGCTGATCGCTCCCCAGGAACCGACGTCGACGACAGCAGTTCCCCGTCGCTTCTAAGAGACCTCCTCCACTGTGACGCTGGATTCAGGAAGACGAACAGTTGAAGCATGCGTATGCTTGGGTAACTCCGTCTTCTCTCATGCTTCATTTATTCGCGTAATTTTTATGCAACTCAATAATTAATGCAAGCTTGCCTCGGACGTTCGCGCTGCATTATTTGTCGTTAATTCATAAATTATTGTTTGTGACTTGCTTGTGGATGTACGGATCTCGCAACGATTCAACTCATAAAACGATCAAAGAATTTTCTCTCAAATAACGATTAACGGATTTGCGAACATCATTTTTTGAAAGCGATTTGCACGCGTCAAGTTCGGTTTGGCCGCTCGACCCTCTTTCAAGATTTAAAATCCACGTATTTTTTTAGAATCATAATTTTAATTTTATAACAAAATAAAATATTTTCGATTAAAATAATTAATTTTTCAAACCCTAATTTGAGTCTACATCGTTAATCGCGCTAGCGCAACATATTTAAAAATAAATTCCAATTTATTTATTTAAAAATCGTCTCGAGGAATCTGGTTTACATCAATTTGGTATCAGAGCTAATTTGATTCGCTCCTAGCGCGAATCAACGATCCGTGTTTTAAAAAAAAAATATTGAATTAACTTTTTAATTTAAATCTTTATTAAAAAAAACTCTTAATATATTTGAGTATTTATTATTTTAAGCATCAAGGGTTCTCTTGTTTAAAAAAAAACAATTCACTCTTTAAAAAAAATAACATTTAAGTTTGGTGTTGTTTTTAAAATAATAATAATAATAATTCAAAAAAATGGAGAATTTTGAAGAGCGCATCAAAACCTTAATGAAAAACATTGAGTTTGTCACTGCAGAATTCAAGCAGAATCTAAATGGTTTGTGCACGGATGTACACAACTTTGAAATGACAATACGCAAGCAATATGTTTTTCCTGATTACTTCCCAACTCTGTATCCACAAGTGGAAATCGGGTTTCAGTCTACTGATAGTTATCTTTCTAGAAGCGTCGTTTCCCCCACAAGCACCTTAACTCCACTTAACTCCAGTGTAGCACCTCCTCCTATGGAGTTAAGGTGCTTGTGGGGGAAACGACGCTTCTAGAAAGATAACTATCAGTAGACTGAAACCCGATTTTCACTTGTGGATACAGAGTTGGGAGTAATCAGGAAAAACATATTGCTTGCGTATTGTCATTTCAAAGTTGTGTACATCCGTAGCACCTCCTCCAGTGGAGGAGTTTCTTTCTGAGCCCCAGCTCCAGAAAGAAGAGCTTCTTCCCCCTATTTGTGTCATCCCGATTGAAGTAGCGACTCCACTTGCACTCACTGAATCACTAATTGTAGTCACTGATTTCCTTCTGGAGCCCCTTCTCCGGGAGAAGGAGTTGACTAGTGATAAACCCCTCGTCTTAGGTGACATAGACTTAAACTACGTATGTCGTAAGTCTCCGAGCCCACCACACTCATCAACACTTGAGCCTATTGACGTTCACCCATCCGTTGCACTATTGTCGCCACCATATATTGATTTCGTATTTGGAGAACACCACTTTACGTTTCGTCATCTTATAAAAATAAATATTTTTGAAATAAATTATTATTGGCAAACTATCAATATATTCAGGAAAAATCATGTTTTAAGGATAATCAGAACTCCAAAAATTTTCACTCCCAATAAGGACGCACGCTTTAAAGGATTTCTTTGGAAACTCCTAAATGATCAAATTGGAGACAATTTTAAATTTTGTAATGTCAAAATAAATATGAGTGGATTTGTGAAATTACAACAAGACATTAACTATTTTATGTCGTATTTTTGGAACGTACCTAGGGGTCGAAAGGACACCAAACTCGAGTTTAGTTGCGCATATCACTCTCTAACCAATGAGCAGACTGAAATCGTTAATAAGAGTTTGGAGAATCTTCTTAGGCGTTTAATCGGGGCGAACCTAAAGCAATGTGTTTTTGTACCTCCACAAGCAAGATTCACATTTAGTAATTCTAAAAATCGCACTCTTATTATATCTCCTTTCGAGATTACCTATTTGTTATTCCACCCACCTGACCACCATCATCTTTCATTCCCCGAACGTATTTTTTTCGGTGCGCAAGCACGTATTAATTATTTTAAGGAACTACATAAAATTACTGCTAATATTTTGCGAGCTAACTTTAAACATTACAAACTCACGGTCGGTCGTTATCGCCATGAGTTGTACTTTTCAAAGGGAGGTCTGGTGATTGCTTATTGCAGGAGGTATGGTATAGTTCATGATCAGAAGCGCATTGGGCCACCAGTTGAGCCACCTGTTGAAGCTCCAGATATTCCACCCGATCTAGCACCAGCGATGATGCCAGGTCTCTCCATTACCAGTTTTTGCAAAGTCTCACCGGGGTCGAGCTCTTTCAACCCCGGGAGAATTGATGCATCCTTCGTCGCATCCTAAGTCATGCATTTTATTTTCAGCTTTTATTTATTATCATGTATTTCTTTTCACGCACCTGCTTTTATTTTAAAAATGTTCGGCTCATCGGTTTGACCGCCCGGTGAGACCCTAAATAAATGGTCCGGCAATTTGAGTAGTTAGGACGAAAGAGGCAAGCTTATAATTATTTAGAGATGCATAAAATTAATTAGGAAAGGAATTTTAAATGCAATAAAAGAGATCCAAAGAAATCAAGTGGGAATTGTTATTTTGGAATGTGTTGGTAATCAAATTGGAAGGAGGAAAATCAGATTAAATTAATTTGGCAAGAATTAAGGAGCCTAGACCATATCAATCTCTATTTAAAGAGGCTCTGCCAAGGAGAAAAGCAGCCCGGAAAAATACAGAGAAAGGAAATAATTTCGTTTCTCTGTTAAACCGGAACAGTCCACGTTGAGGAGCCTTCAAGCCAGGTCGCCGTTCGACATCGTCATCCCGTCCATCGTCGGCAACTTCCGCTCGCGATTCCAAAGGTCGTGGACTTCCCGACAGACTCTTCCACGTTCGCCGACGCTTCACCAAGGCGACGTTACAAGCGCTCGATGTCGTTCTTCCCCAGTCGGGCGCTGTCGACTTCGACTCGCCTCATTCCAGCGTCCCGTCAGCTGATCGCTCCCCAGGAACCGACGTCGACGACAGCAGTTCCCCTTCCGTCGTTTCTAAGAGACCTCCTCCATTGTGACGCTGGATTCAGGAAGACGAACAGTTGAAGCATGTGTATGCTTGGGTAACTCCGTCTTCTCTCATGCTTCATTTATTCGCGTAATTTTTATGCAACTCAATAATTAATGCAAGCTTGCCTCAACGTTCGCGCTGCTTTATTTGTCGTTAATTCATAAATTATTGTTTGTGACTTGCTTGTGGATGTACGGATCTCGCAACGATTCAACTCATAAAACGATCAAAGAATTTCTCTCAAATAACGATTAACGGATTTGCGAACATCATTTTTGGAAAGCGATTTGCGCGCGTCAAGTTCGGTTTGGCCGCTCGGCCCTCTTTCAAGATTTAAAATCCACGTATTTTTTTAGAATCATAATTTTAATTTTATAACAAAATAAAATAATTTTGATTAAAATAATTAATTTTTAAAACCCTAATTTGAGTCTACATCGTTAATCGTGCTAGCGCAACATATTTAAAAATAAATTCCAATTTTTTTATTTAAAAATCATCTCGAGGAATCTGGTTTACATCACATATCCTACCCGAGACTCTTCTTGGATTCCAGTCACCCACTATGGCCCCATTCGAGCCTCCCAGACACTTAGTCCCTGCACTCCACAAAAATCCATAGCTACCATAAATCCATAGCTACCATACATTTGACCCTAGCCTTCATTCCTTATCCATTTGTCATCCAGACGTATCCTCGCCGCACTTATGAGCCAAGGTATATCTCTCATAGTTTATTGCTCATATTCATTAGTATTATTCTATGCTTATTATTATTTGAGCTTTAAAAATTCAGAGCTTGCCCTTAATTATCATAGATCCCATTTGTCTTCAATTTTTGTATTCTCGTGTTTTCATTTCTTTAATTTCATTGTTCGAACTTTAAAAATTCAGAGGTTGCCCTTAATTATCGTAGATCTCATTTGTCGTCAATTTTCATATTCTCGTGTTTTCATTTCTTTAATTTCATGCATATAGAATGTTAACTCGTTTTACTCATCGTTCGATTGCTAGCCTCTTTGCACGTGTTTTACAAACCCGAGGATAATTATCACTCGTTATTACACAATGAGTCTAGTTAGGACACTTAATTTAAAAGAGCTCAAATGTATTATTTAAAATCAAACTCCTAATTTTGGGTTACATCAAAAACATGTTTGAATCACTAGCAAGCTACACCACAAGTCTCCTTAACGACTTCGTGTTGAGATGCTTCATCCCTGGCCTTTACAATTCACACTTATACCAACTACGATGTAGCCTTCTAAATTTCCACTATATCTCAAGTTGTTTCACATGCAAAGCTTCAAGAAGACAAAATTTGTTGAGCAGTGTAGCACTACGCCCCACTTTCTTCCCCTTCCCATCAATTTGCCATGTTCGGCTTCTCTATCAACTACCCTGCCTCCACCAATCAACTCGTCAAAAGCCTAACAGCACCTCCACCCAATTCGACGTTTCAAATTTTGGAGATTCAAACCTATAACGAGCAGAGCATCAACAGCAACAAAAAGTTATGAGGCCACCACAACTAATTCATATGACTTCCCAATACCAAGAGAGGCTTATTTGAAAGCAGCCACCGAACTAATGTCTCCACAACGAAAAATATTCTCTACGCCTCATCGAAAAGATCAAGCAAACGTTGCGAGAGATGAACTTTAGGCAGCCGATGATAATAAATGAAATATGGTGCATGATCACAATAGTGGCTAGGAGCAGGAGGCTGCTTCTTCCTCGCATTCCACATGTCAAATGTACATCATCATCACTTGCAATCCAACTCCTTACCTACCGAAAGCGATCAGTACTACAATGTTGTAAGGACATCAAATAATCACTCGCCATTGCCTACATATGAACAACCAAGAAATATTTTTGTAAGGACATCAGTACTACATTGTCGTAAGGACATCAGTACTACATTGTCGTAAGGACATCAGAGAAGCGATCAGTACGGCGATGTCGTAAGGACATCGGATGATCACTCGACATTGCCTACATATGAACTACCAAAAAACGGAAGTTGGAAGTCTTCTTTTCCTCGGGAATTAATCATCAGAAATACTGGGTATGTTCAGTTTAGACATGGCAACCAGCGTGCTAGGAATCTAAAGAAACATCAACACCAACGAGCAGGCGAGACCTTGGGCATCGTATCGATGGAGACTGGTGTCGTAAGAAGCACAACTACATCTTCTCCATTCTGAAAGCAAACTGAAGTAGTCCTCAGGGTTCAGTCTGCAAAATTCCTCACTCTGACGACCAGCATGATTCATGGAGTAGGAAGCGGATCAAATTTAAAGGTAGCAACCATTGACGGTACCCAACCTCGAGATACATTGTCAGGGTGCCTTGCATGTCAGATGCCTACACCAAGCCTGCGGAGATCATGAACATGGAGGAGGCAACTTGGAATGACCACGCAAGGATGAAGAGGTGATCGCCATCCTTTGATCCTTGAGGGAGGAATCTTAGAAGGAGAGAATATTGATATGTACCTTTTATATGTTGATTTTGAATTGTCGCGGCAATAGCCATTACCTGCAGCGACTGTTATGGAAGCAGTAATAGGAGTTAATTGCCGGTTAATTAATAACTATTCCAGCTAAAGGCATATATACTCATGTAACATGATGCGTGCTGATTTTCTGGGCGGGAATTTTGGTGGGGCAGGGAGTAATTTTATTGTTGAAGGGAGGGCTTTTGGGGGAATGTAATGCCAGTATATAAGCCAAAAGGGTAGGGTTAAAAATTTGTTATGTTGTTGTGTGTTTTTGAAGTCAGACGGCAGAGAGTGTCTTCCTCCTCTGCTAGTCTTGCCTCCTGTTCAGGGCGTGGCCCTTAGGGTGGTTGCATCCATTGAACCTTCCAGTGTTTTTTGCTTCTTCTTTCCTGGCTATTTCTTAGTAAGTTCCTCTCACTGTTACAACTGGTATCAGAGCTACAGCGGGTGGGAAACACGATGCCAGTTTCTGACAATACCCGTTCAAAAGAGTTTCCGCCTGATTGGGACATCATCCGGCAAGAACAAGCAACGATGGCGCAGTCCATCCAATCCCTCACAGCCCATTCGAACCAGCAGGGCCGCACGTTGGACAAGATGCGGGAGATGCTAGCTAAATTCACCAACCTGCGGACGGAGAAAACAGTGGATCCCGCCGACAACGGGTCTACATCAGACGGGCACAACTACTCCGCTCCGGACAGCCACCTGAACACGCAGTTGGAGCGACTCGAATTCCCACGTTTCTATGGTGAAGCCCTCCAAGAATGGATTTACAAGGCCGAACAGCTCTTTGAACTGGACAACACCCCCGACGATTTGAAGGTTAAAATTGCCTCGGCGCTTGTGGAAGGTAAAGTTCTGTATTGGCACCAAGCCTATATGAAGTCTCGGCTCACTCGACGATGGCCGACATGGGCGGACTACACACAAGCCTTGGCGGCGCGCTTTGGATCTGTCCTCTTCGACGACCCAATGGCGGAGTTGAAAAATCTGAAGCAAAGGGGAACGGTGCATGCGTTCCTGGAGGAGTTCGACATCCTCCTACACCGTGTGAGCATTTCGGAGGAGTACGCAATTAGTTTCTACCTCGCAGGTCTCAAGGATGAAATTGGCTATGCCATCAGAATGTTCCAACCGAAAACCCTTCAAGACGTTTACACTTTAGCTCGCATAGAAGAACGGCGATCTGCATCCTCACAACCAAGGCGTAATTTCTCTAACACGGACGACACTACCAATACCATAATGGTCGACCGCCGGGTGTTGGCACCCAAGCCACTTACATCGCGATTGCCGCTGAACACACACGCTGGGAACCAAGCTAACAATCGCCGATTAACGTCGGCGGAGATCGAGGACAAGCGCAGCAAAGGCCTTTGTTTCTGGTGCGACGACAAATATACACCGGACCACCGTTGTTTGGCGAAAGGAAGGGCATATGCCTTGGAGCTGATTGCGGAAGAGGACACCGCACCGGATTCAACAGGCGATGGGGATCATGAAATTTTCCAGGAGGTTGAGGACATGGAGGTTGTCCCGCATTTATCTGTGCATGCACTAATGGGCATAACTCCACATCACACCATGAGGGTGACGGCATCATACCAAGGTCACGCCATTCAAGTTTTGATAGACTCGGGGAGCACTCATAATTTCGTTGATGAAAGTGCAGCGCACCGGTTGAAATGCCAATTAACTCCAATTCCTTCCTTTGTCGTAGTTATCGCGGATGGGAGACGGGTAGTCAGCTCTCACACGGTGGGGGGGTTCACGTGGATAATGCAAAGTGTGTTCTTTACAACCGACATGTTAGTGCTTCCTCTTGGCGGATGCGAGGTGGTGTTGGGGGTTCAGTGGTTGAGTACCTTGGGGGCGATTCAATGGGACTTCGGCAACCTCCGCATGGACTTTACGAGTCATGGCCGGAAGGTCTCGTTGCGGGGTTCAAAAACACTGAATGGGACCCGGATGAAACAACAAACTCTCGAGAAAATGATGTCAAAAGGAGGACACCCAAACATGCTCTCCATCTGCCACCTTCGTGAGGTCAATGACCGCACGGCACATGTTCAAAATGAATCTGACAACTTCCACGGAGTGCAGCAACAGGCACTCGGCAGCGCTGAACCAACGGACAGCTTGCGGCCAGAAGAGTCAAAACAATTGGAGAAGGTGTTGACATCATTCTCCGATGTTTTCAAGACCCCCGTTGGGTTACCCCCTCACAGGGAGCATGTACATCGCATACCCCTGAAGGACGGACACGGGGAAATTAATCTTCGACCTTACCGTTACCCACCATTACAAAAAGATGAAATAGAGAAGCTGGTCGCCGAGATGTTGGATACGGGAATTGATAAGTAGTATTTATATATCTTTTTAATAGTAATTTTTGTAAATATTTAATATGTATTCTTCTTTTTATGTCAATTTTAGGTCATAATTAATTATTTTATAATTTTGTCTCTAACTTAGCTTAATTTTAATATTTACAGAATTTTGGGACAAATTGGAAAAATTGACAAGTACACGCCCCCAAGTCACGCAAGTGACCAAGGGCGTGTAACCTAAAGATCAGTCCAGAGTCGATGTCGCGCCAATTGAGCTAGTCCACAGAGAGTCACGCCCTCTGTCATGCCCGTGACCCAGTGTCACGCCGTGACTGGGGGCGTGTAATTTTAGAATCTTCCCAGCTGGCTGCTGACGAGACGTGGAGATGCTGTCGAGAAGTCAACCTAAGTCAAGCCCGTGACTTGCCCGCGTGATCTCTGCTTCGCCGCCGCGCCGAATTCCAGCCCACGCTGTATTTAATGAAGCCGTCCAAAGTCACGCCCGTGACCAAAATTACGCGGGCGTGTAATGTTCACTTTTCGCCGCGCCGTCCAGAAAGCCCACGCCGCTGTCGGATCTGATGTGAATAGTGCAGTCACGCCCTAGATCACGCCCGTGACCAAGGGCGTGTAACTTGAAATTTTCGCCTATAAATTCAGAGGCTCTCCTTGAGTCCAGGGTTCAGAATTTTGGAGTGGGGGAGGTGCTGCTAGAGCTGATAGTGAGTCTTTCATGTTCATGTTCATGTTCATGTTCTTCCTTAAGCTTTCATGTTCTCTTTTTCATGTAATGTACTAGTTTTATTTCTTGCTTGCACTAGTTAATTAAAGCTTGTAACTTTACTTTCCTAGCTTTGTAATCTCTCTTTATGCTTGTAATCGTTTTGGTTTTCAATAAAATTAAGTTTCCTCTTTCATGTTCTCTTTCTCTCCTTAGTATTTTCTCTTTTATGAATGTTAATTTTCCTTTCCCTTCATGCAATGTTTAATCTTCTCATTTAGCTTGCAATTAGTTTCTCTTTTTAGCTAAGTAATCAAAACCTCAAATTTTCGTCGATAAAATAATAGTGATTTTCCTCGAAGTAGAAGTAATCAACGCGCCCCGTGGAATACGACCTTGATATTCCTAAATATCCTATACTATACACGATAAGGTACACTTGCCTTTATCGGATATAGTTTTGGAGAAAATCTCAAACCTTCACTAAATTTCAAAACCGCAAAATCTATATCAAGTTTTTGGCGCCGTTACCGGAAACTTTGCGTAGATATTTTGGAAAGAGGATAGCTATTAATTTTATCATGCTTCTTTTTATTTTATTTTGCTTTTTCTAAATTTCAAAAAGAAAAAAAAAATAGTTTTTCCTTTTCCTTTCTTCTCTTTTTAGTGTATGACCCGCGGTAGCACTTCGATTATTCCTTTTGATCCGGAGATCGAGCGAACCTTGTTGAGGCACCGCCGTTCTCGTGATCAGGAAAATCAAGTAGACTCCGAAGAATCGATCGGGGACACTAACGCAGCGAATATGGATCATAATCTTAATCCTCCTAATCTTAACGAGCCAAATCCTAATGAGGACGCGCAACGGACCATGTCCTATTATGCGCGGCCGAATTTGGAAGGCACACAGTCGAGTATTGTTCGCCCCACGGTGGCGAACAATAATTTTGAGATCAAGTCCAGCATCATACAAATGGTGCAACAATCGGTGACCTTCGATGGTCAACCGGACGAGGATCCTAATTCGCATATCTCTTACTTTCTTGAAATTTGCGACACTTTTAAGATCAATGGCGTCACTGATGACGTCATTCGATTACGTCTTTTTCCTTTTTTCTTTGCGGTCTAAGGCCAAGCAGTGGTTGGGCTCCCTACCTAGGGGATCCATCACTACATGGGCCGAAATGGCAGAAAAATTTCTCAATAAATATTTCCCGCCTTCAAAGACCGCTAAATTGCGCACGGATATTGCGTCATTCATGCAAATCGACTCGGAGACTCTCTATGACACATGGGAGCGCTTCAAGGAGCTTTTGCGGTGATGCCCTCACCACGCACTTGCCACTTAGCAACAAGTGCAAATATTTTATAATGGCTTAAATCTCCAAACGAGGCAAATGATTGATGCGGCCGCCGGGGGGACATTAAATAACAAAACCCCGGTCGCCGCTCAAGAGCTTTTCGAAGAGATGGCCACAAATGCGTATCAATGGAACATGCCCCGAGCGCGGCCTAATAAGCCGGCCGGAATTTTTGAAATAGACGCTAACGCAAATTTGGCTTTACAAGTTGAGCACTTAACAAAGCAAGTGGCGGAGATGTTTGCTTCCTCCGCCACTCCTCCTTGGGCTAATAACGTTTTAATTGAAGAACATGTTGACTACATGGGAAATCCGCCTCGGCCTTCCTATAACCCCAACACCGCTCCGTATAACAACACATACAATGCGGGTTATAGGAATCATCCGAATTTCTCGTGGAGCAACCAAGGAAATGCTCAGCGTCCTATGAATTTAAATCAACCTCCCCCTAATCAACTTCTTAACTTAACTCCGCCTCCAAATTTGATTTCTCAAAATTTAAATCCACCCGGTTTTCCACCGCAACAGCAAAAACTCTCTCCGCTTGAAGAGGTTTTTGCAAAATATGTTGCTACAAATGAAACGAACATCCGGAACCTTACCGGATCGATAAAAAATTTAGAGAATCAAGTGGGCCAGCTCGCAAAGATGATTTTTGAGCGTCAACAAGGAGCACTACCGGGGAATACCGAGCAAAATCCAAAGGAGAGCGCGCACGCGATTACACTCCGAAGCGGGAAGGAGGTGGTTCAAAAACAGGACGAACCCAAGGTAATTTCCTCTCCTCCTACTTTTAATTCATCTTCGAATTTGCCCGCTACGATAGCTCCGCACACTTCTATTTTAAATCCGCGCGCTCCTACTTCTAATATTCCGTATCCATCTAAATTTAAAAATGAAAGCGCCGAAAAAAATTATAAAAAAAATTTAGATGTTTTAAAACAAATCCATATTAATGTACATTTCTGCGAGGCTATCTCTCAAATGCCTAAATATGCGAAATATCTTAAGGAGTTGCTCTCCAATAAGAAAAAGTTAGAAGATATTTCACATATTTCTTTGAACGCAGAATGCTCCGCGGTTGTACTAAACAAATTGCCTAAAAAAGCAAATGACCCGGGACGGTTTTCCATCTCATGTCTATTTGGCAATTCGTTAGTAAAACACGCCTTAGCGGATCTTGGAGCAAGCATCAACCTTATGCCATTTTCTTTGTTCAAAAAGCTAGGTCTAGGAAATCCAAGGCCCACTCGAATGAGTATTCAATTAGCGGGTCGTTCTTTAAAATATCCGATAGGAATAGTGGAGGACGTGCTCGTCAAGGTTGACAAATTCATCTTCCCGGTGGATTTTGTCATTCTTGACATCGAAGAGGATGCCGAAGTACCCCTCATACTCGGCCGCCCCTTCCTTGCCACACCTCCCGCGCTATTATAGACGTAAGTAACGGAAAGCTCCTCCTACGGGTTGGAGACGATGAAGTTACTTTCGGCATAAATTCCTCGATGCGGAACACACTAGAAAATGATGATTCGTGTTTTCACTTGGAAGAGTGTTGTGAGTTTGATTCATCCCTCGAGTTAGTTTCATCGACGAGTAGTGATTCCGAGCCCGTAGAGCTCTTTTATGATGAAGAAGAAGTTTCTCACCCCACACCACCCGAACCATTACTTTTAGATAAATTAAAAATCAAGACTTCTTATGAAGAACCACCCGTATTAGAGTTGAAACAACTCCCCCCTCACCTTAAATACTTGTTTTTGGAAAAAGAGTCTAAGCTACCCGTCATCATTTCATCCGATCTTAGCAACTCAGAAATTTCTGAGTTGACTATAGTCTTAAGAAAGCACCGCCACGCAATTGCGTGGCAATTATCGGACATTAAGGGTATAAACCCATCTTTCTGCACTCATAAAATATTTCTCGAAGAAAATTCCTGCAACACAGTCCAGCCTCAACGACGACTAAACCCGAACATGAAAGAAGTCGTTAAGGCCGTAGTTATAAAACTTCTGGACGCGGGAATCATCTACCCGATATCGGACAGTACTTGGGTTAGCCCAGTACAAGTCGTGCCAAAGAAAGGTGACGTCATGGTAGTTGCGAACGAAAATAATGAATTGATCCCAACCCGTATTGTTACGGGTTGGCGGATGTGCATCGACTATCGAAAACTAAATGATGTCACCCGTAAGTATCACTTCCCTCTACCATTTATCGATCAAATTTTAGAGCGCCTTTCGGGTCACTCCTACTACTGTTTTCTCGATGGTTTGTCGGGATATTTCCAAATCCCGATTTCGCCCGACGACCAAGAGAAAACCACTTTCACTTGTCCCTTTGGCACCTTCGCTTATCGAAGGATGTCATTCGGTCTTTGTAACGCGCCAGCTACATTCCAAAGATGTATGCTGGCAATATTTGACGAGTTATTAGAGGAGGTGATGGAAGTGTTTATGGACGACTTCTCCGTGTACGGAAACTCATTTAAAAACTGTTTAAAAAATCTCGAGCGCGTGTTGCAGTGATGTGAGGAAACGAATTTAGCGCTTAATTGGGAGAAATGTCATTTTATGGTCAAGGAAGGACTAGTCCTTGGCCATAAAATTTCGGGCAAGGGGATCGAGGTCGATAGGGCCAAGATTGAAGTAATTGAAAAACTCCCCCCTCCAACAAACGTAAAAGCTATTAGGAGTTTCCTAGGCCACGCGGGGTTCTATCGGCGCTTTATACAAAATTTTTCCAAAATCACAAAGTCGTTAACTCATCTTCTCGAGAAAGAATCATCTTTTCTCTTTAACGATGAATGTCATTTAGCCTTTCAACTTATCAATGAGAAACTTATAAACTCCCCGATTCTAGTCGCCCCAGATTGGTCGCTCCCTTTTGAAATCATGTGCGACGCGAGTGATATTGCGGTTGGTGCCGTTTTAGGCCAACGGGTGAGTAAGTATTTTCACCCGATCTATTATGCGAGCAAAACACTCACGTCGGCACAAGCAAACTACACCACGACCGAGAAGGAACTTCTAGCAATCGTTTTCGCTTTTGATAAGTTTAGGTCGTATATCACGCTTTCCAAAGTTATCGTCTTCACAGATCACACCGCGCTTAGGTATCTCTTAAGTAAATCAGACGCCAAGCCTCGTCTTTTGCGATGGATCCTCCTCTTGCAGGAGTTTGATTTAGAGATCCGGGATAAAAGGGGAGCCGAAAACTTGGCGAACGATCACCTTTCTCGATTAGAAAATCCCTCTTCGAAAGCATTAATAGAAGCCGACATTAACGATAAATTTCCCGAAGAGCGCCTACTAGCTCTCTAAAACATTAATTCATCTTCTACCCCCTGGTTTGCGGACTTGGCTAACTATTTAGTAGCCCGGGTCCTGCCAAAAGAATTCTCGAGTCAGCAAAAGAAGAAATTCTTTTCTGATTTAAAGAATTACTTTTGGGAGGACCCCTTTTTTATTCCGTGTATGCGCAGACCAAGTAGTGAGAAGATGTGTCTCGGGTGAGGAAGGCCTTAAAATTTTACGTCATTGTCATGAGGGAACCACCGGTGGTCATTATCATTCGAACCGAACCGCGATGAAGGCGCTGGAGGCGGGCTTTTATTGGCCCAAGCTCTTCAAAGATGCTCACACCCTTGTGAGTACTTGCGACAGCTGCCAGCGGTCGGGGAACATCTCTCGCCGGGATGAGATGCCCCAAAATATTTTCTTAGAATGCGAAATTTTCGATTTTGGGGTATTGATTTTGTTGGTCTTCTCCCTCCCTCGTATTCAAACAAATATATTCTCGTTGCGGTCGACTACGTGTCGAGGTGGGCGGAAGCGCAAGCTCTCCCCACCAACGATGCGCGAGTTGTCGTTAATTTTTTAGAAAAATTATTTTCTCGATTTGGCACGCCGCGCGCTATTGTGAGTGATCGGGGCACCCATTTTTGCAATAGTCAATTTACAAAAATCTTAGCAAAATATGGTGTCACGCACAAACTATCCACTGCATATCACCCACAAACGAGCGGCCAAGTCGAAGTTGTTAATCGAGAATTAAAACGGATTTTAGAAAAAACTGTTTCAATTAATCGGAAGGATTGGGCAATAAAGCTCGATGACGCGCTATGGGCCTATCGAACGGCGTACAAGACCGTTATCGGTTGTACACCTTATCGAATGGTTTATGGCAAGGCTTGCCACCTTCCGGTCGAATTAGAATACCGCGCATTTTGGGCGCTTAAATTTTTAAACCTCGATTCCACTTTAGCGGGCGAACAAAGAAAATTCCAAATAAACGAATTAGATGAATGGCGAGCGAATGCGTATGAGAGCAATAAATTATATAAGGAGCGAACAAAGTTTTATCACGATAAGCATATAAAATTTCCAAAAACTTTTTCGTCGGGCGATCTCGTCCTCCTTTATAATTCTCGCCTTCGCCTTTTTCCGGGAAAACTAAAATCCCGATGGTCCGGACCCTTTATTGTTAAAGAGGTTTGGTCCTATGGGACAATTTTAATTTCCCACCCGGAAAAAGGTACCTTCAAAGTAAACGGCCACAGCCATATATTATATCTTCCGGGAGAATTAGCTAACGAAAAGAGTGATTCGATTGTATTTCAACCTATAATATGATCGGCAAGTGGGTCAAGGTACGCGACCTTAAACAAAGCGCTTTTGGGAGGCACCCCAAAGTTATCTTTTTATTGTTTTCTCTTGTTCTTTAACATATTTTGTAGGTAATCGCCGCTTCCCCGCGCAAACTTCAAAAAAATCAAGGAAGCCCTTTCTCCTTCTTCCTTCTCTTTTATCATGCATTTCCTTTTTGTTTTGTCTTGCACTTTATTTACTTCTCTTCTTTAAACTTCATACTTAGTTTTAAACATTGGGGACAATATTTAACCTTAAGTATGGGGGTGTAAACAGTTCATTGTAAATAGTTATTAAATTAGAAAATTTTCAAAAAAAAATATAGTTTCTTATGTTTTCTTCTATTTTAGCTTGTAAAACCCAAAAACTCAAAAAAAATTTAGAAAATAGAAAAATTAAAATCTTGGAAAGGGACGTTTGGGACCTCACCCCATCTCACCTCCTAGTATCGTGAGAACCCTTCACGGGGTATACCTCGGGAAGTCCAAGAATTAACAAAAAATTTGTTAGCTTTTTTATATGTTTTTGTTTATTTCTTATCAAAAATCCAAAAAAAAAATATCAAAATTCAAAAAAATATATGAAAAAAAAAAACTTAAAATACAAAAAATTTAAATCTTATACCTCTCTTATTTGTTGTTTTTGTGATTTCCTCTCTTATTTGTTGTTTTTGTGATTTCTTAGAAATCTAGTTGAGAATGATTATAAGCTTGTTAAAGTTTTTAATTGGCTAAAATTTTGCTTATCATAGTTTGTTAATTTTAAATTTGAGGTAATCTTGATTTAAGAATCATCTTATGATTTTAAATTGTTGTAGAGAATTTATTTAGCATGACTTCTCTTTTTACTTTTAAATGGCTTCATTTTGTAGTGAATTTGCTAAACCTCTTTAAATTTCAATTATATTTTCTTCTAACTTTTTAGATCTTAGGAAATTTAATTTTACTACAATTTGCTCTCAAAATAATTTAAAGCTAGCTAGATTTATTTTCTCTACCCTACCCCTTTGATGGCATAAAAAGGTATTTTAAAAGATCATATGTCATGGAATAAGAGGATAAAATTCATTATTCCCTAAACATTTGCACCCAAAATCATTTAAAAGATTATATGGCATGGAGTAAGGGGATAAAATTCATTACTCCTAAACATATACATTTTGGGTTTTTATTAGAAGAGGAAAAAAAATTCATGATGAGGATAAATTCCATTTCCTCCATTCAAAAATATCTCTTCTTATGCCAAATTTTATGAAATCCCCCTTAGCCAATTATCATTGTTCTAGTTTTAGTTGAAAATTATGGAGAGAGCAATATTTAGTAATTTACTTTCCTTAAGATTCTTTTAAGATAGAGTTCTTATAATTTTAATTTAATTTAGTTTTATAATTTCTATAATTTTGTCAAACTAATTAATTTTCTTGAGAAGTCCTTGCCTAAACATTTTTCCTCTTTTCAAATCATCATCATAATTTAGGACTTAACTCCCCCTTGAATTTAAACTTAACTTTTGGTTTAAATGAAATTTTAATTTAAAATTAAAAATTTTTAAGGATGTCTTATAAATTATGTCTCACACTTTTGCTCTGGAATAGCAAAACCTCAAGTATTGGGGTATTTGATAAGTAGTATTTATATATCTTTTTAATAGTAATTTTTGTAAATATTTAATATGTATTCTTCTTTTTTATGTCAATTTTAGGTCATAATTAATTATTTTATAATTTTGTCTCTAACTTAGCTTAATTTTAATATTTATAGAATTTTGGGACAAATTGGAAAAATTGACAAGTACACGCCCCCAAGTCACGCCCGTGACCAAGGGCGTGTAACCTAAAGATCAGCCCAGAGTCAATGCCGCGCCAATTGAGCTAGAACACAGCGAGTCACGCCTTCTGTCATGCCCGTGACCCAGTGTCACGCCCGTGACTAGGGGCGTGTAATTTTAGAATTTTCCCAGTTGGCTGCTGACGAGACGTGGAGATGTTGTCGAGAAGTCAACCTAAGTCACGCCCGTGACCCACATGTAATGCCCGTGACTTGCCCGCGTGATCTCTGCTTCGCCGCCGCGCCGAATTCCAGCCCACGCTGCATTTAATGAAGCCGTCCAAAGTCACGCCCGTGACCAAAATTACACGGGCGTGTAATGTCCACTTTTCGCCGCGCCGTCCAGAAAGCCCACGCCGCTGTCGGATCCGATGTGAATAGTGCAGTCACGCCCTAGGTCACGCCCGTGACCAAGGGCGTGTAACTTGAAATTTTCGCCTATAAATTCAGAGGCTCTCCTTGAGTCCAGGGTTCAGAATTTTGGAGTGGGGGAGGTGCTGCTAGAGCTGATGGTGAGTCTTTCATGTTCATGTTCATGTTCATGTTCTTCCTTAAGCTTTCATGTTCTCTTTTTCATGTAATGTACTAGTTTTTATTTCTTGCTTGCACTAGTTAATTAAAGCTTGTAACTTTACTTTCCTAGCTTTGTAATCTCTCTTTAAGCTTGTAATCGTTTTGGTTTTCAATAAAATTAAGTTTCCTCTTTCATGTTCTCTTTCTCTCCTTAGTATTTTCTCTTTTATGAATGTTAATTTTCCTTTCCCTTCATGCAATGTTTAATCTTCTCATTTAGCTTGCAATTAGTTTCTCTTTTTAGCTAAGTAATCAAAACCTCAAATTTTCGTCGATAAAATAATAGTGATTTTCCTCGAAGTAGAAGTAATCAACGCGCCCCGTGGAATACGACCTTGATATTCCTAAATATCCTATACTATACACGATAAGGTACACTTGCCTTTATCGGATATAGTTTTGGAGAAAATCTCAAACCTTCACTAAATTTCAAAACCGCAAAATCTATATCAGGAAACATCCGCCCAAGTTGCAGCTCGTATGCCTCTCCTGTTGTGCTTGTGAAGAAGGGTGGCGGGACGTGGAGGTTGTGCATTGACTACCGCTTACTCAACCTACAGACAGTAAAAGACAAATTTCATATTCCCATCATTGAGGAGCTCATTGATGAGTTGCATAGGGCTGTTTTCTTTTCCAATTGGACATGCGAGCGGGCTATCATCAGGTTCGAACGGCGGAGGAGGACATCCACAAGACAGCATTTCGGACTCACCGTGGCCACTATGAATTCTTGGTCATGCCCTTTGGCTTTTGACCAACGCACCGTCCACATTCCAGATCTTGATGAACAAGATCTTCCACGACAAACTCCGGAAATTCATCTTAGTCTTTTTTGATGATATATTGATCTTTAGTAAATCTTGGCAGGAACACTTGGAGCATCTCACCTTTACCTTGGGAACGCTACGCCAACATAGCCTATTCCTCAAGGCGAGCAAGTGCAGTTTTCGGCCAAAGTGAGGTGCACTACTTGGGTCACATCATATCACGCGAAGGGGTGGCGACGGATCCGGAAAAGATTTGGGCCATGTTAGAGTGGCCCACTCCTACCACCGTGAAACATGTACGGGGCTTCCTGGGCCTCACCGGATACTACGAGCGGTACATTCAGGGTTATGGATGCATCGCCAAGCCACTGATCGAGTTACTCAAATCAGCCCGGCTGCATTGGACTGAAGGGGCCGACCAGGCATTCACCCAGCTCAAGCGGGTTGTTTCACACCCACCTATACTGAGTCTACCAGACTTCTCCAAGCCCTTCATGGTTGAATCGGATGCTTCTGACAAGGGAATCGGTGTTGTCCTCCTACGGAACGAGCAGCCAATAGCCTACTTTAGCAAGGCTCTGGGCAAGAAGAACTCGCTTCTCTCGACCTATGAAAAAGAACTGCTAGCGGTGGTGTTAGTTGTTCAGCAGTGGCGGCATTATTTACTCACCGGTCCATTTGTTATCCGCACGGACCAACAAAATCTGAAATTTTTGTTGAACCAGAGATTGGTGACACCGACGCAACAGAAATACTTGTCGAAATTGATGGGATATGACTACACCATCCAATACAAACAAGGGAAGGAGAACTTGTGCGCAGATGCTTTATCCAGGCGGGACAGTCCGGCGGAGGCAGAATTGTGCATGGTGGTCACAGTGACATCCGACTTTCTACGACTTGTCAAAGAGTCATGGCAGCGGGACCCCAAAATTCAGGATATCATAGCACAGAAAACAACGAACAACACCAAGAAACCGAAATATCAGTGGGATAGGGGGTTGCTGAAGCGGAAAGGGCGGTTGGAAGTAGGAGATGATGCTGTCATTAAATTGAAATTGTTGAACATGTATCATGATAGTGAATGGGGCGGGCACTAAGGCATCAATTCCATGTACCAGCGGCTACAAAAGATGTTCTTTTGGAAGAAAATGAAGGTAGAGGTTTACAAAGATGTGCAGAAATGCGCCACATGTCAACAATGCAAACCGGATAGTAGGAAAGAGATGGGGTTACTTCAGCCACTTCCAATACCAGCCAAGATTTGGCAAGATATATCTCTTGATTTTGTGGATGGGCTTCCTAAAAGCAGTGGAAAAACAACTATAATGGTGGTCGTCGATCGCCTTAGCAAGAAGGCACATTTCATAGCCATAACCCACCCATATACAGCGGAGAGTGTGGCTCAAGTGTTCTTCGATTCCATTTTCAGGCTACACGGCATGTCGGAATCCATAGTAAGTGATCGGGACCCCATTTTTGTGAGCCAATTCTGGCAGGAACTATTCCGGGTGCTACAAGTGCGGCTGAATTTGTCAACGGCATACCACCCCCAATCGGACGGTCAGACAGAAGTGGTTAATCGCTGCCTGGAGACTCACCTAAGGTGCATGTGTTTGGAAAGGCCAAAAAACTGGGCTCACTGGTTACCCTTGACGGAATGGTGGTACAACACTACCTACCAAAGTGCAATCAAAATGACGCCATATGAAGTGGTTTACGGACAAGCACTGCCGCTGCATAACGCATACAGCCCCGGCCTCGCGGAGGTGGAGGAAGTAGACCGTTCATTGGCAGCACGGGAACAAGTCATACAGCTGTTGAAGGAGAACCTCGCGGCGACAAAGAATCGCATGCGGACCATGGCGGATAAGAAACGGAGGGAGCGCACACTGGAGGTGGGATCGTGGGTGTATGTCCGCCTACAACCCTATAGGCAGGCGTCGGTTCATCCGAGGGGCTGCAATAACTGGCCCCCAAATTTTTCGTCCCATTTCAAGTGCAGAAGCGAGTGGGGATTGTCGCCTACAGGCTCGATCTTCCAGCGGAGGCGAAGATCCACCATACCTTTCACATCTCGCAACTCCGGGAGCACCATGGAGATCTGCCAACACAAACTGTCTTGTTTCCCTCAGCGGTGAACAACGAAGGCAACCTGATGATTGAGCTAGTGGCGGTCTTGAACCGCCACATTGTTCCTAGGGACGGCAAGGTGGTGACACAACTATTGATTCAGTGGGCACCAGGCACACCAGAAGAGGCAACATGGGAGGATCTTTGGATGATTCAAAAGCGCTTCGAGGGAGGGTAGTTGATGCGTGCTGATTTTCTGGGCGGGAATTTTGGTGGGGCAGGGAGTAATTTTATTGTTGAAGGGAGGGCTTTTGGGGGAATATAATGTCAGTATATAAGCCAAAAGGGTAGGGTTAAAAAACTATGTTATGTTGTTGTGTGTTTTTGAAATCAGACGGCAGAGAGTGTCTTCCTCCTCTGCTAGTCTTGCCTCCTGTTCAGGGCGTGGCCCTTAGGGTGGTTGTATCCGTTGAACCTTCCAGTGTTTTTTTGCTTCTTGTTTCCGGGCTATTTCTTAGTAAGTTACTCTCACTGTTACATCGCGTTTGGATCTTATCATAGCATATTGGTTTTGCAGAGATGTCGTCCATCTCAGGGTTATTTACAGTAACTCTCCGTTAAATTGGCGGATTAAGTTCGGAACTCTAAGATAATGGTCTAATAGACAAGGAAATAGGGAATATCTAACCCTAAATCCAAATAACTTGACTTTGCAGCTCAAAAAAAATAGAGAACGGAGATCGACTGGGGCTGAGGGAGGAAGTAGAGTGGTATCGTTCGAATACCTCGCTCGGCGTGAATCGGAAGGCGGGGCCTCCGCCCTGAGGGAGCCGACCCATGGGATTCCGAGCAGAAAGATGGGAATGTAGGATTGAGCGGAAATGGCGAGCTCTTCGCCTCTCGCTCTTTACGCCGCTGGAAGTTCGGAGTGCAGACACCTCGCGCCCTACGACGCAAACTCGGAAGGAAATAACCAGAAACGGCTTTGCCTTGCTGTATCTATCTCTGTTCGTGTTTGGGCCGACGAGGTTTATCTGTGCCTTTTTAGAGGATATAGAGAGAGAGAAATGTTATATGCAGCTATGGATATATGCAGACCAAATACTTGTTGGTGTAAGTCAAATTCAATATATACAAATCATTTTCAAAAATCAAAAAATTTCATATCTCTATACACACAATGTACAATCCTGTATTCGCCGAGTGGGCCCCCGAGGCCCAAGATATTTTTAGGCCTAATATTTCCAAAGGGCACGACCTCGGGAGGAGGGGTGAGCATTTGGAGGGAGTCGAGTCTGAGGGGCGCATCCCAGGACTGTTCCCTTGTGGGGGCGAGCTGGGAGGGCCGGGAGGCCTCCGGCTCGCCCAGAGCCTTGTGGGGGCGAGCTGGGAGGGCCGGGAGGCCTCCGGCTCGCCCAGACCCTTGTGGGGGCGAGCTGGGAGGGTCGGGAGGCCTCCGGCTCGCCCAGAGCCTTGTGGGGGCGAGCTGGGAGGGCCGGGAGGCCTCCGGCTCGCCCAGAGCCTTGTGGGGGCGAGCTGGGAGGGCCGGGAGGCCTCCGGCTCGCCCAGAGCCTTGTGGGGGCGAGCTGGGAGGGCCGGGAAGGCCTTCGGCTCGCCCAGACCCTTGTGGGGGCGAGCTGGGAGGGCCGGGAGGCCTCCGGCTCGCCCAGAGCCTTGTGGGGGCGAGCCGGGGAGGCCGGGAGGCCTCCGGCTCGCCCAGCTCCAAGCCGGGTAGGCGGTCTGCGTTTAGCGCCCAAGAGTAGCGGGATTTGGCTATCTGCAGCCCAGTTCAAGGGTATTTTGGTAATCTGGCAGACCAGTTTTCGGCTATTTGCAGCTCAACTTCAGAAATCCTATAAATAGGACCAAGGGGGCACCATTTGGGGGGATCTCATTCTAGGCTAGCTCTCTCCCTCTCTCTCTCCCTCCCCAAGTCTCTCTAGGGGGGTGAGGAGAGCCTCCAGTGGTGCCCAAGCTTAGTAGTGGCTTGGGAGGGGAAGTTCCTAAGGGGCTTCCGGGTATGTGGCGGGACCTCCCCACTAAGCCCTTGGTCCAGTCCCTAGTTCAAACACCTTCAACCTAGAGCTCTCCCTTGGGAGGAGTAAGGATTGGTCGCCCCTCGGCTAGCTGAGGGCCCCGAACTCCACAGAGACTAAGTCTTGTTCGCAAGTCTCGGTTTCAACACATGGTGCGGTGAGCGTGGAGTGTGACCGATTCAAGAAACTCTCAAGATGAGCTCCATGGCTGGAGGTGGAGGATCCGACCCAGGTCGCTCGCAACCCCCAGTGGATGGAGCGACGTTGGAGATGTTTGAAAATTTCAGGCAAGAGATCCTGCAGACCTTGCAGCTAACTTTCGCCACAATAGGCGAAGGCAGGAGAGAAAGTGGTCCGGAGGCCTCACCTCAAAAGGTGGGCGAGAGCATCCTCGGCCAGGCATCCGGGAAAGAGGTGACGGAAGGGGGCGTGTGGGGAGGTCCTCGACCCCCACTCGCCGAGACCCAAGTGGGCGAGTGGGGAGGTCCTCGACCCCCACTCGCCGAGACCCAAAGGGGCGAGAGGGGAGGCGTCATGCCCCCACTCGCCCAGCCCCAAAGGGGGGCGAGCATAGGAGGTCCTTTTTGTGAGCTGATCCTCTCAGCCCCGATTCCGGAGGGGTTCAAGGGGGCGGAGATGTCTCACTACTTCGGCAAGGATGACCCCGTCTTGCACCTGCAGTGGTTTGAGGACATGGTCTCCATCATGCCCATGTCGGACGCCTTCAAGTGTCGGCTCTTTGCCGTCACCCTCAAGGAGAAGGCCAGAGACTGGTTCCATCAGCTCCCTGCAGGATCCATCTACGCCTTCGAAGACTTGCGCCGAGCTTTTCTGCTACGCTTCTCGACGTCAAGAAAGAAGAAAAAAGATGCCGAGGCACTTTTCAAGATCAAACAAGAGCCAGGGGAGTCGCTGGCTCACTATCTGGAACGGTTCAGGGAGGAGGTTCTCCTCGTCCAAGAAGTGTCCGGGTACACCCTCAAGCTCGCCTTCACGTTGGGGCTGCGGGAGGGCTTCTTCAAGATGGACCTTAAGAGAAGAGCTCCTTTGTCCTTTGAAGAGTTGATGGAAAGGGTGGCAGAAGAAGTCGAGAGGGAGGAGGCCAACCCGGAGTTCGCGAGAAGGCTGGCCAAGCTGAGTGAGCCAGAGGCAAGGCAGCAGGGGGGAAGAGTAGGGGCTCCCAAGAGAAAGTTCGACCAAGAGAAAGACAACTTCCAGGAAGAGGGGGTTGACCTCCCTAGGTGGGGGCAGAGGCCAAGGGCATCCCCTCCACCGCCTCAACAGACCATGGCGATTGGCTGGGAAAAAAGGAGGAGAGTCAGAAAAGCAGGAAGAAGAGGAAGAGGGGGTAGGGTGGAGTTACCCTATTGTGACCTCCACGATGAGGAAGGTCACGCGACGATCAACTGCCCTGAGTTCTTGGAATTGAAGGAAGCGAGGGGTTTGGTGCGGCAACAACAACAACCAAATGGGAACGAGGGAGACCACCCTCGGCAGTAGGAGACCAAGTTTGTCTAAGTGCTCAGTTTCTTCTCTCCACCCTTAAGTTCATGTAGCGTGGTTATTTACTTAGTTTTTTCTTGCATGTAATGTGATGATTAATGTAGTGAAAGTTTTCAAATACTTAGCCCCAACGCTGGCCCGCTGACCAGGCTCCCATCAAGCTCGCAAGTCCGAGGATCGCTCGGTGGCAGGAAAATCTCAAGGTACTTAGCCCCGACGCTGGCCTACTGACCAGGCTCCCATCAAGCTGGCAGGTCCGAGGATCGCTCGGTGGCAGGAAAATTTCAAGGTACTTAGCCCCGACGCTGGCCCGCTGACCAGGCTCCCATCAAGCTGGCAGGTCCGAGGATCGCTCGGTGGCAGGAAAATCCCAAGTACTTAGTCCCGACGCTGGCCCGCTGACCAGGCTCCCATCAAGCTGGCAGGTCTGAGGATCGCTCGGTGGCAGGAAAATCCCAAGTACTTAGTCCCGACGCTGGCCCGCTGACCAGGCTCCCATCAAGCTGGCAGGTCCGAGGATCGCTCGGTGGCAGGAAAGTCCCAAGTACTTAGTCCCGATGCTGGCCCGCTGACCAGGCTCCCATCAAGATGGCAGGTCTGAGGATCGCTCGGTGGCAGGAAAGTCCCAAGTACTTAGTCCCGATGCTGGCCCGCTGACCAGGCTCCCATCAAGCTGGCAGGTCTGAGGATCGCTCGGTGGCAGGAAAATCCCAAGTACTTAGTCCCGATGCTGGCCCACTGACCAGGCTCCCATCAAGCTGGCAGGTCCGAGAATCGCTCGGTGGCAGGAAAGTCCCAAGTACTTAGTCCCGATGCTGGCCCGCTGACCAGGTTTCCATCAAGCTGGCAGGTCCGAGGATCGTTCGGTGGCAGGAAAGTCCCAAGTACTTAGTCCCCATGCTGACCTGCTGACCAGGCTCCCACCTAGCTGGCAGGGTCAAGAACCGCCCAGTGGCCGAAAATTCTCTTAAGTATTTTCCCCCGAGGTGGCTTCACTAGCTGGGCTCTCACTAGCCAGCAGAGTTGGAAGACCTCTCGGGGAGGCTATGTATTTTCCCCCGAGGTGGTCTCGCTAGCCGGGCTCTCACTAGCCGGCAGGGTTGGAAGACCTCTCGGGGAGGCTATGTATTTTTCCCCCGAGGTGGTCTCGCTAGCCGGGCTCTCACTAGCCGGCAGGGTTGGAAGACCTCTCGAGGAGGCTATGTATTTTTCCCCCGAGGTGGTCTCGCTTGTCGGGCTCTCCCTAGTCGGCAGGGTTGGAAGACCTCTCGGGGAGTCTATGTATTTTTCTCCCGATGTGGTCTCGCTAGCCGGGCTCTCACTAGCCGGCAGGGTTGGAAGACCTCTCGGGGAGGCTATGTATTTTTCCCCTGAGGTGGTCTCGCTTGTCGGGCTCTTCCTAGCCGGCAGGGTTGGAAGACCTCTCGGGGAGGCTATGTATTTCTCCCCCAAGGTGGTCCCGCTAGCCGGGCTATCACTGGCCGGCAGGGTTGGAGGACGTCTCGGGGAGGCGCTGTGGCTTTTCTAAGATATCACCAATAACCGGATTCCCAGCGACACTCGTCGAATATGCAGGGTTGGACATTTCTTTCCGAGCGTGAGTCACGCTCGAAAAGAGCGGGGATTGTGTACAACCCTGTATTCGCCGAGTGGGCCCCCGAGACCCAAGATATTTTTAGGCCCAATATTTCCAAAGGGCACGACCTCGGGAGGAGGAGTGGTGAGCATTTGGAGGGAGTCGATTCTGAGGGGCGCATCCCAGGACTGTTCCTTTGCGGGGGCGAGCTGGGAGGGCCGGGAGGCCTCCGGCTCGCCCAGAGCCTTGTGGGGGCGAGCTGGGAGGGCCGGGAGGCCTCCGGCTCGCCCAGACCCTTGTGGGGGCGAGCTGGGAGGGCCGGGAAGCCTCCGGCTCGCCCAGAGCCTTGTGGGGGCAAGCTGGGAGGGCCGGGAGGCCTCCGGCTCGCCCAGAGCCTTGTGGGGGCGAGCTGGGAGGGCCGGGAGGCCTCCGGCTCGCCCAGAGCCTTGTGGGGGCGATCCGGGGAGGCCAGGAGGCCTACAGCTCGCCCAGATTCTTGTGGGGGCGAGCCGGGGAGGCCGGGAGGCCTCCGCATCGCCCAGCTCCAAGCCGGGTAGGCGGTCCGGGGAGGCCAGGAGGCCTCCAGCTCGCCCAGAGCCTTGTGGGGGCGATCCGGGGAGGCCAGGAGGCCTCCAGCTCGCCCAGAGCCTTGTGGGGGCGAGCTGGGAGGGCCGGGAGGACTCCGGCTCGCCCAGACCCTTGTGGGGGCGAGCTGGGAGGGTCGGGAGGCCTCCGGCTCGCCCAGAACCTTGTGGGGGCGAGCTGGGAGGGCCGGGAGGCCTCCGGCTCGCCCAGAGCCTTGTGGGGGCGAGCTGGGAGGGGCGGGAGGCCTCCGGCTCGCCCAGAGCCTTGTGGGGGCGAGCTGGGAGGGCCGGGAGGCCTCCGGCTCGCCCAGACCCTTGTGGGGGCGAGCTGGGAGGGCCGGGAGGCCTCCGGCTCGCCCAGAGCCTTGTGGGGGCGAGCTGGGAGGGCCGGGAGGCCTCCGGCTCGCCCAGAGCCTTGTTGGGGGCGATCCGGGGAGGCCAGGAGGCCTACAGCTCGCCCAGATTCTTGTGGGGGCGAGCCGGGGAGGCCGGGAGGCCTCCGCATCGCCCAGCTCCAAGCCGGGTAGGCGGTCTGCGTTTAGCGCCCAAGAGTAGCGGGATTTGGCTATCTGCAGCCCAGTTCAAGGGTATTTTGGTAATCTGGCAGACCAGTTTTCGGCTATTTGCAGCCCAACTTCAGAAATCCTATAAATAGGACCAAGGGGGCACCATTTGGGGGGATCTCATTCTAGGTTAGCTCTCTCCCTCTCTCTCTCCCTCCCCAAGTCTCTCTAGGGGGGTGAGGAGAGCCTCCAGTGGTGCCCAAGCTTAGTAGTGGCTTGGGAGGGGAAGTTCCTAAGGGGCTTCCGAGTATGTGGCGGGACCTCCCCACTAAGCCCTTGGTCCAGTCCCTAGTTCCAACACCTTCAACCTAGAGCTCTCCCTTGGGAGGAGTAAGGATTGGTCGCCCCTCGGCTAGCTGAGGGCCCCGAACTCCACAGAGACTAAGTTTTGTTCGCAAGTCTCGGTTTCAACACACAACATCATTACACTTATGCATAGCAACAAGTTGTAGGTCAAATAGGTTCGAAATAAATTTGGCATCTGAACAAATATGTTTGGAGATGTAGCCTTTTGTACCACTACCAACATAGATATTTGTGAAACAAAGCAAAAACAGCACCACTACGAGCATAGAAATTTGTCAGCCCTCAAATACACAACCTCAATCTCAATCCAAACCTACGGAATCCTCTTCCGCTCCGTTTCAATCTCTCATAACATCAAACAAGGAGCAGAGCAGCAATGGTGGATGCCCTGAGTTCAAGGTTGATTTCACGAAGCAGAGGAGCTCATCAGAACCATGTCATTCCCGTCGGACGCATCAATTTGGCAGCCCTGCTCCAAAATTTCCGGATTAAATCCGACCATGACCGCGGACGGCGGGTAGCACACCGACTCCTTGCGGTGTAACCCCAAAATCCGCCGACTCACATGCTAATCGCGAATTGAGAGCTTCGACTGTGATCGTCCCAGAGGAGACAGCAAGGAACAAGTATCTTGCAACTGAGAGCTTCTAGCAGGCGAACGTGACAAAAATTGGGGTCTGCGGGTTGAAATGAGTAAAGGGGAACTTTTTTATTAAAGTATGGCATTCATACATCCATTGCACGGGGCCCCCCGTGCCCCGCGTCACAGTACCAGACCTTTGGTCGGCGGGCTTCGCCCGCCCCAGATTCTCTCCTCTTCCTCTCCCTTCCGCCATCTCTCTCTCTCTCCCTCTCTCTCTCTTTATTTCTCTCTCCATCATTGAAAATGAATGGCTAAAAATGCTTGAATGGATGTTTAATTTAGCAGTCTCAGTGGTCCTAAATGTATTTTTTTAGAATATATATATATGTGTTTGTGTGTGTCGTATACATGCATCTAATTATAAACATTTTTTTGAGGCTTTATCTATTTATTTAAGGGTGTAAAATTTTTTGTATATTAAACATTTTTTTGAGGCTTTATCTATTAATTTCTAGGATCCCTAAGAAAGAATTTTGACCATCAAATAAATACTATTCATTTGATCTCAAATAAAGAGAATTTTGATAAATTTACATGAGCGTTGAAGCGTTAAATATTGACCAGCTATATTTTGTCTTAGTAGATATTTTGAAAATATACTTTTTGCCCTAAATATTTATCTTCACAATTTTACACCCTCTTTATTATATTTATATAATTTCTTAAAATTGTGCTTTATTTTTGTTGCGGATCACTCAAGGCTCCGGTAGATCGGACTAGATTGGACCGTCTTAGCCCGGGAGCGTTTGAGCGCGCAAACAGTCACAGAAAAAGGGAAAGCTGACAAGACAATTTTTTTAACGTGGAAAACCCGTCAACTGGGTGAAAAACCACGCGGCCGGGTCTGTGCCGGCCGAAACCTCCACTATTTGTTGGTTGTTGTACAGAGCTTTTTTGAAGAACTCGAGGGCGACAGACCGCCTCTCGTTACAATTATTGAGAGAGAGAGAGGTGCTCGTAGGATGACAGACCACCGCTCTTGGAGCTAAATCTTTCGCCTGCTGTAGAGGGGAATGCTGCGCTTTGAGGGCTCTGGAGACTTTGACTGCAGCTTGAAGGTTGGATCGATGTGCTCTGTGCGTCTTTGTCTCTGTCGGTTGTCTCATGCTGCGCGAGAGGAGTTTGGAGTGCTGTTCTTGCTGGAGGTTGGAGCGTTTGTTCTTGAGTGCGCGGAGTGCTTGTTGCTGAGTACGCGGGGTTATGCTTAGACGGTCTTGAGAGTGGAGCACGCAGAGGCGCTCTTGGAGTAGTCTTGAGAGCGGAGCGCACGAAGGCGCGCTTGGAGCGGTCTTGAGAGCGGAGCGCGCGGAGGCGCGCTTGGAGCGGTCTTGAGAGCGGAGCGCCCGGAGGCGCGCTTGGAGCGGTCTTGAGAGCGGAGCGCGCGGAGGCGCGCTTGGAGCGGTCTTGAGAGCGGATCGCCCGGAGGCGCGCTTGGAGCGGTCTTGAGAGCGGAGCGCACGGAGGCGCGCTTGGAGCGGTCTTGAGAGCGGAGCGCACGGTGGCGTGCTTGGAGCGGTCTTGAGAGCGGAGCGCACAGAGGCGCGCTTGGAGCGGTCTTGAGAGCGGAGCGCACGGTGGCGTGCTTGGAGCGCAGCGCACGGGGGCGCACTTGGAGCGGAGCGCGCGGGGGCGCACTTGAAGAGGAGCGCACGGAGGCGCGCTTGTTAGCGCGCAAGGAGGAGGCGCGCTTGTGAGCGCGCAAGGAGGAGGCGCGCTTGTGAGCGCGCAAGCAGGACGCGCGCTGGTGAGCGCGCAAGCAGGACGCGCGCTGGTGAGCGCGCAAGGAGGAGGCGCGCTTGTTAGCGCGCATGGAGGAGTCGCGCTTGTGAGCGCGCAAGGAGGAGGAGCGCTTGTGAGCGCGCAAGGAGGAGGCGCGCTTGTGAGCGCGCAAGGAGGAGGCGCGCTGGTGAGCGCGCAATGAGGAGGCGGAGAGAGAAAATCCGTAGGAGGATTTTCCAAGTCGGAGAGAGAGAAAGTCTCAAAAGAGGGGAGAGATGGAGGAGGAGAAGATCCCCAAAAAGAGAAGTCTTGGAGTTCTATTTATAGTTTTTGAGGGTGACACTTTCGTAATTAAATGGGTGGTTAGGGTGGTTAGGGTGGTTATGCGGCTACCCGCACACCATAACCAATTTATGTGTTATACACACATTTATCATGAATATAGCTATGCGCACACCAGTTTGTATAGTTTTGTGGTGATATGTATTCATATGACGGATATGGTTATCCGCACACCATAACCATATTATTTGCTATATGCAGACCGTATTGAAGGATTTTACTATTTACACTCCCATGTTGGAGGATTTTACTATTTGCACCCCATGATGGGGGATTTTACTGTTTGCACCCCATGATGAGGGATTTTTACTATTTACACTCCATGATGTGGGATTTTACTATTTGCACCCCATGATAGGGGATTTTACTGTTTGCACCCCATGATGAGGGATTTTTACTATTTGCACCCCAAGGCCTTTATGGGTATGCCACAATTTTGTTTATTTCATTATTTTTAAAAATATGTGTGATTCTCTCAACTTTTATTAAATTTTGTATTCGGCTAAAATATTTGCAAAGACAACGAGTGAAAGTGTACTTTTTCGCCGAAGCAAAGTGGACAAATGCTTGTGCTATTATATAAAACAAGAACAGTGTTGATAGCAGCCCTGTTTACGCTAACGCCAGCTCACCGTTAATGGTAGATCGAAAAAATACAAACGCAGATCATATTGTTAGTGGCAAACCAAGAGTAGAAATATAAAAATTCATAAACCATGATTGTACCTAAAAACTATATAAATTTGAAGAAAAATAGAATTTTCAGCATTGCCCAAAAATTATATCAAGCTATATATGATATAAATAATACATAAACTGTAATTTAAGATAGCATTAGGCTCCGTTTGGGGGGACTTAATTTTATCGGTCAAGCGGTTACGACCGCATGAACCGGACCTTAATTAAGGTCCGGTTCATGCTGTCGTAACCGCTTGACCGGTAAAAATAAGTCTCCCCAAACAGAGCCTTAGGCTATGTTTGGGGGGACTTATTTTCACCGGTCAAGCGGTTACGACCGCATGAACCGGACCTTAATTAAGGTCCGGTACATGCGGTCGTGACCGCTTGACGATAAAAATAAGTCCCCCCAAACGGAGCCTTAGTCTCAACTAGTTGCATCATATTACAGCGGATACCTAAGCAAAAATCAAGAGATTACGTGTGTTAGTATAAATATATTTTTAAAGAATAAAGAAAGTGGTTATACTTAAATGTCCCGTGTAGTGTACAAAATGATAGACCAAAAAATTTTCATGTAATCAATATTAAACATGCGCATTATTAATAATTATTAGAAGAGTCATAAACTTATGTTGTAAGATAATATGATTTTTTTTAAGAAAAATACATATTAAATCGTCGAGATCTCATTAACTAGCAATCTCTTGACGATATCCTCTATCCAACTTGAGAATATTGAAGGTAGTGTGCAGTCATCATGCACTTTAACACTTCATTCGGTACCAATTGAATTGTGTATGCCTTTTAAGGAGAATGAACATCCACACTGCTTAGAAGACGATTTCCTAACATTTTTATGTGGAGTCTTTGCACTTTGAATATGACATTTAAATCTGGTCCCATCATAGCCAAACATTACTTTAGGTCTTGTCCTAGACGTTAATTTTGTCCGTACTTTGAATTGTAATCACAAAACCAAGACTGTTAATTAGCAACATTACGCGCCCAACTAATCAACTCCTCTTTCATAAGTGTTGCGTCTCACTCGAGGCTCCTAAGACCCGGTCGAGATTGGACCGTCTTAGCCCGGGAGCGGTTGAGATTGGACCGTCTTAGCCCGAGAGCGGTCGAGCGCACAATCAGTCACAGAGAAATGAGACGGCTGACAAGAGACCTTTTTTTACCTTGGAGAACTCGGAAAAAGGTGAAAAAACTACGTGGTCGGTTCGGTGCCGACAAAACTTCACTATTTGTTGTTGCTTAACAGGGCTCTCGAGAGAAATCGAGGGCGACAGTCCGCTCCTTGTTACAACTTGTATGGGAGAGTGAGAGAGAGAAAGTTGCGTTTGGGGGGTGACAGGTCACCGCTCTCAAAGTTGTCCTTTTCCTGGCCGCAGTGGGGAACACTCTGCTATGGGGACTGGACAGCCTTCTACTTTCGCTTGGGATCTTGAGTGGCGCGATCTGTGTGTCTGGATGTCTTCAAAGTGTATCTTGCAGTTTGTGGTGGTGTCAGGAGCGCGGAGCTTGTCGTTGACTTGAAGGTGATGAGCACTGAACGTTCTGCACTCTGAAGGAAGCTTGAATGCGAATGGATATTTTCGAACGGTCTTCTAAGTGCTTGAAGATTCTTTAAGGCCGGCATCTTCGAAGGCGATGAAAACTCTCAAGTAACTCCCTTGCACGTAGGAGAAGTCCGAGCAGAAAATGAAGAAAATGAAGGAGAGACTGGGGTCTTATTTATATGCCACGGGGGTGCATGGTTACGATGGTTATGCGGGGATTCGCAGGACGTAACCACCTTAATTGTTATTTGCATGCCGATATATTTTCGGATATTTACACTCACTCATAATGGGTGGTTACGTCGTCGATTATCCATTCATCGGACGGTGCAGATCGTGTGAGGGCGATCAGATGGCGACGGTCAGGCGACGAAAACGAAAGGGATGGCCAGCGGTGAGGAGGTCGGCGGCGGCAAAGTCTGGTCGGCGAGGGCAGATCGTGTGGGGGCACACAGCCGAGGGTGGCCGTCCGGGAGAAGCCGTCCGCGGGGCTTCCTTGGCGTGCGTCGTGGTCGCGCGTCAAAGGGCAGCCTGCCGGGGGAGGCCGTCCGCGGGTGCTTCGCGGGCACGCTGCCAAGGGCGGCCGTCCGGGGGAGGCCGGTCGTTGGTGCTTCGCGGGCGCGCAGCCAAGGGAGGCCAGCTGGGGAAGTCGGGCGCGGGGGCGTCACAGCCGCGCGGCTATGGGTGGTCAGTCGCGGGGGCCTCGAGGCCGCAGGGGCCGCGCGGCCGAGGGAGGCCGGCCACGGCGACCGAGGACCCGGCGGCGGGCGGCCTCCCGGCGGTCGCGATGGGTGGCGCGGCAGCGGCCGATTGGTCGGCCACGGGCGATTAGCGTGGCGGTCAGGCGCGTGGTGATCGTGTGTACGGCAGTTTCCCCCACAACCTCTCACTAAATTAGTGAGGGACATGAAATTTCGGCTAATCGCAGCCAGAAATTCCTATATATTGAGGGAGACCCCATCAATAAGAAACTCGTTATACTTGTAAAATGACTTCTCAAGTCAAACACATTTTCTTCATCCAAAGAGATATTCAAATCCATTAAACAAAATAAAGCCAAGAAAACAACACATAATCTATATCAAAATTAAAATCACATTCAAAAAGAATTTACAATTTTGTAGGATTAAGGGGTTTACAACACATAATCTATATCAGTGGAGTCAAATTGAGGTGTAGATGAAACCATTAAAATTGTGACCGCAATTTCTTGTGTCAAAATTTTTTCTCCGGTTGAGAATTTAGAATCTACCGGACTACATTAAACAAGGAAAACAATAAAAAATATATATGTATGGTAAAATTTCATCGGGTTTAGAAGCTTGTCAAACTATGCCAAAGTGTCCGTAGGGTAATATTTAGGTGTAGGGATAACCATAGCTGAAATTTTAGACAAATTATCTTGTGTCACATTTTCTTCCTCCATATACACATTTGAATTTATAATACCAAGCAAAAACAAGAAATCATGACAAACAATTAGCACAAATTTTGCAAAGTCTAAACACATTCATCTAGAGGAATAAGGAAAGTGCAACGATGATGAAGTAGAAAAGCTGGAGTAGAATCATACCTAAGAGGCGATCACGGTTAGTGTTGCACATTTGCAAAGAATCATCGGGCATTTAGGTATGCAAAATGAACACAAACGACTTCATGTTTGCAAGGCATGCGGGTTAGGGCTTCACACTACAAGAAAACTGTCATTTAGTAACGAAAAATTTGTGACGAAATATATTTCGTCACTAAAAATACCTCTTTAGTGACGAAATATTGTTCGCCTCTAAAAATATGTCTCCAGCGACGAAATAAATATTTGGTCACTAAAGACATATCTTTAGTGACGAAATATAAGTTCTATCGTTAAAGTAAATTTTCTAAATTATTTAATGACCAAAAATATTTTAGTCACTAAATTATTTATTTAGTAACCAAAAAAATTAGTCACTAGTCATCAAAATTTTGAAGTTTCTTTCATAAAAAAATTCATTTATTCTCTATTAATGAGAATGCGCTTAATGTGCCAATCAAAATTTTGTTTCTTATGAAATCATCATTAGAGGTAATACAATCCACGTCGTCGCCACCCCAATATTATCAATTTTTTTTTGCAGTGTTATAAGCACACCAATTTTGGCTATTCTCGCACCAGTTTCTATGAGTTATTACGCGCCTTTTGAAAATAACTCTTGTACATACAATTTTAGGAAAAGTGTTCAACACGAAAATTGTAGATCTCGTCAAGATCTACAACTTTCGTGTTGAACACTTTTTTCTAAAAATGTATGTACAAGACGTATTTTCAAAAATTCGCTATAGTTACGATTAGGACGACAATACGTCTTGTGCGTGCATTTTTAGGAAAAGTGTTCAACACGAAAGTTGTAGATCTCGACGAGATCTACAATTTTTGTGCTGAACACTTTTCCTAAAAATGTATGTACAAGACGTATTTTCAAAAGGCGCGTAATTACTCATAGAAATTGGTGTGCAAATAGCCAAAACTGATGTGCTTATAACATTGCCCTTTTTTCATATTTCAATCACTAAAATTAAAATCTAAATGAAATAATTTTATAATGCGATTTTTTATCAGGGCAAAACAAATTGGCGTTCCCTAACTTGTTCACTCGTCGCATTCCGCCTGCTTACACGACCTCGACGGGCGATTTTATCAAAGCAACGACGTGCCCTAACTTTTTCAACCGTTTGAATAGGTCCAAATCAACTTTTAAAATAAAAACTATTACATAATTATTAAGTATTTTACCCTAGAAAGGATGCAGACAAACAAAGTGTAACGCCTCAATTTCAAGGAGAATGATTTTGGTCTGCGAATAGTGGAGTTTGGGGTGCGGATAGGGGGTTGGTGTGTGGATAGTCGTTTGTGCTAGGGCTTTAAATAAAAACCCTAGCCTAACCTCCTCCCCATTACCCGAGCAGCCTTTCCCCCATCCCTCCCTCTTTCTCGTTCTTTTTGGAGCAGCGCCCCTTGATCTCCCTCCTTCCTGATCGCTCCCCCCCCCCCCCGATCTCTCTCTCTCTCTCTCTCTCTCTCTCTCTCTCTCTCTCTCTCTCTCTCTCTCTCCGCCTCCTGGAGCAGGGAAGTGCCGCCCCATAGCCTCCCTCCTCCCTCTCTCGCCGTCGGCCTGGAGCAAGGAGGAGCAGTGCCCCCCCCCCCCCCCCCCCCCCCCCCCCCCCCCGTCTCCCTTCCTCACTCTCTTTCCCGTCGCCGCCTAGAGCAAGGAGGACCCGTCCCCCTTTCCTCTCCTTTTCTCCCGTCGACAAGGAAGAGTCGAGCCCCTATCCTCTCTCGTTTTGCTGCTGGAAGGAGAAGCCCAAGCCAGACCCTTGCCGACCTAGGGCTAGGGTTCTAGCTTTTGTTGGAGGTGGCCGACCGGAAGCTTTCGTGGAGAGCAGTTTTCGTGCGCGGACAACCGTTACGTTCGTTAGCCGTCAAATCCGGGCACATTCCCATGCCTCTGAAGCACATTTCAAGGGTAACGACTTTTCTTCTTGGGCAGGTGAAGCCTTTAATTAGCATATTTGCATGGAATCCCCTCTCCACCGACAGGTGGGGAAGAGTGCGCTCCGATGGGTCGATGTTTACATCCCCACGTTTAACTGCATTAGTACCCGGAAGCGTGAGTACGGATTAGGCATGCTGTGTGAAGCCCATCCGGACATGTTGGTCTGGATTGGTGATGTTCTGGGGTTCCTGAAGAAGACTTCGTGGAATGTGTATGTTTGGATCGTAGACGTTAGTTCCCAGGGAACTTCTGTTGCGTTTGGGCGAAACCCGTCTCTCGGAGACCGTTGGGCTAGCGTGTGGAGTTGTGCGTCTTGTGTGCCCAACTTAGTGTGAAATTTTTCCGAATCTTTATGGAGCGAGCAGGAGCTAGTCAACTTAGAGTTAAAAACCAAACAACCAGAAGCAAGTGGAGGCAAACAACTGATCTTTATTGATAACAATCTTCAAAATTACAAGGCAAGGCATGCTTGACGAGACATGATTTCGCCAACACAAACACTAAAGGAAAGATACAAAGTTGAAGATAACTTGAGACCGCTCAGACCGCGCGACCTCCCTGCGATCTCAAAAAACTGCCAGACCGCAGCAACTTGACGATCACAGAACACCACCAGCTCGCTGATCAAACCGCCCACTTCTTCAGACCTCCTGATTCTCCCGAACTCCAGCACCACAACTCCAAGCCGCAGACTGCCCGAACACTTTCAGAGGAAGAGGTGATCGCTGTTGTCCGCACTATCCGCAGAATCTGCACAAGAGAAGTTCAATCAGGAGACCGCCCGGTCACATAAACTCAGACCGCAGGAAAGAAGAAAGTTTATCTTACGCTTGGTGTGTCTATTTGCTGCTATGGTTGCCACCGAACTGAACTGAAGTCATTTTGCTGCCAAGGCAATGATGAACCGAACTGAAGTCATTTTTGCCACCGGACTGAAAGTCTCCTCGTAGTCTTCACCGTACTGCTGCGAGAACCCCCGAGCCACAAGGCGAGCCTTGTATCGCTCGATACTGCCGTCAGCTTTCTTCTTGAGCTTGTAGACCCACTTGCATGTCACAGGAGTGATGCCCTCGGGCTTGGGCACAAGAGACCAGGTCTCATTCTTCTCGAGAGATGCCATCTCTTCTTGCATAGCAGTGTCCCACTCCTTCACGCCTCTGGCCTTTTCAAAGCTCGACGGCTCCCTCTTATCCAAGGGACCAGCGAAGAAACATGAGACGAAGCTCACTGCGTTTCCTCCTGTATAGTGATCAGGGGCAACGATCGCTCGCTTCGACCTCCTCAGCTCCTTCCCCTGAACCGCATTATCTCCAGCTGCTTCTTCCCTAGCTCCTCTTCCAGACGTGCTAGGAGCATTGCTCCCCCTGCTCCCTGAACCAGAAGCCTCCGTCTCAGAACTAGAAGGAGATGGTCCACCTGGTGACACAGGTAGCTCCACCTGAAGATCCTCCACAGCTTTTTCCGGCACCTCCACCCTGCTCTCTGGTAGCTCCACATCAGAGGACCCCTTGTAAGATGTCACCTCATCGAACACGACGTCGCGAGATACCACAAATCTCCGCGTCTCCGGGTCCATGCACTTCCATCCTTTCTTCCGCTCATCGTATCCCACGAAGACTAGCTTCCTTGCTTTCGCATCTAGCTTCATCCGAAGAGCATCTGGAACATGCACGTAGCAGGTGGAACCAAACACCCTAAGGTGTGCCACGCTTGGCTTCTCTTTGAACATCATCTCATGCGGAGTCAACATGTTGATGGGACTCAAAGGCATCCGGTTGATGACGTAGGCAGCACAAGACATTCCCTCCGCCCAGAAGGACTTTGGGATACTCTTGGCATGCAGCCAACACTTGCAGGTCTCCGTCAGATGATGGATCTTCCGCTCTGTAACTCCGTTCTGTTGTGGAGTATGTGCACAAGTGAGCTCCCTCCGGATACCTGCCTTCCTACAAAAAACTAGAAAACTCACCAGAGGTGAACTCTCCTCCATTGTCAGTTCTCAGCTTCTTCACCCGCAGGCCAAGCCGGCCCTCCACAAGCTCCTTGAACTCCACAAATTTGGCAAACGCCTCCGCCTTCTCCTTCAGGAAATATACCCAGACATATCTGGTGTAATCATCGATCAACACCAGCATATATCTGCTCCCTCCGAGGCTTGGGGTAGCAGTAGGTCCCATCAAGTCACCGTGGATGCACTCCAACGGCACACTACTCCTCGTCTGCGACTTGTCAAACGGTAGCCGATGAGACTTGCCGAACTGACATCCCTCGCAAACATGACCTTCTCCGTAGGAGGATAGACTTGGCAGGCCCTTGACCAGACCTCTCACCGCCATTGCTTTCAGCTTGTCCATCCCTACGTGCCCCAACCTCTCATGCCATATAACAGCACCATCATTCGTCTTCATCTTGTCAACGTAGGAACTTGTCGATAAAACAAACAAGTCCTTTGCCCGTCTCCCGACATGGACAACCTCGGCCTTTACAGCCTCAAAGTTGCGTAAAAACTTCACTTCTGTTGGGCCGAACAGAACGTGATACCCAGCGTCTACAGCGTTGGTCACGGAGAAGAGATTTTTCCTCATACTGGGCACATGATAGACACTCTTCAAGGTAAGTGGCCCTCTATCACTGCCCAAGGAAACAACCCCCACCTTCTCCACTGGATGTACAGTATTATCAGCAGTAATGATTGCATTGTTACCTGTATAGGGCTGTGCAGAAGAAAGCTTAGTCTCGTCTCCGGTGAGGTGATGACCACACCCCGAGTCCACGATCCAGTCCTCCAGATAGTTGATAGGAGCAAAAGCTCCAACAGAAGCCGAGAAGGCTCCTCCCCAACCTCCTTGAATGTGCCTGGCCTCAGCTTCCTCCTTCTCCGCAGCATGCCCAGCTTGGGTGACCACCTTGTAATCCTTCCTGATGTGGCCATACTTGCCACACTTGAAGCACTTCGGACCTTCACCCTTCTTCTTCCCGTCAGCCTTGGGAGCATACCCCCTTTCCTGCTGCCCAGAAGTTGAAGGCCCATAGCCTCCTCCATCGGTCTTCTTCTTCTTATCCCACTTCTTCTTCTTTCCCGAGAAGAGCACTTCGCCATCTCCCCCAGGCACTGACACCCCCGCCATCTGCCTTGCCAAACTTTCTTGCGATGCAAGCAAGTTCTCCAGCTCCAACAGAGACGGCTGATTTGCCCATCCCTGCACCGACGTCACAAAGGCAACATATTCCTTCCACATGCCGCGGATGATGTGCCTCTTCAGCTTCGCCTCAGAGATAGGCTCATCAGGGTACAATGCTGAGATTTCAGCGCACAAGTTCTTCAGCTTCAGAAAGAAAGTGGAAATAGAAAGATCGCCCTGAGCCGACCTTGCCAGCTCATTCTCCAAGAATTGCAGCCTCGCTACATTCTTCTTGTTAAACAGCCCATCTAGGGCTCTCCAGATCTCCGCAGCTGATCCACACCCCAAGATGTGATCAAATAGGTCAGGTGAGATTGCCCTCTTCAGAGTGAACTCTGCCTTCGCATTCGTCCTCCTCCAAGTTCTCACCTCAGCCCCATTATCCCCTTCCGGGATGACTTCCTGCGTCTGATCTCCTCCAACAACTTCCCAGAGGTCCTCACCTACAAGATAGCTTTGCATACACGACTTCCACTTCTTGAAGTTAGTCGATGTAAGCACCTCAATCCCAAGACCCTTTGCAAATCCACCTTCCATTGTTCTTCCACTGGTTCCTTCTTCACAAAGGCGATGACTACTCTAAGTTACTCACTGCTCAACCACTCCAACCTCGCTTTGATACCAAGTGAAATTTTTCCGAATCTTTATGGAGCGAGCAGGAGATAGTCAACTTAGAGTTAAAAACCAAACAACCAGAAGCAAGTGGAGGCAAACAACTGATCTTTATTGATAACAATCTTCAAAATTACAAGGCAAGGCATGCTTGACGAGACATGATTTCGCCAACACAAACACTAAAGGAAAGATACAAAGTTGAAGATAACTTGAGACCGCTCAGACCACGCGACCTCCCTGCGATCTCAAAAAACTGCCAGACCGCAGCAACTTGACGATCACAGAACACCACCAGCTCGCTGATCAAACCGCCCACTTCTTCAGACCTCCTGATTCTCCCGAACTCCAGCACCACAACTCCAAGCCGCAGACTGCCCGAACACTTTCAGAGGAAGGGGTGATCACTGCTGTCCGCACTATCCGCAGAAGCTGCACAAGAGAAGTTCAATCAGGAGACCGCCCGGTCACATAAACTCAGACCGCAGGAAAGAAGAAAGTTTAGCTTACGCTTGGTGTATGTTTTGCTGCTACAGTGGCCTCCTATTTATAGGCGCGGGACCTGATCCAGTCACCACCCTATGAGATAGGATCACCACCCCCAGACCGCGCAACCTGACCGGTCACACTGCGTGATCAGCAACATTACTTCTGCTTCATTTTGGTGAACCCGCCAGCTTCAATGTCGCCATGAGAGACCGTCACTCTCACAACAGACCGCGACTCCACAAGGAACTCTCCAGACCGCCCGAAGCTATTCACTACCTGTGTTCGCACGAGACCGCAAACACAGTCAGTTCGCCATCAGACCGCGAACTCCTGTCCGCATGCCGATCTCCTCCCGAGACCGCGAACAGCAACCAGCTCGCATACCAGTCTCCTCCTGAGACCGCGAACTGAGACTGCGCGATTAAGACCCTTAGTCCGCAAATACCCTCAGAAAGCCCGGTCAGCTACCAGACCGCATTCAGGAGAGAACCTGGATCAAACTGTGCGGTCACACCAGACCGCCACAGCCTTGAAGAGGACAACACGCCACGCGGTCAGAGACAGGCCGCGCGACCTCCATCTTCAGCCGCCTTGAACCCATACCAGCGATCAAGCCAGGAGACCGCAGCTAGGCTTAGATCAGCCAGACCGCAGATGCAGACCGCCAGGTCGTGCGGTCACGTCAGACCGCCCGACCTCCTCCCAGACCGCCCAGGTCCAAAAAACCCCCCAAACTTCCACTTCAACAATTTCAACACTTAGGTGGTCGCGAGTGCCGCCTTGGTTACATAACAAGCGGTTATGTATGCGATAACAGGCAAGGGGAGGCTAACCCGCGTTGTGCGTTTTGGGTACGACGACTTAAGCAACGGGCTTAGCTGAACTGTACCTGCCCTATGTGGTGTAGTTCGACTACCTAAGGTATTTGGCATGTTGCTGCATGCATAGGAGAGAGTCGTGGACATTAGGTCTCGGTTAGCGAATGCTCAACTTTGGGCCATCCAGTCTGGGACTGAGGATGGTGGTGGGGCCGGGGAAATCCGGTACACCGTTAAGGTGCCCTGAGTGCACGAGACGTTGGGCCGATCGAGCCAACGTTTGTAATGTTTGGTGCTTTTACGGCACACTCTAGCTTTATGTGATTATGCTAACTTATTTGCAGGGAAGAAGCTCCGCCACTCCGAGAAAGGGGTGAGGTCGTTATAATTTGGTCAGCTATGTTGACCGTTGCTTTGTTTGCCACCGCTTGGTGGAATGTTCTTATGCAGGAGCAAGTGAGCCGAGCGGGAAGTAGCGGGCTGAAGCTCTTGTGCTGAGCCGGCCCTCGAAGGCCCGAATGTTTTGTTTAGTCTTTTTCATGTGTTGCCGGCTTGCGTGCCGATGTATGCAAAACACATCGTTTTTGTTTAAACAATAGTGATGTAAGGCCTTAAGGCCAAACTTTGATCGTGCGTATTTTCATTCCGGTTTTTCTATGTTTAGTGGGCATTCCTTGTTGGGTGGTTATTTCATCTCTTCAAAAAGCTTCCGTTAGAATGCAACTCTATGTTAGGGTGCGTTTTGAAAATAAAAGAATAAAATTGATCTCATTTAGTAATGCGTTTGTCTGTCCATATAATATGGCGTGGGGCCCCGACCGGACCTTCTATTATATTATTTGTGACGGATGGGGGTGTTACAATTTGGTATCAGACTCTGGTGTCGTTTCCTTCTTCGAATTCGTGGTCGAATTCTTTTAAGGGCTGGTGAGCACACACGTGTGTTGCCGGTATAACGTGAAAAGAACCCATGAATGTCCACTTAGGAATGAAAAACACACATGAAACATGCTAAAAATGGTATTTGCGGAACCTGGGTGTTCTCTTGTTTGTTGTTTGCTATGTGTATCAGTCGCTAAATTGTGTGTTTGACATAATTATAGGTGATTAGAAGTGGTGCGGGACAGTCCGAACCCCGACACACTGCTGAGAGTAGTGCATCCGCCGAGATGCCTACAGCCCCTCCTTCTGCTGAAACGATATGACTGATTGTCGAAACTGTGTTTTCCATGATCAATGCGCAGCCAGGAAGGCCTATACAGCCTCCTGCCCTTGCGGTGGCCCCGGAGCCGGTTGCCGCAGTTGAGCCCGTTGTGGAAAGACCAGTACCTGCAGTACTGGTAGAGGCGATACGAACGATGAGTCATCATCTGAAGCATTTCCTAGGCTTCCACCCTCCTACGTTTGAAGGAGTGGGAACGCCAACGCAAGCAGAAGATTGGCTATCTTAGATAAAGAGAACCCCGACAGCTACAGAGACGGAGGAAAAACAGAAGGTAACCCTAGCTACCTACCTGTTGGTTGGAGAGGCTAGGTTGTGGTGAGAACAGTTGGAAAGGCATCAGTATGCAGGCAGGCAGCTGACAGACATCTCGATTGACGAGTTCTCAAGAGTGTTCTTGGCCAGGTATCTCTCTTCTGCTCAACGCATCGAAATGGAGATCCAGTTTCAAAGGTTAACTCAAGGGGATAGAATGGTGGATGAGTACCTCCATGAGTTTACACGACTTGGACGGTATGCGGGCTCTTCCTTTGATGATGAAGAGCGAAAGACCAACCGGTTTTACGTAGGTCTGCGTGATGAGTTGCGACTGCTTCTGTCAGGCCCGATGACGCAGGGCTTTCTAACGTTGGTAGATACCGCCAGATCCCTTGAGAAGGATATGAAGAGAGTCCAAGCTAATAAGGACCGAGCTGTGACAGAGACGGAGTTCAAGGTACCGAGTTCTACAAAGTCGGGTTCCCAAAGGTATAAAAAGAAGTCTAGGATTTCGGAACCGGCTTCCTCTTCTGTTTCGGGAGCAACTACTGGACGAGGTCCAGTCACATGTTTTAATTATGGCAAGGTGGGCCACTTTGCTCGGGAGTGTCACGGCGGCAAAAAGGCAGCTGCGACTTATGCGACAGAGAAAGGGAAGGCAGCGGAGTCGTCTGCATCCCACTACACTCCAACTCAATCGCGGGTATATAACCTTGGCCAGCAGGAGGCAATAAAACAAAGTGACGTGGTGACAGGTACGACATAGTATACAGTTTTTACTGCTTCACATACTTACTACCTTGTGCTTTTCTTAATTTGTTCGAATCAGGTTTTATCCTAATTTTGGATCATCCGACGAGAGCATTGTTCGATACTGGCGCTTCTCATTCCTTTCTATCTAAAGACTTCATGTTGCGTATCGGAGTGCCTTCCGTTTTAGCAACGAATAGATTGGATGTCTTGCTGCCTAACGAATGCTTGATGCGTGCTGATAGAACCTGTTGTGTTCAAGTGCAAATAGGGAATCATGAGTTTAGGCTGGAAGGTTCTGTACTGCCCATATCCGAGTTCGACGTGATCTTTGGCATGGACTGGCTCTCGGAGCAGCGTGCTTGTATTGACTGCAACTCGAAGGAAATCACTCTGGGACAAGGTACTGGGTGCGAGACCAAATTCGCTGGTATGCGAGGATCGAGCAAGACGCTGATGTCTGCTCTCCAAGTGGTCAAAGCAGTTCAGAAGGGCGCAGAGCTATTCTTCACGCTATTGGAAGCTGTAGAGCCAAAGTCTCGTCTGAGTGACATTCCTATCGTATCAGAGTTCGCGGATGTGTTCCCTAAGGATCTCCCTAGGATTCCACCCCAGCGGGATATCGACTTCCCTATTGATCTGGTGCCAGGTGCGAAACCTGTGGCCTGTGCACCGTACAGGGTGGCGCCAAAGGAGATGGCGGAACTGATGGTTTAGCTACAGGAATTGCTAGAGCAGGGCTACATACGTCCAAGTGGTTCCCCTTGGAGTGCGCCGGTCCTCTTCGTGAAAAAGAAGGACGGGAGCCTGCGTCTGTGCATTGACTATCGAGAGCTGAACAAGTTAGCAGAGAAGAACAAGTATCCGATCCCGAGGATTGACGATTTATTTGATCAGTTGGCGGGATCAACTGTCTACTCGAAGCTGGATTTGAAGTCCGGTTACTATCAGTTGCGTATAAGGGAGAGTGATATTCCCAAGACAGCGTTTGGTACACGCTATGGCCAATATGAGTTCACTGTGATGTCGTTCGGGTTGACAAATGCACCGTCGGTATTCATGGATTTGATGAACAGGACTTTTCGGGAGTATCTGGACCGATTTGTGATCGTCTTCATCGATGGCATATTGGTTTACTCACAGTCGGAGGAGGAGCATGCGAATCATTTGAGTTTGGTTTTGCACACCTTGAGGAGGAATCTACTTTATGCCAAATTCTCTAAGTGCGAGTTCTGTCTATCGTCCGTGGCATTTCTCGGCCATGTCGTTAGCGGGGAGGGTATTGTTGTGGATCCAGCGAAGACAGCGGCGATACGGGAGTGGCCCGTGTTGACTACAATGGCGGAAATCCGAAGTTTTCTGGGACTTGCCGGCTACTATAGGCGGTTCGTGGAGAACTTCTCGCGGATAGCTTTACCTCTCACTACCTTGACGAGAAAAGATCAGAAGTTTGTGTGGTCGCCGGAGTGCGCACGAGCTTTTGAGGAACTGAAGAGTCGTCTAACCACGGCGTCAGTTTTGTGTTCGCCATGTGGTACGGACGGCTATGAGATCTATAGTGACGCCTCAGGGAGCGGCTTAGGTTGCGTCCTCCTGCAATTTGGAAAGGTGATAGTGTATGGCTCACGCCAGCAGAAGGTGCATGAAAGGAACTATCCAATCCACGACTGGGAGTTGGCGGCGGTGATATTCGCCCTGAAGCTATGGCGTCATTATTTATATGGCGTGAAGGTTGACATCTTTACGGATCATAAGAGTCTTAAGTACCTGTTGAACCAGAAGGAGTTGAACATGCGACAAAGAAGGTGGATGGAATTCCTCGGGGATTACACCTTCGAGATACATTATACACCCGGGAAGGGGAACGTGGTCGTTGATGCTTTGAGTCGCAGAACTCCAGCACGAGCAAACTGGTTGCGCATTCATGATGATCGTTTAATCCAGGAGTTGGAAGCCTTGGGCATTACCTGTGTCGACAGAAGTGCTAGTGCAAATGCATGCCTGAACTGGACGGAGGTGCAATGTGACCTCGCGGACAGAGTTCGGAGAGCGTTGGAGCTTGATGAGAGCATGAAGCGCTATGCAGCGGAAGGGCCAAAGTTCTCTGTTGAAGACGGTCTTCTGCGGAAAGATGATCGTTTGTGCGTCCCAAAATCTGGTACTTTACGGGAGGAGTTGATGTATGAGGCTCACAATACAATCCACCCGGGGAGCACGAAGATGTACAAGGACATGAAGACACTGTTCTGGTGGCTGGGTATGAAGAAGGACATAGCCCTTTACGTGGCGAAATGTCAAACGTGCGCGCTAGTGAAGGCCGAGTGCCAACGACCAGGAGGTTTCTTGAAATCTTTGCCAATCCCGGAGTGGAAATTTGTGCACGATATTTCCATGGATTTTGTGCACGGTTTGTCAAAGTCACTGCAGAAAAACGACTCTATCTGGGTTATTGTGGATTGGTTGACTAAAGTGGCACACTTTATCCCGAATCAGAAAAGCGATCCAAGGAGAAGCTAGCAAAAATGTATGTGGAGAACATCGTTCAATTACATGGCGAACCTCGCAGCATAGTTAGTGACCGTGATGGGCGGTTTACGTCCGGTGATTGGAGGCATGTCCATCGGTTATTGGGCACAAAGCTCAAGTTTAGCACGACCTTCCATCCGCAAACGGATGGGCAGACCGAGAGGACAAATCAGACAATGGAGGATATGCTCTGAATGTGCATTTTGGATTTCGGGCAGAGTTGGGAAGATCACCTTCACATAGTAGAGTTCGCCTACAACAACAGTTACCAGGTGAGTATTCAGATGGCCCCGTACGAGGCATTATACGGCAGGAAGTGTCATACTCCATTAGCGTGGGCGGAGACTGGTGATACCAAGCTGCTGAAACGCAAAGAAGTTGTTGATGCGAATTAGTCGTTACGGACCATTCGAGAGCGGTTGTTGACCGCCCAAGACCGACAGGCGAAATATTACAACGCCAAACACCGGAACGTGGAGTTCGCAGTTGGTGATTGGGTATACTTGAAGATAAAGCCTTTCAAAGGAGTGTCGAGGATCCAACGCTTGAAGAAGCTGAGTCCGAGGTATGTAGGGCCATTCGAGATCACCGAGCGCATCGGCCAACCATCTTACCGACTTGCTTTGTCGACAGAGCTGAGTGGGCTGCATGACGTCTTCCATATCTCTGTGTTGAGGAAGGCGGTGCGAGAGCCCGATTCTGTGTTGGAGGTCGTTAGTGTGCCAGTGGAGAGTAGCCTAACTACCAAGGTGACTCTTGTTTGCATTATTGATGCTGATATTCGGCAGTTGCAGAGAAAGGCCATCAAAATGGTGAGAGTCCGTTGGGACAACTGTGGCCGTGAGGAGCTCTCTTGGGAGCCAGAAGAGATCATGCACGAGGAGTACCCTGATCTATTTACTCAGGTCTGACGAATTTCATTTCGTTGTTTGTGCTTTAAATTTCGGGACGAAATTTCTTTAAGGGGGAGAGAATTGTAACGCCTCAATTTCAAGGAGAATGATTTTGGTCTGCGAATAGTGGAGTTTGGGGTGCGGATAGGGGTTGGTGTGCGGATGACCGTTTGTGCTAGGGCTTTAAATAAAAACCCTAACATAACCTCCTCCTCATTACCCAAGCAGCCTTTCCCCCGATCCCTCCCTCTTTCTCGTTCTTTTTGGAGCAGCGCCCCCTGATCTCCCTCCCTCCCGATCGCTCCTCCCCCTGATCTCTCTCTCTCTCTCTCTCTCTCTCTCTCTCTCTCTCCGCCTCCTGGAGCAGGGAAGTGTCGCCCCCGAGCCTCCCTCCTCCCTCTCTCGCCGTCGGACTGGAGCAAGGAGGAGCAGCGCCCCCGTCCCCTTCCTCACTCTCTTTCCCGTCGCCGCCTAGAGCAAGGAGGACGTCCCCCTTTCCTCTCCTTTTCTCCCGTCGACAAGGAAGAGTTGAGCCCCTCTCCTCTCTCGTTTTGCTGTTGGAAGGAGAAGCCCAAGCCAGCCCCTTGCCGACCTAGGGCTAGGGTTCTAGCTTTTGTTGGAGGTGGCCGACCGGAAGCTTTCGTGGAGAGCAGTTTTCGTGCGCGGACAACCGTTACGTTCATTAGCCGTCAAATCTGGGCACATTCTCATGCCTCCGAAGCACACTTCAAGGGTAATGACTTTTCTTCTTGGGCAGGTGAAGCCCTTAATTAGCATATTTGCATGGAAGCCCCTCTCCACCGACAGGTGGGGAAGAGTGCGCTCCGACGGGTCGATGTTTACATCCCCGCGTTTAACTGCATTAGTATCCGGAAGCGTGAGTACGGATTAGGCATGTTGTGTGAAGCCCACCCGGACATGTTGGTCTGGATTGGTGATGTTCTGGGGTTCCCGAAGAAGACTTCATGGAATGTGTATGTTTGGATCGTAGACGTTAGTTCCCGGGGAACTTCTGTTGCGTTTGTGCGAAGCCCGTCTCTCGGAGACCGTTGGGCTAGCGTGTGGAGTTGTGCGCCTTGGGTGCCCAACTTAGGTGGCCGCGAGTGCCGCCTTGGTTACATAACAAGCGATTGTGTAGGCGATAACAGGCAAAGGGAGGCTAACCCGCGTCGTGCGTCTTGGGTACGATGACTTGAGCAACGGGCTTAGCTGAACTGTACCTGCCCTATGTGGTGTAGTTCGACTACCTAAGATATTTGACATGTTGCTACAGACATAGGAGAGAGCCGTGGACATTAGGTCTCGGTTAGCGAATGCTCAACTTTGGGCCATCCTGTCTGGGACTGAGGATGGTGGTGGGACCGGGGAAATTCGGTACACCGTTAAGGTGCCCTGAGTGCACGAGACGTTGGGCCGATCGAGCCAACGTTTGTGATGTTTGGTGCTTTTACGGCACACTCTAGCTTTATGTGATTATGCTAACTTGTTTGCAGGGAAGAAGCTCCGCCACCCCGAGAAAGGGGTGGGGTCGTTATAATTTGGTCAGCTATGCTGACCGTTGCTTTGTTTGTCACCGCTTGGTGGAATGTTCTTATGCAGGAGCATGTGAGGCGAGCGGGAAGTAGCGGGCTGAAGCCCTTGTGCTGAGCCGGCCCTCGAAGGCCCGAATGTTTTGTTTAGTCTTTTTTATGTGTTGCCGGCCTGCGTGTCGATGTATGCAAAACACATCTTTTTGTTTAAACAATAGTGATGTAAGGCCTTAAGGCCAAACTTTGATCGTGCGTCTTTTCATTCTGGTTTTTCTATGTTTAGTGGACATTCCTTGTTGGGTGGCTATTTCATCTCTTTAAAAAGCTTCCGTTAGAATGTAACTCTGTGTTATGGTGCATTTTGAAAATAAAAGAATAAAATTGATCTCATTTAGTAATGCGTTTGTCTGTCCGTATAATATGACGTGGGGCCCCGGCCGGACCTTCTGTTATATTATTTGTGACGGATAGGGGTGTTACAGCTCAATTGGTGATGAGGAGTGGTTTGAAAACTCCTTATCAAGGAGGTTGCGGGTTCAAAACCCGGCCTCAACAATGCGCCGTTGCTGAGAAATAGTGGCGCGGAGAGGCTTTGGGGTGCTTGGGCTGCAGTCCGGTAACGTACTGTGCTGGGCACACCTGGTGAAAGCCCATTGGGCCGGGGCGTTACACAGCTCAATTGGCGATGAGGAGTGGTTTGAAAACTCCTTATCAAGGAGGTTGCGGGTTCAAGATCCGGCCTCAACAATGCGCCGTTGCTGAGAAATAGTGGCGCGGAGGGGCTTTGTGGTGCTTGAGCTGCAGCCCGGTAACGTACTGTGCTGGGCACACCTGGTGAAAGCCAATTGGGCCGGGGCGTTACAAAAAAATGCACTTTTTTATTGGGCCGGGGCGTTACACAAGGAACATCTTGCTTGTAGTTTTGAACGACCGGAGGCTCAACGATTTCAACTAATTGAGGAGTTTCAAACAAATGGAGGCTCGACGAATTCAGAGGGCGCGAACTCGATCGGTGACTGCAGGTTAGAAGATGCGAGAAGCTCAAGTTCGTCGGGCGCGCGAGGAAGAGGAAGCTCCAGGTGGTCGAACACAACATGGAAGCACGAGGTGATTTCGGCGAGGTAGCGCACTGCGATTTCGACCGGAGGCCGGCATGTACGAGGGTATAAGGGTTGGTAGGTTTAATTGGGTTGCCATTAGGCTATATTAGGTATGATAAAAAGTCTAATTTTTAGGAATTTTGTGGTCTGCTATTATCCTCTAGTGGTCTTCCATTATAAAATGAAAGTCTTAAGGCTAGGTTTGTTTGGGCTTTTTTGCTCCGGTTTGTTTTACCCAAAACGGAGGAACGTATAATTGCATTGTTTGTTTTTGCTGATTTAAAAACTCACTTTCTTAGAATAATTCACGTCTAGGCAAATTTTAGAATGGAGGCCTGAGCTTCTTTTCTTGCGGCCAGACGCATGGCGGAAGCGGAATTTCTCTCTCGATTCACCGGTTTCATTTTTTTGCTTCTCCACTAGCCCCGACGTTCTCACTATACGTTTTCGGAACCAGGGTGTCGTCTCCCTCGACGACAAGGCATTCAGGGCCAGATCTTCCTCATCGTCAACATCATCAGTCCTTACGCAGGTAGCGTCGCAAGTTGAAACGACAGAGATCGACTGTTCTGTTTCTCCAGCGTGACGACCTAGCTGAATCCCTTCCAGCCACTGACGCCAACAACCCTAGCTCTGACGCTGTCTCTGGAGTCCCTCCGGGAACCGATCGACCACCACTCCTCCGCCCGCTGCCAGGGGATTCGACGATCCTTCCGTCGTTCTCCCCCTTTCCGGTCGCCAACAGACGCATCGTTGCGACTCGACGCGCTCCTCTCACAACTTCCCGAAACTCCTGTAGTCCTTCCCTATCCTCCGACGAGATCGACATCCTCCAATCCGTTCTCATCTGGCATGTTGCAAGTATGCTAATTAGCAGATTATGCTTTTTGAGACATGTTTATATGCATTATTCATTGTTGCATGAAAAATCAGACATACAAGCTTTATTATTACATCATTATTTGCTCAATTTTCATATGCATTAGTGATTCTAGCATGAAGATGACCTACAATAAGGTGATACATAGGTGCAAGATTTGCAAGTCGTGGACCTGTTCATGTTTCTACATTAATTTTTTTTTTTACAAAACTCAGTGTTTAACGAGAGATTTTGGCCCTGCTTTTCGAACAGTGCTTCAAACTCAATTTTATACAAACAGATTTTAACTGCAAATTCCATTTTTCAAAAATAACTCATGTTTCAAACTCCATTTCTAACAACTCTTTTCAATCAGCAACAACCGAAACAAATAGAGCATAAATATGTTCCCTCCCTTACAATTAAATTTGGCATAATAAATGTTTGAAAAAACGAGGGTTATTCAAACGAGCAAGATAATGGCTCTGTTTGGGACAGTTTTTTCTATTCAATGAGTTCTATTCGAACAACAAAAATTATTTTTTCTTTTTGAAAAGAGCTCTTTCAAATGAGCTGTTTTAGATGCTCTTTGAGAAGCCAGTCAGTAAAACACAGCTTTCTAAAAATCGATTTTTCCGTTTTTAGTTTTTTTCTCTTTTATTAACTCCATCTCGCCACATACCACTCCAGCATTTTTGTCCGAGGGTGCATTTTAGGCTGTGCACTCATTTTCGGCCGGGAACTATTTTTTCGCCCGGGCGCTCGTTATTTTCTCCCAAGCGCGCATTTTTCGCCCAAGCGGTCGTTTTTTGACCGAGCGCGTATTTTTTGCCAGGGCGCCCGATTTTTGACCGAGCGGCCATTTTTTCGCCCGGGCGGCCGCTTTTTTCGTCCCGGCGAGCATTTTTGGCCCGAGCGGCCGTTTTTCGCTCGGACGCGCGTTTTTCGCCGGGGCGGCCGTTTTTTTCGCCCGGGCGCGCATTTTTCGCATGGGCGACCGTTTTTCGCCCGAGCACGTATTTTTCGCTGGGGCTGCCGTTTTACGCCCGAACTGACATTTTTCGCCCGGCCGGCGGTTTTTCTCCCGGGCGGCCGTTTTTTCGACCGGGCGGCCATTTTTCGCCCGAGTGGCCATTTTTCGCCTGGGTGGTCATTTTTCGCCCGGGCGCACATTTTTCACCCGGGTAGCCATTTTTTTGCCCGACCGCGCGTTTTTCGCCCGGGCGAACGTTTTTTGCCCGAGCGGCCGTATTTTGCCCGGGCGCACATTTTTCGCCCGGAAGCGCATTTTTCGCTCTGGTGGCCTCCCGGGCTGTTGTTTTTACCCAGGGCGCGTTTTTTTTGCCCAGACGAGCATTTTTCAACTGGGCGCCCATTTTTCTCATGGGCACTCGTTTTTCTCTCATGTGGCCGTTTTTTGCCTAAGACACCGTTTTTCGACCGGTAGGCCAATTTTCGCCACGCCGTCCGTTTTTTGCCCGGGCTGTCGTTTTCGCCCGAGCGACTATTTTTTTTCCGACCGTGCATTTTTTCCTGGGCGCGTGTTTTAATAATTATTATATTTCAATATTTTTGTTTAAAAAAGTAGTTTTCAAACAGTTGTTCCACCGAACAGTTTAAATGAAAAAACTGTATTCGTCAGCACTTATGCATAGACTCTCCAAACCATCTGCAGCTCTGTCATCATAGTTTTTCTGAAAGCTCTATTCGATCAATAACTTTTTCATCCGCTAGAGCTGTCTTTTTGCATTTTACCCCTCAAAGCACAGTGGAGAAAAAACCATCAAACAAATGAAGCTTTCAAAGCACAGTGGAGAAAAAACCATCAAACAAATGAAGCTTTAATTGTCTCATTTTGATCATGGCATGGCTTGTCTTTTCAAAATATTACATACGGTTTAGTTTTAGGTAAATGCATACGGTTCGGTTTGGTTCGATTTTTAAAACTCGGTTCGATTTTCTTACATAGTTAATTCATAATAAAATTTGCATAAAATATTTTCACTAAATTCAAATTAATTTCTTTTTGACTTGAATAAAATTGACTTAGATATATAGTTAACTTAGAAATAATTACTTGTGTCATGTGATATATAACATGTGCTAATTGTAGTTCAGTTTAAATTAATTATGAATATAATTTGTGCCTTTTTATATTTAATCAACCAAAAAATAATTGATGTAAGCATGTATATTACGTGACTTAAGGATAATACTATGATCGAACTAGTTAAATTGACGTATAACTTAAGCATTTATAATTTTTTAAATTATTAGTTTACATATTTTAGTGTTAGTTGGTGTCACCTAGAGCAAAAAAGTTAGATGTCTTAATCCAAACAAAATTATAATACTTAAACTTTGTTAATAGTTTTTATTCTCTAAAAATTAAGGTTCGGTCCGGTTCAGTTTTTTCGGTTTACACAACCAACAGACCGATGTCGGTTTTAGCCTCCCAAAACCGAACCGATCAGTTCGGTCTGAAAATCGGTTCAGCTTGATCGGTTCAGTTTGGTTCGGTCGGTTTCGTTTTTATGCACACCCTTTGTAAGATCTCTTTTCTCAAAACCCGTTCGGGTACATGAAAACTCGAACCTCTCCCGCATTGCACGGTTGAGGTGGATCTTCGCCCAGAATTGCTGCCTTGCGGTGCCACCAACACTCGGGTTGGCTAACCCCGCTCAGCACCGACTCTGCCGGCTATACGATCATAAGTAAATATATGCCAAAAGTAAGTACAGAATTAAAGGCATGTCCACAAGTCACAATATCATATAAAATATAATGAAACAGAAATGTCCAAAAAGAGACAGTACAAGCAAAAGGGGCTTAAGCCCGATACATATCCAAAATAAGTACTCTCTCTCTCTACAGCATGCGGAAACTACAAAACTCTCAAATACTAGAATCTAACTATCTAATCATCAACCTGTGACGTCGTGGTAGTACGCTGCATCCGCTGCTCAGGTCCAGCTGCGCGCGGGACAACTCCGTCTCCTCGGACTCCTGCGGTCACAACCGACCGTTAGTCATAAAGACTAAGTCGTTTTGTCCTCGCCTCCCTCCACGACTCCTAGGAACCGAGCGAGAGGAAGAAACGGAGGACAACAATGGGGTAAACAAGGAAAGAGGTGACATGACGCTAATCTAGCAAGTATAGGAAAAGCAGTAAAACTAGCTAGCAGTATAGTGGAAATAAATGACAGTAAAGTAGAGCATGAAGTAAACCAGTAATAAAAATGCGGTGCAGTAAGTAAAACTAATCTACCATCACAGATTCGTACCTTAACTTATATGAACGCCCATACAACATATAAGTTAAGATGTCCAGGTATCCCATCATATAAAAGAGCTCATACTAATTTATATGATGAGGGTATGCTAATGTGTATGTTATGTTATGCTATGCTTATGATGACTTAATGTGTCTATGCAATGTGACTCACCCACATGACTTTATGCGCACAGACCTTTATAGTTCCCAATTTGTTAGAAAGGAATCCAACCTTTCGGGTACCGACCGTCGTGGCTCACGGTGGCAGTGGATCAGACACTCCACATCCTAGGCGGGTATGCTCACTACCAAGCCTAGACCTCACGTACGCCTCAACGCTAAGAATACAAGATCGGAGCTCCTGCGTACTCTTGCTGGAAACCACCAGACTTTAAGGTCGGGGTTGGTTATTAGGGATTGTCCTCCAGACCGCGGTACTCAAATTTACCGGCCCTCTAAACCTCACCCTCACCTGAGTCAACGTACTACCGTCGGTGACACGACTAGCCTAGTACCGAAGACTCGCCACTATTTGCATAAGAAACAGGTGTTATTAAATCCACCTGAGCCTCCTGCTCAGGGACTAACACACAAGCTGAACCAACCCATCTCCTCCTCGAAGGAGATCCATACTGGTTTGCTGACCTAATTAGGCTACTCTTGCCTACAATTTAGTTCGTATTATAATTAGGGTGAATCTTGGACTTCCCGCGGTATACCCCGTAAAGGGGCCCCCAACGGTACTAAGGATTTAATGAGCTCAACCCCGCCATCCTCTTTCTCAAGACACTTACTTTAGTTGGTGATTAACCTTTAGTTCACCCCTCATTATTTCATATAATTAAAGTAACTTAGCTCAACACCCGTCCCACCCAATTGGGTTGGACGTACCTCCACACCTCATACACCAACCCTAGCAAAATCTCAATGCTAACCCTAGGTTTGACCCTCCTTGAATCATTGTGAACTATAACTCAATTACTGAATGGACATAACTTCTAAACACTACTTATGGGTCTGAATTGTCTTAAAATCAAAATTCTGGTTTTTACTAAACGCAGACCACCAAGTTGAACTAACCTCAAACCCCATAAGGGAATCCTTCTAAAAACTCATCACCAAGGTCTGGTATAATTATCCTAGGCTTCCACTGACCTTAATAAGGCATGTTCCAATTTCCATAATTTTCCATATTAATTTGGCATTTAATATTATTTAAAGTAGTTAAGGTCTTAAGTCAAATTACACATGATCTAACCTCAAAATGCTTCTACATGCTACATGAAAATTATCAGTAAGGTAATGTTCTATATCAAGGCGGTTTACTGAGTTTCAAGACCCTAGGTTGTCATGTGGCCTACTAAATCATCATAGTTGTATAATTACCAAAATGCCACTATAATTAGGAAAAATAGTATTTCACATCTAAAAATTCTACAAAAATTACCAAGGGTCCAAATGGTGGTCTGGAGTCCTCTGCCAAATGATTGTATCATTATCATATGATTTGACTAATTAAAATGATTTAACACCCAAGTGTAGTACTTACCAACTTCTACATGATGTACATAAAATACATATCAACAGACTTCCAAATAATTATCATGGGCATGTATCAACCTAAAATGACAGATAACCAAGTTTCATAATCTTGCCCAATGATTTGACATTTTTCATAATTAAATTCCTCTAAGCTAGTAAGCACTTAAAAATTCCTCCACAAGGGGTAACACCTCAATAAATCATAATAAAATTATCATAGTCTATTTTCATCTCAATTCAGCCACTGCTAAAGTTTCAAAGACATACAAGGTCATATGACCATGCATTTAGTTTATATTAGGAAATAGTGGCAATTTCATTAAATAAGAGAAAAATACAAAAATGACTATAAAAATTTCCATTAAATTATCTAAGCCATTTTATGCTCCTAAAATCGTGTCTACCAAGATCTGATCCAAGGAAAGGACATTAGGTCCTAATTCCTTCACAAGCCCTAATATGCAACCTTAAGGGTTTACCCTTAGGGTTTTAGGACACACCACCCTAATGGCTCCAAATGCTCCAATAGGGGGTGTCACATGCATTTGTACATCAATATCTACACAACCATCAAGGTGGGAGGAGGCTAACTCACTCAACTCCTTAAAATGACCCAAACTCTAATTTGACCCTTAAAGGCCCTCATTAGGGTTTCTCATTTTTCATAACAAATCAACTCCAAATGGAGTGAAAATTTAGGCAGGCACTACTCATGTACTAAAGAGCATGCCACCAAAATTTGGTGTCATTTGGACTTCATATGCTCCAAAAATCAACATAATTTTAATATCTTAAATACCACAAAAAGTATAGGTAAAGTGCCCAACAAGGGCTGATCTTTGGGCAGAGGGTGCCCCTAGGGTATAACTACCCATGGTTAAAATCTCAGCTTCATAGCTTGAGAGGTCTAGGCTAGATACATATTTTGGTGGGCTGACCTAATGTAGGACCAGTCCTAGTAAAATAGCTCCCCAGGGAGCTGTGGGTAATGGTGAACAAAAAAACTGGGCCTGACGCGCCGGCCCGAGCCCGGCCCGGTCAAGCCCGGCCCGGTTCAGGCCCGAACCGGACCGAGCCCTTACCCGGGGCCCTGAAAGGGCCCCAGTTTGGAGCTGTTACCCGGCCCGGGCCGGGTAAAGCCCGAATATCGGGCTAGCCCGAGACCGGGCCGACCATAGCCCGATCCGGTCTCGGGCTAGGCCCGATTGAGCCTAACGGCTCTTTTTATTAAGAGCCGTTAGGCTCATGGCAGCATGGCTGCCACGTGGCAGTCATGCTGCCATGAGAGCAGCCAACGACTCTCAAGAGAGCCGTTGGCTGCTGCTTTATTTTAAAAAAAAAATTAAAAAAAATTATTTTTTTAATTATTTTTTAATAATAATATAAAAACCCAAAAAATTTCTATAAATACCCCCTCCCCTCTCTCTTTTCTCACACCCCACCCCCCTCTCTCTCTCTCTCTCTTAGCTCTCCCAATGACGTCGTCCTCCACAACTCCAGCGGCGTCTTCCCAAAGTACGACTTCGGTGGTGGAGCACAACCGTAGAACGAGTATTTGGGAGCATTTCGAGATGGTCCTAGTCGGGACCGAAAGAAAAGCGCGCTGCAAGATATGCTCGAAGTTGCTATCCATCAGCGGCAACTCGACGCTCGTTAGACACCAGAAGTCTTGCGAGTCGAAACAAGCTCCTCTCGAGTCAAGTCAAGCCCAAATTTCTGGAGCCGGACAGATTTGGACGTACGATCAAATGCGACAACGAGAGCTGCAGGCGAAGTTCGTCATCAAACGTGGGCTGCCATTCAGCGTCTTCGACAATGACGACGGCACAGAGTACATACAAGGGGGCTTCAGCCCAAATACCAAAAAGTTAGTAGAATTACTTTAAGGCGCGACACGATTAAGTTATATTTAGAAGCAAAACAAGAATTAATTAGGTATTTTGAAAATTTCGAAGGACCTGTGAGTCTAACGAGCGACGTTTGGACGAGTAATTTAAATTTAGGATTAGCTTATCTTTGCATCACTTGTCATTGGATTGATCCCATTTCGTGGGAGCAAAATAAACGCGTAATATGTTTTACAGGTTTTGAATTCCCGCACACGACTATAGCTTTATATAAAATTATTATGAAATTATGATGAGGATGACCCCGTTAGTACTACAAGTTTTACTACTTTTTTTACGCAAAGTTATAATTATTACAATAACTTATACGGGTCACGACCCCGCGAAGAAATAACGCAACCAAAAACGAAGGATAGTCATAAAAATAAAATTTTAGATTTAGCTTCTAGGAAAAAAGCGCGTACATCTGGTAGTTTAGATGAATTAGGATTATATACAAAAACTCAATTTAGCGATTTTATGAGTTCGGACGAGATCGAAAACTTCGATCTCTTAAATTGGTGGAAAGGTAAAGTTAATACCTATCATGTTTTGGCCTATATGGCCCGTGATTTATTAACTGTCCAAGCTAGTACAGTAGCTTCGGAGTCCGTTTTTTCTCTTAGTGGCAGGGTTTTGAACGAGCAGAGGAGCCGGCTTAACGAAGATTCGCTGGAGATTTGCATATGCTACAAGGACTACTTTGACAGTTTAAAGAGGAAGCAACACATAACAATATTAGAGGATAGCTCGGAGGAGATAGAAGACGAAATGGACGCGTTGAATCTACAAGATGATTAAATCGAGTACACTAAATCAAAGGTACTTTTTTTTTATATATGTAAAATTTTTTTAATTAAATTTTATAAGAATCATAGCCTTCATAGGTTTGTATTTTCAATTTTGTATTTTGTACAATTGTACTACTTAAATTTTGTAATTTTTTAAATTTTTTGTTCCAAATTTTCAATATTAATAAAATTCTTTGTTCCAAATTTTTCGTTCCAATTGTTCAATATTAATACAATCTAATTCTAACCTTAAATTTTTTCAATTTTTTTAAATTTTTTGTTCAAATTTTCAATATTTAATTATTTATAAAAATAAAAATTAAAAAATATAAATTATAAATTAAAAAATAAAAAAACCGGGCTGGCCCGAATCGGGCCCGAGACCGGCCCGGTCCTGCCCGGACCGTCCTGAAGGGCCGGAGCAGGCAACACATAAGTGCTGCCTGCCCGGCCCGATTCCAGGGGAGGGCCGGGCCGGGCCGGCCCGATGTAGGAAGAAGCCCGATCGGGCCCGATCCGGGCCGGCCCAATCGGGCTTTTTGTTCACGGCTAGCTGTGGGTCACCAAATGACTTGAACTCAAGCCCTAATGAAAGTCAAGACCAAGGCCTACAACTTTCATGTTGGACACTTTTTCTAATTCAGTCATTAAGAGCCTTTAAATAATATTTGAAGTGGTTGGTTTAAACAGGGTAGAAATTCCAAGTTTTGAATTAAATTAAATAGGAGAAATAGAGGCACGCACGAATCTTGGCGCAGATCAAGCGGCAGCGGCGTCGTCTTCCTCCTCCAGCCAACGGCTGTGATTCAACCGCGTTGGGCGACTTTGCGAGGGAGATTGCCGGCGATCCAGCCACCACCACCGTCAGCCAACACCACCGACACCTTCGTGGTAGTCGGGGCTACCGTCAGCCGGCGACTGGTGGCCGGAGGAGGCGGTTTCCGGCAATCCCAACCTTCCCATTTCGAGCCGAAATCCATGGATTTAAGGAATGGATTCGGGCTCAATTGAGCCCGATCCTTCTTCGTTTTGTGATGGGAAGCTAGCATGGGGGGAGGGGAGGAGAAACGAACCGTGATTGGGGCGTGGCGGCGGCTCCGGCGACGGTTCACCATGGATAAGCTTTGCTCCGGCGCCCCCGCTCCCGATCTCGATTCTCCAGCTATAGCTCTGCTCCAAGTGCCGTTCCCAACTGCTCTCTCCTTTCTGAAGCTAATGGTGTGGTCGGATTGAAGTGGGGAGGCCTCTATAGCTTGGTTTGAAATCAAGCTTCCTCGGGCATGCCCCTTGCTGCCACCCTCCTGCACCAGCTGGCCTCCTGCTTCCCTCTGGGTCAAGCCCAGACCCACAACAATCAGGGTTGGCCCCTAGGCTGATTGGAGGTTGAGTGTAGAGGAGGGGGGGTTAGCTTTTGCTTTTGCCTTTTTGCTTTTGCCTTTTTAATCACCTTTTGGTCTCCCTCTCATTTGATTAATCAAACCAAATGTTTGGGTTCAGTCCAAGGCTGATGATGGGCAAGACCTAAGTCCAAGAATAAAGGTTAATTGATGGGTGTTGGGGTTCCACTCAATTTAGGCTTAGAATTCACCTTAAAGGACTAGGTTGACCATGGTTGACTTTGGTCAACAAGGTGAGTGGGTTGACCCCACTTGGGGGTCATGGGTCCCTTAACATCACCCAACATTGGTTGGTCCATGGTGGGGCTCCAATTGGTTCAATTTAATCAAAGGGGTGTAGGTTTGACCAAAATTGGGTAAAGTTTGACCTTGGTCAATATCATAAAATTGGGTCCCACCCAAGTGCAATTTCCATCCTATAGGTCTCCCTTAGTGGTTAGGGCATCATAAGTGAGGTCAATTTCGGCAATTAAGGGTCAATTGGCCTAGTTGAGGGGCTTAGGGTTAGGTTAGTTTTTGAGCCTTGGGTGTGCATTTAGCAATTTCTACCCTGGCCTAAGGCCCTTGTGGCCACTCATCTCACCCCTATGCCCTAACATTTCCAAAGGGTCTAGAAGGATTGAGGATGTTACACCCTTATGCGGCGGAGCAGGACCGTCGCACCAAACAGGGCCTTTATTTATCCTCCAAGAAGGATCAAATGTCTTTTAGGGTGCATTTAGTTGGAAGAATTTGGCCAAATGGAATTAAAATTGAGTATTAATATTTCAATTATGGGTGTTTGGTTGGACGGAATTGGAACTGAGTGGAAACCCGTGGTTTACAATTTAGTTTACGCCCAATTATATTCATGTCTCCTCCCGTTGGTTTTGGAAAAATCCGGACAGAAGGAAACCCTCGCCCTCGTCCTCGTTCGCAGCTCACCTCCTCTTCTTCCTCCTCGGCTTCGCTGTCTCGATTCCATGGGCTTAAGTATTCCCCGATGGAACTTGGCCATGGTGGTGCTCTCAGTCTCTCACCGCCGGGATTATGAGGGCTTTGACGGCCTCCAAGGAAAATATACGAAGTAGATGAGTCAGAGAAATGAAGAAAGAGCGATGTGGTCTTTGAATTAGATGCCTGAAGATGGACATGGGAGAGAGAAAATGATTCGGAACAACACATGTTTCAAAGAAATTGGAAACATTGTCTTTTACAAGAATTCTGAAATCTTGACGAGAAGACTTGAGAACGGCGCGCTAAAGCGCGAGGGAGCACACTGGAGCAGACTTGAGAGCGGTGCGTTGGAGCGCGCACTAGTGCAGAGCGCGGGGGCACGCACCGGAGGGGATTAGAGCGCGTGGGCACGCACTGGAGGGGATTAGAGCGCGTGGGCACGCACTGGAGCGGACTGGAGCGCGGGGGGCACGCACTGGAGTGGACTTGAGCTAGCGCGACGAAGTGCATTGTAGAGGACGGGGAGCGCATTGGAGAGGAGCATGAGGGTCGCACACTGGAGAGGAGCACGAGGGGCGCACACTAGAGAGGAGTGCGGGCACACGCAATGGAGAGGAGCACAGAGGGGGGGGGGGGGGCACTGGAGCAGTCTTGTGAACGGTGCGCTGGAGCGCGAGGGGCACACTAGAGCAGACCTGAGAGTCGCGCTGGAGCGCGGGGGCACACACTATATTGGACTGGAGCGCAAGGGCAAAGACTGGAGTGAACTGGAGTGCGGTGGCATGCGCTGGAGTGGACTTGAGCGTGGCGGAGCTCACTGGAGAGGAGCACGGGGGCGCACACTGAAGAGGAGCACTATGGGTGCACAGTGGAGAGGAGCGCGGGGGCGCGCATTGGAGAAGAGCGCAGGGGGCACTAAAGAGGAGCGCGAGCGCGCGCACTGGAGAGGAGCACCAAGGCGACGCACTGGAGAGGAGCGCGGGGTGCGCACACTAAAGAGGCATGTTCACGGTAACGGGCAACATAATGGCATTGAAGTTGCGTGTTCATGTTAGCAGTGTGTTCACAGTAGTTGTATGTTCACTACAGTATACCGTGGGGGGCACTAGAGCAGAAGTGTGAGAGGTGGCTGCACACTGATGAGTGGAGGGCAAGGGCACACACATGAGAGCAAAGCATCCTCTCAGGAGTAGAGCGCGGGGGCATGTATTGGTGCAAAGCGCGAGGGAGTGTATTGGAGCAAAGCGCGAGGGTGTGTACAGCAATAGAGCGCGGTGCCAAGCACTGGAGCAGACTTGAGAACGGCGTGCAGCACACTAGAGCAGAACGCGACACGTTCTATAGTGGTATGTTCACTTCGGCATATCACATTCAATTGATCAGCGGACTTCTTCACTTGAGCATTGCACGTTTCGTTGAGCGGACATATTCGTTTCATCATTGTACGTTTAGTTGAGCAAACGTGTTCGCTGGGCGCACACTACGTGCACGGGCGCGATCTGGGGAATTATATGCACGAGCGCAATCTGGGAAACTATGCACACGGGCACGATCTGAGGAATTACGCGCACGCGGACACACTTAAGAGACGCGTGTGTGTGAGTTGTTTGAGAAGCTGTGCACCCATGAACATGCAAAAGAGCTGCGCGCGCGTGAGTGCTTTGAGATGTTGTGCGCATGTGAACATATAAAAGAGCTGCGCGCGCGCGAGTCTTTTGAGAAGTTGCGCGCACGTGAACGTACCGAAGAGCTATATATACGTGCACGTGAATAGTTTGTGTGTTTTGAGGGATTGCACGCTCATGAACACATTGAAGAGTTCCGCGCATGCGGAACGCTTTGATGAGTTGTCTTTGCTCGTGCATGACTGTTCATGGGCGCCTTGGCTTCACTCGGGTTTTCTAAAATCCTACAAATACATTACTTCAGAATGAGAGATAAAATTGGCATCATAAATGTCACAGGAAAGACAAATATCCTCCAATAATTGTAGTTATTTAGATATATATTAGCAGTCTTGCACATGAATTTGCTCTTGCTCGATTTTTCTGGGCGCATTGAATCTTACAAATTCACAATTAAAAGGTTTAAAATCAAGATAAAAAGGTCTCATTGAAGGCTCATATTCTCGTACAATATAACAAAAGTAGCAGATTGTCTTAATTTATAATCGTCAACACTTACAATAATAAAGGAAATGGACGATAACATCCAATTAGATTTAGAATGAACAACAAGCCGGACTTGACATTGAATGAAATCGATCAAGATTGTCACTGTATGAACTATTTAGTGTGAAAGCTTTGTCGACGATAATTCGGAAGAGAAACCAAGGATGATGCGCATTGAGCGCAATCTCGGCGGTAACAAGGACATGGCCTCATTCAGATTCAACATCGTCTATCCCTCCGTCACATTCATTATGATCAGAAAAAGGACGATGTGTAGAGGGTTGGCGAGGCGAACGACTCGGATTTTGCTCTGGGCGAGATCGAAGTCAACAAGCCGTACTTGACATTGGATGAAATCGATTGGGGTCGTGAGCTTTGTCCATGATAATTTGGAAGAGAGACCAAGAATAATGAACAATGAGCGCAATCTCTGTGGTAAACAAGGACATGACCTCATTCATATTCAACAATCAATACCCTTCCCTCTCGTTCACGTAATGCTCAAAGGCGATATGAAGTAGATGGTCGAAGGAAAGGACGTTGTGGAGAGGCAAGGAGAACGAGTAGGATTTTGATCTGGACGAGATCGACGTCTAGGGCTTTGCTCTTAGTGAGGCTTAGAAAAAAAATGTTTAGGGTTTATGGTGCTTATTTAATAAATTTAATGCGTCCAAATAATACATATAAGAGGGACATGCATCATTCAATTATAACCAACACTAGAAATTTTCCCCAATAATCGGGAGCTTTCCAAAATTGAATTGCGGGAATTTGATGAGAAAATGAAAAACAATAAATTTAGGGTATACAATTCAAGAATAAATACAGGCCTTAAAAACCCATAAAAAATGTGAACTCAAATTTAATTATAATCATTTTCAAATTCCACGTCTGCATAAAATTATTACCTAAATTTAAGAGGTAAAAAATCAAATTCCAAATATTGAATCAAACTGCTATTTATTGAGAGGATTTCATCCGCCGCCGTTCAATCCAAACAAGCCCACGTGCGCCCTTATGATATGGCGGGAAAATGAATCAAGCTTTGGCGGGAAACGTTATCTCTAATAACCAATCACAGAATACTTCATCCACAAACTCCCAAACCAAGCCCTAGCGCTCCTTCCGACACCCAGCAAATGGCGACCACGGAAGTTCCTCCGGCGAAACCTCCCTCCAACGATACCGCGGATATCCACTCGGAGCCCGTCGCCGGCGCTCTGATCCCGTCGTTTCCTTCTGGTAGGGTGAAGAGGATCATGAAGCTGGACGGGGAAATCAAGAAAGTGAACCCCGAGGCGCTTTTCCTGATCTCCCTCTCTACGGAGCTTTTCGTCGAATCTCTCGCCGAGAGAGCGGGGAATGCCGCCGCCCTTATGCGGCGGAAGACCATCAAGGTCGAGCATCTGAGAGCCGCTGTCATTGATCACTCCCCGACCGCCGACTTCCTCTTAGACTCCATTCCCGAGGTGAAGCTGGCGCCTCCTCCGGCTGGTAGAAGGGGCGGGACAGAAAAGCCACTGCCTGCGGGCGCCCGCCGAATACAAGAGTTCTTCTCCAAACAATCAGAGATTGCTCAGTAGAGCGGTCCATTAACGTACCCGTCGTCAGGCTCTCTGTAAGTTAACTTGGAAATCTGTTATTAATGGTCAATGTGAATGATGTTTAGTCAACCAAAATCTCATAAACATTTTTGTAGCATATGAGATTTCACTATGATAATTAATAATCACTTGGTGTGTATAATTTTTCACTTGAAAATGAAGTGCATTGAAAATAGTTGTGAAAAGAAATGAGGTCGGAACACCAAACCAGAGATTTATAAAATCACGTGATGGTCAACCGACTGCTGTTGGGAATCAGATCAGAAGAAAAGCCTTTGATTCCACCAAGGACTTGAGTTGTCAGCAGTGAAGGACCGAAGAAGATGGAGACACCTAGCACTGAAGCTTGCCGTCATTTCTTCTTCTCCAGAAAACAAAGTCTGAATAGAGAAGAAATCAGAGCCCGACAACCTTAATCCAGGGCTGCGGCGGTCGATGACTTCTCCAAATCTGAGAGAGGCATGCCCCTTTCCTCCAAAGATAAAAAAATGGAGAAGTGCGACAGATCTGCAGATGAAAACGTCGATGTCAAACTTGACACCAAGATGAATCGGTTGTGGGTTTCCTCCAGGAAACTGAAGAGGAGAAACACGCGATCGCCGATGATGAAGAAGCTCTGAGCCTGAGAGAGGATGGTCGCCGACTTTCACTGGTTGAGATCTGCCTTCCGATCTGAGAAATGGCACTTACTGAAATGAGGATAGAAGGTACTTGGGATTTCACCCCCTGTTCACGACTGAATCAAATGGCTTAGGGCTCTGTTTGAGGGGATTTATTTTCAGCGGTCAAGCGGTTACGACCGCATGAACCAGACCTTAATTAAGTCCTGACCGTTGAAAATAAGTCCCCCCAAACGAAGCCTAGGTTTCAATGAGCTTAATAAGTGAGGCCCTAATTTTGGAGTTACCAAAATTTAATGGGCGCAATGAATCCCATTAAACTCCAAATACAATAATAATTGAAACCATCAAAATGATTATGCCAAAATTCGTGCCAAGGGTGAGACTGTGTTCGCGTCCTGAATTTATGAAATGATCTGACCCACTTATCACAAGCTTCGACCGCTTGCGCGACTGAATTAACACACGCTTGTGGAAGTCCGAATAGATTTTAATTTTCTCGTATGATTCTATCGGGATGCCTCGATTAATCAAGCCTACTAAATGGAAAATTTAAAACAACTTAAAGTTGCAATGTTGGGAATTTGCATCCCTATGTATGTTCCCTTTTGATCGTCTTCACGTGAAATATTTTTTCACTCTACGTGAAAGAAACAAACATAATCCAATTACCATCACACGTAACTTGAATCTTGTCACTGGATTTTTTAGTAAATTTTTAATGTTTTCATTGCTTAGTAGCGTACAACCTCACGATATCCCGAAAGTAGAAGCACTATTAAAACACAATCCGACATCAAGCTCAAAATCAAAATCATTTCCGTCTTCTTGATAAACTTGAATTTATGCACATTTCCCTTTCTGTGACTTGGATGAAGATTTACTACCATGCTCTTTTAAATGTATTCCGACATTTGTATTCAAAGGTTGTTTTGATTCAGCTCCTTCACCAAATCATTTATTTTCTTCCTCTATATTGTCATCGGGTATCAAATCATTCAACTCAAATTCACTATCACTCAAATCATCACTAAATGATGAATTTTGTTGGTCTGATTCCTCGTCCATGCATAATGACTCACTACTACTATTAACATCAAACTCTTCTTCAGAACAATTTTCGTCAAGCAACATATTTTCCCACTCTACATCTTTGTGAAAAGACATTCTTAACTAAAAATAGAAATTAAACCTATAAAAAATACAAATCCAAAATTTGAAAAACTAAAAAACAGAGATCAGATATCTGAAAAAAAATTAAAGGAGACAATACCTGAGATTTGGAGAAGAATGAGTTGAAATTTGTAGAAGAATGAGCTGAAATTCGGGCCGAAATCTGCAAAAAACAAAGAGAATATCTTGTTGAGAAGAAGCCCTAACAACATAACTGGATATTCAATGGATAAAATGGCTATTTACGGCTGAGAAGAAGCCCTAATAGCACAACTGCTATGAGATTAAAGGTGGGTTTCAACACGATCCTATTTCAAAGCAAAAATAAGGAAAATCATGAACCTGAAAACTAAGACAAGGAGGTCTTCAGAAAGACCGAAAAAATCCTCGGCGAGCTCGGGGCACGCCTTGAATGTTATCGCTGAGAAGAAGCCCTAAAACCTTCTAAAGAGTTCGGCACTCCGACGATATCAACGCTTCGACGAGCTCGTCGCTCTGACGAGATCATTGCTTCAACGAGCTCGATACTCCGACGAGATCAGCTGTTAGGAGTCGGGGAAATTAGGGTCGAGAGGGGGAGAGAGGGGAGAGGGAAGGAGATTAGAACTAGAGAGGAGGAGAGGGAAAACTCAATTTCATTTCAGGATGATCAAAATACAAGACTTACGCCTCCTCTTATAGTGATGAGGAGAGAATACAAAAGGAAACATTCAAAAGGGGAAATACGAAATTACTTAAAATAAAGCACGCGAATTAAGCAACAAATAAAACACACAAATCAAACAAGGCAGCAAATAAATAATTAATTATCTTCTGCGGGAATGGTGGGCCCATCCGATATACGCGCCCGATCCGTGTAAACTTTCCAAGGAGGCTCGTCGTCGTGCAGTTCTGTAACAATGCCGCCGTCTGGAAAATGTGCCTTGTCCTCAAGGCAGTAGTTGACGAACTGGCGACGGAAATCATCCCGGGGAAGCCATGTTGCTTCCAAGTCGGGCCGCCCGGTCCAAGTCACGAGAACCTCTTCCGATGTAGTGTCCCCTGTGGTGCGGTGCTTGCGGTCGAGGATCGAGGCGTGGTAGTAGGACGCTTCCCCGACGAGGTCGAGGTAATCCGTGATGTGGTCCGTAGTGGTGTGTTCCCCCACCACGCGCCGAAGCTGTGAGACATGGAAGACCGGATGAATGCGGCTCCCGGATGGAATGCGTAGACGTTAAGCGACCGCCCCTATGCGGGCGATGATCTCGAAGGGCCCGATGAACCGTGGCGCCAATTTGGGGCATGGTCGGCGTGCCACTGAAAGTTGGCGGTAGGGATGGAGCTTGATGAAAACCTTCTTTCCCACTTCAAAGGAGAGGTCCCGACGTTTCTTGTTGGCGAAGGAAACCATTTTCTGTTGGGCCCGTCGTAGGTGGTGCTTCAGATGATCCATAATGGTGTCCCTATCGTGGAGAGCGGTAGCCAGGCTCTCCTCCTGGCATTCCCCTGGGAGGTGGCGGACAATAGATGGTGGAGGGCGGCCATAGACGGCCTCAAAAGGAGTAGTGTCGGTCGCTTGGTGGTGGGCGGTGTTGTAAGAGTACTCAGCCCATCCGAGCCATTTGGCCCAACTGCGAGGTTGCTCCCCCACGAAGTAGCGAAGGTACGTTTCCAGGCACCGGTTGAGGACCTCTGACTGGCCGTCGGTCTATGGGTGGTATGCCGTGCTCATGTGAAAACGGGTACCCTGTAAACGGAACAGTGTAGTCCAAAAGGTACTCAGAAATAGTGGGTCGCGGTCGCTCACGATTGACCGGGGAAATCCGTGGAGGCGCACAATCCCCTGGATGAAGCTGTCCGCCTGTGAAGAGAAGGCGGCCGTCCACCAAGGAGTACGGTGGGTGGGCTGCGCGATCCGTGCTGAGTGCTGTCCGAATCCTGTTGAGTGTCGGGTCGGCTTCTACTTCCCGTTGGAGGGCCTCCGTACCCTCCCAGACGGGTCGGGAGATGGCTGCCAGTATGGTGTTGCGGGAGAGGGCGTCAGCTGCGCGATTCGCCTTGCTAGGCCGAAACTCGATCCTGAAGTCATAACCCAATAGCTTGGCCACCCACACCTGTTGTGCGGGCGTAGCGATCTTCTACTGCAGGAGGTACCGAAGGCTATGGTGGTCGGTGCGGACCACGAAATGTCGGCCCAGTAGATAAGGCCGCCAGTGTTGTATTGCGAGAACGAGGCCCATGAGTTCATTCTCGTATGCGGAGCGGCTGCGGATAGTTGATACGCCGAAAATAGTATTACGCAAGTGCACGTGCCGGACCAAGTAATAAAGAGTGAGAAGTGATCGTTTCCTCGAGGAAGTGAGTGAATTAGTGCTTGCAATTACTAGATCGTTCTTTTCTCTAAATTCTAGTGACAATTTTAAGGTGAATTTCGATAATAATTATCAGACTACAACGAGAAACTAAAACTATTTAATTACTATTATTAGACCTTTGGTTCAGATTTTGGGAAAATAGTCTTGTATTTTGTTTTCCCGTGCCTATTACGATGAAATCTCAAACATAATCATCATGAATTGATTAATTCCTTTCCTACAATGATTTTTAATTGGATATCATCATCTCTCGATCTCCGATATCTGCCCTTTCAAATCCCCCTAGTCATCTCTAACTTAGGACGAAATAAAACAACATTTAAGTGTAAAATCACCGTTGTTAGCCAACGAGGAATTCTCTTTCTCTCTTGAAACTAAATTACAATTTATGCTACACTTACGCCACTCCTCTCTCGAATCTTGCAGCGTAGTAAAAAGATGGAATTTTGATTTAAGAAATACGTGACTCCTCTCTCGAATCTCGCCACGTAGCAAAAAGGATTCAACCATAGATTAACGCAACTCCTCTCTCGAAGCTCGCCACGCTAAGTAGAAGAAGAATGCTTGCTCAAAATATCCACAATTAATGAGCGCTGTAGGGATCCGCTTCAGATATGTTCTTCTCCTTTAATGTCGGACCGATCCGTCTCGAAGAAGCCTCTTTCAAAAATGGCGAAAATCTCCCCTCTTCTTCTCCAAAACTCTAACTCTAATCTTTTCTCTCCCAAAAACCGATGCCCTCTTTTAGCCTTATTTTCAGCCTTTATTTTCGTCCCATTAACTCCTTCCAAAACGGAAGAGATGCATCCCTTAATTCAAAATTTTGGCGGTTACAAATCTGTATTTCGGATTTAAAAATTCGCAGATGTGCTGCAACACCCCGATTTTTGTGTTGCAACACCTTTGTCAAAATTCAGCAAAACTGCATAGCTCGACCCAGATTACCACAGATTCAGTTCCTTTGATAAATATAGCAATAAACAATGGAAAATGTCAACATAAATCGGCATTAGACATAAATATAAATTAAGAGTAATTTTTACTTATTTAACGACTTTTTCTCTCATTTAGATCAAATATTATAACAAAATAAGGAGCTACATCACTTCTAAATGACGTGATGTCACACCCCCACACTTAAGCATTTGCTAGTCCCTAGCAAATATAATCAATTCAAAACTTGAATAAAGAACAAATAAAGTTGTGCAAACTCAACTAATCATACATCCTTAAACAACAAATTAACTAAGACATATTCAAGGAATCTGCTTTACTCAATTGATAAGCCTATAAATCAACAAGACGCCAATCATTCACAAATCCATTAGCTCGAATGAAAAGTAAAGCTCAATTAAGACATAAGTGTTGTGTGTGCTTTTCCTTAAAAATAGTTACTCTCAAACATCTTTTAACATTGGATCTCCGCAACATAGAGGAGGATAAGAATAAGCTAAGTTATTGATTGAGCCTACACAAAGATTAGTAGTTCAAACGAGAGTAGAATTGACTTGGTTTAAGTGTTCAAGGCTAATGTTGAAAGTGGAAAGACATTCCCTTACTTCGTAATCTTAGTAATTCACCAAATTATGGGGTTTATTGATATTTTTACTTTTTTTTTTAATTCGTAGTAGGGATCATTCCAAGTATAAGTGTACATACTTAGGCCACATATCACTATGATGCATTTATTTATTTATTTTTTATTTACTAGGATAGTAGGGATCATTTCAGGTATGTATACATATACTTAGGCCCATATCACTATGAATCTCAACCTTTTTTTTTGAAATTAAACACCCATAAAATGGCTAATATACTAAGACGTAATTAGTAAGAATATTGGGAAGGTAAGCATGGAATAATACGTATCAACATGAAAAGAGTTTAAGCACAAAAATTGTAGTGGATGGTCAAAATGATTTAACTACATAAACCCATGTTTCAGCCAACATCGCTAACTCAGTTCTTGCTCACTCATCCCATTTATATTTTAGAAAACCATATCAAAAGCTATGTTTTGAAGTAAACTTTTTCAATGAAAAATGTGCCTAAATCAGTCTTAAACGAATGCTTTACCAAAAAAAAATTCTCGCTAATTTCAAATTCAGTGATTGAAATCTTTAGATTATTCGGCCATACCAATCGATTATCATTGGATAACAAGAATATCCTATAGGTTAATTGCAAAAACAAGAATGGAATTATTGAGTTTGCACATGTAAATAAATAAGTTCTTATCCAAACAATAAGGGTTAAACTCTACCCACCCCCACACTTAACGCTTTGCTAGGCCCTAGCAAAGATATTAGTTTGGAGAAAACCGTCATTCCAGATCTATAATAAAATGATATAACAGTAGTGCACAAAAAGATTAATATGGAAAATGAGAACTCCCCTGGAATTTGGAAAATATAATGCACTGAAAGCTCCATTTTTTTGAACCAACACCCTTGTCCCAAAGTTCCTCAATCTCAACTAGGACTTGTCATCATAGAACAATCCTACAAGCTTTGTTAGTGCAGACAGAGTATTTCCACAATACAAATTTGATGTTGCTAGTTAAAATTAAAATTATAATAATCTAGGCTCATCACATATATCTTTAAATTAAAATTGATGATTTAGAGGTATAGCATTTCCAAAAAAAAATAAAGCTTAGATAAGCAATTAAGCAAAATATAAGTGAATGAGCAGAGAAATAACTAAGCAATACCAAACATGGAAAATTATCTTAATTAAAATCATAGCAGTACCCACAATTTTAAGTCCATGCTCAGCAATGTCATTACAAAATATTTAAGCAAGAGAGATAGAAATCATTCTAGTAATGCCAAAAAGAGAACTAGGCCTTGTCTCACTCGTTTGCTCCATCATCACTACCAGCTTCTTCTTCATTGTTGGGTGCTGCAGCATCACTACCAGTTTCTTCATCATCGTTGGGTGCTGCATCAACCCATTCTCCATTTTCATCTACTCTAGAGAATTTGTAGCTGGGATTTGGCATTGACAGTTTTGCCCTGTCCATTAATCAGGCTAGCACATTACATATATAATCTGCTCTAGAGTCGAAATAGAGGTGCTGCAGTCGCAGGTAGGTTTTGATGTACTCATTATCAGTTTGAGTCATCACACATGGCTCAGGAGTGGACGGTTGTGGCCGAGTGTATCTACCTGGTACTTTATTCCTCACATACTCCCCTCCTTCGGTGGTCTCTTGAGCAACCTTGATATTAATCTCAACCACTGTCTCAGTGATGTGGTGCCCTACTTGGGTCACTAGAGCGTCAGCCTTAATATGAACTCCCGCATTCCTGTACAGTTCCGTTATAAGGGTAGGGAACCATAAAAACCTTGCTTTCTCCTCCTTGACTTTTGCTTTGACAGGGAATCATTGATAAATTGAGCTTTCCCCTTGCTAGCCAACTCCTTCCTTTTTCGCTTATCAACTCTTTTAGGAGCCATGACCTAGAGAAATCTACTAAGAAGGCTTCTCATCTATACCTGATAACACTTAAAAGGTGCAGAAATTACTAGGTTAGGGTAAGGCGACAACACAGAACTGCTTAGATTTTAGGGCGAGAGAGTTGCCGCGATTTCGACGGGGTCGTGTCTTCTCCTATGAAAGCTTCTCCGCGGACGATGACCTCTGCAAGGCCCTCTCCTCTGCGAAGCCCCTCCTCGACGAAGCCTTCTCCTCTGCTAAACCCCTCCTCGACGAAGCCCTAATGTCGCGATCTAACTGGAGTTGGACCGACGTGCACCCTTTGATTTTTTAGAACTGTGAATATTGGTTTGTCTAAACCCAATTAAGGGTAGTTATTAGACGTGGTTTAACTGAATTCAGCGTGTCTGCCATGGTTTAATTGACCCATTAAAATTAGACGGCGGTTCACTTGGACCGGACTCGGCGCGCTCAGTCTCTATTGAAATTCCAAGACTAAAGTGTTGCAACACCCTGTTTTTGGTGTTGCAACACCTTTACTTAAAAAAATTGTTATCGATTTTGGCTCAAAATTTGTTTCTTCCAAAGCTCTACTACCAAATTTCAAACATAATACACTCAACAATACATGACTAACTTCCCTCGAGTTAGTGTGATCCTCCTGACTATGAAAACAATACACCTCCAATAATTAAACAAATCAAAAAAATGGGTTGCCTCCCACCTAGCGCCTCATTTACTCGTCTCGGCAAGACGTTCATTTCTTTTTCTCGTTACTGAAATTTCATGACCACCGCATCATGATGGTCACCTGCCTCATAGTACGTCTTGAGTCTTTGACCATTCACCTTGAATGTCGACCCATCCTTTTCATTGCAGGTTGTTACCACACCATATGAGAACACTTCTTTTAAGCGAAACGGTCCAGACCATCTAGATTTCAGTTTCCCTGGGAATAAACGAAGTCGTGAATTATATAGAAGCACAAGTTGTCCAATCCTAAATTCCCGCTTCTGCAATCTAGAATCGTGTCATTTCTTAATTCGATCTTTATATAGCTTAGTGTTCTCATACGCCTTAAATCTCATTTCTTCCAATTCGTTAAGGTGCAGAAGCCTACTCTTACCCGCTTCCTGAAAGTCAAAATTTAATTTCTTAATCGCCCAAAAAGCTATATGTTCCAATTCTACGGGTACATGACAGGTTTTTCCGTACACTATTCTATAAGTAGTCACACCTATGGGTGTCTTGAAGGCAGTCCTATAGGCCCATAAAGCGTCATTCAACTTCAATGCCAAATCCTTCCTAGTTGTACTTACCGTCTTCTCTAATATAGACTTAATTTCTCTATTGGAAACTTCGGCTAATCCATTGGTTTGCGGGTGATATGCTAGGACCACCTTATGTGTTACACCATATTTTTTAAAAAGTGATTTAAATTGTGAATTGCAAAAGTGTGAACCCCCATCACTAATTATCGCCCTCGGAGTGCCGATTCTCGTAAATATATTGGATTTAATAAATTTGAGTACAACTTTGACATCGCTTTTCAGTGTAGCAACGGCCTTTACCCACTTTGACACATAATCTACCGCTAGTAATATGTAAAGATTCCCACCAGAATTCACAAACGGCCCCATAAAGTCAATGCCCCATACGTCAAATACCTCCACCTCCTGGATGCTAGTCATTGACATACTTGCTCCCCGATGGATATTGCCCGTCTTCTGTCATCTATCGCACTCCTTGATAAACACATGTGCATCCTTAAATAATGTTGGTCAATAGAACCCAGCCTCTAGCACCTTCATAATCGTTCGTTCTCCCATGAAGTGTCCTCCGTAAGGAGATGCATGACACTTTTCTAGGATATCACGAGCTTCTACTTCCGGCACACATCTACGAATTACTTGGTCAGCACAAATCCTGAACACATGTGAGGAATCCCATAGATAAAATCTAACCTGATGAAGGAATCTTTTTTTCTGCTGATAATCTAAATCCGGTGGCAACACATTGCTCACAATAAAATTAACAAAATCAGCATACCATGGGGTGCTAACCTCAGATACAACTAGTAATCTCTCCTCAGGAAAATTCTCTCTAATCTCAATATGTGCCTCCTTCTCACACTCATAATCTAGACGAGATAAGTGATCAGCTACAGGATTCTCAACACCCTTACGATCCTTGATCTCTAAGTCGAACTCTTGCAAGAGGAGAACCCACCTAATGAGTCTCAGTTTAGCATCCTTTTTCTCTACTAAAAATCGTATAGCTGAATGATCCGTATAGACAACCACCTTAGAATTTATCAAATAGGAGCGAAATTTGTCAAAAACAAAAATAACCGCTAATAACTCCTTTTCAGTAGTTGTGTAGTTTATCTGAGCGTCAATCAGCGTCTTGCTAGCGTAGTAGATGGTATGAAAGATCTTGTCGTGCACTTGGCCTTATACCGCACCCACAGCAAAGTTGCTAGCATCACACATAATGGTAAATGGCAAAGACCAATCAGGTGCGGTGATGACCGGTGAAGAAATTAGACTTTGCTTCAAGATATTAAAAGCGGCTAGACATTCCTCATCAAAATTAAAGGGCGAATCTTTTTCCAACAAATGACTTGGTGGCTTAGAAATTTTAGAGAAATCTTTAATAAAACGACGGTAGAAACCCGCGTGTCCTAAAAAACTATGCACTCCCTTAAAATTAGTTGTCGGCGGCAATTTCTCTATAACTTTTGTCTTGGCCCTATCTACTTCCAAACCTTTCTTTGATACTTTGTGCTCAAGAACAATCCCCTCTCTAATCATAAAGTGACATTTTTCCCAATTCATGATCAAATTGGATTGAATGCACAAAAGGGCATTACACAATCAAAAGGGCATTTTCCTAAATGCGAATGTCCCAAAAGGACAGGTGAAGGTCGTCTTCTCCTGATCTTCAGGGGCAACCATGATCTGATTATACCCTGAGTTTCCATCTAAGAGACAGAAATACTCATTGCCCGCCAACCTATCCAGAACCTGGTCGAGGAATGGAAGTGGGAAATGATCTTTCCTAGTCGCTTTGTTCAGCTTTCGATAATCCATACAGATTCGCCATCCAGTTACAGTTCTAGTGGGAATCAACTCATTATTCTCATTTTCAACTACAGTAATGCCCCCTTCTTCGGCACACAATGAACTGGACTTACCCACTTGCTGTCGGAGATTGGATAAATAATACCCGCGTCCAACCACTTGATTATCTCCTTCATCACCACTTCTTTCATTGGTGGGCTAAGTCCACGTTGGGGTTCGATGGACTCCTTTGAGTCATTCTCTATAAGAATTTTGTGGATACGAATTGAAGGACTAATCCCTCTAATGTCTGGAATGGTCCAACCCATTGCTCCTTTATACTCATTAAGAACCGTAAGCAGTTTTTTCTCATTTTCTTTTTCTAAAAATGAATCTATAATAACTGGTAGTGTGTTTTCCTCACCAAGAAAAGCGTACTTTAAATTTGTAGGTAAATGTTTCAACTCTAATGCAGGTGGTTCTAAAATAGAAGGCTTCATGACCTTAGACTCATTTGGTCTACTTATTAGTTCAAACTTTTTAGCATTAGATAAATGCTCATAATTCCCTAAAGCTTTCACAGATTCCATTAAGTCTTGGTCCTCTTCTACTTCTTCATTTGTCAACACACTAAGGATCTTACGATCGAAATCATTCTCATCATACATCATTCGTGTAGGTGTATTTACCTCCTCAATGGAGAGACACTCCTTCTCATTCGGAAATTTCATTGCTTTGAGGATGTTAAATGTCACTTCCTCATCGTTAACTCTCATAATCAACTCACCCTTTTGCACATCAATGAGTGTGCGCCCAGTGGCTAAAAATGGTCTACCAAGAATGATTGGGACATCTTTGTCCTCCTCCATATCTAGCACAACGAAATCAGCGGGAAAGATTAATTTGTCCACTCTAACCAATACATTCTCAACAATCCCTTTAGGATATACAAGAGATCTATCGGCCAACTGAAGAGTAAGAGATGTAGGTGTGATTTCCCCTAGGCCTAATTTCATGTAGATGGATAGTGGCATCAAGTTGATGCTAGCCCCAAGGTCACATAATGTAACACCCCCTTCCAGTTTAACACTATATCAACAGTCCGGCCAGGCCCGCGATAAAGAGAAAACTAAAAGGCAGTACTAAAATTCGTATTAAACAGGTAGAGAAAACGACTAAAACAGAGATACTTACAACAGAGGAAGCATTTAATAAAAGGGGTAGAGTGTACCTCGATGGTTGATTAACAGAGCCACTAGTAGAAACTGTTAAATAACTGAATTACTGAAAGGATTGTAATAGCTGTTACACTGATACATAATATTAATTCCAAAAGTTCATCTCAAAGGAAATACATAAACTGAATGAAAATGCAAGTAAGTAAAACCAACTAAGCAGGAGGACTGGGGCGCTTATCCTAAACGTAAATCCTCACCTGTAACCCCTGCAAAAGCAGCCTAAACATGGGTCAGCCTATTGGTGAATAAGAGACTCATTCTTTTAAGTGGCATTTTAAGAAAAAAAATAGTTTTTGCATGAGAAGAATGACTGAACTGTTCTACTTGTTTTCGGCACGTGTAAAAATAAATGAACTGAAGCTACTATGCATGAAATTATATCTTGACTTCACAGTTGTAAATGACTGTTCTTATAAGTACTTGATTTCACTGCTAGGTGTAATATTAAGTAGACCCTATATAAGGGGTGATTGATGAAGGCTGGTGATGGCGAAGAAGAATGACGAAAATGATGGTGAATGAGGATGAAGGATGTTGAATACAGCTGCTGGAGAGTTTGTGTTACCGTCTGGGAAGACGATGAACAGTAGATAGGGATTAATTACGTTGATGCTGCTGTGTGTTGCTCCGTTTGTTACAGTAGATGAGGATGAGGATGCATATTTAAGTTAAAAAAAGTGAAGTTTGTTGTTGCTACCATTGGAGAGCTGCCATGGGATTTCTTGTAGGAGTTTAGTGGTGAATTAGTTTAGAAGATGATGAACAGTGACACTAATGTTACTGTTCATTTGAGTTTGATGCCATGAGAAACTTGTAGGTGAAGAGCTTGAAGTTGTACCATTGCTGTTTGCTGTGAGTTAGATTAGGTGTGATTTAGATTCTCTCTTAGAGATTTCGTGGAACCACCCGAGTGATTGAGATTTCGTGGATCCACTTTGCATGTGAGAGTGTGCAAAACTCCTCCTTGGTGCCCGTGTGCGATAGCGGCCGACCTTGGAGCAAAAATAATGAATTTAGGTAGTTTAGTTTGTGGCTTGCTTTCTCTTGAGCGAGTGAGAATCCGTGGAACCACTCTTGAGTGTGAGAGTGAGCGATTCGCTTCCTTGGTGCCCGTGTGCGATAGCGGCCGACCTTGGAGCGGGAGATCGAAGGTGACGAGGAATTCCTCGCGGGATCGCCGTCGACTTCGGTTGCGGAAAGACGCCTCTTTCCGTGGGTAACTTGTTTCTTCCTCCTCCTTTGTGTGCATCTAACTTTTCTCTTTAGGATATTAGACTCATTCTCCAAACGGAAACGTATTTGGAGTTCACGATTTCCGTTTGCTATAACAAGGGGAACAGAACGAAAGTTGCGAACTTTCTTCCCCGGATTTAGAATTGAACCATATTTCAAGAAATTTCAATTAGTAAAACAAAATAGTAATTTTGTGCTTTATAAAACATAGTTGCCTAATTTCTTAAAGTTCGTGCACGCTCGCTCAAATTTCAATTTTCAATTGCATGCATTTATGGTTTCCTAGAAATAGCCGACAGGCGCGCACACCCTACGCGCCGTCCTGCATCAATTTGGTATCAGAGCCAGGTTCCGAAATTTTCTAAATTTCGAGATCCGCGCTGCGTAGATTAGGAACCCCGCATAGCATTTGCTAATTTTATTTTCAAAAAAAAAAAGAGAGATTTTTTGTTTTGTTTTTAAGCATTTCATACACTTGCATATTTGGTACTTCGAAGATGAGTCGAGTTGGATATAGTCAACCGAGTCGTGGAGACGACGAGAGTGAACCACCCCCGTGGTTTTTATCTTTTGTCCAACAAATGACAGAGATAACTGAGAGTATGCATTATGTGCGAAAGGGGTTCAGGAACCTCAGTGTTAGGTTGAGTAGTCTAGAGGATTCTCCCCGAGCGTCAGTTCCACCTCCGATTGGAGATGGGTATTTCGTTGAACCCTATCACGAAACCCCACACCACTACTCCGAAAGACCCACACTTAGGAGAAATCCTTTATTTGAGGATCACGAGTCCACTTACACCCACTCTCCTAGAGTTCCTTACCACTCCTATCATCGATACTACACGTCTCCACTGTATGAGGAGTCTGAGTCCGTATATGCGCATCCACCACCTTACGATCGTAGGACTCACGTCCAACCTCGAGCACATGATTATGTTATGGATGATCGTCGCGATGACTCTCGAGTATCCTATGTAGGACACTCTCGTCCAGTTACCACACTTAGTGATCCTCCTAGTGCGAAAAAGAACTTGACGAAGGTCGTTAAGGGACAGGAAGAGCACCCTATTTCCCAAAACAGGGAAACCTCGCCTTCTCTGTCACTTACTCGATCTGATATTTTAGTGCAGGATGTGTGGAGTCGATCCCCACGTGAGTCTACTCCACCTAGTGAGCATACCCTTGAGTCTATATCTACTAGCTCACTATTGAGTGTAGATTCTTTGCACACTTCACCCGATGGCGCATCGAGTCACATCACTTCACCCGATGACACATCGAGTCGCTTTACAAAGCTTAGTAGTGATCTCGAGCGTAATTGTGATCTCGAGGTAGCCACTCCTACCCTATCTGTGAGCATGACCCCTTCTGAGGGTTCGCTTCTGGAGGACCATCACTCCACTGATGGGTTCTTTGATGACCCTCCTATTGAGCCTCCAGATGAGCCACCTCGACCACGTGTAGATGAGATTCATGTGAGTGACGCACCTATATATTTTAAAACTTGGATATCGTTTTCCTTAGCTCCCTTGATGTCGACAGTACTCCAGAGAGATGATAATGAGCGTGACATCCATATAGTAGGGCTTGATTATAGCCATCTGGCTACTAGCAGTTTAGTTGAGTTATGGGACACACCACTTGCTGATCATCGTATTCACGATGAGTTTTATTATGTCCCACCCGGTGAGCCCCCTGATGCCTCACCTGACTTTATTATATTTGCCACTGATGTCACACTGCACGAGAATTATCGTTTATATGAGCGCAGTTCCTATGTATTAGGAGTCAACGTCTGTACTTGTCGTATTTGCGACGAATTTTATTATACCCCTCCCGGTGAACCCCCAGATGATCCACCTTTGGGTTCACCACACATTTGGGATGTATCTATCCTTAGTTGCACCGTCGAGCTTGAGGGTGCACTCACTGCATCGCTGATGTTATATCTTATCACCCGCACTTGTAGAGACAGTTCGCGCACACTGTTGATAAATCTTATCACTGATGTCTCTGCATTGCACTTGAGTGTTCATCGCCCCCGCGATGAATTCTTTTATGATCCACCCCCTGAGCCTCCTGATCATGTGCCTCTTTCAGGAGTTGTCTCTAGTATCTGAAACCATCAGTTTGTGGAGTCTGTCGTGTTGGTAGTTCATCTTTGCATTTGCATGATTTGCATATAAAATATTTTGAGCGAAAAATTGTACGATATTTATGACTTATATGCAACTCAATCTAGAAAGCATGAAAAAGCTATTTGTTTTAAAATGGATGACTTGGTGATGGTTCGGCTAAATCCAGAACAGTTATCTTCGGGTACCGTAAAGAAGTTAGCTGGCCGTAGAGCTAGACCCTTTAGCGTGGTGAATAGGATTGGGCAAAATGCGTATGAACTTGAGATGCCTTCCGTTTGGGGAGCAAATCCGGTTTTTAACGTAGCCTATCTGACTTTATTCCACGAATTTCCGCATTCAGGATATACCGAGATTCATTTTTCCTCTGGGTTGGATTCTTCCATTGCCTTCTCCTCCATTTGTTTCCTCTGGGTTGGTGAGTGAGAGTGATGAGCCACATTCAGGACATACCGAGATTCATTTTTCTTCTGACACGTTCTTTGCAGTTCCTCCAATTTCCACTGACAGTTTTCAGGTTGAGCTTGAGACACCAGGAGATTCTTTCAGTTTTCAGAGCTACTGACAGACTTCCGCGACATTGGCCACTACTGATGGTGGTCTTTCAGTGATATTTGGTTCATTGACAGGGCAGACCAGATCGAGACCAGCTGGGTCTTGGTCGAGCAGTTACAGTGTACGGATGTTGATCTTCTACATCACTACCGATCGGAGCACTCACCAGAGATGAGTGATTTCGAGAGGGGAGAGTTGGTGGAGACCGACCCAATTTAGGTCGTTAAAAAATGCCCGACATCGCACCCGTCCGGACCTCTAACGAATCGGGGTCTTGCATTTTGTTTGTGCATTTATCTCCATGTATTTTAGTTGTGTTTTTTTTTTGTAATTATATATATTTATATATATAATCTTATAATATATATAAATATATATTTAAAATCTTATATATATAGACCGTTAAAAAATATATATATATATATATATATACATTTGTTTGTGTAAGAAGGGGCCGGTTCAGCTGCCTCTGTTCCTCTCTCCCGGTTCAGGATTAGCGCAAAGGTCTGCCGCTGTTCATCTTCCCCGATCGAGCTTGCTCCGGATTGGTCGGCTAGGGCTTCTTCACGTGAGCTCCGCACGATCTCAGACTCCCACGAACCTGCCGCCCGCACGTCCAGCGGCCTCCAGCTTCCATTCCGCTGCCACGAAACCACTCCCGACAGTTGCAGATCCAAGTCCACGTTCGTTCCGCCATGGCCGCTCCTTGAAGCTTTCAACGGTTCCAGAACTCCTTTCTTTTCTATTTCGAAACCCTATATAAGGGGTGATTGATGAAGGCTGGTGATGGCGAAGAAGAATGACGAAAATGATGGTGAATGAGGATGAAGGATGTTGAATACAGCTGCTGGAGAGTTTGTGTTACCGTCTGGGAAGACGATGAACAGTAGATAGGGATTAATTACGTTGATGCTGCTGTGTGTTGCTCCATTTGTTACATTAGATGAGGATGACGATGCATATTTAAGTTAAAAAAAAGTGAAGTTTGTTGTTGCTACCATTGGAGAGCTGTCATGGGATTTCTTGTAGGAGTTTAGTGGTGAATTAGTTTAGAAGATGATGAACAGTGACATTAATGTTACTGTTCATTTGAGTTTGATGCCATGAGAAACTTGTAGGTGAAGAGCTTGAAGTTGTACCATTGCTGTTTGCTGTGAGTTAGATTAGGTGTGATTTAGGTTCTCTCTTAGAGATTTCGTGGAACCACCCGAGTGATTGAGATTTCGTGGATCCACTTTGCATGTGAGAGTGTGCAAAACTCCTCCTTGGTGCCCGTGTGCGATAGCGGCCGACCTTGGAGCAAAAATAGTGAATTTAGGTAGTTTAGTTTGTGGCTTGCTTTCTCTTGAGCGAGTGAGAATCCGTGGAACCACTCTTGAGTGTGAGAGTGAGCGATTCGCTTCCTTGGTGCCCGTGTGCGATAGCGGCCGACCTTGGAGTGAGAGATCGAAGGTGACGAGGAATTCCTCGCGGGATTGCCGTCGACTTCGGTTGCGGAAAGACGCCTCTTTCCGTGGGTAACTTGTTTCTTCCTCCTCCTTTGTGTGCATCTAACTTTTCTCTTTAGGATATTAGACTCATTGTTGGGTTTTCACTCGGATTTTGTCAGCGAACGCTACGTCGAAAACTCCAAACGGAAACGTATTTGGAGTTCACGATTTCCGTTTGCTATAACAAGGGGAACGGAACGAAAGTTGCGAACTTCCTTCCCCGGATTTAGAATTGAACCATATTTCAAGAAATTTCAATTAGTAAAACAAAATAGTAATTTTGTGCTTTATAAAACATAGTTGCCTAATTTTTTAAAGTTCGTGCACGCTCGCTCAAATTTCAATTTTCAATTGCATGCATTTAGAGTTTCCTAGAAATAGCCGACAGACGCGCAAACCCTACGCGGCGGCCTGCATCATCAACTCTCTAATCATGCTCGCTTTTCATGTCCATGCTTTTTTGAGGGATCCTACAGATTGGTTTTACAAATTATAATTGTATTTTTCGTGTAACAATATTTGACCGATAGATTTCTTGATGTACACAACACTACACTTACATAAACCGGTGTCTAGCTGGTATCAGTCTATGTTGCATGATCATCCCTCATTAACATTGTTTTTCGTTGACGCCATAATTAAATGATATGGTCCTCCGACCTTTGAAGATCCAATTGGGGCACTAAATAAACTTCAACAAACATCAACAGTTAAAGCTTCTCTCAATTAGTTGAAAAATTATCTACTCTTGTACTGACATTTCTCCCTTTAAGGGCTTACCTCTTCTCCGGCTTTAGATCCACCGAAAGACACTCATTTGGATGTATTTGACATTACAAAAACAGATTCGGCAGATACTCGTCACAATACGAAACATCATCGATGACAATTCAAACATACAAATGACTATCACGTATCTCTCGGACGCCATCATTAGAAGACCTTACCTTGCAAATCCACAACGGTAGCAACAATAACAAAAACAAACCGATCGAGCACATGGGCTTCCCTTTGCTGATTCAAGCGACGAAAGTTGCAACATCCTCGAAGGCGGTTTTATCACCGACATAAATTTCTGTTGCCTTCCCGCACCGACACATTAAAGAATAAATTCGTTCAAAACTATCAGAAACAACTCTCACAAATTTTTTGTTCAACCCCAAAGGAATTATTGAAGCGGTTAAATTTGAAGTTCCCAATGATGAATGTTTTTAGACATCTAAACGATGAGGACATCTTTTTAAAAAAGGCGAAGGCAATGTAATAGTCTCATAGTTAATCGATTGGTGGCATTTGTAACAAATGGCAGACCTTCTAGGTGCTTCCAACGGCGCAAAAAATTAACAGTTAATCCAACGGTCAAGACAAGGTTTGGAACATGAATTGTAAGGTTTTATATATATAAATACAACCTAGTGCTTGTAATATGGAATAAGAATTGGCTTAATAGAGGTCTTACCTGTTTCGTCTCTTCCCTCCCTGTTCTTCTTCCTTTCCCCCCGAGTCCCTCACCTCTTTCTCTCAGGCCCTTCTTCTTTTAGAAATTAAGAATTCTTGTAGCAAGACCGCTACAACCACTTTGACCTATAGTTTGTGATTTGCCATGTCACTGTCTAATGAAGTGGATTGCGCTTCTTTTTTGTAAGAGCAACAAGAGTAAGCATTTAACGTTGTAGCCTAAAGATAATTGTTTGTAGGTAGAGCATCCCACGATCTTATAATAAATCCATAAGCTTTATGACGTTCTCAAAGTGAGGTATTCTTAAAGGAACTCTCATATATAGGGTCACTGAGCTCTAATATATTTCATTGAGCTAGAGAGCATGCAAGCTTGACCAAAGCACTTGTAAATTAGTTCGAGCAAGTACATGCACGATCGTTTGATGGTATGCCGATATACAAAGAAAACACAACACAATAATAACAATAATAAAGTGACACAAAAATTTTAACGTGCAAATCCAATATGGTGAAAGCTACATGACGATCGGAGTCCAATTCGAAAAGTCGCGACTAAAGATGTATGAAAATAAATATGCAAATACAAGACTTTTCCTCCTTGATCCACACATGATCTTCATCAACTTCGCACCACACGATATTACACAATGAATAATAACAAAAATTGCAAGTTATCGATAATGGTGGACGAGATGGATTACACAAATCCTCTCCAAAATGTCTCTTCAAATTCTTGCCCAAATTTGCTCTAGATCTAATCGATGTAACGAAGTATTTCTCATCAATGTCGTAGAACGATGTTCGAAAGCTCGCCCAAACTAAGACTGATTGCCACAAAGGTCTGTCAAGACAAAATTTTCCAATGCTTGTATTTAGAGAGAAGTTGATATATTTCTTATCCCCATCATAACCATTTATAGTGTCAAATTCTTAGAGGTAGTGGTGATAAATAGCATAATGTAGAACCAGTAGGTGAGAGTTGAAAATTGTCATGAAACACATGCCAAATTTCATGGTCAAAAGGTCCCGACCAAAGCACCTATAAATTAGTTCGAGCAAACACCTGCAACTGCTCGGCGGTATGTCGATACACAATAAAAATATCATAATAATAACAACAATAAAATTGGCATACAAATTTTAACCTAGAAACCCAATACAAGTGAAAACCACGGGACGATCGGAGTCCAACTCAGAAAACCGCAACTAAAGATGTATGAATAACAAATAGGCAAATACAAGGTTTTCCCTTTTTGATCCACATGATCTTCACCAATTTTATACCACACAATATTACATAATAAATAGTAGCAAAAATTGCAAGCTACCGACAGTGGTGCACGAGACGAATTACACAAATCCTTTCCAAGATGCCTTTGCAAATTTTTGCCCAATTCTACTCAAGATCCAATCATTGTAGCAAAGTATTCCCCATTAATGTCATAGAACGACGTTCAAAAGCTCACACAAACTAAAATTGATTGCCACAAAAGTCTACCAAGAGAAAATCTTATAATTCTTGTATTTGGAGAGAAGTGGATATATTTCTCATCTCTCATCATAACTATTTATAGTGTAGTAGTGGTAGATGACATGGAGTAGAACCGGTAGGTGAGAGTTGAAAATTGGCATGAAACACGTGTCAATTTTCATGGTCAAAAGGCGTCTAGCCCTTTTTCATACTTAAGATTAAATATCGGTTGGTCTCTTTCCAAACTTAGAAGAAAAATATCTCATCAAATCTCCCCCTTTTCGATTAAGTGGAGGAATTTATCCTTTCGACATTCTTCATTCAAGTCTTCAGTCCGCCTTTCAGTAAGACCTTCATTAACATGTTTCCCCTTCAGTCAATAAACCTTGTGAAACCAAAATTGAGTTGACGAAACTCTAATCCAACGATTTTCTCCACAAAGGATGGGAATCGCACGTAACAATTTTCCACTTTGTACTTATATGGAAGAGATCATCATGTTGTCGATCATCACACAATGTTTGAACTTACTGATAGGGACCAACTTGGAGGTCGCCGGGAGAGTAGCCGGAGGTGGAGATGACGGAGGCGGTGATACTACGGAGCCTTTACCGCGGCTGCCTATGCGGGGCGTGCTCAAGAGAGAGAGCTTCCAAGATCTCTTTTAGGGTTTGTGAAAATAGACTTCTTCATTCATACCAATACAAGACTCACCGAATCTTTTAAATAAGACTTACAATTGACATCAAAAGGAAAGAACACGAAAGGAAATAGTGACAAACTTGGACATGCGACTAAAAGGACACCTCATAACGACACAACATAAATAATGACGCCCAATAAGGACGCGGCTCTTATGACATAATAATTGCATATTAAGAAATAATTAATACTAAATATCACCATAAAAGGACCCGTAACATCTCTCATGTCTTTCAAAACGAGTTTGTCCTCAAGCTCGATGGAGATCAATGGTGTCCGCGTCAGCCGACACCCTCATCATCAGAGTCCTCGACATACAGATAGAAAAGCCGTTTGCACCTGTGACCGCGTGTGTACTGCTCATCGCAGTTGAAACATAAGCCCTTGGTGCGCCGCTCCATCATTTCATCCCGAGATAGTTTTCGGACTGGTAGGGATGGGTGTCCCTCTGAATGACCTGGCTGAATGGTCGTGTCGGTGGGCAAATAGACCTCTTGTGCCAGTTGGAGGCGACAGTCACATATCCTAGTCAGACTCATAACAGTCACTAAATCTGGAGGAGCCTCAAATTCGACATCAAATCTCAGACGATCGCAAAATCCGGCGGTGAAAATGCCGACCTGCATCTCTGGGGAAAGCATGACGTGCGCCAGAAGAAGTTGAAACTGGTCCAAATAGTCGTCCACGGAGCCTGTCTGGCGTAGTGTTGTGAGGGCACCAAGGGGATTGCTGCGGATGGGAGGGCCAAAATGCAGGTTGCAAAATCGCTTGAAGTCGTCCCACGTCAGACCCGACTGATCAGTGAGGAGACGAGTGACCCAAAGCAAGGCCGAGTCGAGATGGTGGAAAAGGCCAGAGGGAGCCGTTCAGCTGCCGGAGTTTGTTGATATCCAAAGAATTGTTCGCACCTGGTGAGCCAGTCGAAGGGATCAGTTTTCCCATCGTATGTGGGAAATTTCAAACGGGTATAACGCGCCAGAATATCAGCTTCAGTGCGTAAAAGGGTCTGTGGTGGCGGCTCCTGGCGAATGAGTGGCGGTAGCGGAACTTGACTGCTGCTGGCGTGATCCTTGGGTGGGGTGGTAATCACTGGAGGTGCTGTTGTTAGTCCGTTAAGCTTGGTGCTTAGGGTTACCATGTTGTCCTGATGCCGAGCGACGGAGTCCCGAAAGCGTGCCTCTACGTCTTGAAGGCGTGCATCCATGACGAATATACCTGAGTGTAGCCGGTTCATAGCATCCAAAAGGTCACTAGAGTCTACCATATTGTGGATTGAGGTAGTCTGAGATAAGGAGCTGGTGACGGGACAACTAGATTGCTCGGAGGCGGATGATGGGGCGTTGTCGCGAGATCTGCTGGTCTCCCAGTGGTGGCTTGCTTGCTGCGAATTGTGGGTTGGTTTAGAATTTGGATTAATTTCTCGGGCTGGCCTTGCGGCTTCAAAAATAGGGCTAATTAAACGTTTGTTGTCTTTGGTAAGTCTGAAATAAGAAAGATTTATGCAGGATGGCGATGTCTCCGCGAAACTGACGCGAGAGATTTATTTTCGCGTGAGTGATGGGCTCAGTCAGGCTGGAGACGACGGTGCAGCGAGGTCGATGCAATAAGATGGGCGCTACTGAGGAAGCATCGAACGAATAGGAGTAGCGTCTGAGGCCGTGGTAGATTCAGAAATCGACGTTTGCGGCGTCGTCTCTGTGCGTCAATCCCGTCGGTGACCGCACATGCGATTGTTGCGTGGGGCGATAAGAGAATATGCTTCCACGACAAGGATGCAGAAGTCGCCGATGGAGGCTTGCGTCGACCTCGTCGACGAGGGCCCGTGCGGTTACGCCCGATCTCTTCGTTTGCGTGCGCCGATTTCGTCGATGGTGCGGTCGATTGCAGTCGTGGGTTAGAGGGGGCCGCCTGGTTCAGATGCCACACGGTTCGGCTGTGCTAGAAGCCGACACTTGCAGTTGATGCTGGAGATGGCGAGTCCTTTGTAGAAGGCGTCAATAGTCCGTGCGGGGAGGAAGGTTTGGCTCTGATACTAAGATGTTAGGGACCGATTCAGAGGTCACCGGGAGAGTAGCCGGAGGTGGAGATGACGGAGGCAGAGATACTACGAAGCCTTGACTGCGGCTGCCTATGCGGTGCGTGCTCGAGAGAGAGAGAGCTTCCAAGATCTCTTTTAGGGTTTGGAAAAATGACGTCTTCATTCATGCCAATACAAGACCCACTGAGTCCTTTAAATAGGACTTACAATCGACATTAAAAGAAAAAAAAAGAACACGAAAGGAAATAGCGACAGACTTGGACATGGAACTAAAAAGGACACCTCATAACGACACGACATAAATAACGACGCCCTATAAGGACGCGACTCTTATGACATAATAATTGCATATTAAGAAATAATTAATACTAAATATCACCATAAAAGGACCCGTAACACTTACCCTCAACACAGTCTTTGTAAGCATATCTGCTCCATTGTAATCTGTGTGCACCTTATGCAAATTCAACTATCTCTTCTCCAAAATATCACATCCATTGATGCCGTGTGTCGATGTGCTTAAACCTCGAGTGGAAGGTGAGATTCTTCCCCAACTGAATCGCACTATGACTGTCGCATAGAAGTGTGTAGCCCTCTTGAGTGAAACCTTAATTTTTGATGAATCTCTAAATCCAAAGAAGCTCTTTTCCTGCCTCAGTGATTGCACCTCCATAGTCGACAATGCAACACACTTATGCAGTCTTGACTACCACGAAATGTCTCCCACTGCAAACAAGATTTGATATCCAGAGGTTGATTTCCTGGAGCCCAAATCTCCAGTCATATCATCATCGGTGCAACCCAACAACTCTGATTTGCTATCTCCAAACCTCAATGTCAGCTCTGTTGTCCCCTTGTAGTTATCTCAGAATGCACTTCCCAGCGCTCCAATGTTATCTCCCAAAATTGAAGAGAAATTTACTAACAATGTTAACAACGTGTGCTATATTAGGGCGGGTGCAAACCACGACATACATAAGACTGCCAACTGCAGAATCATACGAAACCTTCTGCATCTCCTCTTTCTTCTCGGACGTGCTCAGGCATTGGTCAGCGGGAGTCTGAAGTGAGCCGCAAGCAGCGTGCTCACCTTAATCATTTGATCCACACTGAATCTTTGCAATACCTTCTTGATATCTCTCTCCTGCAACTTTAAGCTCACTAGTCAATTGAATATACTTGGTAGCAGAGTATCTTAAAAATGGGTGTTTGGCAATATTTGACCTCCGTGGAGCGAGCTCAGTTGCTGGTGTAGACATATCATTAGTGGTATCCTCAGCAACTTTAAGCTCACCAGTAGTAGTGTCTTCATGATCCGGAAGTGCTTCATTACCCTGTACCGAATCAGAGTTTGTTACCTCCTCACTGTCATCACCTCCAATCATTGGAGACTTTGCATTCGTGCGAGAGTCAACTTCATCCGTTTTCTCAGGGTCAACCATAATCTAATCCTCACAAAATACAACATCGTGACTTCGTACAAGCTTTTCTCAACTGGGTCAAAGAACCTGTAGCCAAACTCGTCGTTGCGTTCATATTCCCAAAAGATGCACTGTAGGGCGTTAGAATCCAATTTCGATCTTTCGTCCCAAGGGACGTGCACAAAGGCTTTGCACCCCAAAATCCTCAAGTGACTGTATGAAGTCCTTCCTATACCAGACCCTATCATGAGCATCCTCGTGTAATGCAGAACTGGGAGAGAGGTTGATGACGCGTGCAGCTATGTGTAAAGTCTCACTCCAAAACATGTCAAATAGCTTTGACTCAGACAACATACACCCTACCCTTATAGGGTCCCGACCAAAGCCCCTATAAATTAGTTCGAGCAAGCACTTGTACAATCGTTTGGCGATATGTCGATACACAATGAAAACACATCACAATAATAACAACAATAAAAGTGACAGATTTTAACGTGGAAACCCAATTGGGTGAAAAACACGAGACGATCGAAGTCCAACTCAGAAAGCCGTCATTAAAAATGTATGAAAAACAAATAGGCAAATACAAGGTTTTCTCTCCCCAATCCATATATGATCTTCACCAGTTTCGCACCACACAACATTACATAATAAATAGTAGCAAAAATTGCAAGTTATCAATATTGGCGGATGAGACAGATTACACAAATTCTCTTCAAGATACTTCTTCGAATCTTTTGCCCAAATCTGCTCCAGATCCAATTTGTGTAGCAGAGTATTTCTCGTTAACATCGCAAAACGACATCCGAAAGCTCACCCAAACTATGACTGATTGTCATAGGTCTCCAAATCGAAAAAATTTCAATCCTTGTTGAATAGTAGAAAAGAAATACTTGATATATTTATTCAACCTTCAAGGGGGAATTATATAGGACTTACATGGACTCTTAAAGTTAAAACTACACTGTGGTACTAAACCCAAATGCACTTAAATTCTCTAATATAGCAACATTGACTCGATATTTCTAACACCCCCCTCAAGTTGGAGGGGAAACCTTTAGCTTGAAAACACCAAGTAAAGACAATGAAGGTAGACAATGTGGGACAAAACATCAGACGAGCCAATGGGGAAAAAATCCAAATCGGGGAATTAAACCGTGAACATAGCCACACACGACGTAGACCCACACATGATGCAGGTCCTTCAAGATGCCGCTGAAGTCAAGATCTAAATGGGATCAGAAGTCCACGCTTTGAAGCTGGCAGAGGTGAGATTGTCGTCCGGGCTGCAGAGGGAACGAGCAAGCTGTCGTTTACAGGATGAGAAACGACATGCGAGAGCTGTGATAGGATCTTCGACGGAAATCGTTGAGTCTAGCAGCAGGATATGAAGCAGATGGGAGGAATGTCAGTGGCTGCAGTCGACGAAAATCGTTGATGAGGACGGGAGGCGGGATCGACGACGGACGAGGCACAAGGAAGCGTCGACTGGATCAGTGTCTTCCTCGTCGATGAGTAGCGGAGCATTCAAGAAGCTGACACTCCTTCGTCGACGAGCCACGACGATGTCAAACCCAAACCGACAAAAAAAGAGAACGCCCTAAGGCACGGGAGCGGAAGCGGAGCGAGTGACTGATTTTCGGCTGAAATTTTAGATGGCCAACATCTTAGGGCTCCAAAATTTCAAGGAGGAAATAAAACTTGGCTTTGAAACCATGTTCAATAGTAGAAAAGAAATACATGATATATTTATTCATCCCTCAAGAGGGCATTATATAAGACTTATATGGACTCTTAAAGTTAAAACTACAATGTATGACTAAACCCAAATACACCTAAAGTCTCTAATAGACCGACATTGACTCTATATTTCCAATACTTGTATTTGGAGAGAAGTGAACATTTTCTCATCCCCCATCATGACTATTTATTTATAGTGTCAAATCCTTGGAGGTAGTAGTGGTAGATGACATGAGGTAGAACCGGTAGGTGGGAGTTTAGGGTTAGCCACCGACCTTTGCTTGAACTGTCGCATGCTATAGATCTGCATCTTGAAGCACTGCCTCCACCTGCGATGCACTATGGACTTTGTAGCTTCACCGTACCGCTTTCTGGCAATATATTGTTTTGATCTAAGCCCATGAATGACAGTGTAGGTTTCTGCAACCGTCTGCTGTTACCCAGACAAGTCTGAGGGAAAAAATAGACAGCCGCGTCGCCTGCCATCGCTTGCTAGCGGCGTCTGCTCCCATCGGTGCCCGAATATGCCAAAGACTTTGTCAACAACTGTAGCGGTCATAGCTACAAGATTCCTAAAATCTAAGATACGATTTGCCGGTAGGAGATGGTCTAGGTGGAAGAGAGCGAAAACAAGGGAAGAATAGGCAAATAGAGTGTGCCGGGGAAGGAGAGAAGAGGGGGCGAGCAAGAGACGAATAAAACCAAAACTTTAAACTTCATTCATTTCATGTCAATTACAAGTTACAACACATAAGACACTATTCATAGCCTTAATACAACATGATTTAATAAAGTTGTTTACTAATATACCCCTAATGCTAAACTGTTACAGCAACTCGTCTTACTGTACTGTAGGAGGAATTATGGTCTGTATCTGGGGATTGTCATATATTTCAGTTAGGTCTTGATAAAACCAAGACAAACCTAATGTTAAAATTGATTAGAGCCATCGATTACAAAAATGCTCTGATATGGTGATCTGGTGCTTGGTTGTGTCCAAATATTGTCAAGACCATCCCATCTATTTCTAGACCTCTCGGCATCTGTTGCCACATGTTTTCTTCACTATGAGGGAACTCAACCCAAAATGAGATGGCAATCAGTGTGATTTATAATCATATAAGACGATTAACAACTGTTTGTTTTATTTGGGAGATTGATTTGATAGTAGGGATTTTGATTAATGTTTGTGCTAATATATCCTGACAGTATTAAGACTCCGTTTGAGACTCCAATCATGGAGCACATTTCGAGAAATGACACGTGCCTACGTAGTTTGTTGAGAAGATGTTATGAGTCTTATTATGACATTAGTTATTATTATTTATTCCTGATTATGCATTTATTATGTCATAAGAGTCGCCTCCTTATAGGGCGCCGTTATTTATGTCGCGTCGTTATGATGTGTCCTTTTTAGTCGCATGTCCAAGTCTGTCGTTATTTTCTTTCATGTTCTTTCCTTTTGATGTCAATTGTAAGTCCTATTTAAAGGACTCAGTGAGTCTTGTATTGGGATGAATAAAGAAGTCTATTTTCCCAATCCCTAAAAAAAGATATTGGAAGCTCTCTCTTGAGCACGCCCCACATAGGTAGCCGCGGTCAAGGCTCCGTAGTATCTCCTCCTCCGTCATCTCCACCTCCTTCTACTCTTCCGGCGACCTCCGAGTCGGTCCCTAACAAAATATTATGTTTGTTGATCATCGGTTTTGATACTGCTGTGTCATTTGCTACGCGAGAGCTAAGTTCTCTGTTCAAGAGTGAAAGTTTGGGTTGGCATTGAGATTGGCAGCACAGTACTGTCGCAATACAATATTGAATTTTTTTCGGATTGAACTTGATAATCTCTTGGCTTTTCATGTAAAAATTTATTATGATTGCTCATTCTGCATATCATTTATGTATGTTCATTGCAAGTGCACTCTTTGATCCTCATACATGCTCAGTCTGATTGTTAAATTCTGAAGAAATTGCAGTTACAATGAACTGTTATTTCATCAGCAGTAATCCTTCTCAGCCTGTGTTTCCTGCAGTTCTCAGTACTTGGCACTCATTGCCAAGTAGATCGATTTTTGATATGGGGTTTAACCTAGTTTAAAAGTTCACTATTCTTTACAACTATAATGAAATTGATCAATCTCTGTAAATAGAGTAGGTGCTAATACACTGCGACCATGCAGAAAATAGATGAAATAATTGTCTGGCCTGACCGAAGGTAGTATGTAAGGAAGAGTAGTTATGTTGTAGCCAGGGGCGGATCCAGGAAGTTCAATAAGAGGGAGCCAGACATTGTCTTTCTCCTGACAAAGTTTTTTTGAACGTCTCTATCTTATTTGAGTTGTTTCTCCCCAATTTGGTCTACCGTTTTTGACGTGTAAGTAGTCAAAATTCACCGCCTCGAAGAGAGGAATCCAAATTCACTATCTATTTTTGCAAAATGTTTGGATGGGTGGGGGTTGGGGGGCAGGCCCCAGCCGCCCCCCTTAGATCCGCTCCTGGTTGTAGCAAACATTGTGTGGCAATCTTCTTTCGTTACCATAACTTTTTTGTGCCGTTCAGACTCCATTTGCCGCCCTCTTATTTTACTTTTAAAGATATTGTGCACGGTTAGTCTTCTCGTTGCACTAACATATCCTCGCTTCTATTGTGATCCTAAAAGGTATTTCTGAAGCAAAATCATCTTGCCGCATCCAAAGATCTGTCAGCACCACAGAATTCATATTCAGATCACATTTTGCTGTATCAAAAGAAGAGCTTTCCCAGAGCTTCATTTTCCAACATTTATCAGGTGTATATAGTATGATATATCATTAGCAGTATACTGCCAGATTATACATATATTGCACATGAAACAACTGTTTCCAGCTTGAACATTTACTCATATTGGATATTAGACTAAGGCTCCGTTTGGTAAAGTGGTGGCGGTCATGAATCCGGTGGTAAAACCGTCATTCATGAACGCCCACCAAAGGAACTTCATCCACTCGAACATAAAAGCGGATGAAGTTCCTTAAGTGCCCGTTCGCGAATGACGTTTTTACCACCACGTTCACGACCGCCGCCATCGTGCCAAACGGAGCCTAAAACAATGCTCACTCGAGGCCAATCATTGCCACCGACCATAAAGAACTAAGATGAAATCAAAATTAGAAGAGTTATATCAGCTGTTGCTCAAAATTTGATGGCAGACAAGCATGCGTTTCTTAAAAGTTAAAGTTTTTCATGGCCAACTGGAAACCACAACTCTGCTTGCTTCTCTAAAGACCACTGTAGAATCTTTTCATCACTCTTTATTGTACATATGCCGGATGTTTTACTGCATCTTGTGGGCGAATTATTAGATAGAAAAAGTGGATTTCTTATGCCATTGTTTCTTTATCAGCGACTCCTTTATTTAGATTGATCTGTACAGAGGTAGTAATTAATGGCTTATTTCTTTGGATTCTATTCAACTAATGCAATTTGTGTTGTGTTCTGGGGTGGATCCAAGTGGGGCCGGGCCCCCAAGGATTTTGTAAAATGTATAGTGGATTTGGATTCCTCTTGTCGAGGTAATGAATTTGGATTACTTACACGTCAAAAATGGTAGCCGGATGAAGGAGAAATGACTCTGGTAAGATAAGGTAATGAATTTAGATTACTTACATATAAAAAATGGTAGCCGGATGAAGGAGAAATGACTTCGATAAGATGAAGGTGTTAAAAAAAATTGGCTGAAGGAAGATGATGTTTGACTCTCCCCCTTTTTAAACTTCCTGGGTCTGCCCCTGACTTGTGTTGAAGCAATAGTTTTTCATAAAGATGTTTAAAGTTAAAATTTTAGGTGGTAGATGCCCAAGTTATTTGTAGAAAAATATTTTGATGTATGTTAAAGAGTGATAATTATAAGTGACTTGAGTTTATATGGCATAAAATGAATTATGGGAGGGAGAAATGGTTTAGAATTTTTTTATTTATTTAGAAGGATAATTTTGTTGGATTAGAAATATGAGTCAATTCTTGTAAATAAGATAGATAAATAATAGAAAAGCACATTGTCTTCAGAGATTTATCATGGCTACTAAAAGTATGCTAAATATAGGAATGATTAATTAAATTGATTCTTATTTTAAAAATAAGCATGCTAAAGTTATGAAATGATTAAAGCTATATATATGATGAAGCATTGAAAAGCATTAGAAGTAATTTTGAGGTAACAAATTAATTGTTAATTGCATTAATTCTATATTGTTTATAGATATGTTTATAAGTGATATTCAAAGGTAGATAGATGCTCTTGCATGTTTGCTATAAATGATATATTTCTATACTATGTGATATTTATTGAAATAAATAATAAATTAGAACAATGAAGAAAAAAATGTAATGGTATTTAAATAATAAAGATTGAGTAGGATATGCAATATTAAGGTTTCGTTTGGCACGGCGGTGGCGTTCGTGAACTTGAATATGAACTGTCGTTAGCTTGGGACAAAAATCCCATGTCATGAATATATATTAGAAATAACAATGGTTATGATCGCCATTGTAAAAAATAATAATTTTAAACATAAAAATAGATGCAGTTAATAATGATTTTAAACATAAAAATGACGGTGACAACGGTTTGTCACCATCATGTTCATATTTAATATGCTTATTATACATATATGTGATATGTTTAACTATCTATTAGGTAGAGTAATTATAATATAAGCGATGATATAACTTCTTGAATTTATATGGGATAAATATAACTGATAAATGTCTCATTTATATTATACTTAACCCTATAACTGATAAATGTCTCATTTATATTATACTTGGTCTTTGAACATTTATAATTAATATAGTGTAGAATAATAACAATATGCACCTAACATGTGGATAAGTGCAACACTAGGTGTTATTTTTGGTTCGGATTCAAATTTCGGAACGCCACGTATGGAAATTGCATGCATGGAAAACCCGGCCTATTAATGGCGTAAAATTATAAAGGAATGTTGGCTGGCATTATTTTAAGAGAGAGAGAGATATCTTGCCTAAAATGAATAGCAACCTTTGGAGGAACCGCAAGAATAAAAAGCCATGGCAGGAGGAGATTGGTATTTCCTGTTCACGTGAATAAGAATTGCAACCGGCTGTAGCATTCATGTGGAGAAGCCCGTGGGAAAACAGCCACCTTTGTTCTTTCTTGGAGAGGAAGCCTTGCTCGCGTCGGAGGGAAGAGCCGCCGCCGCCGCCGTCGTCTTGCTCTTGGTGCCGCGAGGGGTGGGAGACCCCTGCAGAGGTTCCGCCGGTGGTTGCCGTTGGTGCAACACCGTGCGATGACGGCGAAGTGAGGAGATAATGGCGGTGCGGGCGTGGCGGCGAAGGCTTGCGGTGGTGCAGTGGCCATGACGGTGTTTCTCTCTGGCGGTGCGGGTGTGGCGGCGAAGGCTTGCGGTGGTGCAGTGGCCTTGACGGTGTTCCTCTCCGGTGGTGCGGCTTGGTGTCGATGGCGTGCGCGGGTGCAGTTAGCCTCGACGGTGCTTCTCCGGTGGTGGTGCGGTTGAACGTCGGACGTCGACGTTGAAGGTTCGGCGAACCTTGTGCGTTCGCTGTGCTAGCGGATTGCAGTCCAAATTATTATCTCTCCCGCGGGTCGAGCGAGTCCGGCTCTCCGCGGTGTATTCTGTAACGGACGTCGGTACATTTCTTGTTATATATTTGCAGTTATATGATTTATTTATGCTGCGTTTCTTGTTCAGATTTATGTTCTTGTAGTTCCTGTATTATATTTGGTTGCGCCTAGGGGATAGTTTCCGCGTAATATCCCAATACTAGGGCCTCGTTTGACTGGGCGGATTCGCACCGGTCGCATGCACGGCAAGCTTGGCCGCGACCGCTTGATGATTCATGGGGCTGCGGTCTGGCAGTGGGGATCTGCCCCGCCAAGCTAGGCCTAGGATTCATAAAGCTGGTCCCCCATCTCCCTATTGGACAGGTCTGATAAATACGATGCCAATATGCTCTTTGCCTTTGACTTGCCTTCTTAAAATGAGGTGGACCTATAAATCCTATTGCTACTAAATTATTGTATGGCATTCAAGCTATCAATTTATAATGTCTAACTAACATTAATTTAGTAAATCTGTTAGAAAAGATGCTTTAAAAGATGGTGATATTAATTTATTAAATTTGTTAGAGCATGCATTGTTATTAACACACCCCAGACCGCTATTTGCACCTCCCAAAAAAGTTGGTTCATCTATCTACAATTTCTAGCTTTAATTCCCACCTAAAATTATAATTAAGTAGGGAGGATGAAAGAAAATGAAGATACGTTAATTTGACAATAAATAATGAGGCAATAATTGCAATTTTTTTGTTATTTGTTCATTATTGAAGACCAGCTTTTATTTAGTACGATCCTTATTGGGCGAGTACAGTAGAATAATAGAGATTGAGCTTTGACCAAGAACAGCTGTAAGGTGGCTCCACGCAAATCGCCGGCACCTTGTCGGCAGTTCGCCTCATTATCTATAGCAGCTCGTGGGCTACTTCTCTCGGCTTCTACAATAGCTTGCAAGATATATTTATCAGCTTGCCTAGACTCGTAGGCGAATCGATCATGTTTGCAGGTGGGTGGGGTCTATCCACTAACCTGGTAGAAAAGGTATCCGTGTTTGGCAAAGATTTTGGAACGATCGGCAAAATCTATGACTCATGGAGATAAGGACGCTCAATTTCTATGTGTTTTGTCCGAGCATGAAAGACTGGGCTCGTCACAAGTTTCAAATCACTCTTATTGTTTCCGCGGAGCACAAGAGCCTTTACATTCTTCATAAACATGTCATCCACAAGTCGACGAAGTTAGATACACTCCTGAGCTGCCAAAGATGTCTCTTTGTATTCTGCTTTAGTACTGAAAATGTGCACACAATATTATTTTTTGCTGCAAAAAAGAGACCACCGCTGATCCGCACATGAATGCATACCCAAATGTCAATATTTGATCATCTCTATCTCCTGCAAGATCCGCATCTGTGAACTCGGGCAATACAAAATCAGTGTTCTTCTCTATATTATAAATACCACACACACAAATATATATATATATATATATATCATAAAAACATTGTAAATATAGACAGTTGAATGATTATCTGGTTATTTTTATTGAGAGAGGCGTATATTTGGAAGTTTGCGATGATTATGTCATTGATTGTTTTCAAAAAAATGATGACTCGACGGACAATTGTAATTTTTTTCATATATTATATATTTTTCAATTGAATGTAATTTTGTATAATTTGTAATGTCAGTGATTTAATATTGACTTGATATTTTATTTAAAAAAAAAAAACATTTGTGTCTGAATTCTCCAGACCCGAGTTTTCACTGCCTCAGCCTACGCCCAGGCCCTCATTTAATGCATGCAACGACATGGTTGTAACGACATGCATGTAACGACATGGATATATGCAACTTTACATGCATTAACACAACATTGCATTAATGCAACTTTGCATGCATTAATGCAACTTTGCATGCATTAATGCAACATTGCATTAATGCAACTTTGCATGCAATTAATGCAAGGCAAGTGGCAATATAGCTGTTGCCAGCAACAGTCTGGCATTTTTGCTACTATATTATCTTTGAATGGTCATCCGCATGTAACTATGTAATTACTCAATTTTATTTTTTTTGTATCTAACTTTATATATTTATCTTTATCTATTATAAAGATGTAATTTTGATTGCATCTAAGCCGTTCAAGAGAGCTCCAAAGCCTAAATTTTTCATCTCTAACATCCGTTGTTTTTCAATTAAACAATGAAAATAGTAGCCTCCTAAAATTACTCATGGCAAAGGAGAAGAGAGAGAGAGGGTGAGAGAGAGGAAAGAGAGAGGAGAGGGGGGAGAGAGCAAAAGTTTGGGCCGGGAGAGAAGGAAAGAGAGAGAGAGCGAGAGCGAGAGAGAAACTTTAGGCTTGGAGAGAGAGAAAGAAAGAGAGAGGAGAGAGAGAAAGAAAAAAGAAAGAGAGAGAGAAATTGATTTTTTAACATAAAATTTTACGTTTTTTTACAAAATAAAATTATGAATATTGATTCATATTTTTTTACTGTCATTTTAAGTACTCATATGTATATGTTTTAAATAAAAAATAAGTGCTCATATACGGGCGCAACCTGCTAAGATTCAGCGAGCACGGGCAAAGCCCGTGCGGAGCTGCTCGTGGGTGTGTTTATATATATATGGGTTCCGCCCCTACTATCAAGCGCGATAGTACCCGACCGGCGACCGGCGACGGCAGGCTTCGCCCGCCCCGATCATTTATAATTCATTCATTGACTGTTTGCGCGCTCAGTTCGTTCCACCCGAACGACCCACAATAGTTTGGCGCCGTCTGTGGGAAAGTTGTTCCTAAAACTCTGCAAAGACTCTCTGAAGGCAGTATTTACTTCAAGACAGTGCTCGCTACCAACAACAATGGAGAGAAGAGCTACCCGCACTACTGAAGAATCAGTCCCTGGGGGGGCATGTCGATCCAGCACCCTCCCACTTGCTCATCAACGCTCCTCTCACAGAAGGGGCCATGGACGCACCCATTGCGACATTGGAGGGACGCATGCGCCAGATGGAAGAACACAAAACTGAGATGCTCACGAGCCTAAGGAACAGAGGAGCGCCACGAGCTCCTAATCCTGCCCCGAGCGAGACAGTCTGCCTCCTCCAGCTATGGATCGCGCTCCGATCGAGCACTTCGCTCGTGAGCACCAGATTCCTGAAGAAGAGATCTCAAACGCGGTCAGTTGATCAGCTCGCTTAGTCCATCCGTCCAGAGAACCCGAAGCTCATTATCACCATCACCGCCCGGAAGCAACAGGCTTCGGGCATACAGAAGGAAGGCTCACTCGCGAGGAAATTCGCGGCTTAATCGCCGAAGAATACGGACAAGTCGGACGACGGGCCACCTTTGTCCACCGACCACTCCACCACGACTCGCTATTAACACCCGAGGTCCTGGCACATCCGATCCGCACGGCTTCAAGCTTTCGAGCATCGAGACGTTCGACGGAACAGACGATCCGCTAGAACATGTCAACTACTTCACCACCATCATGAGGATTTACAACGCCACTGATCAACTGTTGTGCCAAGAGTTCCCGACAACGCTAAAGAGACAAACACGCACTTGGTTCCACTCCATGAGAGAAGGAGTCAACAATATTTTTGCGGAACTAACTCAGCGATTCACCAATCAATTCATCGCCAACCGCAGAACCGTCCGAGACCCCTCCCACCTTTCAGGAATACGCCAAAGCAAGGGAGAGAATCTCAAGGATTTCTTCCACCGCTTCACTACTGAGGCGCGACAAATTTCAGGGATAGACCCCGAGCATCTACGAGGAGTTTTTCTTGGAGGGCTCCGCTCCAGTGGCTTCTACTCTGCATAAATGCGGGAAACTGTGCCCAGCTACCCAGACCTCGCTCACCAAGTCGAGGCCCAAATTGCAACTGATGAGGCAATTGAAGCGCACCCCCAGCAGTTCGAGGGGAGCTCAAAGAGGAAGAAGGAGGAGCCGCCACAGCAGCCGGTTCCCAATAAGAACAACAAGCATCGCGGCAACCCCAGCAGTGACCGAGGATCCTGCCAGCATCAGGATTACACTCCCCTGGACACTACCAGAACTAACGTTCTCCTTGCCATCCGTGATAGCAACGCGCTTCGCAGGCCCGAGCCGCTTGCACCGAACAAAGGAAACCAGTCGTAATATTGCGATCTCCACCGCAGGCATGAACACAGTACTAAAGGCTGCAACTGGTTGAAGGAGGAAATCGAGCATCTTGTCCGACAAGGCCTCCTCGGAAGGTTCTTACTAAACCAAGTCCCGAACCAGCACGAGCCTTATGCTGACAATCCAGTAGAGAGCAACGCCGTACCCAGACGCGAATGAGCCAGAGGTACCAGGCATAAGAACTTCCCCCTAGTAGAGGGCGTACATCCCATGTTTAATCTATCATCATTTTCCATTTTTTTGCTTCTTCCAGTTCTTTGCTTTTAAACAGTAAGTCGCAAGATTGTACTTGTGCAAATGTATCTATTTTATATTTAAAATTACTGTAGCTATTTTCTGGCTCTATTAGCAAAACGGATCTCCTGAAGTGAGGCTACGAAAGTTAAGGTCACGACCTTCGGTACTAACACCAAGCAGCAAACTCACCAATATAGTGATGAGAAAAGACCTCCTACGAGTAGGGGATATGCGTCGAGAACGACAATCTTAACTAAGTCCACCCAAAAGACAAACTCGCCACCGCGCTGCTTGGGCAACTCGCTGTTGCGCTGCTTGGGCAACTCGCCGCCGCGCTGCTTGGGCAACTCGCCGCCGCGCTGCTTGGGAAACTCGCCGCCGCGCTGCTTGGGCAACTCGCCGCCGCGCTGCTTGGGCAACTCGCCGCCGCGCTGCTTGGGCAACTCGCCGCCGCGCTGCTTGGGCAACTCGCGCTGGGAATTTGTCCTCAAATTCCCTTGATTTGAAGAGGGGTTATCATGCAATGCTAAGTGCATATTATATTTGATAAAGACATATTTCTGTAAGAAATACAGGTTCAGGTAACTCAAGAGAAAGGGCCAATCATGCCCTTAGTTCAGGAGAAATCAACTCCTGAGAGATGAAGAATTGTCTCAGCAGAACCGCTGAGACGAAGGGTCAAATCCGCTGAGACGAGCTCACTGTCTCAGCGGATCCGCTGAGACGGGGAAGGAGCTGCAGATAGAAGAAACCGCTGAGACGATTGTCTGTCTCAGCAGATCCGCTGAGACGGGAAAGGAACTGCAGATAGAAGAGATCTGGCGTGTTCGTCGAACGCAGAGAACAGTTCGTCGAACGCAGAACCAAGATTCGTCGATCGCTGAGACGAGACAGAAGAAACAGCTGAGACTTAGCGTGTTCGTCGAACGGAGAACACAGTTCGTCGAACGCAGAGCATGACGAGTTCGTCGAACGCAGACAGAAAGGAAGAAACAGCTGAGACTAGGCAAGATCGTCGAACTCAGGGTATGGCAAGTTTGTCGAACAAAGAGTTGGGCAAGTTCGTCGAACACAGAGTGGAGCAAGTTCGTCGAACCCAATATTGCGAGTTCGTCGAACGCAGATTGCGAGTTCTGCCCGTGGCGCCAGCTGCAGAAAGACAGCGTGGGGTCCACCAGTCTCTCCCATACTTGTCAGAAGGTCGGCTAAGAGCCGTTGAAGATCAGAGATGTATAAAAGAAGAAATTAGGGCACTTATGAACTCGCTCGGTTGCGTGCCAAAAGAAATCAACTATTCCATTGACGGCCGTAGCTCTCGTTTTCTCTCCTCCTGCTCACTGAACAAGGAAGAAGAAACTGAGAGAGAAAGTTAGCTCCTTTGCAAGAAGGAGCAAGGTGATCTTCCATCCTTCATCTGAAGAGGAAGATCAGATAGTAGCTGTGTTGGGAATTGTGTCCACAATTACCTTGATTTGAAGAAGTCCCCTTTAAACTAAGTTGAATTGAGTTTGTATTTGATATTGCTTTCTAGTATGGTGCTTGCAGGTTTTCAAATGAGTAAGTACAAACTAGTGTCAGGTTTCAATGGGTCACCAAACACAGGCCCATGCAATGTAATTCCTCATTCCTCATTGTATGGTTCAAGGTGTTGACTCATGTGAAATCTCTCTATTGGGATGTACTTTTGATTCAAGCACTAAGGAAGAGCTAGGAGGAAGCTGATGCTGTTGGATGAGTTGAAGAAAAGAATTATTCCAAGTGTTCTAGGAATTTTTCGAGAGCCTAAGTCCTTTTCTCGAGAAGTCAACTTCAGTTCTCGAGAACTATGAAGTATGTCTCGAGAGGTCCAAGTTCTCTCTCGAGAGGTTATGTCAGTTTCTCGAGAACTTCCTTCTATATCTCGAGAAATCCATTTGATTTTCTCTTTTCTCCAAGATTTTCTGATCTAAGTCATTTCTCGAGAAATCACCATTTCTCGAGAAGTCTCCTTCTTAGTTCTGAAATCCTTTTTCTCGGTTGGTCCAGATTATTTCTCGAGAAGTGATCTCCTATTTCTCGAGAAGTCAGTCTATTCTGATTTTTCCGTTAACTGTTCTAACCGGACTCTGTTTCCGATTAACGGCTTGTTTCGATTCGTTTAAGGTCTTTTCATGGGCGTTTATCCTTTTCCTATATAAGGCCCTGCTCCTAATGATTAAATAATAACTCCATATAATTCCAATCGCGTTTTTAACCTAATCGTCACTTCAAGAATCGCGATATTTCCGTGCCGCCTCCTGCAAGTGTCGGAGATCTATTTGGTGTTCGTAATCGTTCATCTCCGACTAAAGTGAAGGATCGATTGATCAATATCTCATCATTGACAAGTTCTATTGGATCATTCGATCAAAGGAAGGTCAGATCTGAAATCCTTTTGTTCTTCCTCAATTTTCTCAAGGCAAGGTTCTTCAAGTATCAAGAAGGAAGAAGTTTTCAAGGAAGACAATCAGATCTGAATTATTGTTGGTATTTTGTATCATTACCTTATTATTTTGAGTTGTAGGGGAAGGTTTTCTCCGAGTTGTAGGAGAGGTTGTTCTCCGAGGTGTAAGAGAGGTTTTCTCCGAGTTGTAGGAGAGGTTGTTCTCCGAGGTGTAAGAGAGGTTTTCTCTCCGAGATTGTAGGAGTTTTGACTCCGAGTTTGTAGGATCTTTCTTGATCCGAGATTTAGTGAAGTAGTCAAGTCTAGCTGTGGTGCTAGATTGGCGAGGCCGGCAAGTGGAGTACCCAAGATCGGGGAACCACTATAAATCTCTGTGCCATCTGTGTTTGTGATTTGCATGCTGTGTGTTTATTTCTTTACAATAATTTTATTCCGCAAAAGACGCAGTTATCACCTATTCACCCCCTCTAGGTGATTTAGGTTAGCAACTAGATACTTCAATTGGTATCAGAGGGTCGCTGTTCTTGAAAGGTTAACACCTTGGATAAGATCTCTCCATTCTAGTTGCCAACAAATCATGGAAAAGTGCAAGGAATCGTCTTCGTTGAAATTGCCAATAGGCACTAAGGCTAACTTTCCTATGTGGAAAGAAAGAGTTAGATTTTATATGGAAGCCGCGGACCCAAGAATCTTCCAAGTCGTGGAAGAAGGACCTCATGTGCCTATGACCGCTTCTACTATTGATCCAACCTTAAAAGTACCAAAGAAAATGATGGACTTAACTAAGGATGAGATCGCTCTCGTTGCATTGGACAAAAAAGCAAAGAATATAATCGCTAGTGCCGTAGACGACTCTATGTTACAAAACTTGATCCATTGAAAATCAGCTCAAGAGATGTGGACTTCCTTAATAGTCCTCATGGAAGGTACGAAAGAAGTTAGGGATGACAGAAGATCTCTTCTGAATCAAGAGTACGAGGCGTTTAAGCAGAACAAAAATGAGTGCATTGCCGATGCATATGAAAGATTCTTCAAAATTGTTAACGGCTTAAGAAACAATGGTCGGGAATTCTCTAATGGTGAGTTGAATGATAAATTCCTGCGTTCCCTAACGAAAGATTGGGATAGCAAGATAGTTGCAATCAAAGAATTTGGGAAATTGCCAAATCTAGATGTACAACCCTCATATTTCCCGAGTTGGTGTGACCCGACCCGGATGAGACCAAGACAGTGAAGATGGTGGAGACAGGCAAAATGACCGCGCATAAGCGGTCGAGAACAATCAAGGCAAAGAGAGGCCGCAGGGGAGGCATGGGGGAGCATCCACTCCCCCGGCTCCTTTCGGGCGAGTGGGAGAAGCCTCCCACTCGCCACTCACCTGGGCGAGTGGGAGGGACCCTCCCACTCGCCGGGCGAGTGGGAGGGGCACTCCCACTCGCCGGCCACCTAGGGGGCGAGTGGGAGGGGCCATCCCACTCGCCAATCCCTTTGGGCGAGTGGGAGGGGCACTCCCACTCGCCGGCCACCTAGGGGGCGATTGGGAGGGGCCCTCCCACTCGCCAATCCCTTTGGGCGAGTGGGAGGGAGTCTCCCACTCGCCCGACACCTTGGGGGAGGCCGGTATGGCCTCCCGTGAGGGGGGAAGTGGGCATCTCGAGTCCCACTCGCCCCCCCTCATGCGTTGACTGTTCATGGTCATGGTCGGACTGCGGATAGCAGAATTTTGGCTATTCGCAGTCCAATTTTGGCTATTCGCAGTCCTTTTTTGGGAAAGTCTATAAATAGACCCTCATGGGCACCTTGGGAAGGGTTGGTCTCTACCCCCTCCCTCGCGTGTGAGCAAGCACTACCCCTCCCCTCCCCTGTCATTGAAGGTGGACGGTGAGGTGATCCTTAGTGCCCTCCAAGGTGCCCAGGCTCAGCATTGGCTTGGGAGGGGAAGTTCCGAGTGAGCTTCCGGGTATGTGGTGGGACCTCCGCGCTGCAGCTTAAGGGGTCCATTTGTGGATTCAAGTGTTCAACAAGTCCAAGTCTCTCAGTTCCTAGCGACCGGTCAAGGGTCTAGGCTTAGGTCAAGTAAGGGTTAGTCGCAACCCCCTTTCGAACGCTGAAACCGGGAAACTGGTTTCAACATTCTGGTGCGGTGAGCGTGGAAGCGACTAGTTCGGAAAGCTCTGAGCCATGTCTCATGGCTGGAAGCGACGAGTTGGGAGACTCGCCTCCGGCATGCAAGTATGTGAAGAAAGGCGACGTCGATGAGTTCATCAAAGGGATCCCGGAGCTCCTGTAGGTCACACCCTCCACTCGCGGCGAGTGCTCGACACCACCTGCAGGGAGGCGATAAGAATGCCCCCGTCCAACCAGGGGGGAGTAACTTCACCTGGAAGGGAGAAGAAGGAGTTGCGGAGACGGAAGAAGACGACCAAAGAGCGTGCGGCCAAGTGAAGTGCCCTGGAAGGGCGAGATGTAAGTGAAGTGCCCAGGAAGGGCGAGATGTAAGTGAAGTGCCCAGGAAGGGCGAGATGTAAGTGAAGTGCCCAGGAAGGGCGAGATGTAAGCGAAGTGCCCAGGAAGGGCGAGATGTAAGTGAAGTGCCCAGGAAGGGCGAGATGTAAGTGAAGTGCCCAAGAAGGGCGAGATGTAATAAAGTGCCCTGGAAGGGCGTATGGTAGTGAAGTTGTAATAGACAAACTAGGAATGAAAAAGGGTTCTGGGGTAATACCCCGATCTAAGATCCTTGACTGGAGAACCCCCGCCAGGCTCAGTCATGTCGGTAGATGGGGGACTCGTCAGGTCGACTCGCGGTTCAACAATCGATTGGGAAGGCGTTGAGTTCCTCTGCCTCCAGGTGAAGGTAAGCACCTAGGACACGGATGGATACTTCCACCTCCAATCGGTAAGGAGACTGGGAAGGCGTTGAGTTCCTCCACCCCCGGTTGAGCTAAGACTCCCAGGACGTGGATGGGTACTACCACCTCCAATCGGTAAGGAGACTGGGAAGGCGTTGAGTTCCTCCACCCCCGGTTGAGCTAAGACTCCCAGGACGTGGATGGGCATTACCACCTCTAGTTAGATCAGGAGTGCGTTGAGTTCCTCCACCCCCGGTTGAGCTAAGACTCCCAGGACATGGATGGGTACTACCACCTCCAGTTAGATCAGGAGTGCGTTGAGTTCCTCCACCCCCGGTTGAGCTAAGACTCCCAGGACATGGATGGGTACTACCACCTCTAGTTAGATCAGGAGTGCGTTGAGTTCCTCCACCCCCGGTTGAGCTAAGACTCCCAGGACATGGATGGGTACTACCACCTCCAGTTAGATCAGGAGTGCGTTGAGTTCCTCCACCCCCGGTTGAGCTAAGACTCCCAGGACATGGATGGGTACTTCCGCCTCCAGTCGGATTAGGAGGGCGTTGAGTTCCTCCGCCCCCGGTTGAGCTAAGACTCCCAGGACATGGATGGGTACTTCCGCCTCCGATCGGTAAGATCCCCGACTAAAGACGACCATTCTCCAAGATCAGTCATATCGGCAGATGGGAAACTCATCGGTTCAATCGACTACTCGACGGTCGGTTCAAGTAAGGTACCAAATCCTCAAGCAGTAAAGGGAGAAAGATTAAAGGAAACAGGTATGCAGGAGATACATGGCTCCTACAAGGATCCAAAGAAGAGAAGAAGTCCCTGGCCACCCTCACGTTCAGGAGGAATAGCCACCGCTGCAAGGGGACGAGTCGGGTCGCGCAGGAGAAGGGGAGAACTCATGCAGGATGTCATCGGCAGAAACTCCCCTCCAGCTGTCTCGGAGAGCATCCGCCTCATGAAGGCGGCTCCCCAGGGCTTGGGTCGTTGACGTCACAATCCTTCTGCGAATACACTCGGCTTCAGCAGGGCAAGGTGGGGCAGCCGTCGCTGCCCTCGAAGGTTCGCCTCTTTCTCTCTCCTTTCTCCCTTAGCTGTCTTTGGGCTTCAGCAGGCGAGAAGAGAAACCGGCGCGCGGGCTCTTGTTGCCCTGCCTCCACTTCCAGTTGAGCTCGGCTCCCTGTTAGGTGTGGAGTTTCCTCCACCTCCAGGTGAGCTCGGCTCCCTGTTAGGTGTTGAGTTCCTCCACCCCCAGGTGAGCTCGGCTCCCTGTTAGGCGTTGAGTTCCCTCCACCTCCAGATGAGCTCGGCTCCCTGTTAGGTGTTGAGTTCCTCCACCTCCAGGTGAGCTCGCCTCCCTGTTAGGTGTTGAGTTCCTCCACCTCCAGGTGAGCTCGGCTCCCTGTTAGGTGTTCAGTTCCTCCACCTCCAGGTGAGCTCGGCTCCCTGTTATGTGTTGAGTTCTTCCACCTCCAGGTGAGCTCGGCTCCCTGTTAGGTGTTGAGTTCCTCCACCTCCAGGTGAGCTCGGCTCCCTGTTAGGTGTTGAGTTCCCTCCACCTCCAGGTGAGCTCGGCTCCCTGTTAGGTGTTGAGTTCCTCCACCTCCAGGTGAGCTCGACTCCCTGTTAGGTGTTGAGTTCCTCCACCTCCAGGTGAGCTCGGCTCCCTGTTAGGTGTTGAGTTCCTCCACCTCCAGGTGAGCTCGGCTCCCTGTTAGGTGTTGAGTTCCCTCCACCTCCAGGTGAGCTCGGCTCCCTGTTAGGTGTTGAGTTCCTCCACCTCCAGGTGAGCTCGGCTCCCTGTTAGGTGTTGAGTTCCTCCACCTCCAAGTGAGCTCGGCTCCCTGTTAGGTGTTGAGTTCCTCCACCTCCATGTGAGCTCGGCTCCCTGTTAGGTGTTGAGTTCCTCCACCTCCAGGTGAGCTCGGCTCCCTGTTAGGTGTTGAGTTCCTCCACCTCCAGGTGAGCTCGGCTCCCTGTTAGGTGTTGAGTTCCTCCACCTCCAGCTGAGCTCGGCTCCCTGTTAGATGTTGAGTTCCTCCACCTCCAGGTGAGCTCGGCTCCCTGTTAGGTGTTGAGTTCCTCCACCTCCAGGTGAGCTCGGCTCCCTGTTAGGTGTTGAGTTCCTCCACCTCCAGGTGAGCTCGGCTCCCTGTTAGGTGTTGAGTTCCTCCACCTCCAGGTGAGCTCGGCTCCCTGTTAGGTGTTGAGTTCCCTCCACCTCCAGGTGAGCTCGGCTCCCTGTTAGGTGTTGAGTTCCTCCACCTCCAGGTGAGCTCGGCTCCCTGTTAGGTGTTGAGTTCCTCCACCTCCAGGTGAGCTCGGCTCCCTGTTAGGTGTTGAGTTCCTCCACCTCCATGTGAGCTCGGCTCCCTGTTAGGTGTTGAGTTCCTCCACCTCCAGGTGAGCTCGGCTCCCTGTTAGGTGTTGAGTTCCTCCACCTCCAGGTGAGCTCGGCTCCCTGTCAGGTGTTGAGTTCCTCCACCTCCAGGTGAGCTCGGCTCCCTGTTAGGTGTTGAGTTCCTCCACCTCCAGGTGAGCTCGGCTCCCTGTTAGGTGTTGAGTTCCCTCCACCTCCAGGTGGGCTCGGCTCCCTGTTAGGTGTTGAGTTCCTCCGCCTCCAGGTGGGCTCGGCTCCCTGTTAGGTGTTGAGTTCCTCCGCCTCCAGGTGGGCTCGGCTCCCTGTTAGGTGTTGAGTTCCTCCACCTCCAGGTGAGCTCGGCTCCCTGTTAGGTGTTGAGTTCCTCCGCCTCCAGGTGAGCTCGGCTCCCTGTTAGGTGTTGAGTTCCTCCGCCTCCAGGTGAGCTCGGCTCCCTGTTAGGTGTTGAGTTCCTCCCCCTCCAGGTGAGCTCGGCTCCCTGTTAGGTGTTGAGTCCCTCCCCCACCAGGTGAGCTCGGCTCCCTGGTAGGTATGGAGTTCCCGCCTCCCACCTCAGGTTGAGTTCAGCTCGACTAGAGGTGTTGAGTTTTTCTCCACCTAAGGTTAAGATCATTTCGACCTAAAGGTGTTGAGCTTTCTCCACCTCCTGTTGAGCTCGGCTCGCAGGAGGGGTGTCTAGTGGAGAAAGGTTTTCCTCCCACCTCAGGTCGATCTCGGCTCGAGGTGCTGAGTTTCTCCTCCACCTCAGGTCGAGGTTAATCCGACCCAAGGTGTTGAGCTTTCTCCACCTCCAGTTGGGCTCGGCCCATAGGAGGGTCCTGTAGTGGAGAAAGGTTCACCTTCCGTCTCAAGTCAGGATCAACCGAAAAGCTCGGCAGGGATATCCCGTTAGCAGATGCTTTCGTGGATTCTCCTAAGGTCCCACCTACTCGTCAAATAGGTGGGTTGGACTTTCTTTCCGAGCTTGGGACAAGCTCGCAAAGAGCGGGGATTGTGTACAACCCTCATATTTCCTGAGTTGGTGTGACCCGACCCGGATGAGACCAAGACAGTGAAGATGGTGGAGACAGGCAAAATGACCGCGCATAAGCGGTCGAGAACAATCAAGGCAAAGAGAGGCCGCAGGGGAGGCAGGGGGGAGCATCCACTCCCCCGGCTCCTTTCGGGCGAGTGGGAGAAGCCTCCCACTCGCCACTCACCTGGGCGAGTGGGAGGGACCCTCCCACTCGCCGGGCGAGTGGGAGGGGCACTCCCACTCGCCGGCCACCTAGGGGGCGAGTGGGAGGGGCCCTCCCACTCGCCAATCCCTTTGGGCGAGTGGGAGGGAGTCTCCCACTCGCCCGACACCTTGGGGGAGGCCGGTATGGCCTCCCGTGAGGGGGGAAGTGGGCATCTCGAGTCCCACTCGCCCCCCTCATGCGTTGACTGTTCATGGTCATGGTCGGACTGCGGATAGCAGAATTTTGGCTATTCGCAGTCCAATTTTGGCTATTCGCAGTCCTTTTTGGGGAAAGTCTATAAATAGACCCCCATGGGCACCTTGGGAAGGGTTGGTCTCTACCCCCTCCCTCACGTGTGAGCAAGCACTACCCCTCCCCTCCCCTGTCATTGAAGGTGGACGGTGAGGTGATCCTTAGTGCCCTCCAAGGTGCCCAGGCTCAACATTGGCTTGGGAGGGGAAGTTCCGAGTGAGCTTCCGGGTATGTGGTGGGACCTCCGCGCTGCATCTTAAGGGGTCCATTTGTGGATTTAAGTGTTCAACAAGTCCAAGTCTCTCAGTTCCTAGCGACCGGTCAAGGGTCTAGGCTTAGGTCAAGTAAGGGTTAGTCGCAACCCCCTTTCGAACGCTGAAACCGGGAAACTGGTTTCAACACTAGACCCACAGAATCTGTTTGGGAAGTTATTATCCCACGAGCTGCAAATGAACATTCGCAAAACAGAAGAAGATGGGAATAGAGCTTCAAGCAAGGAAAGGACCTTGGCTATGAAGGCTGAGAGTTTTAGAAAAAGCAGAACCTTGTCTCCAATCAGGGTACAAGAATCTACAGATGAAGAAGAATCTAAAGCCGGCTCCTCCAGTTCTGAAATGTCTGATGGAGAGTTTTCTCTAATCTCTCGTCAGTTTAAGAAACTGCTAAACAAAAGAAGACACATGAAGAATAAGTCTTCTTCTGAATATAGACATTCTCGACGTGATGGTGATCATAACAAAAAGGGTTCTAGCAATCATGACAAGTATAAATCTAAAACTGGTAAACATATTTCTTCTGACATAGTTTGTTATTGTTGCAATAAGCCAGAGCACATGATTGCTGAATGCCCTTATAAAAAGAAAGAGGGTGGAAGAAAAGAAGAAAAGAAATCCACTCACGGAAAAAGGAAGACTGAAAAGAGTCTAGTCGCTAAAAAGAACAAAACTTTAAGCGACAGTGACTCGGAGAAATCAAGTAGTGAGGAAAAAGCCTACTTCGGGCTGATGGCTATGACTGATGAAGAAGAAGAACCTCCATATACCGGGAAGGTAAATTCTCACACCATCTTATCTGATTCTGAATATGCCTCAGCTGAACAAAAAGATTATCCTTCAGATGATGACTCAAACCTCATGACCCAATATACTGAAATGCTTAAAAGTTTTGACAAATGCCGAAAGGTGGTCAAAACTCAGGCCAAGGAGATCATGTCTCTCAAAGAAGTGGAATCTAATTTGAGAAAGGAAGTTGAACAACTTTCTTCCTTCAAAGAGGAAAACCAAATCTTGAAAGACAAAATCAAAAGCTCAGATGAGCTCCTTGATCGGAGAGAGAACTCCATCAAAGTTCTGGAAGAACAGCTAGCCGCTGAGAAGAAGCTAGTTGAAAAGTTTTCACAACCAAAAACCATTCTTCCAATCATTGATACTTTCTCTGCTAAAGCAAGTAGCAGTGGCATAGGTCATGTCGCTGGGCCAAGTAATTCTTCTAAGGGCACCCTTGCCAAGAAGAAAAGTAAGAATGCTAAGAAAGCTACTATCGAAGAAAAAGGGAAAGCCCATCTAGAACAAGTGGAATTTAAGAAAGTTCTACTTCCCACGAATGTTTATGACTTGGAAAGCTCTTATGGTCACTTGACACGACCAATTAATTTTGCGCCTGTCAATGATTATAAGGGGTGGGCTCGTCCTCAATACCTCGGTCAAAGTGCTTTCAAAGCACCTTATGAAGAAGTAAATCTGAGAGATTATGGTCCTTATGTTCATGGTCCAAGTGCTGTTAAAGCACCAATAGTAAAGACTGTTGTACCTAAACCAAAGGAGAAAACATTACCCTGTGTATGCTGTACTCATGAAGCATCCTCATCAAGAAGGATTGCTCCTGCTAAAATCAACGTTCAAAGAGTTAAGCAGGAAAATATTAAGAAGAGATACAACAGGTTTAATTGTTGGTGTTGCGGCAAAATATGTCACTTTGCCGTAGACTGTTGGTTCAATTATACATATTCCAAGAGACCACAACTAAACAATGCAAGAAAGACCGCTCGCAATGTTAATGTTCATCGTGGTGCTCAACTAACAAGGGACCAAGGACCCAAATTAGTTTGGGCTCCTAAGGCAAAATAGTTTGTTTTTGCAGGAATGTCCAAAGGCCAACAACAATCCTATCTGGTATTTGGACAGTGGATGCTCTCGGCATATGACCGGGACAAGAAGCCTTTTGCAAAATTTCATTCCAGTTGTGAACGGACCAAAAGTCATTTTTGGCGGATCCGACAGAGGAATTACAAAAGGCTACGGTATGATATCTAATGGTAATGTATCCTTTTCAGATGTGGCCTATGTGGAAGGATTAGAACATAATCTGATAAGCATAAGTCAACTCTGTGATAAAGGTTACATAGTTGATTTTCGTAGAGACAAGTGTTTAATAAAGTCGGCAGAAAATTCGGAAACGATTTTATCAGACACTCGTTATAGGAATATTTTCTGCTTAAATTTTATTTGTTTATCATCTTCTACTCCGGTGTGTCTTTTAGCAAAAGATAGTGCATCTCTTGCTGAACAATGGCATAAGAGATTAGCACATATAAATTTCAAAACTATAAACAAATTGTTTTCTCAAAACTTAGTGCGTGATGCGCCAAAAGTTAAGTGCATTAAAGATAGACCTTGTCATGCATGTGTAAAAGGCAAGCAAACGAGGGCTACCTTTAAAAGCATAATCGACAAAGATTCAACTAGATGTTTATATCTACTTCATATGGACTTGTTTGGTCCTTTGCAAATTAGAAGATTATGAGGTAAGTCTTATACACTAGTTATTGTAGATGATTACTCACATTTTGCATGAGTATTCTTTCTAAAACACAAGTCAGATACGTTTGACATTTTCACTAACTTCGTCAAGCAAATTTAGAATGAATTCAATTGTTCGGTGGTCAAAATCAGAAGTGATCATGGAACAGAGTTTGAATCTGGAGCAATGACGAAGTTCTGTGAAAGTCTTGGTATCTTTCATGAGTTTTCCTCTCCTCGAACTCCACAACAAAATGGAGTAGCTGAGAGAAGAAATAGAACACTCATTGAGGCTTGCAGAACCATGTTGAGTAACACTTCACTTCCCGAATATCTTTGGGCTGAAGCTGTCAACACTGCTTGCCACGTGCAAAACAGAGCACTCATAAAAAAAACCATGAAAAGACTCCCTATGAGCTTTTAAAAGGCAAGAGACCAACCATCTCTTATTTTAGAATCTTTGGTAGCAAATGCTTTGTACTTAATAATGGAAAGCATTATAAAACAAAGTTTAGTGAAAAGTGCTTTGAAGGTATTTTCGTAGGCTATAGTAGCCATAGTAGAGCTTATAGAGTTCTTAATAAGAAAACCCGGGTTGTAGAAGAATCTATAAATGTTGTATTTGATGAGACGAGCATGCTACATAGCAGCGCCTCTAGTACTTCTGTTGAAGATATAGGTTCAAGACTCCAAGAACTAGATTTGGAAAAACCAGTTGAAGAAAATGCACAATCCTTCGTCAAGATCCCTTCCCCAACCTCAACAGAAGAAGAAAATCTTGATGAAGAACAAATCCAAGTGGAAGAAGACATTCCAGTTATAGAAGAAGCTCCTGATGCTCCTATCAATGCTAGGAATCTTGGACTCAGACAATTGAGGGTCATCCTGTTGATCAAATCATAGGAGATCCTCAAGAAGGCATAAGAACGAGAAGAGGTACTACTAATGAAAATTTATATCTAAGTTTTCTTTCGCAGGTTGAACCAAAGAAATTTCAAGAAGCAAATGAAGATCCAAATTGGATAATTGCAATGGAAGAAGAACTAAATCAGTTCAAGCGTTGCAAGGTATGGACACTTGTTCCAAAACCCAAGGATAAGAACATCATTGGAACAAAGTGGGTATATAGAAACAAGTTGGATGAAGATGGAACGATAATAAAGAACAAAGCCAGACTTGTAGCAAAAGGGTACAGACAAGAAGAAGGTATCGACTTCGATCAAACTTATGCTCCAGTAGCAAGACTCGAAGCGATCAGGCTATTTTTAGCGTATGCTGCATTCAAAGGATTCACCGTATACCAAATGGACGTCAAGTCAGCTTTTCTTAACGGTAATATAAAAGAAGAAGTATACGTTGAACAACCACCAGGTTTTGTAGATTCTGAACTCCCTAATCATGTTTATATACTGCAAAAAGCTTTATATGGTTTGAAACAAGCTCCTCGAGCTTGGTATGAGACGCTGTCTAACTTTCTTCTTGAGAACAAGTTCACAAGAGGGAAGATAAATAAGACATTATTTCTTAGGGAAGTAAAAGGCAAGATTTTGCTAGTGCAAATTGTACAACCCTCATATTTCTCGAATCGGTGTGACCCGACCCGGACGAAGCCTAGGTAGCGAAAATGGCCGAGGCAAGCAAAACGCCCGCGCAAAACCCTAAACCGCGAAAGAGGCCACGGAGGGAGTGGGAGAATTTCTCCCACTCATCCGGGCGAGTGGGAGGGGCCCTCCCACTCGCCGAGCGAGTGGGATGGGCCTCCCACTCGCCGGGCGAGTGGGAGCAGCCCTCGCACTCGCCGAGCGAGTGGGAGGGGCCTCCCACTCGCCGAGCGAGTGGGAGGGGCCTCCCACTCGCCGAGCGAGTGGGAGAGGCCTCCCACTCGCCGAGCGAGTGGGAGAGGCCTCCCACTCGCCGAGCGAGTGGGAGAGGCCTCCCACTCGCCGCCCCCTTTTTGGGGCGAGTGGGAGGGATCCTCCCACTCGCCCGGTGCAGGTAGGGAGGTCAGCGTGACCTCCCGTGAGGGGGGGGACGGACACCTCGAGTCCACTCGCCCCCCCCCCCCCCCCCCCCCCCCCCCCCCCCTTCACGTGTGATCGATGGTGGTCATGATTGGACTGCGAATAACAGGATTTTTTCTATCCGCAGTCCATTTTTGGGAAGTCTATAAATAGACCCCCATGGGCACCTTGGGAAGGGTTGGTTCCTACCCCCTCCCTCGCGTGTGAGCAAGCACTACCCCTCCCCTCCCCTATCATTGAAGGTGGACGGTGAGGTGATCCTTAGTGCCCTCCAAGGTGCCCAGGCTCAGCATTGGCTTGGGAGGGGAAGTTCTGAGTGAGCTTCCGGGTATGTGGTGGGACCTCCGCGCTGCAGCTTAAGGGGTCCATTTGTGGATTCAAGCGTTCATCAAGTCCAAGTCTTTCAGTTCTTAGTGACCGGTCAAGGGTCTGGGCTCAGGTCAAGTAAGGGTTAGTCGCAACCCCCTTTCGAACGCTGAGATCGGGAAACTGGTTTCAACATTCTGGTGCGGTGAGCGTGGAAGCGACTAGTTCGGAAACCTCTGAGTCAAGTCTCATGGCTGGAAGCGACGAGTTGGGAGACCCGCCCCCGCCATGCGAGTATGTGAAGAAGAGGGACTTCGACGAATTCAGCAAGAAGATCCTGGAGTTCATGCAGGCCGCATCCTCCGCTCGCGGCGAATGCTCAACACCACCTGCACCTAGGATCCCCTCACTCCCCCTAGTGGGAGTTAGAAGCAGTCAGCAAGGGGGGGAACCAGCCTCGGAGGAAGGCTTGAGCCTCCAAGCATGGGTACTTTTCAATAGTTCTCCCCGGACCAGCTGCCCGGGCGGGGAGGTGATGGGAGCACCTCCCCTCAGCCAAGAAGAATGGAGGAGCCCTTTCTGCGAGCTGATCATGTTAGCTCCCGTTCTGGATGGGTTCCGCGATCCCGCCATGTCCTACTACGAGGGGGATAGCGATCCACTCCAGCATCTCCAGTGGTTCGAGGACATGACCTCGATCAGGCAAATGTCGGACGCCTTCATGTGTAGGCTTTTCGCCGTCTCGTTCCAGGGAAAGGCGAGGGATTGGTTCCACTCGCTCCCGGCGGGAACAATCTTCCGTTTCGAAGATCTGCGTCGAAGTTTCTTGTTGAGATTCTCTACCTCGAAGAAGAGGAGAAAGAGTATGGAAGCCTTGTTCGCAGTCATGCAGAAGCCAGGGGAGCCGTTGGCTGACTACATGGACAGGTTCCAGGCGGAGGTCCTCCTTGTCGTCGAAGTGCCCTGACACACCCTGCAGCTGGCTTTCACCCTTGGGCTGCAGCCGGGGCTGTTCCGGATGAGTCTAACTCGGGACCCTCCGCTGTCTTTCGAGGAGTTAATGAAGCGTGCCGATCGCGAGACCGAGGTTGAAGCTACCAATCAGGAGTTCGTGGCTAGGTTAGCCGAGGTAGCAGAGGAGGAAAGGAAAGAGCGTGGAGGAAGAAAGAAGGAGGAAGTGAAGAGCCAGGGACAACAGGGACCTCCCGTTGGGCAGGAGCAAGGCTGGAAGTCGCAACCGACAGCCGCCCGACCAGCTTGGAGGTCACAGGTTGGTCCCTCTCAAGGCCAAGGAAGGGGCCACTTCCAGGGAGGAGGAGGCTATCAGGGGAGGCACGAGCGTTTCCACCCGGCAGGTTGGCAACAAGGCCCGGGGCCGCTGCAAGTCCAGCCCCTGCAAGCCATGGCCATCTGTCAAAAGAGAGGCGGAAGGAAGAAGGGACGTTGGGAGAAGCAGGGAGGCGAGCTGGCGCTGCTATATTGTGACTTCCACCAGCAGGAGGGTCACGCGACCGCAGCTTGCCCCGAGTTCCTCGAGATGAGGGAAGAAGGAAGAGCCCCAGCAGGGGGGAAGCAGCTGTGCCTGGAAGGACCTCGGACAGGGGAAAAGGGGAAGAACAAGGAGGAGGATGATCCATGCGAAGAAAGGGTCGATGTAGGGGCCCTAGGAGGGATCGGGGTCATCCACGGGGGAGCAGGCAAAGAAGCCACCCGGAAGGGGAGCCTCCATGCCATATACCGTCTGAGCATCGCCTCGACTTCCGGGTCCCCACCTTCGAGCGAGAAGATTACCTTCTCCATCCAAGACCTGCCGACCAACGAGGACCCTTTCTGCGACGCGCTAGTCATCAAGGCGGCGATCGAGAACTTCACCGTCTCCCGGATCCTAGTCAACAACGGGAGCTCGGTGAACGTGGTGTTCAAGAAGGCTTTTGAAGGAATGAAGGTTGACGCAAAGCGAGTGCTAGCATCGGATGGGCCACTTTTCAGATTCTCCGGGGAGAGGAAGGAGGTGGAAGGGGGAGTCGAACTCCTCGTCACCCTGGGGGGAACTTCAAAGAATTGCCGGTTCGTCATCGTGGACGCGCCGAGCAGTTACAACGCCATCTTCAGGCGTCCCCTCATCAGTGCATACAAGTGCGTGTCGTCCTCCTACCATCAGTGCTTGAAGTACAACTCCGGAGAGCTCTAGGTGAGAGTCAGGGGGGATCCCCGGGAGGCGCGCCAGTGCTACGTTACTGCGGTCAACACAATCGGATGGATGCAAGCAGCCGAAGAAGTGGAAGAAGCAATGGCAGGGATGGCCAAGGAGCAGGAGGTCAAGTGAGCCCGAAATGGGCAAGGTATAAGGAAGTGCCCAGGGAGGGGCGAGGTGTAACATCGTGCCTAGGTAGAGGCGAAGTATGGTGAAGTGCCCAGATGGGGCGAGATGTAAGGAGGGGCCCGGAAAAGGCGAGGTGTAACAGAATGCCCAAAGGGGCGTAGTGTAAGCAAGTTGTAATAGGTAAGGACTATGAATGGGAGAGGGGTTCTGGAAAGACATCCAAGTCCAAAATCCTCAGCTAGAGGCCCTCCACTGGGCTAAGTCATGTCGGTAGATGGGGGCGCATCGGTTCAACTCGCTGTTTGGTAGTTAGAACAGGAGTGCGTTGAGTTCCTCCAACCTCGGTTGAGCTAAGACTCCCAGGACATGGATGGGTACTACCACCTCCAGTTAGAACAGGAGTGCGTTGAGTTCCTCCATCCCCGGTTGAGCTAAGACTCCCAGGACGTGGATGGGTACTACCACCTCCAGTTAGATCAGGAGTGCGTTGAGTTCCTCCAACCCCGGTTGAGCTAAGACTCCCAGGACATGGATGGGTACTTCTGCCTCCAGCTAGATCAGGAGTGCGTTGAGTTCCTCCAACCCCGGTTGAGCTAAGACTCCCAGGACATGGATGGGTACTTCCGCCTCCAGTTAGAACAAGAGTGCGTTGAGTTCCTCCACCCCCGGTTGAGCTAAGACTCCCAGGACGTGGATGGGTACTACCACCTCCAGTTAGATCAGGAGTGTGTTGAGTTCCTCCAACCCCGGTTGAGCTAAGACTCCCAGGACATGGATGGGTACTTCCGCCTCCAGCTAGATCAGGAGTGCGTTGAGTTCCTCCAACCCTGATTGAGCTAAGACTCCCAGGACATGGATGGGTACTTCCGCCTCCAGTTAGAACAGGAGTGCGCTGAGCTCCTCCACCCCCGGTTGAGCTAAGACTCCCAGGACGTGGATGGGTACTACCACCTCCAGTTAGATCAGGAGTGCGTTGAGTTCCTCCAACCCCGGTTGAGCTAAGACTCCCAGGACATGGATGGGTACTTCCGCCTCCAGCTAGAACAGGAGTGCGTTGAGTTCCTCCACCCCCGGTTGAGCTAAGACTCCCAGGACATGGATGGGTACTTCCGCCTCCGATCGGTAAGATCCCCGACTAAAGACAACCGTTCTCCAAGATCAGTCATACCGGCAAATGGGTAACTCATCGGTTCAATCGACTACTCGACGGTTGATTCAAGTAAGGTATCACACCCTCAAGCAATGAAAGGGAGGAGTAAGCTAGGACATTCATTACAATAACTACTGATTCATTGATAACGTGTATTACATGAATTGTTGCTTCTCTCTTGCTAGTACATGCAGGCCTGAAAGAGAAAAGCAGACACAAAAGTTACACAGTTCCCGTGAGGAACGGGAAGAAAGAAGACGTCACAGGCCATCCTCACGATCATGGGGAGTAGCCGCCGCTGCTAGGGGGCGAGCCGGACCGCCCAGGCGAAGGAAAGAGCTCAGGAAGGATGTCGCTGGCAGAGACCCCCCTCCAGCTGTCCCGAATAGCGTCCACGTCATGGAGGTGACTCACCAGGGCTCGGGCCGTCGACGCCATGATTTTCCCCCGAGCGCGCTCGACTTCAGCAAGCCGAGATGGGGCTGGCCTCGCCGCTCTCGAAGGTGCACCTCCTTCTCCTCCCCCTTCCCTTAACTGCCTTTGAGCTTCGGCAAGCTGAGCTCTCAGGTCCTGCACCTCCTGGTCCGACTCCTCGCATCATCTCCTAAGCGAGTCGGCGGCACCGGGTCCCTGCGGGCCAACACGACAAATAAAGTAGAGCCAACGAATAATAACGAATTAAAAGGAGAAAAGGAGAATTCATTAAGGAGGGCACGAACCAAGCCCCCGTATGACTCCTCCAAGAGTTTCTCACCAGTGGCCAAGCGAGCCGCAAGGTCAGTGGCCCTCTCTTCCGCATCCAACTTCGACGCGTCCGTCCGCATCCACCTGTACGAGAGACTAAGACCTCGGCGGGCGGCCATGTGGGAGAGCTCGGTCGCACGAAGCTGGGCCTGGGAACTCGCGTACGCAAGATCGCGCATAGACATCTCCTTGTAAGATGCCGCGTCCTGCCGACCGTAGATACCATAGATGAGGCTATGCGCCGCGCCATCATTGACATCCCCCTCAGCCCACGAAGGCCGCTGGGAAGTGAGGGAGACCCGGTTCATCGTCTCATCCCAATGGACGATAGGTTCGCCAAGAGGGTCCGTAGCCTTTCCCCCCATCTCGAAGTTGGGGTGATTGGCCAGTGCGTTGGGGTCACTCGGTTGCCCCCTCTCCCTAGGCAGTACCCTGGAATCCCTTCGGCAAACTGCTTTCCCCCGCCGCATCCTCGGCTCCTTCGGTGGGGAGGAGGGCGCTCCCTCCTCCACCACCCGCTCCTTATCCCTCCTCTGACTTGACCCAGGTATCTTCGGAGCCGAAGCCGAATCAGCCGCAACCTCCTCGTTGAGCCCATGGGCGGAGGAGGAACTTCCCCCCGCAGAGGGAAGGCGTCGAGGAAGGGACCGAACACCTGCACAAGTTAGGACGAATTGAGCAGCAATGAGAGGAAATGAGCCATAAGGGAGGCAAGTTGTCAAGGTTCAAGTACCCGTCCCCGGTTCCACGTAGATGAGTTGGTTGATGTTCCTCCGGAGGTGATCAACCTCGAAGCTCGCACCTTTAAGGAAGCGATGCAGCACAGCGGCCTCCCCACGTAGCGAGGGGGGTTTGCAGACCTTCTCGGGCCTCTGTATGGGGGAGAAGGGGATGCCGTCCAGGTCACCCCGAATGAACACAAATGACTCGTTCCAGTGGTGGACCTTGTTGAGGGTCTCGTGCACCTCCATGTGTGTTCCGGTCAGAAAACACACCCCGTCAGCGATCGCTCGGAAGGTGAAGATCTTGCGGAACACGTTCAGGTCGAACATCACCTTCTCCTCCCGCAAATAGCACGCGTAAGCTGTTAACATCGAGATCGCATTTGTGTTAACCTGAGCCGGGACTACGCCGAAGTAGTCCAGGAACTCCTTCACCTCAGGCCACAAGGGCAGCCGTAGCCCAGCCTCGAAGTGAAGGAGAGGGAATGCAAGCCAGTCATCGTAAAAGGAGTTGACGGTCTCACCCCCTGATGGGCATCTGCATCTCCACCCTTTAGGGAGGTAGGAAGTCCTGAAGGCGGAGAGCTCCTCTTTGGATACTTTCCCTACGGGGAAAGAACCCCCCAAGAAGTTGGCCGCGTTTTGTTCCCGACCATTCCTCTTGACAGCTGAACGGTTAGATGCCATCCTGCAGGAGTGGAAGGAAAGGATAGAGCTGGCTCTGGGAGAAAGGCAAGGCAAAGGAGGAAATGAAGGTGAGGGTCGAGAGGTGGAAGGAGGGTGTATTTATAAGGGAGGGGTAAAAGAGGAGGCAAGTGGATCATGGGGTTCACTCGCCCAAGGGCATGGAGGGGGGGGGGGGGGGGTGGACCAGGTGGTCCACTCGCCCCGGGCGAGCGGACTGCAAGGCCCACTCGCCCCGAGCATAGGAGAGTGGACCTTGAGGTCCACTCGCCCGGTGCACGGGAGTGGACCTCATGGTCCACTCGCCCGGCAGAGGAGGGAGGGCCTCGCGGCCCTCTCCCCTGAGGTAGCGATGCGGACCGAAGGGTCTCTTCGCCTACGTCTCCCCCCTGACACACCACCCAACTGCTTCGCCCTCGGACCGTCCACCCGAGGTCCCTATCCCCCGCCTGTTACTCCGCTGTCCCAGTGTTACTGCGCTCACCTTGCATGAAAGTTAGCCAAATAATGACAGCTCAAATGAGATATAACTCGGCAGAGTTATTAAAACAAACATAACATAAACATGACAAAACAAATAGTCTGGCCGCGAAGCAGACGAGCTGCTGCGCCGAGTCGATCCTCATTATTACATGACAAATAGTACATCCCCAAAGGGAAGGGGTGGCTAACGCGCCGTCCACTTCCAGAAGCCCTGGTCCTGCGTGAAGGGAACCCCCCCCCCCCCCCCCCCCCCCCCCCCCCACGCGTGGATTCAAAGCATGCCTTGGCTGAGGAGAGCTCCTCGGTCACGGTACGCACGGAGGCCTCCACCCGGCGAAAGTGATCCTCGAACGGTGTCGTCATGCCGCCAAATGCGAGCCGGACCTCCCCTCGTAGGAGATTGAGTTCAACCTCCAACCTCTCCACCCGACGCTCCAGCACGCAAACACGGGCGAGGGGGTCGGGTCCGGAAGATAGCCTCCCCTCCCGCAGCTCCTGGGTAAGAGTCTCCAAGCGGCTCAGACGGACGAAGACGTCGGGTCGGTCCTCGACGGGCTCTGTGATTGCAGTAGGAGAGTGGGGTGGCACCGAGACGTCCTTTCGGCTCGACTGGCCCGTCGAAGTCTTGTCCCCTCCAGCAGATGAGTCATCATGAGCGGTCGAGAGGGCGGCAGGTTCCTGGGCGAGAGAGATAGGACTCACCCGAGCGTCTGCACCCGTTCCCTCTACCACTCTTCGGATCCCTTCGAGGTCATCCGCGAGAAGCTATGAACAATGAAAAAGCACGTTGTCATGGACAGGTGTAACCACAAGTGCGAAGCAGGAAGGATGGGAGAACCAATACCATATCCATATCCAGTCCGCGGGCAAACTCGGTCACCCCATGAGAGGATGATGACGCAGCCTCCTTCACCAACTCGGGGCGGGGCTTCTTCCGAGGTGATCGCACCGCGGGGCGGGTAGGAGAAGACGGAGGGCCATGGACCAGAGCTTTAAGCTCCGTCACGTCAGAAGAACCCTTCCCAGCAAAGTCTTTGAAGCGAGCCCTGAAGTCTCGAGGCAGATCCATCTCGTTCGAAGAGGGAGTGGGGGAAGTACTCAGGAAGGGTGCTCTTCTTACCCTCCTCTTCGAGGGGTTTTATATATAGCCATCAGGTGGAACCCTCCAAAGATTCCCTCCGGGTCCCACCAACTCGTTCAATAGGTGGGTTGGACTTTCTTTCCGAGCTTGAGTCAAGCTCGCAAAGAGCGGGGATTGTGTACAACCCTCATATTTCTCGAATCGGTGTGACCCGACCCGGACGAAGCCTAGGTAGCGAAAATGGCCGAGGCGAGCAAAACGACCGCGCAAAACCCTAAACCGCAAAAGAGGCCACGGAGGGAGTGGGAGAATTTCTCCCACTCATCTGGGCGAGTGGGAGGGGACCTCCCACTCGCCGAGCGAGTGGGATGGGCCTCCCACTCGCCGGGCGAGTGGGAGCAGCCCTCCCACTCGCCGAGCGAGTGGGAGGGGCCTCCCACTCGCCGAGCGAGTGGGAGGGGGCCTCCCACTCGCCAAGCGAGTGGGAGAAGCCCTCCCACTCGCCGAGCGAGTGGGAGGGGCCTCCCACTCGCCGAGCGAGTGGGAGAGGCCTCCCACTCGCCGCCCCCTTTTTGGGGCGAGTGGGAGGGATCCTCCCACTCGCCCGGTGCAGGTAGGGAGGTCAGCGTGACCTCCCGTGAGGGGGGGACGGACACCTCGAGTCCACTCTCCCCCTCCCCCTTCACGTGTGATCGATGGTGGTCATGATTGGACTGCGAATAGCAGGATTTTTGCTATCCGCAGTCCATTTTTGGGAAGTCTATAAATAGACCCCCATGGGCACCTTGGGAAGGGTTGGTTCCTACCCCCTCCCTCGCGTGTGAGCAAGCACTACCCCTCCCCTCCCCTATCATTGAAGGTGGACGGTGAGGTTATCCTTAGTGCCCTCCAAGGTGCCCAGGCTCAGCATTGGCTTGGGAGGGGAAGTTCTGAGTGAGCTTCCGGGTATGTGGTGGGACCTCCGCGCTGCAGCTTAAGGGGTCCATTTGTGGATTCAAGCGTTCATCAAGTCCAAGTCTTTCAGTTCTTAGTGACCGGTCAAGGGTCTGGGCTCAGGTCAAGTAAGGGTTAGTCGCAACCCCCTTTCGAACGCTGAGACCGGGAAACTGGTTTCAACACAAATCTATGTCGACGATATTATTTTTGGCTCACTGATGACAACCTTTGCAAGAAGTTCTCAAAACTTATGCAAGGGAAGTTTGAAATGAGCAATATGGGCGAGCTGAAATATTTCTTAGGACTCCAAGTGAAACAATCTGAAGATGGAATTTTCATCTCACAGACGAAGTTCACTAAGGAGTTAATTAAGAAATTTGGAATGGAGAGTGCAACCTCTATGAGGACTCCAATGAGCTCAGCTATGTCTCTGGACAAGGATGAGAGAGGGAAACCTTTCGATGAAACCAAGTATAGAAGCATAATTGGCTCTTTGCTCTACCTTACTGTTAGTAGACCTGATATAATGTTCTCAACATGTGTGTGTGCTAGATATCAGGTGAACTCTAAGGAATCTCACTATACCGCTGCAAAGCGAATCTTGAGATATCTTAAGGGTACGCCAAATCTTGGCTTATGGTACCCAAGAAGTAATGATAGCGAACTAATAGGTTTTTCAGATGCTGACTTTGCAGGTAGCAAAGACGACAGGAAAAGCACTTCCGGGACTTGTCAGTTCCTAGGAAGAAGGCTAATTTCATGGAGCAGCAAGAAACAGAATTGTGTAGCAATATCAACTGCTGAATCGGAGTATATCTCCGCAGACAGTTGTTGTGCACAATTGCTATGGATAAAGAATCAGCTAGAAGATTACAATCTAAAGTTTAAAGACATTCTGATGTTTTGCGACTCCTCCAGTGCTATTGCTATTGCTAATAATCCAGTCTCGCACAGTCGGACAAAGCATATCGAATTACGATATCATTTCATCCGGGAGCATGTGGAGAATAGGGACATCAACCTCAGTTATGTTCCAACGGATAAGCAAATAGCGGATATATTCACGAAGCCGTTGGATGAGACCAAGTTCTCTTTCTTCAAGACAGAATTGGGTTTGCTCAACATGGAGTAATAATCTAATCAGAAATGAAGACTTGAAGACATGAAGAATTCAACTATTCAGATGTTCAAGGAGGCAAATAAATTTCTAAGTCATAATAGATGAAGGCTTGAAGAAATGAAGAAATCAGGAGATTTTCTAAGTTAGAATACCACTTCTCGAGAAATCCAGACTGAATTCTATTTCTCGAGAAATGGGAAATCCCTCGAGAAATCAGAAGAACTTCTTGAAATATTGAAGTTCATGGCGAGTCATCAGACTTCTCGAGAAATCGAGGACTTCTTGAGAAATCAAGGACCTCTCGAGAAGTCGGTCTGTCTTCTTAAAACTCTTAAAATATTTTCTTCGAGCAGTCGAACCGCCAGGTACGCCTTTTTCTGTTATTTAAAAAAAAAAAAATCGAAAAACTATAAATACTCTCGAGGATGACTTAAAATCCACGCGAACATTTCTCTTCTTCTCAACATCCCTCTCTGCTGTTCATCTTCCTCTCGCGACCTCTGCTTCCCGCCCGTCAGTTCTCGCGATCTCGTCAAGCACAGGAGTACTCGCATTCACTCCTTGCAGTCGCAGTTAGATTCTACAAAGCATCGATGGCTCTTTGCCCTAGAGCTAAGATAAGCGTCGGTTGTGAAGTCGAAAGGTCAGGGTTAATCGCGATTTCAGACGATGTTCAGAACATGTTCTCCTTGCTAGATGCCGCAGGGCTGTCATTCCTTCTAGAGCACCCTTGTAGAATCTTGTTCAAGGAAGTGGAAGAACTCTATATCAATGTAAAGACTATAAAGGAAGGGAGGATGCTAGTGTCGTTTGTGGAAAATGTAAAGGTAAAGATTTCTCCCAAATCTTTAACCAAGTTTCTTAGACTTCCAGTAATTGATTCAGAAGATGAATTAGAAGATGTGGACTGGGACAGAGCAAAGGTATTTTGTGGTTTGGAAAAGGGTGGCAGTGCAATCAGACGGCAGAAAATGAACCTGGTTGGGAAATTGCTTGTAGACATTGTGTCTAAGGTAATTCTGTGCAAGACAGGCAGCCAAGGCCATGTCTCTGAGAATATCTTTTGTTTGATCACCTCTATAGTCTGTGGAAAGAAGTGTGATTGGGCTAATCGACTCTTCTTGTCCATTAAAGCAAGTATCCTTGCTCCCAACTATGCAAGGATATTGTCTTTATTTCTAAATTAGCTGAACCCTCAAGTTTTCAACATGACTAAAGGAGCAGTGCTTCATCACTTAAAGAAGCTTAATGTGGTAACAATTCAAAGATGGGATGTCAGAATAGTAAAGCCAGGCCAAGAAAGCTCAAGTGGTCAGGGGGAGCATCAACTTCAGGCTGATGAGCCCTCAAGGGTTGTTCCACAAGTTCCCTCTCCAAGAAGGACTTCAGCTCCAGCTTCTCCCTCTGATGCACCTCTTCAAGGAAGTGTTGTGACACCTCCTCCTCCTCCTCCAGTTGGCTCAGTTCATCCAGTTGCTTCAGTTCCTCTAGGTGATGCAATTCCAACTCCTCCTTCTTCCCCAGTTGAAACAGCTACACAGGCAGATACCATTCCATCTTCAAAGAGATTCTATACAAGAAGAACTCATCCAAAATCCCCAAGCTTTGCAGTTCCATCTCCTCCTCTTCCAGCAAGTTCTCTTCATCAAGAGGATGCAGTTCCTCCTCCTTCTGAAGATGTTAACAAGGCAATTGATGATGTTCTCACTGATTTACAGCATCAAGATGGTGAAAGACTCAGCCCTAGTGGGCAAGGAGGTGGGTCTGGAGCAGATTTTGACTTCTGCAATGAAGGAGATGACATCTCTGTTCATGGTTCATCTCCTTCCCCAAAAAACATTGAGGGGGAGCAAGGCTTAATGGACACTGACAAGGATGCTCAACCAAAGCTAGTTGGTGATATTCATAATCAACCTCAAGTATTTTCTCCTGTGAAGGTAAGTTCTGCCATTCTTGAAGAACTTCCTGAGGAACCTCAGCCTCCTCCTCCTCCTCAGTATTCAGATGACTTTCTTCTGGGAAAGATTGAAAGATTAATTCTTCAGCAGAGTGCTAAGATAGATTATTCCTTCAGAGAAGTTCATGCCAGAATAACTGATGTTGAAAAGGACGTCAACAGAAAGTTTGCTGAGCTTAAGTCAAGTTCTGATAAGCTCAGAGAAGAGATGATTCAGGGTGGAAAGGCAATGGAACACAACATTAAGGGTGTAGTTACTGCTTTGGATGAGATAGTTCAAGTAAGAAAGAAGCAAGCTGATCAGGATGAAAAAGCTGATGAGATAGCTTTCAAAATCATTGATGAAGTTGGTCAGTTCAAGGAGTCTGTCATTCAAACCCTATCTGTAGAAGTCAGAAAGGGGGAGGATAAAGTGGCAGAGGTCTTGGAATCTCAAGCATCTCAGCTTCAGCAGGCTGTTAGTGTTCAACTTGAGCAGTTGAATACTGGTGTTCAAAGGCAGGTTGCTGATGTAAATTCTTACACTTTCAAAACTGCAGTATGGCTGTATCATGAGATCTTACCAGGAATAGACCTTGAAGATGATCAACCTCCTTCTCAGTTTCCTTCTCAGTTTCCTCGTCAGTTTTCTCCAAGGCCAGATGACCAGTTTCAGCATGCTTCTGATCATTCAGAAGGTCCTTCTGCACAAAAGACTTCCAGGAAGAGGAAGTATGGTGAGGGTCCCTCAGCTAGAAGATCCACTCCAGCATCCAGCTCTGCTGCTTCTGGCAAAACTGTTGTAAAAGAAGTACTTCCTGAGCTGTGGAGTCCAACTTCTAGGATAATTATTCTTGACTCCCTCAAACTTGTTGAAGATGGTGGTGTGCCAGTGTCTGAGATTTACAGTGCAGCTGAGTGGAAGAAATATGTGACTAGTTGTACAAAGAGAAGGATTCATTACAGGACCCATGGTAATAACAATCCATCAGCCCCAGAAGCTCCCCTTAAGTATCACCCAAAGCCTTATGCCTATTTCAGTAGACAAGAGCAGAAGAAGAAAGACAGATTTTGAAGCAAGTTGCTGAATCATTTTACTTTTTGATATTTCTGATTGTATGGATATTAAGTCATCCTTGAACAATATAAATCTTAAATATAGTTTTTGATTATATTGCTTATTCTGTTTTTATGCTTTCTCTTATATGTTATGGCATATCTGGTTTATCTTGTTACAATTCATCTTAGTCTTTAGGGTTCTGACTTCTACAAGTAGGGGGAGATTGTTGGGAATTGTGTCCACAATTACCTTGATTTGAAGAAGTCCCATTTAAACTAAGTTGAATTGAGTTTGTATTTGATATTGCTTTCTAGTATGGTGCTTGCAGGTTTTCAAATGAGTAAGTACAAACCAGTGTCAGGTTTCAATGGGTCACCAAACACAGGCCCATGCAATGTAATTCCTCATTATATGGTTCAAGGTGTTGACTCATGTGAAATCTCTCTATTGGGATGTACTTTTGATTCAAGCACTAAGGAAGAGCTAGGAGGAAGCTGATGCTGTTGGATGAGTTGAAGAAAAGAATTATTCCAAGTGTTCTAGAAATTTTTCGAGAGCCTAAGTCCTTTTCTCGAGAAGTCAACTTCAGTTCTCGAGAACTATGAAGTATGTCTCGAGAGGTCCAAGTTCTCTCTCGATAGGTTATGTCAGTTTCTTGAGAACTTCCTTCTATATCTCGAGAAATCCATTTGATTTTCTCTTTTCTCCAAGATTTTCTGATCTAAATCATTTCTCGAGAAATCACCATTTCTCGAGAAGTCTCCTTCTTAGTTCTGAAATCCTTTTTCTCGGTTGGTCCAGATTATTTCTCTTGAAGTGATCTCCTATTTCTCGAGAAGTCAGTCTATTCTGATTTTTCCGTTAACTGTTCTAACGGGACCCTGTTTCCGATTAACGGCTTGTTTCGATTCGTTTAAGGTCTTTTCATGAACGTTTATCCTTTTCCTATATAAGGCCCTGCTCCTAATGATTAAATAATAACTCCATATAATTCCAATCGCGTTTTTAACCTAATCGTCGCTTCAAGAATCGTGATATTGCCGTACCGCCTCCTGCAAGTGTCGGAGATCTATTTGGTGTTCGTAATCGTTCATCTCCGACTAAAGTGAAGGATCGATTGATCAATATCTCATCATTGACAAGTTCTATTGGATCATTCGATCAAAGGAAGGTCAGATCTGAAATCCTTTTGTTCTTCCTCAATTTTCTCAAGGCAAGGTTCTTCAAGTATCAAGAAGGAAGAAGTTTTCAAGTAAGACAATCAGATCTGAATTATTGTTGGTATTTTGTATCATTACCTTATTATTTTGAGTTGTAGGGGAAGGTTTTCTCCGAGTTGTAGGAGAGGTTGTTCTCCGAGGTGTAAGAGAGGTTTTCTCCGAGTTGTAGGAGAGGTTGTTCTCCGAGGTGTAAGAGAGGTTTTCTCTCCGAGATTGTAGGAGTTTTGACTCCGAGTTTGTAGGATCTTTCTTGATCCGAGATTTAGTGAAGTAGTCAAGTCTAGCTGTGGTGCTAGATTGGCGAGGCCGGCAAGTGGAGTACCCAAGATCGGGGAACTACTATAAATCTCTGTGCCATCTGTGTTTGTGATTTGCATGCTGTGTGTTTATTTCTTTACATTAATTTTATTCTGCAAAAGACGCAGTTATCACCTATTCACCCCCTCTAGGTGATTTAGGTTAGCAACTAGATACTTCAAGCTGCCATCAACATCTCCAGCTACAAGGAAGCACAAGTTGTGCAGGAACTACAGGATACTTCCTTCAACTGCTGTCTGCTGTAGTAAGATTTAAACTCACTTTTCTGTAGGGCAGATTGCCTGAGTTTGTAGGACCATTTGGTCTGAGATTGTAGGAACCTTTGGGTTCTGAGTTGTAGGGATTTATAGCCTGAGTTGTAGAGCTGTGAGGACAGCTTGAGGTAGGATCTGTGAAGATCTGAGGTAGGGCTGTTTAGCCTGAGTTGTAGGGCTTTATTGCCTGAGCTGTAGGAGGAGGATTCCTCTGAGGTAGGACCTGGAAGGGGTCTGAGTTGTAGGAGGTGGATTCCTCTGAGGTAGGGCTTGTTGGGCCTGAGATTGTAGGACCTGCTGTGGTCTGAGTTGTAGGATCAGTGGCTGATCTGAGGTAGGGCTGCAGAGCCTGAGGTAGGGTTTGGGAAAACCTGAGAGATCCTGAGGGATCTGTGTTGTAAGCTCTTGGAGCTGAGATTGGAGGAGTTGGCCCTATCTAACACACTGTTAGAAGGGTGAAGGGGGAAAGTGGACTACCCATAGACACACTGTCTTGGGGAACCACTATAGATGCTTGTGTGCTTTCTATGTGATTGATTTCTTGCATAGAATAGTATAACTACTTATATAAAACAAGTACAAATCAAAAGGCCTATTCACCCCCTCTAGGTGATTTAGACTACATCCTTTATAAACTTACAACTCACCGCCGCGCTGCTTGGGCAACTCGCTGCTGCGCTGCTTGGGCAACTCGCCGCCGCGCTGCTGAGGCATCTCGCCGCCGCGCTGCTTAGGCGTCTCGCCACTGAATCGCTTGAGAATCTCGTCATCACATTGTCCGAACCTCCTACTACAACGCCACTTCTACCAAAAACAAATCTCTGAGAGAACAAACTCAGCAACCCCCAGTGATGGAGGACGAACCCTCCACGACAAGCGGTAGGCTCGACATGGCCTCCAACGCTAACCCCAACTGACAACTTCGGTACCTGCACTAAGCAACGAGTTTCCACCAACCTCTGACACTGACACCGAGCGACAACCTTAGGCATGGTACGACGCGTCGAACGAAGATGATGATGATTGGAATTGTCGCGAAAAAAAATCAAAATCTTCGAACTTCTCCGCGTAGTAGTCCAAACTCCGAAGATTTAGGGGGCTTATGATGTGCATCTATAGATTTATAGGCACTTTCAGGGTGCGTTTAAAGGAGGCTCCACTAAGGAGAGGTGGAGTTAGTGAGCCAAAGTCCAACTAATGATCACGAGAGTGGAGGAATTCACCGACGCGCAATTCACGCTTTGTCAGCATCAGGCACGGCCAAGGCCGCACCCCACTACTGGGGTGCGGTTAGCACGCACCCCACTAGTGGGTTGCGGGTAGCCCTCACCCCCCATGGTGGGGTGCGACCAAACCACACCCCACCTTGGTGGGGTGCAGCCAAACCGCACCCCCCATAGTGGAGGGTGCGACCAAACCGCCCCTCCCTAGTGGGGGTTGCGGCCAAACCGCACCCCCCATAGTGGGGGGTGCACCCCCCAATGGGGGTACGACCAAATCGCACCCCCATGGTGGGGTGCGGCCAATCCGCCCCCCCCCCCCCCCCCCCCCCCCCCCCATGGGGGTGCGACCAAACCACACCCCCATGTTGGGGTGCGGCCAAGCCTCTCTCCCCCATGGTGGGATGCGGCCAAAACCGCACCCTCCCCCCTCGGCGGGTGCGGTCTGAGCCAACTTTCCCCCTGGGGGCGCGGTTTCCTATTTCCTAAGTGGTGCGACTTTCGGAGGGCACGTCCTCGCTTTCATAGCGACTCCTTTCCAATAGCACAAGTTCGTTCTCCATTCACTCAGAACACTCTCGTGTTCATTGCACGCTCAAAATGCTCTCGTGTTTATTGCACGCTCAGAATACTCTCGTGTTCATTGCACGCTCAGAATGCTTTTGTGTTCGTTGCGCACTTAGAACACTTTCGCGCACGCTCAGAACGCATCCACGTTCCCGACGCGCACGCTAGTTAACATTTCCAAATTTCTCAGATTGCAGGTCTCGTTCATCGGCTTCATCGCCATCAACGAAACTGCCCGACCTGCCCGATGGGCGAGACAATCATTTACGAAAAATGGTGATATGTATGCTCCGAATCGACAAACGTGATTCACCCGTCAGGTGGTTACGATGGTTACAATGGCGAAATTAATTACCAGGCTACCTATGCCCGAGGCTATAAAAGGAGCTCAGAGCCTTCATTTCAAGGGACATTGCCTTCTGCACCCGAGAGAGCTCCGTTGAAGATTTCCTCTGAGTCCTCCTTCGACGCTCGAAGATCTCCTTCGGCGCTTGAAGATCTCCTTCGACCTTCGAAGATATCCTTCGAGGCTTCAAAGATATCATTCGTGAACTTGGAGATTTCCTTCGCTCCGGAAAACCATCCTCCTAAGCGATTCGGGAATCCTTCGGGTCCCGAAAGGCGACTCAGCGATCTCACTTTCGTCCCCCAGAAGAAGTACATAGCATTCCGAGAGGTGGTCTGTCACCCTTGGAACTCTCTCTCTATCTCCCAATTGTAACGAGCAGCGGTCTGTCGCGCTCGAGTTCCTAATTTCAAATTGTAACATACCAACAAATAGTGGAATTTGGCCGGCACAGCTCCGGCCGCGTGGTTTTTCACCCTTTATGGGGTTTTCACATTAAAAGTTATCGTGTCACTTACTAATTCATTCATTGACTGCTTGCGCGCTCTGTTCGCTTCCGAACTAAGGTGGTTCAATTCGACCTGTTTACCAGAGCACCCGAGCGACCCGCAACATATATAGGATTTACGACATTAGTCGTGCACGGGGGACCCCATGTGGGGCGACATTTGTCGTGGGCGGAGATATTGATCGTGTATGTGTGTGTGTATGTGCATATATATATTCAAAAATTAGTAATTGCAAAATTGCACTTGCATGAGATCAAACCCAAAACTTATAATATTCTGAATCAAGACATAACCACCACACCAACTGGCAAGTTGTTGTAAGCACTTACATTACTATATATATGAAGAGAATTATAACTTTTAGAATAATGCGGGCGAAGACCGCTTGGATGCCCAGCTCCATTTAGAATATACGTATGTATATAAAAATGATACTAAAAATGCCCCCGTCAATTTTTTTATTTTCTAATATATATGTATATATATAAATATATAATGTAATTCTATAAAATACAGATACTTTAAATTTTTTGAAAATAAAATACAAATTTTTTTAATTTTAAAAATTTCTAAAAAAAGAAAAAAAAATTTAAATATAATTGGGGACGGGCGAAGCCCACCGGGGACGGGCATGATACTGTCGCACGGGGCATGGGGGTCCCCCGTGCACTGTCACTCGTGTGTGTGTGTGTATATATATATAGGAGGAGAGAGGGAGAGATAATCATTATAGCCCTCCTATACCTACATGAGAGAGGGATAGAAATAGAGATAGGGAGAGAGAGAGGTAGAGAGAAATTGATTTTGTAGGTAAATATGTAAATTTTTTTACAAAATAAAAATAAGAATATTGATTCGTATTTTTAACAGTTATTTCAAATACTCATATGTATATATTTTGAATAAAAGTCAGTGCTCATATGTGGGCACAGTCCACTCATAGGTGGGCGTAGCCCGCTCATATGCGGGCGCATCCCACTCATAGGAGGGTGCAGCTCGCTCGAATGTGGGCAAAGCCCGCTAAGAGTCAGCGAGCATGACAAATGTCACCGCCCCCGACGAGAGAGAGCGTCAGCGTCCAGGACAAATGTCGCTGCCCCGCTAAATGTCGCCGCCCATGCCGTTGCACACACATAGGGCCGGAGGCCCGTGCCGTTTCACTCGTGTGTATATATATATCTTTAACTACTATATACAAGAAGTTGTCTTTGGCGCAACATTCAAAATTGCCAAATATAGCCTCATTCTTTTACTCAAATGACTTAACATATATTATGAAAAAATGTGAATTCATAAAATATAATGGTTATTTATGTAATTACAATATATTCCTATAATAAAAATAATGGTGGAAATTCATAAAATCCAAAAGCTTTTTAGTAGACCTCTTACACCTACTATGGTAGGTAATCATTAGACCTGCTAGACCTACTTTAAAATAATTTTTTGTTAAAATATAAATGCTTTTGAAAAGAAACAACTATAAAATATTAATTAAAATTTTTGTGCGGTCATTTTGAGTACTTATATGTATATGTTGTGGGCACAACCGGCTTGATGCGGGTGCAGCCCGGAGCGTCATGGGCGTAGCCCGCAGGGGGCGGGCGAAGCCCGCCGTCGCGGGCCGGGTACTATCACGCTTGGCCGGGGGCGGGCGAAGCCCACCGTCACTGACTGGGTACTGTCGCGCTTGGCAGTAGGGCGGGCAGGGTACTGTTGAACGGGGCACGGGGGTCCCCCGTGTTGGGTGTGGTTCTCATCCGAGTCAGTATAACCACCGAACGCGCGCCGGACACGGCTCGTGATTTCATCTTTCCCTTTTAAATTGATTAAATTGGGAAGTAATTTGGGGGGGGGGGGGGGGGGGGGGGGGGAGGGGCAAATTAATTTGGACCCTTTGATTGATATCCTAAATATATATATATATATATATATATATATATATATATTTGTCTAAAGTTGCATTGTCCCCGATTCTCATTTTCCCCTTCCCCGTATCTGTACCTCTCCCGGCTAGGTCAAAATCGTCGCACGCCGCCTCCCGTTTTTGCCTCTCCCATGCGTTTCCTGGAGGAACTTTTGTTGCCGCCTGGTGTTGAGAAGGAGGTGCGCCGCCTGGGTGTAGTTGCCGCCGCTGGGTTGAGGAGCGTCGTTGCTAGGTTTGGATTCCGCCTGTGTTGAGGAGTTCCGGCCGCCTGTGAAGGAGTTGGTGCCGCCTGTGAAGGAGTTGTGGGGGCTCCGGCCGCCTGTGTTGAGGGAATAGGCCGCCGCCTGTTGTTGGAGAGGGAGGTTCCGCCGCCGTGGGTTGCTGCCCTTTGGAGCGCCGCCGCCTGGTGTTGCCGGCCCTTGTTCGTGGTTTGGAGTTTGGATCTCGAGGAAGAAAGGGGCTGCACATAGCCGTTCTTCTTCGTGGTCTTGGGACGTCATCTTTGACGTTGGGACAGATTGCTCAATCCGTCCGGGTAACGATTCCTCACACCTTTTTGTTGTTTTTCTCTTTATCAAACTTGTGATCGTGTGTTTGTGGAAGAGAAGGTGGTGTAAATCCTTTGTGGATTGTGTTTGTGGTGGAGGAGTGGAGATCCTTTGTGGATCGGTGGAGGAAAATCCTGTATTCCGTGCGTGTGAGTTTTTCATACACTTTTAGTGGAGGCTTTCCGAGTTGGACTCCGATCGTCCCGTGGTTTTTCACCCAATTGGGTTTTCCACGTTAAAATTTTCTGTGTGGTTTTATTATTTTCTGCATTGTATTTTTTTTTGCGTATTTGCATACCGCTCAATGCAGTCGCACATGTGCTTGCTCAATAATTGTAACAGGTGATCTGTTTGGGATTGTTTGCTCGCATTCCCAACAAGTGGTATCAGTGCGATGTTCAGTGACAGAGCCGTTTCAGTGACAGAGCAGATACCGGGCTGACCTTTTGGGTTTTCAGGACGAGTTGATTGTGATCTCAGGTGTGCAATTGGGAGTGGTAGTTTACGATCATTGTCTCGCTGACTATCCTCTCCAGTTGCATATTTTTGAGATAGTCGACTCAAAGATCAGTGGTCGGTCCGGCCAGTTGGCAGAGCATAATGGAGTCTACATCAGGTTCGGAGCAGATGACAAAGCTGAATGGTGCCAATTATCACCAGTGGCATCTACTGATGGAGGATTTGATATATGTGAAGGGTTGACATGCTCCTGTCTTTGAGGTGATACCAAAGGACACAGATCCGACGAAATGGAAGGTGGAGCATCGGAAGCTGTGTGAGTTTATCAGACGGTTCGTGGAGTCGAACGTCTACAACCATGTGGCTAGCATCACTGATGCAAAGGTACTGTGGACGACTCTCGAGACACTGTATGCCAAGAGCACGGGCATCAACAAGCTTTATCTGCTGAAGAAGCTTGGAGAGTTCAGGTACCGGGAGGGCTCACCTATTTTGTATCATGTCAATGAGTTCCAGGGGATTATTGATCGTCTGACTGCTATGAAGGTGACTTTTGAAGACGAGGTGAATGTTTTGTGGCTACTCAAGTCACTTCCAGACTCGTGGGAGATGGTCATAGTTTCTCTGATCAATTCTTCCCCCCAGGGGATTGTTCCCATGGAGATCGCCAAGAGTGGGATCTTGAATGAGGAGGTGAGACGAAAGTCTCAGGGGACTTCAGGCTCTTCTTCACGAGCTGACGTTCTCTATTCTGAGCCAGGGGGAGAGGAAGAAGTAAGAGTCGAGGAAGGAAGGAGGACAGGAGTCATAGTAGGGGCAAGTCCAAGACACGCTATCAGAATGTGGAATGCCACTACTGCCATAAGAAGGGTCACATCAAGAAGTTTTGATACTCCTTGAAGAATGATCAGAGGAAGAAGGAGATTGCCACTGAGGGCAAGGATGACGGTCACACGACAGCCACCGTTTCGATTGAGGAGGACGACATCATCATTGTTGGCGACGACGCCACAGCTGCACTTGCGTGTGACGACCGATGCTGGATCGTTGATTCTGGAGCCTCTGCGCATGTCTCCCACAGCAGGGAGTTATTTGCCACTTACACCACTCATGACTGTGGAGTGTTGAGGATGGGCAATGGGGTTACGTCCAAGGTACTTGGGCGTGGAGACATGCACTTTAAGACGAGTACTGGAGCCCTACTAGTTCTGAGGGATGTGCGACATGTGCCAGACATTCGCTTCAATTTGATATCTGTTGGAAGACTTGGAGACGAAGGACACCTGAGTGTCTTTGGAGGAGACTTCTGGAAGCTGATCAGAGGATCGCTTGTGATGGCCAGAGGCTATAGAGATTCTGGACTGTACTACATGGAGGGGAGGCCTGAAGCTGCTCAGGCCAACTCCGTCAGGGATGAGGCATCCACTTCCTTATGGCACAGGAGGCTGACACACATTAGCCAGAAGGGTTTGGGATGCCTGACGAAGAAGAATCTGATTAGTGATATTTCTGGGGATCACTTAGAGAGGTGCGACCACTGTATGGCTGGGAAACAGAACATCATTTCATTCCACAGCCACACGTCCACCAGGAGATCAGAGCCATTGGAGCTTGTTCACACTGATGTGTGCGGACCACTGAAGGTCCAGACTAGAGGAGGAGCATCATATTTCGTCACTTTCATTGACGACCATTCGAGGAAGCTTTGGGTCTATGCTATCAAGACCAAAGATCAGGTCCTCGATACCTTCAGGAGATTCTACGCTGAGGTGGAGAGACAGTCTGGGAAGAGGCTGAGGTGCATCAGGTCAGACAACAGGGGAGAGTATATTGGCCCGTTTGATGAGTACTGCAGGGACCATGACATCAGACATGAGAAGACCACGCCGAAGACGCCACAGCTGAATGGCGTTGCTGAGAGGATGAACAGGACACTGATGGAGAGAGTTCGATGCTGCTTTCTGAGTCGAAGCTGCCATGGATGTTTTGGGTCGAGGCTCTTCTTACTACAACGCATGTCATCAACCTCTCGCCGAGTTCAGCATTGCAGGAGGATGTCCCAGATAGGGTCTGGTATGGGAAAGACCCCTCTTACAGTCACTTGCGGGTATTTGGCTACAAAGCCTTTGTACACGTCCCTAGGGACGAGATATCGAAATTGGATTCGAAGACCCGGCAGTGTATTTTCTTGGGGTACGACTACAGTGGAGAGTTTGGGTACTGGTTCTTTCATCCAGTTGAGAAGAAGCTTGTACGTAGCCGTGATGCTGTTTTCTGTGAGGATCGACAGACTGTTGGTGATCCTGAGGGGACTGTTGAGTTTGAGGTTGACTCTCGCACTGCTGCAGAGTCACCGATGGTTGGAGATGACGACACTGAGGAGGCTATTGAGCCTGAGCCAGCACAGGGTACTGATACCCTTCCTGATCATGATATCACCACTGATGGTGAACCAGGAGTCGCTGAGGATATTGCTGATGATGTGCCTGCACCGGCCCCTGAGCCTGCCTTGCGGAGATCAGATCGTACCAGGCACCCATCCGCTAGATATTCTGCATTAGAGTTCATACTGTTGATTAATGCGGTGGAGCCTGAGAGTTATGACGAGGCTGTGGAAAGTGCTGAGAAGCGCCAGTGGATGGCTGCTATGCAGGAGAAGATGCAGTCGCTGCGGAAGAACCAAACATATGACTTGGTGAGATTGCCTAAGGGCAAGAAGGCCCTGAAGAATCGGTGGATTTTCAGGGTGAAGCCGGGAGATTCCTCCACACCTCCCAGATACAAGGCCAGGCTGGTGGTGAAGGATTTTGGACAGTGACAAGGTGTTGAATTTGATGAGATCTTCTCACCAGTGGTGAAGATGTCATATATTCGTGTGGTTCTTGGCCTCGCTGCGAGGCTAGACTTGGAGATAGAGCAGATGGATGTCAAGACCGCTTTTCTGCATGACGATCTTGAGGAGGGGCTTTACATGGATCAGCCTGAGGGCTTCAGTGTCAAAGGGAAGGAAGGTCTGGTGTGTCGCTTGCATAAGAGTTTATATGGTCTGAAGCAGGCCTCACAACAATGGTATAAGAAGTTTGACTCTTTCATTGAGGAGATCGGCTTCAGGAGGACCACCCTTGACCACTGTGTATTCATCAAGGAGTATGCTCCAGGAGATTTCATCATACTGCTGCTGTATGTGGACGATATGTTGATCGTCGGGAGGAGCACTGCTTGCATTGCTGAGTTGAAGCGGTAGTTGAGCTCCGCCTTTGAGATGAAGGATCTGGGTGCTGCAAAGACCATTCTGGGGATGCACATTAGCAGAGACAGGGGAGCCAGATTACTTTGGGTATCACAGGAGCGGTATATCCGCAAGGTGCTGCAGAGATTTGATATGGATCAGGCGAAGAAGGTGAGCGTGCCTCTTGCAGCTCACTTCAGGCTCACCGCTGATCAGTTCCCCAGCACACCCGATGAGATCGAGGCTATGCAGAAGGTTCCGTATGCATCTGCAGTTGGGAGCCTCATGTATGCGATGGTGTGTACTCGTCCAGACATTGCGCATGCGGTTGGGACCGATAGTAGATTTCTCTCCAATCCTGGGAGAGAGCATTGGAGCGCAGTGAAGTGGATACTGAGATACCTGCAGGGGACGTCAGCCTTGACACTGAGATTTGGAGACAGTGAGCTAGAGCTGTTGGGCTACACTGATGCTGACATGGTTGGAGATGTAGATTCCAGGAGGTCGACGTCCGGGTACTTGATTCTGATTGCAGGGGGAGCTGTCTCGTGGGTGTCGAGATTGCAGAAGTGCATTGCAATGTCCACCACGGAGGCTGAGTTTATTGCGGTTACTGAGGCTGGGAAAGAGTTGCTTTGGATGAAGAGGTTCATCAAAGAACTTGGATTCACTCAGGACCGATACACACTCCTGTGTGACAGTCAGAGCGTCATTCATCTAGGGAAGAACCCCACGTTTCACTCGAGGTCGAAGCACATCGACACTCGGTATCATTGGATACGAGATGTCCTAGAGCAGAAGGAGCTCACTCTTCAGAAGGTGCACACTGATGACAATGGGGCTGATATGCTGACCAAGATTGTGTCAAGGGGAAAGTTCGAGCACTGCGTTAGAATCGTCGGGATGGCGGTTTCTTCCGCCTCGATGTGAAGGGGGAGATTTGTTGGGTGTGGTTCCAATCCGAGTCGGTAAAACCACCGGGCGTGCGCCAGGCGCGGCTCGTGATTTCATCTTTCCCTTTTAAATTGATTAAATTGGGAAGTAATTTGGGGGGGGGGGGGGGGGGGGGGGGGGGGGGAGGGGCAAATTAATTTGTACCATTGGATTGATATCCTATATATATATATTTTGTCTAAAGTTGCATTGTCCCGATTCTCATTTTCCCCTTCCCCATATCTGTTCCTCTCCCGGCTAGGTCAAAATCGCCGCACGCCGCCTCCCATTTTTGCCTCTCCCGTGCGTTTCCTGGAGGAACTTTTGTTGCCGCCTGGTGTTGAGAAGGAGGTGCGCCGCCTGGGTGTAGTTGCCGTCGCTGGGTTTAGGAGCGCCGTTGTTAGGTTTGGATTCTGCCTGTGTTGAGGAGTTCCGACCGCCTGTGAAGGAGTTGGTGCCGCCGCTTGGAGTTGTGGGGGCTCCGTCCGCCTGTGTTGAGGGAATAGGCCGCCACCTGTTGTTGGAGAGGCTGCTGCTGCCGCGGTGGGTTGCTGCCCTTTGGAGCGCCGCTGCCTGGTGTTGTCGGCCCTTGTTCGTGGTTTGGAGTTTGGATCTCGAGGAAGAAAGGGGCTGCACATAGCTGTTCTTCTCTGTGGTCTTGGGACGTCATCTTTGACGTTGGGACCTTTTTGTTGTTTTTCTCTTTATCAAACTTGTGATCGTGTGTTTGTGGAAGAGAAGGTGGTGTAAATCCTTTGTGGATTGTGTTTGTGGTGGAGGAGTGGAGATTCTTTGTGGATCGGTGGAGGGAAAGCTTGTATTCCGTGCGTGTGAGTTTTTCACACACTTTTAGTGGAGGCTTTCCGGGTTTGACTCCGATCGTCCCGTGGTTTTTCACCCAATTGGGTTTTCCACGTTAAAATTTTCTGTGTGCTTTTATTATTTTCTGCATTGTATTTTCTTTTGCATATTTGCATACCGCTCAACGCGGTCGCACAGGTGCTTGCTCAATAATTGCAACAGGTGCTCTGGTCGGGATTGTTTGCTCGCATTCCCAACACCTCGTGCACTGTCACTCGTGTATATATATATATCTTTATTATTTAAGTGAATATAACATTTTTCATGCTCTTACAGTGCTTTCATTTTTCACCGTTGGATCTTTCACGTGTTTTATCTGAAACATTTTTAATATAAAAAAAATAAAAATAAACTCGGGAGAAAGAGAGGGTGGGAGAGAGAGAAAGAGAGGAGAGAGGAGAGAGGGGGAGGGAGTGCGGCGGAGAGGGAAAAATAATTTTTTTAAGTATATACGTTTTTTTTTACAAAATAAATATTGTAATATTGATGTATATTTTTTTACGGTTATTTCGATTACTCATATGTATATGTTGCGGGTGCAACCCGCAGATGCATCGAGCATGGTCGAAGCCCATGCTGAGGCGGGCGAAGCCCGCCTGGATGCGGCCGAAGGATGCCCGACAACATTATGCCGGGGGTGGGCAAAGCCCGCAGTCACCGTCCAGGTACTGTCGCGCTTGACCGTAGGGGCCGAGCCCTGTGTCGGGCACTAAAATACGTGAAGGCCACTAAAAACCGTGAATCCACTAAAAACCGAGAATCCGTGAATGCCACTAAAACCGGATTATTTAACAAAATTTTAGATTCACAGTAAAATAATAACCAGGAATGGAAGGTTGGAGTAAAGAGAGAAGTCAGATTATTGTCAAGGGAAGCAGACGAAGGAGGTAAAAAAAAATTATAATTCACACTAAAATAACCAGGTGCTACTGAATTCACTCGTTTCAGAGTCGTTCTCTGAGATCCTTACATGGAGAAATATGAACAGAAATGGGCATCTTCAGTTTATGGCTCTGTTTGGGAGGGCTTATTTTCACCGGTCAAGCGGTTACGACCGCATGAACCGAACCCTAATTAAGGTCCGATTCATGCAGTCGTAACCGGTTGACCGGTGAAAATAAGTCCCCCCAAAAAGAGCATAAAGGTGACCGGAGTTCCCGAACTCCGCTTCGGAGACGGCGGAGAGCTCGACATGCAGCATCGTCTAATGGTGCTGGGAGATTATTGAGATCTAATAACCACTCCCGGAGCTTAGCCATTAGACGATGCTGTTTGTGTAGTGGTTTTTCAGTCCGGCTCCCCTCGTAGAGCAAAGACCGGGATTTTACGGTAGTTTGCCGCGTGGAAGAATGAAGGGAGAATCAAAACTAAAAAAGTAAGAGGAGTGGGGAACCCGTCGTGGACCACGCACAATCAAATCAGAGTCGGGGATTCCCGGACTGAAAAATTTCTCTAATTTGTGAGAGAGAGATGAGGACAAGCAAAGTGAAGCTGTGAAGGGGGCCTCCCCCGGGCCCCGTCTGAGCATGCTGTGACGATCGGACCTGTGCTGAGACAGTGCCATGATGCGACGACACTCCTGCCACTCGCAGCCTCCTCCCCGAGCGCACGATTGTAGCTAGTTCCCCTGACACAACTGCCCTCGGGGGGTTGCGAGCAGCGGGAGTGTCATCGCGTCGTGACACTGTTGCGGCTGGGATCCGAGCCTCACAGTACGCTCAGACACGGGGGGCGAGCGACGGGAGTACTGTCGCACGGGGCAAGGTAGCTCCCCCGTGCATTGTTACTCGTATGTTTATTATAATTTCATTTTTATTTTAGATTTAATTTAATTTGAAATTCATAAAATTTTATCGTATTACTTAATTTTCTTTTATTTTAGAAGTTTCATTTTATATACAATTGAATTTTTTTATTTTCTATTTAATGTAAATTCGTAATATATAATATTATATGTTTTATATAAAAAAATATCTATATTTTAATTTAACTTTATATAAATCTCAATATATAAACGTTTATTTATATCCATATTAAATAAGAGAACATGATATTTGAATAGTGCCTAATGTCTCAATAGGCGTCTCCCTGTTCAAGTTTTTTTAGTTTTGTTATTATATATATAGAGAGAGAGACACAGACGAGCATTTTCGCACGGGTTTCACATGTGCTTGATGCTCTTGGGTGGTGTTTACCCAGAAGTCGACATTCATCTCCCTCGGGACGTATGATCCGAGTATCGTTAGCCGGGTTGTTTTTTTCCTTAGTGTTCACGAAACCTCCAACAGATGGTGTCGTCTCTCCTCCAGTGACCTCCCCAGCTAGCACTGTCTCTCCAGCAGTTTGTGTCATCTCTCCACCAGTGACCACCCCAGCTAGCGTTGTCTCTCCAGCAGTCCACGTCGTCTCTCCTCCAGTGACCGCCCCAGCTAGCGTCGTCTCTCCAATAGTCGGTGTCGTCTCTCCCCGGTAACCTCCCCAGCTAGCGTTGTCTCTCCATTAGTCGGTGTCGTCTCTCCCCCAGTGACCTCCCCAGTTATCGGTCTCTCCAGCAGTCGGGGTTGTCTCTCCCCTAGTGACCTCCCCAACTAGCGTTGTCTCTCCAACAATCAGTGTTGTCTCTCCTCCATTGACCTCCCAACTAGTTCTAGCTAGAGCCAGCCTTCTGCGTTCGACAGTGGAGGCGGTTATAGCCTGTGCGACCGCACCCTCTCCTCAGCTCATCTTAGTAAGGGATGTTACAGCCTGTGTGACCGCACCCTCTCCTTAGCTCGTCTTAGTAGGGGCGATTAAGCCTGTGTGACCGCACCCTCTCCTAAGCTCGTCTTAGTAGGGGCGATTAAGCCTGTGTGACCGCACCCTCTCCTAAGCTCATCTTAGTAGGGGCGGGTTACAGCCTGTGTGACCGCATCCTCTACTCAGCTCGTCTTAGTAGGGGTGGTTACAATATGTTGTAACTGCACCATCTCTCTCATGCCCAGAATCTCCTGTATTCCAAGTAGTGCGCATTTAATGCAGCATTTATTGCGCCCAATCATTTCAGGTGGCCAACTATTGTTAAATTTTTGAATGCTACCAGTCACAAGGAACCAACGATGAACAAACAACGAAGAACTCTTTATACTAGGCAATTGAATTACAACAAGGAGAAGCTGACTACAAGGTGCATCCACCTTGATTCACGTCAGCTGAATGATATATAAAAAAATAACCTGCCGCGGACAAGGTCCGCTTCTCCACTCTCCCCTTCACAGTGCACTCTGCACTCTCCACCTCTCGCCGAGGTATGGATTGGGGTCTCCTGGGGTGTAGGCACACTCCCACTCTCTCAACTCTTCTCTTCTCTTTCACCTCTACTCTCTCTCTCTCTCTTGAATCTCTCTCTTCGCATTAGCTTTTTCACATAGGGGGGGGGGGGGGGGGGTATTTATAGTAAACACACAAAGAGGGGGGGGGGGGGGGGGTACACCCTTGCAAGGTTCCACTCGCCAACTCCACATGGCAACCCCCTCCACTCGCCAACAACACAACAGGCAGCCCCCTTAGCCCACTCGCCAACCCCACTCGGCAAGCTCCAAAGGTGCACTCGCCAACCTCCCTTGCATGGCTCCACCCTTCCACTCGCACAAGGCAGCCTCACTCTACTCGCCACCTTGCTTCCACTTGGCAGAACATCTACAAGGCCCACTCGCACCTCACTCTTGGCAGCCCAACTCAAGGCAGCCCACTCTCACTTGCATGCACATGTCCACTCGGCAAGCATTGCACTCACACCTTCCTCCACTCGCCTGAGCCTCTCTCCCATGCTCCACTCGCCTGGTTCACAAGGCAGCAGCCCCCTCCACTCGCCAATCTCCCTACAGCAGCCCCCTCTCCAACTTCTACTCGGCAAGCACACAAGGCAGCCCACATCTACTCGCCTCCCCCTCATTGGACTCGCCGACCACCCTCACATCATTCCACTCGCCTGGCCACCTCCCCACTCGCCCCTGGCAAAGGCTCCACCTTCCACTCGCCCAAGCTCGTCCACCTCACTTCACAACTTCAACACTCCCCCTTGAAGTGAGCTTCAGGGACGACTCCGAGGCAAGCGCGAAGTTTCTTGAACGACCCCGCAGATAGGGGCTTCGTGAATATGTCTGCGAGGTTCTCTTCACTCCGCACGTGCTCCACCGCAAGCGAGCCACCCAATACCTTCTCTCGGATGAAGTGGTGCTCGATCTCTATGTGCTTTGTCCTTGCGTGACAAACTGGGTTGGTTGCCAGCTTCAGAGCACTCTCGTTGTCGCCACGCAGCACAGTAGGTCCTCTGACCTTCTCATCCACATCTTCCACCAGCCTCCTCAGCCAGACACACTCCTGAGCTGCTAAGGACGACGCCTTGTACTCGGCCTCAGTGGTGGAGAGGGAAATAGAGTCCTGCTTCTTGCTGCACCACGAGAGGGCAGTAGCTCCACACATGAACACGTAACCTGATGTCGACTTGCGGTCATCAGCGTCTCCTGCGTAGTCTACATCTGTGTAGCCATGCAGCTTGAAGTCGGTCCTCCCTCCATAGAACAACCCCATCTCCAGGGTGCCCTTCACATACTTCAGTATCCCCTTGGCTGCCTCCAGATGAGGCTTCTGTGGCTCCTGCATGTACCGACTCACTCGGCCGACAGCAAAGGCGATGTCCGGTCTTGTGATGGTCAGATAGATTAAGCTCCCCACCAGTGCCCGGAAGATCTTCGGATCAGGAAGAATCCTCCCTTCTTCCTTCTGAAGCTTCAGCCCAACCTCCAGTGGAACGGAGCTGCTCTTCCCCTCCTTCATGCCGAATCTCTCGACGATCTTCTCGGCATATGCCTTCTGGGTCACGAGCAGCCCGCCACTTCTCTTCTCCACTTGAAGTCCAAGGAAATGGTGCAGTTCACCAAGATCCTTCATCTCAAATCGGATGGCTAGCTGCTGTCTCAGCGCCGCGACTTCTTCACCGTTGTTCCCGGTCACGATCATGTCGTCGACGTACAGCAGCACCAGCACGTGAAGATCTCCACTCTTCTTCACAAACATGCTAGAGTCTGAGTCTGAGGCATCGTAACCACAGAACTGCAGATACTCTGCAATCTTCCCATACCAGGCTCTCGGCGCCTGCTTCAACCCATAGAGGGCCTTCTTCAGCTTGCAGACATGACGCGGCTGAAACTTGGACACGTATCCAGGTGGTTGCACCATGAATATGTCCTTGTCTATCTCTCCGTATAGGAACGCGTTCTTCACGTCCAGCTGCCATAGCTTCCACCCTCTGCACGCTGCTAGGGCAATGACCGTCCTCACCGACGTCATCTTCGCCACAGGACTGAACATCTCCTCATAGTCCTCTCCATAGGTTTGTGAGAAACCTCGAGCGATAAGCCTAGCCTTGTACCGCTCCACTTCTCCATCAGCTCTCTTCTTCACCTTATACACCCACTTGCAGGTGACAGGCTTGATGCCCTCCACCATGGGAACAAGGTCCCATGTCTCGTTCTTCTTCAGGGCCTCCATCTCCTCATCCATGGCCACGTCCCACTCCTTGGTGCCAACAACATCTTCAAAGCGGGCAGGTTCCCTCTCGTCGAGTGGTCCTGCGAAGAAGCAAGAGACCAAACTCACGAAGTTCCCCTCCTTATAATGAGCAGGCGGGACGATGGTCCGCTTCGACCTCCTCAAGGCTTGGCCACTTTCTACCGCTCCGGTAGACTCTTCCTCTCCAGCTCCTCCTTCAACTTCTCTTGAAGCAGTGCTCCCCCTGCTTTTAGAGCTTGAAGCTCCACCCGAGCCAGAAGCTCCCCCCTGAGCCAGATGCTCCCCTTGAGCCAGATGGCGATGGGGCACTTGTAGATACCTCCAACTCCACCATAGAGTCCTCAGTGACTCTCTCTTCTCCTTCCCTGCTTGATTCTCCACTCTCCGACAGCACCACAGAAGAGACTCCTTGATACGAGATCAGTTCATCAAACATAACGTCGCGTGAGACGACGAACTTGTGAGTCTGCGGGTTCATGCACTTCCATCCCTTCTTCCTCTCGTCGTAGCCGATGAAGACACACTTCCTCGCCTTCGGCTCCAACTTGGTTCTCTCCGCCTCTGGAACGTGCACAAAGCAGGTAGAGCCAAACACCCTCATGTGACTCACATCTGGCTTCTCCCCGAACATGAGTTGGTGTGGAGACACCATTTTGTTGGGACTCAGAGGTAGCCGGTTGATCACATGGGTGGCACATGCCATTCCCTCCGCCCATAAGGCTTTGGGAATTCCCTTGGCATGTAGCCAACTCCTGGTTGTCTCCACCAGATGGCGGATTTTTCTCTCTGCCACCCCATTCTGCTGAGGGGTGTGGGCGCAAAAGAGCTCTCGCCGGATGCCGAACTTCCTGCAGAAAGAGTTAAAAGCGTTAGAGGTAAACTCCCCCCCCCCCCATTATCACTTCTTAACTTCTTCACCCTCAGGTTCAGCCTCCCCTCCACTAGTTCCTTCCACTCCTGGAACTTCTCGAACACCTCCGCCTTCTCCCTCATGAAGTACACCCACGTGTAGCGGGTGTAGTCATCCACCAAGACCAGCGCATACTTGTTTCCTCCATACGTCAGGGTGGCGCACGACCCCATAACATCAGCGTGTACGCACTCAAGAGGTGCCCTATACCTGGTCTCCGACTTGTCAAATGGAAGTCGATGTGACTTTCCAAACTGACAGCCCTCACACACATGGCCGTCTCCGCAAGAGGAGAGATTGGGCAGGCCAGACACCAGACCCTTCGCCGCTGTCATCTTCAACTTGTCCATCCCTACATGACCTAGCCTCTCATGCCAGATCGCTGCGCTGTCATTGGTCTTCAGCTTGTCCACGTAGACACTTGCAGAAAGAACGTACAAGTCCTTCACTCTTCTCCCGGTGAGCGTGACATCAACATCAACTGAAGAAAGGTTCTTCAGGAACTTCACCTCCTTCGGTCCGAACAGCATGTGGTATCCTGCATCCACTGCATTCGCAACCGAGAAGAGGTTCTTCTTCATGCCCGGCACGTGATACACACTCTTCAGTGTCACAGGCTTCTCTTCACTTCCCAGGGATACCATCCCTTCCTTCTCAACTGGATGCACCGTAACATCCGCCGTGATGATAGCATCAGTTGCACCATATGCCTTCAAGGAGGCAAATTTTGACACATCTACAGTGAGATGGTGGCCGCAACCGGAGGCAACTATCCAATCGTTCTCAAAGCTGACGGAGGCTAAGGCATCGACCGACGTTGCCGTCATCTCAGCCAAGAAGCAGTTGTCTCCGCCTTCACCACCCTGGTGACCTCCACCTCTTCCTCCACCTCTTCGATGGTCTCCACCTCTCTGATGGTCTCCACCTCTCTCAGCAACATGACCGGCCTTGAGATTAGACCGACACTCCTTTGCCATGTGCCTGTACTTCTTGCAGGCAAAGCAGAGGGGTCTCCCCCTCTGGTCATATGGGGGGAGGAAGTTTTCTCTAACTCCCTGAGAGGACGTTGAGGGTCCATCTCCGGAGTTCTTCTTCTTCTTGTCCCAAGGCTTCCTCTTGCCTGAGAACAACTCCTCGCTATCTCCCCCTGAGATAGACACTCCTGCCATCTGCTTCGCCAAGCACTCCTGTGACGACAGCAGGTTCTCTAGCTCCAGTAAGGTGGGCTGAGTAGCCCATCCTTGCACAGATGTGATAAACGGAACATACTCCTTCCGCAGACCTCGGAGTATGTGCCTCTTCAGCTTCGCCTCTGAGATCGGCTCGTCAGGATCCAAGGCCGAGATCTCAGCGCACAAGTTCTTCACCTTCAAGAAAAAGGTGGATATCGACAACTCTCCGTGAGTGGACCGCGCCAACTCATTCTCCAGGAACTGTAGCCGCGCTACGTTCTTCTTGTTGAATAGCCCATCAAGGGCACTCCAGATCTCTGACGCTGACTTGCACCCCATGATGTGGTCGAACAAGTTAGGAGAGATAGCTCTCTTCAAGGTGAACTCCGCCTTGGCATTGGTCTTCCTCCATGCTCTCACAGCTAGACCATTGTCATCGATAGGAAACACTTCTGCCTGCTCTTCTCCTCCAACGACCTCCCATAGGTCCTCTCCAAGCAGGTAGCTCTCCATGCATGACTTCCACTTCTTGTAGTTGGTCTGGGTGAGCAGCTCAATGCCTAGTCCTCTCGCATAACCTCCTCCGCCGTCCATCTTGATTGTCAACCTTGAACCTAGATAACACGCGCTGCTTCAGCAACCTCGCTCTGATACCATGTTAAATTTTTGAATGCTACCTGTTGAAACCAGTAACCCGGTTTCGACGTTCGCAAGGGGGATGCAGCTAACCCTTACTTGACCTGAGCGAGACCCTTGACCAGTCACTAAGAACCAAAGAACCTTGCCCTTAAAGAACACCTAAGTCCACGAACGGACCCTTAAGCTGCAGCGTGGAGGTCCCACCACATACCCGGAAGCTCACTCAGAACTTCCCCTCCCAAGCCAATGTTGAGCTTGGGCACCTTGGAGGGCACTAAGGATCACCTCACCGACCACCTTCAACGACAAGGGGAGGGGGAGGGGTAGTGCTTGCTCACGTGTGAGGGAGGGGGTAGAGACCAAACCAACCCAAGGTGCCCATGGGGGTCTATTTATAGACTTTCCCAAAGATGGATTGCGAATATCCAAAATTGGACTGCGGATAGCCAAAATCCTGCTATCCGCAGTCCGACCATGACCATGAACAATCAACGCAGGAGGAGGGGCGAGTGGGGTTCGAGGTGCCCACTCCCCCCCTCACGGGGAGTCCTGCCTGCCTCCCCTAAGGATGTCGGGCGAGTGGGAGGGTCCCCCCCACTCGCCCAAAAGGGGGCGGCGAGTGGGAGAGCCTCTCCCACTCGCCCCCAAAGGGGGCTGGCGAGTGGGAGGTCCTCTACCACTCGCCCGGCGAGTGGGATGGTCCCTCCCACTCGCCCAAAGGGGGCGGTGAGTGGGAGGACCTCTCCCACTCGCCCGGCGAGTGGGAGAGCTCCTCCCACTCCCCCTTCATAGGGCCAGCGAGTGGGAGAGCCCCTCCCACTCCCCCAAAGAGGGTTGGCGAGTGGGAGGCTCCTCCCACTCGCCCAAAGAAGACCGGGTGAGTGGGAAGGCTCTTCCCACTCGCCCGAAGGGAGTCGGGGGAGCGGGTGCTCCCTCCGCTTCCCCCACTGCCTCTTTTTGCCTTAACCGGTCTCGACCGTTTCGGCGCGGTCGTTTTGCCCGTTTCGGCTACCTTCACTGTCTTGGCCTCACCCGGGTCGGGTCACACCGACTCGGAAAATATGAGGGTTGTACACAATCTCCGCTCTTTTCGAGCTTGTCTCAAGCTCGGAAAGAAAGTCCAACCCACCTATTTGACGAGTAGGTGGGACCTTAGGGGAATCCATGATGGGTCCTGCCAATGGGATACTCCTGCCGAGTTTATCGATTGAACCTGACTTGAGGAGGAAGGCGAACCCTTCTCTACCTGTCCGCCCTCCTATGAGACGAGCTCAACTGGAGGTGGAGAAAGCTCAACACCTTAGGTCGAATTGAACTTGACCTTAGGTGGAAAAGAACTCAACACCTCTAGTCGAGCCGAGCTCGACCTGAGGTGGAAGGCAAACCTTTCTCCACTTAACAACCCTCCTATGAGCCGAGCTCAACTGGAGGTGGAGAAAGCTCAACACCTTAGGTCGAATTGAACTTGACCTTAGGTGGAAAAGAACTCAACACCTCTAGTCGAGCCGAGCTCGGCCTGAGGTGGAAGGCAAACCTTTCTCCACTTAACAACCCTCCTATGAGCCGAGCTCAACTGGAGGTGGAGAAAGCTCAACACCTTAGGTCGAATTGAACTTGACCTTAGGTGGAAAAGAACTCAACACCTCTAGTCGAGCCGAGCTCGACCTGAGGTGGGAGACGGAAACCCCACACCCGCCAGGGAGCCGAGCTCACCTGGTGGTGGAGGAAACTCCACACCTAACAGGGAGTCGAGCTCACCTGTAGGGGGAGGGAACTAACAGTTTCCTGAACTATCCGGGGGCGGAGAACCAGTACATGTCCCAGATGCTTACCCTCACTGATGGACGGAGGGATTCAACCATCTAATTGAGGCAACTGAGGCGGAGATCCAATCCACGTCATATGTGCTTACCTTCTCATAGAGGTGGAGGAGCTCGACCGTCTTATCAAAACAATTGAGGCGGAGATCCAATCCGCGTCTTAGGTGCTTACCTTCACCTAGAGGCAGAGGAACTCCGCCATCTTATCGAACCACTTACCCTTTCTGAAGTCTTACCTACAGCGGGTCGACCCGATGAGCCTCCCATTTGCCGGCATTACTGAGCCCGGTGAATGGTCTCTAGTCGGGGATCTTACCGATTGGAGGCGGAAGTACCGGTCCGCGTCCTAGGTGCTTTGCTTACCTAGAGGCAGAGGAACTCAATGCCCTCCCAATCCAATTAGAGGCGGACGTACCCATCTACGTCCTAGGGTCTTAGCTTACCTGGAGGCAGAGGAACTCAACACCCTCCCAATCCAGCTACCAAGTAGCGAGTCGACCCGATGAGTCTCCCATCTGCCGGCATGACTGAGCCCGGAGAATGGTCTCTAGTCGGGGATCTTACCGATTGGAGGCGGAAGTACCCGTCCGCGTCCTAGGTGCTTTGCTTACCTGGAGGCAGAGGAACTCAACGCCCTCCCAATCCAATTAGAGGCGGAAGTACCCATCTACGTCCTAGGGGCTTAGCTTACCTGGAGGCAGAGGAACTCAACACCCTCCCAATCCCCTTATCGATTGGAGGCAGAAGTACCCATCCGCGTCCTAGGTGCTTACCTTCACCTGGAGGCAGAGGAACTCAACGCCCTCCCAACCTGACTGGAGGCGGAAGTACCCATCTGCGTCCTAGGTGATTAGCTCACCTGAAGGCAGAGGAACTCAACGCCCTCCCAATCCAATTGGAGGCGGAAGTACCCATCTACGTCCTAGGGTCTTAGCTTACCTAGAGGCAGAGGAACTCAACACCCTCCCAATCCCCTTACCGATTGGAGGCGGAAGTACCCATCCGCGTCCTAGGTGCTTACCTTCACCTGGAGGCAGAGGAACTCAACGCCCTCCCAACCTGACTGGAGGCGGAAGTACTCATCCGCGTCCTAGGTGTTTAGCTCACCTGGAGTCAGAGGAACTCAACACCCTCCCAGTCCCCTTACCGATTGGAGGCGGAAGTACCCATCCGCGTCCTAGGTGCTTACCTTCACCTGGAGGCAGAGGAACTCAACGCCCTCCCAACCTGACTGGAGGCGGAAGTACCCATCCGCGTCCTAGGTGCTTAGCTCACCTGGAGACAGAGGAACTCAACGCCCTCCCAGTCCCCTTACCGATTGGAGGCGGAAGTACCCATCCGCGTCCTAGGTGCTTACCTTCACCTGGAGGCAAAGGAACTCAATGCCCTCCCAATCCAGCTACCAAGTAGCGAGTCGACCCGATGAGTCTCCCATCTGCCGGCATGACTGAGCCCGGAGAATGGTCTCTAGTCGGGGATCTTACCGATTGGAGGCGGAAGTACCCGTCCGCGTCCTAGGTGCTTTGCTTACCTGGAGGCAGAGGAAATCAACCCCCTCCCAATCCAATTGGAGGCGGAAGTACCCATCTACGTCCTAGGGGCTTAGCTTACCTGGAGGCAGAAGAACTCAACACCCTCCCAATCCCCTTACAGATTGGAGGCGGAAGTACCCATCCGCGTCCTAGGTGCTTACCTTCACCTGGAGGCAGAGGAACTCAACGCCCTCCCAACCTGACTGGAGGCGGAAGTACCCATCCGCGTCCTAGGTGCTTAGCTCACCTGGAGGCAGAGGAACTCAACACCCTCCCAGTCCCCTTACCGATTGGAGGCGGAAGTACCCATCCGCGTCCTAGGTGCTTACCTTCACCTGGAGGCAGAGGAACTCAACGCCCTCCCAACCTGACTGGAGGCGGAAGTACCCATCCGCGTCCTAGGTGCTTAGCTCACCTGGAGGCAGAGGAACTCAACGCCCTCCCAGTCCCCTTACCGATTGGAGGCGGAAGTACCCATCCGCGTCCTAGGTGCTTACCTTCACCTGGAGGCAGAGGAACTCAACACCCTCCCAATCCAGCTACCAAGTAGCGAGTCGACCCGATGTCTCCCATCTGCCGGCATGACTGAGCCCGGAGAATGGTCTCTAGTCGGGGATACTACCAAATGGGAGCGGAGTACCCATCCACGTCCTAGGTGCTTACCTTCACCTGGAGGCAGAGGAACTCAGCACTTACCCCAAGCCACTTAGTCAAGGCGTTACCTGAGACCTCTTCATTCATCATCGAGGAGCTACCTGCTTATTACAACGCGCCCCTCTGGGCCTACTTGGTCACATGCACCTTGACCATCTCTTTCATCACCTCCTCCACTTTCTCTGTCTTCTCATTCCTTTCCTTTCTCCTGGTCCTTCCCGCTTCCCTGGTCAACCTGCAGGTGGGAGACCTGCCTTTGGAATCGATCTGCGTAGCTTCCTTGCGTCTCCCCGTGCTTTTGTTGAATTAGGAACCGGGACTACGCCCCCCTTCCTGGTGAGACGGAGGCATCCTCCCTGCCCCCTCACTCAGGGCAGCTGGCCCCAGGAGAGCTGTTGAAGAGCGCTTGCGCTTGAAGGCTCAAGTCTTCCTCCGAGGCTGGCTCCTTCCCTTGCCAACATGCTTGCTCTATCTCCATCAAAGACGGCGATGCGAGCACAAGTGTTGGCGGTGCCGTGTACTCGCCCTGAGGGGGGAGTGCAAACCGCAAGACTTCCCGGATTGACTTCCTGAACTCCTCGAAGTCACCTCTCTTCATGCACCCCCCGGCAGGGGTGAGTCCCCCAGCTCATCGCTTCCAGCCATGAGACTTGCCCAGAGCTTTCCGAACTAGCTGCTTCCGCGCTCACCGCACCATAATGTTGAAACCAGTAACCCGGTTTCGACGTTCGCAAGGGGGATGCAGCTAACCCTTACTTGACCTGAGCGAGACCCTTGACCAGTCACTAAGAACCAAAGAACCTTGCCCTTAAAGAACACCTAAGTCCACGAACGGACCCTTAAGCTGCAGCGTGGAGGTCCCACCATATACCTGGAAGCTCACTCAGAACTTCCCCTCCCAAACCAATGCTGAGCTTGGGCACCTTGGAGGGCACTAAGGATCACCTCACCGACCATCTTCAACGACAAGGGGAGGGGGAGGGGTAGTGCTTGCTCACGCGTGAGAGAGGGGGTAGAGAACAAACCAACCCAAGGTGCCCATGAGGGTCTATTTATAGACTTTCCCAAAGATGGACTGCGAATAGCCAAAATTGGACTGCGGATAGCCAAAATCCTGCTATCCGCAGTCCGACCATGACCATGAACAGTCAACGCAGGAGGAGGGGCTAATTGTAAAGTTAAAGATGTTTTAGTTATCTCTCCTAATCCCAGTTTTTTATAAATTGATAACGGCATTAAATTTATACTTGCGCATAAGTCACACAAAGCCTTTCCTTCGAATTGATATCCAATGGAGCAAGGAATGGTGAAGCTTCCGGGATCTTTTAACTTAGGTGGTAATTTCTTTTGAAGAATTGCACTACACTCATGTGTAAGTGCTACCGTTTCATTTACGCCAAATTTTCTTTTCTTGTTTAGAATATCTTTCATGAACTTCACGTAACTTGGCATTTGCTCCAATGCTTCGGCAAAAGGGATGTTAATTTGAAGCTTTTTAAAAATTTCTAGAAATTTCTGAAATTGTTGATCAAGTTTACTCTTCCTTAATCTTTGAGGGAATGGTGGTGGTGGATAAAAGATTTTATTTTCTTTTACATTAGGAGGGTTTGCATTTTTTTTTCTTCATGTTCTCTCCTAAAATTCCTCCTTCATCTTCAATTTTGTTTTCTTCTATGATTATTTCCTCAGTAGACTTATTCAAAGGGTTGATGTTAATATTAGCATTTATGTTATTATTTCCTAACGGATCACTCCTTTTATCGCTCACCAACTCTTTTCCACTACGTAAAGTTATTGCTTTACATTGATGGTTATCTCCCTTGGGATTGGGAGTTGTGTCCGTGGGTAGTGCGCTCGGTGTTCTCATACTTAAAGTCGCAGCTATTTGTCCTAATTGAGACTCAATCATCCTCATGGATCCTTCTAGACTTGTGAAACGTGCTTCATTTTTTTGAATTGATTCCATGATAAAGTCGTCAGTTATTTTCCTAGAAATTCCCGCTTGATTAGGATGATGGCTTTGGTGAGGGTTAGGATTAGAATTAAATAAATGAGTTGGTGTTGAACAATTACCACTATTTTTCCAAGAGAAATTAGGATGATTTCTCCATTCGGGGTTATAGTGATTTTGATAAGAGTTTGAGTTTTGTTTAAATTGGCCTCCTATGTAGTTTCCTTCTTCGGTCCCACCTATGAGTTGTTCTATTGTTAAAGTAGGATTAGAGGAAACCATGGGAGTGGTTAAGCTATTAACTTGAGGGTTCATTTGATTTGGATTTATTGTCAACGCATCTAATCTTTTATTAATCGAATTAAATTGGGCCGCCATTTGTGCTGCAAATGACGTAAATTGATCAACTTGGTATAATCCGGCTGTTGTGGAAGTTTGTGCTTGACGTTCAATAGAATGGTAATTATTAGAAGATAAGTCCTCCAAAATACCGTAAGCATATCCTCCGGATATTTATTCATTAGAGATCCTCCTGCAACTCCATCTACTTGTATCATTGTAGACGTCTGGAGGCCATTATAGAAGGTCCACTGTAACGCCTTAATTTTTATTTAGAAGTCATATTGGGCTGCGAATAGCTGAGAGTGGGGTGTGGATAGGGAATATGGTCTGCGATTAACAATTTCGGGTTAGGGTTTTAAATAAAAACCTAAATCCTCCCTCATCCCCTCTCACTTTTCCCCGATCTCCCGTCGCCCATCTTCCCTCTCGCCCTCGTCTAGGTCGGCCGACCAGCGCCCCCTTCCCTCTCTCTCGCCGGTCAAGAGGAGGCCGACGCCCCCTTCTCCCTCTCTTGCTCGCGCGACTCCAGGAAGGAGGAGGCCAACACCCTCCTCTCATCCCTCTCTCTCGCCGGTCAAGAGGAGGCCGACGCCCCCTTTTCCCTCTCTTGCTCGTGCTGTTCCAGGAAGGAGGAAGTCGACCCTCTCCTCTCCTCCCTTTCTCTCGCTGTTTTGGCGCTTGATCGTGACTCTAGAGGAGATCTCTTGCCGAGAACCGTGTGCGGAGCCGAGTCGAGGCTAGATCCCTGGTAGGGCAGCCGTTACGACCGCCCCGATGCCTCAACGACGCTCTGCAAGGGTAACGATTTCTTTCCCCGGTCTTAGGACCGTACTTTCGGTATTTTTTGTGTGCTTGTGATGATTTTTGTGCAATGAGAGTCCCCTCACGCCACTTCGGTTGAGGACGGGGACTCCGCCAGGGCGTGGGATTGCGACCCCGACGTATGTTGGTGTGAGCTGCACGTAGAGTCCCTCTCCCGCTACGCGGTGGAGAGCGGGGACTCCGCCAGGGCGTGGGATTGCGACCCCGGTGTAGTTTTTCTGCTTTTACTTTGCTTAGGAGGGCCACCCGCCTCCAATTGGACGCGGTGTGTTTCCCTCGGTTCATTGCGAACCCCCGGGTCGATTGTGTCCGTCCCCGGCATAAATGTGCATTAGTGATCCGACGCGCGAGTCTGGATTTAGGCATTCTGTGTGAAGCCTACCCGTGGTGGTAAGCCCGGATCGGTGATGTTTTTGTGACGTGCATTGCGATTAGTCCTAGATATGCGAACGAGAATGTCCCGTGCTATTCGTCGTAGATTTGTAGGAATTCGCGGGCTTAATTTGTGAATACCCCGTTCCTAGGCGGGCCTGTGTTGGGCCCGGTAGAATGACGTTTTGTGGGCTTTTGTTGGACGGGCGGATCCCCGTCCCTGCGTAGATTGCGCTTCCGTAGACCACTCCTCTGCCACTTTGAAAAGGCAGTTGTAGGTCGTATGTTTTCTGACCAGCCCTCTGCCACTTTGAAATGACAGTTGTAGGTCGTATATCTTCTGACCAGCCCTCTGCCACGTTAAAAGGCAGTTGTAGGTCGTATATTTTCTGACCAGTCCTCTGCCACCTAAAAAGGGGTAGTTGTAGGTCGTTCATCCCAAACCAGTCCTCTGTCCATGCTATGGAGCAGTTGTAGGTTTGGTCCCTTTTGTCACTACGATTGATCGAGTCGCGGTCGTACTGTTTTACTGGCCGTTGAAGTTTAGATCGTACGCTTTCAGTGTGTTCATAGCACGTGGGTGGTAGTTTGAAAGGTGGCGCTTAGTGTGTCCCCTGACTCTTGGTCCTTTGTTCCTTGTTTGCATATTTTGGTGTGCGTGCGTACTTGCAGGAGAGCGATATACTCGCCCCGGAGTCCGCTAGGATGGCCGAGGGGAGGAGTCGTTACGTTGTGTTGGTCAGCCCCATGCTGACCTTCGTTGCACCGCCTGTTTGTTCTTGGTTTCAGGTGGCGGAGCTCGCAGTGGTGTGTAGTGGGCCGGAGCCCATGGGTTGTTGAGGAGCTGGCTAGGGTCCTCTCTCTATTTTGGTGTTTTTCATGTAGCCCCTTTGGTTTGTCTGTACCTCTTTTGAAAGCCATGTAAGGCCTTAAGGCCGTATCACTTCAGTACTGTTTTCCTTGTTGATGTGGACATTCTGGCCCCTTTGTTTCGGGCTTGTGGTTAGCTTCCGTTTCTGCTTACTCTGAGTTTTATTAGCATGTTTTCTTGTATCAATGACTAATATTTGAGGCTTTGTGGATATTATATGTCGTGGGGTCCCGGCCGGACCCATGTTATATTTTATTTGCAGACCAAGGATGTTACAATTGGTATCAGACTTTAGGTTTCGTGATCCGTTAGTTTTTAGGTTTCGGGACGAACCCTTTTTAACGGGTGGTGAGCACGTGTAGTGCAAGAGCCTAAATAAGTAAATTTAGGCAGAATGTCCACTTATAATTGACGGAAAGCAAGCTTTTACGCTGCTTTTGGGAACTTGAAGTTCCAAACTCTCTATTTTGCCTAATTTATGCCGCTAAATGTAGTATTGTTTTGCGTTTATAGGTAGCTAGAAGTGGCGCGGGCCCTTCCCGCAATGCTGCCTACAGCAGTACTTCTGGGTCTACTGCTGCCAGTCCGCCTTCTGCGGAAACGGTTAGAATAATCACAGAGGTAGTACTTGCTGCTTTAGATGCGAGACAGGGCAGATTGATACCAAATGCCGCACCCGCCATACCTGTCACTCCCGAAGTGGCCCCGATGCCTGATCCTACTGCGATACCAGTTCCGGTTGCACCTACTGCTGCTGCTGCGGTACCCATTGATGTTGCGGTACCAGTCGTTGCTACTATACCTGCTGGTGCTGCTGCGGTGCCGTTGGTTAATCCTCGAGCCCGGGATGACCCATTGAAGCATTTCTTGAGCTTCAACCCACCATCTTTCTCGGGGAGTGAGACAGCTATTGAAGCCGAGGATTGGTTGTCCAGAATTAAGAGAACTCTGGCTGCCACTCAGACTGTCAAGGAACAGATGGTTACCCTAGCCACCTTCCTACTCAATGGGGGAGGCGAGGCTTTGGTGGGAAGAGGAGGCAGAGATGAGGTTTCGCGGTAGAGAGCTGACAGAGATAGCTATGGAGGAATTCTCCGAGTCCTTCTTGGAGCACTTCATTCCCGAGGCGACTCGCCTACAGTTGCAGAACCAGTTCTTTCAGTTGCTACAGAGGGATATTAAGGTGGATGAGTATCTCCACGAGTTTACCCGTCTGGGTCGCTTCTCTGGGGGATTATTAGCCAAGGAGAAGACCAAAACTCACAGGTTCTTTGATGGATTACGTGATAATCTGAGGTTGAACTTGTCAGGGCCTAAGGCCCTTGGTTTTAGCGCCCTAGTGGAGGAGGCAAGAGCGTTAGAGATGGACTTGGAGAGAGTCCAGCGCCGCAGGGGATTTCAGTCAAAGAGCACCGAGTTCAAGGCGTCAAAGTCCCAGGGGAAACCCGAATTTAAGCGGTATAATAAGAAGCAGAGGCAGGCAGACTACGCACCAGTACAATCTACCGCTTCGGGAGTCACTACTAGTCGAGGTCCCTTCACTTGCTACAAATGCGGGGTGGCAGGACACATTGCTCGTTTCTGTCGTCAGGGCCCCCCGAGGACTGATCGCTTAGCATTGGAAGCTCCCAAAGCGACAGGGCCCAGCTATCAAGAAAAAGGGAAGGTTGCAGAGTCATCAGCCTCCCAGTACCCCCTGGCTCAGCCAAGGGTCTTCGCTCTCGGTCAGCAGAACGCCATTCGGCAGAATGACGTCGTGACATGTACATTTATGCTTTAATTATTGTCATGATTTTTTTTGCTTATAACCCTTGTATGCGCTTACTCATCGTGTACCCGCTAGGATTCGTATTGGTCTTTAATTACCCTGCGAGAGCGTTGTTCAACACCGGCGCATCCCACTCCTTTATATCAGAAGAATTTATGGTGCGAGTCAGAGTGCCTTGTATGTTGGCAGAAGAGAAGTTGGATGTGCTCTTACCCAATGGGTTCTTAATGAGTACGCAGAGGAAGAGCCGTGTGAAGGTTCGTATTGGAGAACAAGACTTCGATTTGGAAGCCGCGCTGCTACCGTTGTCGGAGTTTGACGTCATCTTTGGTATGGATTGGCTGACAAAGCAGAGCGCATGTATTGATTGCAAGTCAAAAGAAGTCTTGTTAGGCGGAGGGTGCAGAGGCGGAACTCGTTTTACCGGTCTGAGAGGTGTGAGCAAAACCTTGATGACCGCCCTCCAGGTAGCGAAAGCAACTCGGAAAGGCGCAGAGCTATTCTTTGCTTTGGTAGAGGCTTCAGAGCGTAAGCCAAACTGTGTGACGTGCCAGTTGTAGCGGAATTTGCGGACGTCTTTCCGGATGAGCTTCCTGGGGCCCCGCCCCAGAGGGAAATCGACTTTTGCATTGAGCTTGTGCCGGGTGCCAAACCCGTGTCACGCTCGCCCTATCGTATAGCGCCAAAAGAGATGGCAGAGTTGAAAGTGCAATTGCAGGAATTGCTCGAGCAAGGATATATACGTCCGAGCTCGTCACCGTGGAGTGCACCGGTCCTTTTCGTGAAGAAGAAGGACGGTAGCTTGCGTCTGTGCATAGATTACAGGGAGTTGAACAAGTTGACGGAAAAGAACAAGTATCCGATTCCCCGCATTGACGATCTGTTTGATCAGTTGGTAGGATCCACAGTGTATTCAAAGTTAGATTTGAAGTCGGGTTATTATCAGCTCAGGATACGAGAGTCTGACATCCCAAAGACTGCGTTCAGCACACGTTACGGGCATTATGAGTTCACGGTGATGCCTTTTGGGCTCACGAATGCGCCATCTGTCTTTATGGACTTGATGAATAGAGCTTTTCGGGAGTACCTAGATCTGTTTGTTATTGTCTTCATCGACGATATTCTGGTGTACTCGCAGTCCGAGGAAGAGCATGTTGGCCACCTTCGTACAATCTTGACCGTCCTAAGGAGACATCAGTTATATGCAAAATTTTCCAAGTGCGAGTTCTGGCTACCGTCTGTAGCATTTCTGGGGCACATCGTCAGTGGAGAGGGTATTGCGGTAGATCCGGCGAAAGTTGCAGCGATCCGAGAGTGGCCTGAGCTGAGGAGTGTAGCAGAGGTCCGGAGCTTTTTGGGGCTTGCCGGTTATTACAGGCGCTTTGTGGAGAACTTCTCGCGGATTGCGCTTCCCCTCACTACTTTGACTAGGAAGGATCAGAGGTTCCTCTGGACGCCAGAGTGCGCTCGAGCTTTTGAGGAGCTGAAGAGCCGACTGATTTCCGCCCCGATTTTGTGTTCGCCTTGTGGGACTGAAGGTTACCAGGTGTACAGTGACGCCTCGGGAAGTGGTCTGGGTTGCGTTCTTTGTCAGTTTGGACAAGTTATCGCTAACGGATCGCGTCAGCTGAAGGTACACGAGAGAAACTACCCAGTCCACGATCTAGAATTGGCGGCCGTGGTGTTTGCTCTGAAGTTGTGGAGACATTATCTTTATGGTGTGAAAATCGAAATCTTCACAGACCACAAGAGTCTGAAGTACCTAGTGGATCAGAAAGATCTGAATATGCGTCAGAGAAGGTGGATGGAGTTCTTGGGAGACTACACGTACGAGATACTTTATACCCCTGGGAAGGGGAATGTGGTAGCAGACGCTCTGAGTCGTCGGGCACCGGCGCAGGCAAGTTGGATTCTGGCTCACGATGAGCGGTTGATACGTGAGTTGGAGGCTTTGGAGATCTCTTGTGTAGATCGAGGATCGTCTTCCACCGCCGTTCTGAGCTGGATGGAGGTACAATACGACATTGGTGATCGTGTGAGACAGGCCTTGGAGTTTGATCCGAGCATGCAACGTTATATGGCAGAATCCGCCGAGGGGCCGAACGCTGAGTTTCTCTTTGAGGATGGGTTACTACGGAAGAATGGCAGGCTTTGTGTTCCAAACTATGGGAAACTGCGTGACGAATTGATGTACGAGGCCCATTTCACCAAGTACTCGATTCATCCAGGGAGTACCAAGATGTACCAAGACATGAAAGCACTGTTCTGGTGGCCGGGTATGAAAAAGGATATAGCTCTCTTCGTGGCAAAATGCCAAACATGCGCGTTGGTGAAGGCCGAGTGTCAACGGCCAGGAGGATTTTTGAAATCGTTACCAATTCCGGAATGGAAATTTGATGATATTTCCATGGACTTTGTGCACGGGTTGCCAAAGTCGCTGCAGAAAAATGATTCGATTTGGGTGATCGTAGATCGGTTAACTAAGGTGGCACACTTCATTCCAAATCAGAAGAGCGATTCGGTTGAGAAGCTGGCAAAGCTTTATGTGGAAAACATTGTTCGATTGCATGGCGTCCCTCGCAGCATCGTTAGTGACCGTGATGGGCGGTTTACGTCCGGAGATTGGAAACATGTCCATCGTTTGTTGGGCACAAAACTCAAGTTTAGCACAGCCTTCCATCCGCAAACGGATGGGCAGACCGAGAGGACGAATCGGACGATGGAGGACATGCTTCGCATGTGCGTCATGGATTTTGGACAACGTTGGGGAGATCACCTGTACATGGTAGAGTTTGCCTGTAACAACAGTTATCAGGCGAGTATTCAGATGGCTCCGTTTGAGGCATTATATGGGAGGAGGTGTCGCACCCCTTTAGCTTGGGCGGAGACCGGTGTTACCAAGCTTTTGAAGCGCAAAGAGGTTGATGAGGCGAATGAGTCGTTACGGACTATTCGAGAACGGTTGTTGACTGCCCAAGACCGACAGGCAAAATATTACAACGCCAAACATCGGAACGTGGAGTTCGCAGTAGGCGACTGGGTGTATTTGAAAATAAAGACTTTCAAAGGAGTGTCGAGGATTCGACGCTTGAAGAAGCTGAGCCCGAGGTACCTAGGGCCATTCGAGATCACCGAGCGCATTGGCGAGGCAGCTTATCGACTTGCGTTGTCGACAGAGCTGAGTGGGTTGCATGACGTCTTCCATATTTCTGTGTTGAGGAAGGCGGTGCGAGAGCCCGATTCTGTGGTGGAGGCCAATAGCGTGCCGGTGGATAGTGGCCTATCTACTAAGGTGACTCCGTTGTGCATCATTGATTCCGATATCCGACAGTTGCGGAGGAAGTCAATCAAGATGGTGAGAGTCCGTTGGGACAACTGTGGCCGTGAGGAGCTCTCTTGGGAGCCAGAAGAGGCCATGCGCGAGGAGTACCCCGACCTTTTCACTCAGGTATGACGAATTTAATTTCGTGTTCGTGCTCTAAATTTCGGGACGAAATTTTGTTAAGGAGGAGAGAATTGTAACGCCTTAATTTTTTTTAGAAGTCATATTGGGCTGCGAATAGCTGAGAGTGGGGTGCGGATAGGGAATATGGTCTGCGATTAACAATTTCGGGTTAGGGTTTTAAATAAAAACCTAAATCCTCCCTCATCCCCTCTCACTTTTCCCCGATCTCCCGTCGCCCATCTTCCCTCTCGCCCTCGTCTAGGTCGGCCGACCAGCGCCCCCTTCCCTCTCTCTCGCGGGTCAAGAGGAGGCCGACGCCCCCTTCTCCCTCTCTTGCTCGCGCGACTCCAGGAAGGAGGAGGCCGACACCCTCCTCTCATCCCTCTCTCTCGCCGGTCAAGAGGAGGCCGACGCCCCCTTTTCCCTCTCTTGCTCGTGCTGTTCCAGGAAGGAGGAAGTCGACCCTCTCCTCTCCTCCCTTTCTCTCGCTGTTTTGGCGCTTGATCGTGACTCTAGAGGAGATCTCTTGCCGAGAACCGTGTGCGGAGCCGAGTCGAGGCTAGATCCCTGGTAGGGCAGCCGTTACGACCGCCCCGATGCCTCAACGACGCTCTGCAAGGGTAACGATTTCTTTCCCCGGTCTTAGGACCGTACTTTCGGTATTTTTTGTGTGCTTGTGATGATTTTTGTGCAATGAGAGTCCCCTCACGCCACTTCGGTTGAGGACGGGGACTCCGCCAGGGCGTGGGATTGCGATCCCGGCGTATGTTGTTGTGAGCTGCACGTAGAGTCCCTCTCCCGCTACGCGGTGGAGAGCGGGGACTCCGCCAGGGCGTGGGATTGCGACCCCGGTGTAGTTTTTCTGCTTTTACTTTGCTTAGGAGGGCCACCCGCCTCCAATTGGACGTGGTGTGTTTCCCTCGGTTCATTGCGAACCCCCGGGTCGATTGTGTCCGTCCCTGGCATAAATGTGCATTAGTGATCCGACGCGCGAGTCTGGATTTAGGCATTCTGTGTGAAGCCTACCCGTGGCGGTAAGCCCGGATCGGTGATGTTTTTGTGACGTGCATTGCGATTAGCCCTAGATATGCGAACGGGAATGTCCCGTGCTATTCGTCGTAGATTTGTAGGAATTCGCGGGCTTAATTTGTGAATACCCCGTTCCTAGGCGGGCCTGTGTTGGGCCCGGTAGAATGACGTTTGTGGGCTTTTGTTGGACGGGCGGATCCCCGTCCCTGCGTAGATTGCGCTTCCGTAGACCAGTCCTCTGCCACTTTGAAAAGGCAGTTGTAGGTCGTATGTTTTCTGACCAGCCCTCTGCCACTTTGAAATGACAGTTGTAGGTCGTATATCTTCTGACCAGCCCTCTGCCACGTTAAAAGGCAGTTGTAGGTCGTATATTTTCTGACCAGTCCTCTGCCACCTAAAAAGGGGGTAGTTGTAGGTCGTTCATCCCAAACCAGTCCTCTGTCCATGCTATGGAGCAGTTGTAGGTTTGGTCCCTTTTGTCACTACGATTGACTGAGTCGCGGTCGTACTGTTTTACTGGGCGTTGAAGTTTAGATCGTACGCTTTCAGTGTGTTCATAGCACGTGCGTGGTAGTTTGAAAGGTGGCGCTTAGTGTGTCCCCTGACTCTTGGTCCTTTGTTCCTTGTTTGCATATTTTGGTGTGCGTGCGTACTTGCAGGAGAGTGATATACTCGCCCCGGAGTCCGCTAGGATGGCCGGGGGGAGGAGTCGTTACGTTGTGTTGGTCAGCCCCATGCTGACCTTCGTTGCACCGCCTGTTTGTTCTTGGTTTCAGGTGGCGGAGCTCGCAGTGGTGTGTAGTGGGCCGGAGCCCATGGGTTGTTGAGGAGCTGGCTAGGGTCCTCTCTCTGTTTTGGTGTTTTTCATGTAGCCCCTTTGGTTTGTCTGTACCTCTTTTGAAAGCCATGTAAGGCCTTAAGGCCGTATCACTTCAGTACTGTTTTCCTTGTTGATGTGGACATTCTGGCCCCTTTGTTTTGGGCTTGTGGTTAGCTTCCGTTTCTGCTTACTCTGAGTTTTATTAGCATGTTTTCTTGTATCAATGACTAACATTTGAGGCTTTGTGGATATTATATGTCGTGGGGTCCCGGCCGGACCCATGTTATATTCTATTTGCAGATCAGGGATGTTACATCAACACTTATTGGTGGATAGCTAGTCCATGATGAGGACATTTTCTAAGTAATTCCTTAAAGCGTTCCCACGCATCGTAGAGAGTTTCTCCATTCGCTTGCATAAACGTGGAGATATCCCTCATTAACTTAGCGGTTTTGGAAGGGGGAAATATTTGGCTAAAAATTTTTCAATTAAAATGGCCCAAGTAGTTATAGAACCATGAGGCCACGAATTCAACCAATCTTTAGCTTTCCCTTTCAGGGAGAAAGGAAATAATCGCAATTTAATGGCTTCTTCGGATGCACCGTTAATCTTGAACGTATCACATATTTCTATAAACGTTCTTAAATGTGAATTGGGGTCTTCATGATTATGGCCAGCAAATTTATTATTTTGGACAAGTTGCATAGCAGTTGAGTCAATTTTGAAATTATTGGCTTCGATTGCGGGTCTAGTGATACTAAATTGTACCCCTCCCCGATAGGGCATGTTATAATCTCGACAAGTTCTTCTATTTTCTGCTGGATGCCCATTATGTTCTACTTGGCCTCCTAAGTCTTGACCCTCTTGGTGAATTTCATTATCATTATTATTTGGTTCCATTGAATAAGAAGTGCTTTGTTCTAACCTAGTTGATTTTCTATTTCGTCTACAGGTTCGTTCAATTTCAATGTTTAGTGGTAATAATTCAACTGATCTGAACCTGGACATACACTAGCAAATTTTGACTATCAAAAGATAAAAACTTGACCTCTAAATACTAAGGTTCACTAATATTGCAAAAAAAAGCACTGAATTCGTCGCACCTCCCCGGCAACGGCGCCAAAAACTTGATGCGCGCAAAATAGAGCTATAAACGCAAGTATACGTGCCGATCAAGTAATAAAGAGTGAGTGAGATCGTTCCCTCGGAGAAGTGATAAAATTAGTGCTTGCAAGTACTAGCTAAACCGTTTCTTTAAATTCAAGCGAATCACAATGAGATTTTTTTTTAAAAATTAAACAATATTAAAATAAAAATTTGAAAAGCTGTATTACTTTTAATAAAAATAAAAATACTTTTTATTTTAAAATCAGTTGAGGAAAGCAGTCTTGTATTCAGATTTCTGACAATTAATATGATGAACTTTTATGATTTATCTTATGTGAATGTTCTACGAATTATCTTGTAACAATTTTAAACGGAGAAATCCTAATCTCTCGATGTTGGAAATCTCAATATTTCAATTCCCCTAGTTATCTCTAACTTAATTGAATTGAGAAATATTGTGCGAAGCGGCAACCGTAGTCATTTAGCGAAAAGAGGAAATCTCTTTCTCACTTTTCTTCTAAATTAGAATTATGAAACTCACACTTCTCCTCTCTCGATTCTCGAAGCGTTAGTGAAATAAAAGAAACTCAGATTAAAGATTTACACCACTCCTCTCTCGATTCTTGTGATGTAGAAAGTAGAATTTTACTCAAAAACCGTATCTCATCTCTCGATTCTTGACACGCAAAAAGAATAAAATTCATAAATCTAGAGTTTCAAGAATGAAATCATAACCCGAATAAAATAATTCAAACAACAAACAACAAGATTACAAGAAATTATTCATCACAAAAATTGTCATACTCTCATCATACAAGATTTGAGAGATTTTGTTCATAATAGAGAAAAAGAAATCCAAAATAAGAAAGATCTTACAACACATATTGAAGGAATTTCGGAATTTCTCCCTAAATTTCCTGCAAATGGAAGGTTACTTCCTCCTTCTCTCTCCAATGGGCGAAATCCTCCCTTAATTTCCTCCTCTCATTCGTGTCCCCTTTTCCTTCCATCATGGGAGAGAATATATAATAGCTTTCCACCCTGGCGTGCCTTGATTTCTGGTCATAATTGCTGAATAAATGCTTCTTAATAAGAATGTAACAGCCCAAATTTGAATATTTTCGAATTGCTGAAAATCTGTAACTGCCGGTTTTGTTGCAACAAATGTCAGAATTTGTTGCAACAAATTTTATTTCGTGAGTTTTCCTCAAAATTCTTCTTTTGGCAAGTTGAAATCTTCTTGAATCCTCTTCTTAGCCATGATGATAACTTTAACTCCCATGATTAATGAACGTATTCTCCTTTCCTAACATAAAATCATAGAAGGAGAATTATCTTCATACTTAATTGCAAATTCAAATATTTATCATTTTGCGACTTTTTAATCATGATTATATGAATTATGATCATAAAATAATAAGAATGTGGTACAAAAATAACTTCTTTTGGAAAGTTATCACACCCCCACACATATTTCTTTGCTAGTCTCTAGCAAAGATGAAGCATTGAAGACATGAACGATAAGCAAGAAGTTTGATTCACTTTACTCTTGAACTCAATTGAATTCAATCTTACTCAAGGGATTCATATATAAGGATTAATAGACTAGTCAATTATTAAAATTTCAAATGATAACCAATTCATTAGTTTGATAAAAGATAAAACTCTACTAAGACCTCCAGTGTAGTGTGTGGTGTTGCTTAAAATTATTTACTCCTTCATAATTCTTTTCAAAACTTCATTATCAAAAGAAAAGAGTGAGAATAGGCTGAATTTTTGATATGGCCTCCACAAGAGTTTGGTGGGTCAATTGATAGAAAATAATATGGGCATGTACTAGGTTTTGACTTTGGCTTGGCTAGGACTTTCATGGTTTAGATTTTGATAGTAGAATTCTTTTCCTAGTTAAAATTCTTAATAATTCTCCAAATCATGGGGTTTAATTCATATCACAACACACATTTTTTTATGCCCATAGTTGGGATCATTCCAAATAGGTGTACACATATTTAGGCCACATATCACTATGACACTTATCCAATTTCTTTTGTTTTTCTTTTCTTTTAATGACCATAGTTGGGATCATTCCAAATAGGTGTACACATATTTAGGCCATATATCACTATGACACTTATCCAATTTCTTTTGTTTTAAACACCCAAAATTTGAAAAGTTTATTAAGAAATAACTAGAGAAAATGAGTAGGAAATTTATGCTTGGTTTATTGTATCCAAATGAAAAGGCTCAAGCTCAAGAGATAGTGGATGATCAAAAAGTAGGCTTTTATGGTGCAAAGAGACCCAAAGATGACCCTAATCATTTTATCAATTAACTGCCCAATCTCAATGTCTTAGCTTAAATCATTGACTCAGTTCTTACTCCCTCTTTCACTCTTAATTTCAGAAGTAAATAAAAAATTTAAAGAAGACAAATTCTTTTAAGGAATAAAGTGCATAAGAGGAATAGAGCTTTAAAGAAAATCTTACTAATTTTAAGGTCATACTCTGAACTTTTAGGATTAGTTAGCCTATCGATCAACTTAAATTGAATATCTAGAGTAGTTTTTACAACAACGGTTTCTAAAGTAAAGTTCATCAAACTCGAGATTAATAATATGTTCATCATCCATATGGTGGAGGATAACCCCCCCACACATAAAACATTGCTAGACCCTAGCAATAGGTGTTAAATATTTTTATTTTTAACAAAAGATTTTGAAAATAAAAATTTCAGTAAATGATTAGAAAGGAAATCAAAGTTGTAAGCCTCCCCTGATTAAACAGCAGTACTCAATTAGCCTCTCCAGGTTGAAATTCTCTTTTCCCCAAAATGAGGATGAGGAGTTTAATGAAGATGTCCCTCTTTTGAGCTATCATCTGCAAGGTACTAACCAAACATTTTTCCAATAGCAATAGTGTAAGCAATAATCATCATGCATAACATCATTTGTGAATTAAACCAAAATATAATTCTAGCATCAGTAGAGAATTGTTTGATCATAAGCAGATAAAGCATGAAGCTATTAAAGAGTCTTTCAAAAAGATAATGCAAGCAAAAAACCAAGAGTGTTTTATAAAAACACTATTCTTCGTCGTCACTGTTCGCGATATCATCCACGTGATCGTCCCCACCTTGGTCTTCGTCGTCCTCTTCGTCATCGTTGAACACATAAGCATCATCAGAATCATCACTGGAATCATCTGCATTAGCTTCAGGTAGTGAAGGATCCGCTCGTTTTCCTCTGGTATTCAGCAAATATCCATTATCATCAAAAGGTCCTAGGAAGGGCAAACTTTGGTTACCCACTGGAAGAAGATTATGTCGAAGAAGCAGTTGTTGATTTCGAAGAATGGTTAACATGCGTGCTTCAACTACCATGTGATGATTCCTTTGATGCTCTTTCATATATTGTAAAGTTGCCAAGACTATGTCTATTCCTGTCGGGTCCTGAGGGGTATTTGCTTGGGTCTTTTGACGCTTGCTTGAGGAAGCACCGACTGCCTGCTTGGGTGGTAGTTTTGGTTCATCCAGCACTTTAATATTTGATTGTACCACATTTTGAGTAATATGGTGTGAAACTGTTGTTATCAGATCGCCATCTCCCATTCTTACTCCCATATGGCGACAAAGCTCAGTAATTAAGGTAGGGAACCATAAGTGATTTCCCTTGTCTGAAGATGCTTTGGCCCGAATCTGCTCACATATTAATCTCCCTATATTGATCGGAATTCCTTGTATTATGCAGTAAATCAACAAAGCCTTATCCGAGGATACGTTGTTTGGGTTCTTAGTTGGTAATAGGCTGGAATTGATGAAAAGCAACCAAACCTTAGCTTCTCTAGTGAAACTGGCGGCCTTGAAGACGTGTTTGACAGGATTTGCCCAAAGATCGTCCTTGTTAACACAAAGGACTGTAGCAATGTCATCCGGGGACAGTGTAGATTTCAACGTGGAGTACTCATCAATGCCCTTAGTTTTCACATCCAGAAATTCATTCAAATATCTGGCTGAAAAATTTACCTCCTTTCCTCTTACCATGGCAATGTCGTTTCGCTGAAATCTTGCATTTGAGTAGAACTCGTATACCCACGGTAAGACCGCCTCTGTTCGGGGACAGCAAAACGATGTCTAGCCCTGGTTGCTTATTTGCGCTTCCAACATTATACTCCATTTTTGCTGTTCGAAGACAAAACCCCTCTCATAAATGGCGGGTTTCTTTTTGATCTTCTCGAACAGAGCTTGAGCTTCATTACTAACAAATCGCAGATTCTTTCTAGCCACCCTCTTCACGTGTTCCTTCTTCGTAGAGGCCATGGGGTCAGTGATTGGAGAGTTTGGGACGATGACAAGAGCCTTTGAAGCTCGCCGTCGACGCAGTCGGGGCGCCGTGTTGTCCAGCGAAGATGGTCGGGGAAGAGTCGCGAGGTCGCAGAAGCCAAGAAAGGGGAAAGGCGATGTTTTAGGTCGGACTGAAAGCTTCCGCTTTAAAAAAAATTTGTTATATAAAACGGCTAGTTTGATTAGCCGCTAATTAAGTTTTGTCTTAATTTGCCGATTATATTAGATTGGGCGGAAATTAGGGAACGGCGTGGTTTGTGCGCACGATTAAAGGATGTCCTATTTGAGAACTGTGCTAGCCCAAGGATGGATTCCAAAAATGATGTTACCGAATTTTGAACTTTTGTTAAGACAAAATTCTCGTGAACAACTCTGTTCAGACTCTTATTATTTTGCTGCGAATTTAACTAAACTTCAGAATTTTGAAATATATTTTTAATGTTAAACTAAATATTAAACTTGGGTTGCCTCCCAAGAAGCGCCTCATTTAAAGTCCCGGCCGGACCCTTGTCCATTTCACTTCATTTTAATCGAACGGATGACACCAATCTCTCATTGTCGCCATTTCGATAAATTTTTAAACGTTCGCCATTTACCTTAAATTCTGAGTTGTCAATCTCATTTACTATGGTGATCGCGCCGTAAGGATATACTTCTTTCACTCTAAACGGTCCTGACCAACGTGTTTTTAATTTTCCAGGAAATAGTTTTAAGCGAGAATTGAACAATAGAACTAATTGCCCTGGTTCGAATTGTTTATCACTCAGACGTTGATCGTGCCACTTTTTCGTTTTTTCTTTGTAAATCCTCGAACTCTCATACGCATTCATTCTGATTTCCTCCAATTCATGTAATTGTAATATTCTTTGTTTCCCAGCATCTTGATAATCATAGTTAATCTTTTTGATAGCCCAATGTGCTCGGTGTTCTAGCTCCAAAGGTAAGTGACAAGCTTTCCCGAACACTAATCTGTAAGGGGTTAGACCAATCGGCGTCTTATAAGCAGTTCTATATGCCCATAAAGCGTCATTAAGCTTGTGAGCCCAATCTTTACAATTGACACTAACAGTTCTTGCTAAGATATTCTTAATCTCTCTATTAGAAACTTCCGCTAGTCCATTTGTTTTAGGATGATATGCTAAAGCTACTTTATGATTGACCCCATATTTCCTTAGAAGTTTAGTAAATTGATGATTACAAAAGTGGCTTCCTCCGTCACTTATAATTGCTCTAGGGGTCCCAAAACGATTGAAAATAAAATTCTTTAAGAAATGAAGAACTATCTTCGCATCATTTTTAGTTGTAGCAATTGCTTCAACCCATTTAGAAACATAATCAACAGCTAGAAGAATAAAAAGGTGACCATTCGAATTGACAAAAGGTCCCATAAAGTCAATACCCCAAACATCAAATAATTCGACCTCTAGAATTGTGTTCATCGGTAAAGACCCATTTTTTTTGGATATTTTCATGCCTTTGACAATGATCACATTGTTTGACAAATTCTCTAGCATCACGAAATAAATTGGGCCAAAAGAATCCTGACTCTAATACCTTCATGGCTGTTCTATTTCCCATAAAATGCCCTCCGTAAGGTGAGTTGTGACATTTCTCTAAAATAGATTTTATCTCTCCTTCCATAACACACTGTCTTATCATCCCATCAGCACCAATTTTAAATAAGTAAGGATCGTCCCAAACATAAGATTTAACTTGATGCAAAAAATTTTTCTTTTGTTGAAAATTAAAATCAGAAGGAATGATTTTACTTGCTAGGTAATTTACATAATCAGCATACCAAGGTATTGGAAATTCGTGAACAGCTAAAATCCTTTCATCGGGAAATTTTTCATTAATTTCCAATTGTGGTGAAAGGTTTGTAGATTCTATTCTTGATAAGTGATCAGCAACTGGGTTATCTACCCCTTTTCTATCCTTGATTTCAAGATCAAATTCTTGTAATAATAAAACCCAACGGATCAACCTTGGTTTAGCATCCTTCTTCTCCATGAGATATCGTATAGCCGCGTGGTCCGTAAATACTATAACATTAGTACAAAGGAGATAAGATCTGAATTTTTCAAAAGCGAACACTACGGCTAATAATTCTTTTTCGGTAGTGGTATAATTTATTTGAGCATCTACTAAGGTTTTGCTAGCGTAGGCAATTGTGTAAAATATCTTCTCTCGAACTTGGCCTAATACAACTCCGACGGCGTAATCGCTAGCATCACACATAAGTGTAAAAGGCTCTCCGTAATCGGGAGCCACTATAATAGGTGCTGTAGTCAATCGGGTTTTAAGTTGGTTAAATGCAAATAGACAAATATCATTAAAATCAAATTTAACATCTTTTTCTAATAAGCTGCTTAAGGGTTTAGCGATTTTAGCAAAATCTTTGATAAATCTCCTATAAAAACCTGCATGTCCTAAAAAACTTCGTAAGGTTTTTATATTCTTTGGTGGCGGTAATTTTTCTATTACCTCAATTTTCGCTTTATCAACTTCTAACCCACTTTTCGAAACATGATGTCCAAGAACTATTCCCTCACGCACCATGAAATGACATTTTTCCCAATTTAAAACCAAATTAGTTTCTACGCAACGAGAAAGCACTTTTTCTAAACAACATAAACATTCATCAAAAGTTTTTCCAAAGATAGAAAAATCATCCATAAAAATTTCTATGTCATGGTCCATAAGATCGGAAAATATAGCGATCATGCAACGTTGAAAAGTGGCCGGTGTGTTGCATAAACCAAACGGCATTCTCCTAAATGCGAACGTTCCGTAGGGGCATGTAAAGGTATTTTTTTCTCGATCTTCCGGATCTACGGTGATTTGATTGTAACCGGAATACCCGTCTAAGAAACAAAAGAAATCATTACCAGATAATTTATCAAGAACTTGATCTATGAAGGGTAATGGAAAATGGTCTTTTCTAGTAGCTTTATTAAGTTTCCGGTAATCCATGCATATTCGTCATCCCGTGATAGTCCTAGTCGAGATTAATTCATTTTTATCATTCTTTATTACCGTCATGCCTCCTTTCTTGGGTACACATTGAACAGGGGAGACCCAAGGGCTATCGGAGATGGGATAGATTATTCCTGCATCTAATCATTTAATTATTTCTTTCTTTACTACTTCCTTCATGGGTGGACTAAGGCGTCGTTGAGGTTCTATGGATCCTTTATATGATTCTTCTAACAGAATTTTATGCATGCATAACGAAGGACTAATTCCTCTAATATCTGCTATAGTCCAACTTATGGCCAATTTATATTGTTTCAAAAGATTTATTAATTGTTGATGTTGTTCCGGCAATAAGTTGGAGTTAATTATGACCGGCAACGTATCATTCTCTCCTAAATACGCAGATAGGTGTTCCGGTAAAGGTTTAAGTTCAAGAACGGGTGGTGTTTTTATTGACGGCTCAGGCGCTCGTGGTCCCTCTCCCATTTCTAATGGTTCCGGATTCCGAGAGAAAACCGCTCGACAAGTTCCTAATTCCAAGCAATCATTGCTTCCTTCCTCATCCTCGGGAATTTCATCAAAATCTGATAAAAAAATCAATTCCTCTTCATCATTATCAAGTTCATAATTTTTCTTAAATTCATAAAGTGTTAAACTATTTATTTCTTCCATCCGATCTCCCTCTCGCTCAGGAAATTTCATGGCCTTGAGAACATTGAATGTCACTTGTTCATCGTTCACTCTCATGGTGAGTTCTCCTTTATGAACGTCAATCAACGTTCTCCCGGTCCAAGCAATCATTGCTTCCTTTATCAACGTTCTCCCGGTGGATAGCTAGTCCATGATGAGGACATTTTCTAAGTAATTCCTTAAAGCGTTCCCACGCATCGTAGAGAGTTTCTCCATTCGCTTGCATAAACGTGGAGATATCCCTCATTAACTTAGCGGTTTTGGAAGGGGGGAAATATTTGGCTAAAATTTTTTCAATTAAAATGGCCCAAGTAGTTATAGAACCATGAGGCCACGAATTCAACCAATCTTTAGCTTTCCCTTCCAGGGAGAAAGGAAATAATCGCAATTTAATGGCTTCTTCGGATGCACCGTTAATCTTGAACATATCACATATTTCTATAAACGTTCTTAAATGTGAATTGGGGTCTTCATGATTATGGCCAGCAAATTTATTATTTTGGACAAGTTGCATAGCAGTTGAGTCAATTTTGAAATTATTGGCTTCGATTGCGGGTCTAGTGATACTAAATTGTACCCCTCCCTGATAGGGCATGTTATAATCTCGACAAGTTCTTCTATTTTCTGCTGGATGCCCATTATGTTCTACTTGGCCTCCTAAGTCTTGACCCTCTTGGTCATGAATTTCATTATCATTATTATTTGGTTCCATTGAATAAGAAGTGCTTTGTTCTAACCTAGTTGATTTTCTATTTCGTCTACAGGTTCGTTCAATTTCAATGTTTAGTGGTAATAATTCAACTGATCTGAACCTGGACATACACTAGCAAATTTTGACTATCAAAAGATAAAAACTTGACCTCTAAATACTAAGGTTCACTAATATTGCAAAAAAAACACTGAATTCGTCGCACCTCCCCGGCAACGGCGCCAAAAACTTGATGCGCGCAAAATAGAGCTATAAACGCAAGTATATGTGCCGATCAAGTAATAAAGAGTGAGTGGGATCGTTCCCTCGGAGAAGTGATAAAATTAGTGCTTGCAAGTACTAGCTAAACCGTTTCTTTAAATTCAAGCGAATCACAATGAGATTTTTTTTTAAAAAATTAAACAATATTAAAATAAAAATTTGAAAAGCTGTATTACTTTTAATAAAAATACTTTTTATTTTAAAATCAGTTGAGGAAAGCAGTCTTGTATTCAGATTTCTGACAATTAATATGATGAACTTTTATGATTTATCTTATGTGAATGTTCTACGAATTATCTTGTAACAATTTTAAACGGAGAAATCCTAATCTCTCGATGTTGGAAATCTCAATATTTCAATTCCCCTAGTTATCTCTAACTTAATTGAATTGAGAAATATTGTGTGAAGCGGCAACCGTAGTCACTTAGCGAAAAGAGGAAATCTCTTTCTCACTTTTCTTCTAAATTAGAATTATGAAACTCACACTTCTCCTCTCTCGATTCTCGAAGCGTTAGTGAAATAAAAGAAACTCAGATTAAAGATTTACACCACTCCTCTCTCGATTCATGTGATGTAGAAAGTAGAATTTTACTCAAAAACCGTATCTCATCTCTCGATTCTTGACACGCAAAAAGAATAAAATTCATAAATCTAGAGTTTCAAGAATGAAATCATAACCCGAATAAAATAATTCAAACAACAAACAACAAGATTACAAGAAATTATTCATCACAAAAATTGTCATACTCTCATCATACAAGATTTGAGAGATTTAGTTCATAATAGAGAAAAAGAAATCCAAAATAAGAAAGATCTTACAACACATATTGAAGGAATTTCGGAATTTCTCCCTAAATTTCCTGCAAATGGAAGGTTACTTCCTCCTTCTCTCTCCAATGGGCGAAATCCTCCCTTAATTTCCTCCTCTCATTCGTGTCCCCTTTTCCTTCCATCATGGGGGAGAATATATAATAGCTTTCCACCCTGGCGTGCCTTGATTGCTGGTCATAATTGCTGAATAAATGCTTCTTAATAAGAATGTAACAGCCCAAATTTGAATATTTTCGAATTGCTGAAAATCTGTAACTGCCGGTTTTGTTGCAACAAATGTCAGAATTTGTTGCAACAAATTTTATTTCGTGAGTTTTCCTCAAAATTCTTCTTTTGGCAAGTTGAAATCTTCTTGAATCCTCTTCTTAGCCATGATGATAACTTTAACTCCCATGATTAATGAACGTATTCTCCTTTCCTAACATAAAATCATAGAAGGAGAATTATCTTCATACTTAATTGCAAATTCAAATATTTATCATTTTGCGACTTTTTAATCATGATTATATGAATTATGATCATAAAATAATAAGAATGTGGTACAAAGATAACTTCTTTTGGGAAGTTATCAAGGGCCCCTCCCACTCGCCCAAAGGGGGCGGTGAGTGGGAGGACCTCTCCCACTCGCCCGGCGAGTGGGAGAGCTCCTCCCACTCCCCCTTCATAGGTCCGGCGAGTGGGAGAGCCCCTCCCACTCGCCCAAAGAGGGTTGGCGAGTGGGAGGCTCCTCCCACTCGCCCAAAGAAGACCGGGCGAGTGGGAAGGCTCTTCCCACTCGCCCGAAGGGAGTCGGGGGAGCGGGTGCTCCCTCCGCTTCCCCCACTGCCTCTTTTTGCCTTAACCGGTCTCGACCGTTTCGGCGCGGTCGTTTTGCCCGTTTCAGCTACCTTCACTGTCTCGGCCTCACCCGGGTCGGGTCACACCGACTCGGAAAATATGAGGGTTGTACACTACCAGTCACAAGGAACCAATGATGAACAAACAACGAAGAACTCTTTATACTAGGCAATTGAATTACAACAAGGAGAAGCTGACTACAAGGTGCATCCACCTTGATTTACGTCAGCTGAATGATATATAAAAAAATAAGTTGTCGCGGACAAGGTCCGCTTCTCCACTCTCCCCTTCACAGTGCACTCTGAACTCTCCACCTCTCGCCGAGGTATGGATTGGGGTCTCCTGGGGTGTAGGCACACTCCCACTCTCTCAACTCTTCTCTTATCTTTCACCTCTACTCTCTCTCTCTCTCTCTCTCTCTTCGCATTAGCTTTTTCACATAGGGGGGGGGAGGGGGGGGGGGGGGGGGGGGGGGGGTACACCCTTGCAAGGTTCCACTCGCCAACTCCACATGGCAACCCCCTCCACTCGCCAACAACACAACATGCAGCCTCCCTTAGCCCACTCGCCAACCCCACTCGGCAAGCTCCAAAGGTGCACTCGCCAACCTCCCTTGCATGGCTCCACCCTTCCACTCGCACAAGGCAGCCTCACTCTACTCGAAACCTTGCTTCCACTTGGCAGAACATCTACAAGGCCCACTCGCACCTCACTCTTGGCAGCCCAACTCAAGGCAGCCCACTCTCACTTGCATGCACATGTCTGTTGAAACCAGTTTCCCGGCTTCAGCGTTCGAAAGGGGGTTGCGACTAACCCTTACTTGACCTGAGCCTAGACCCGTGACCAGTTGCTAGGAACTAAGAGACTCGGACTTGATGAACACTTGAATCCACAAATGGACCCCTTAAGCTGCAGCGCGAAGGTCCCACCACATACCCGGAAGATCTTAGAGCGCTTCCCCTCCCAAGCCAATGCTGAGCCTGGGCACCTTGGAGGGCACTAAGAACCACCTCACCGTCAACTGGAAGATGACAGGGGAGGGGGGGGGGGTGCTTGCTCACAAGACCACGCGAGGGAGGGGGTCGAGGCCAACCCTCCCCAAGGTGCCCATGGGGGTCTATTTATAGACTTTCCCAAAAACGGACTACGAATAGCCAAAATCGGACTGCGGATAGCAAAAATACCCCAAATGAGAGGGGACGACCTAAACCAAGACCACCTTGCCTGCGTGAGTGGACGCCGACCCACTCGCGAGCTTGGACGCGAGTGGAAGGCACTCCACTCACCCCAGGGGCGGGCGAGTGGGGCAGCTCCCCACTCGCCCCTTAGGCGGGCGAGTGGGGCAGCTCCCCACTCGCCCCCTAGGCGGGCGAGTGGGGCAGCGCCCCACTCGCCTCTTAGGCTGGCGAGTGGGGAAGCGCCCCACTCACCTCTTAGGCTGGCGAGTGGGGCAGCCCCCCACTCGCCCCTTAGGCGGGCGAGTGGGGCAGCTCCCCACTCGCCTCTTAGGCTGGCGAGTGGGGCAGCCCCCCACTCGCCCCTTAGGCGGGCGAGTGGGGCAGCTCCCCACTCGCCTCTTAGGCAGCCAGCCCCCCACTCGCCCCTTAGGCGGGAGAGTGGGGCAGCTCCCCACTCGCCTCTTAGGCGGGCGAGTGGGGCAGCCCCCCACTCGCCCCTTAGGCGGGCGAGTGGGGCAGCTCCCCACTCGCCTCTTAGGCGGGCGAGTGGGGCACCCCCCACTCGTCGAGTGAGACTCTTCTCACTCGCTCAGCCCATTTGACCCAATGTTCTCCCTTCCCACTCTCCCGGATCTGCTTTGCCTTAGTCAGTTTCGCCGTCTTCACGCGGTTGTTTTGTTTGTCTCGATCACCTTCGTAATCTTGGCCTCATCCGGGTCAGGTCACACCGACTCGGGAAATATGAGGGTTGTACACAATCCCCGCTCTTTGCGAGCTTGTCCCAAGCTCGGAAAGAAAGTCCAACCCACCTATTTGACGAGTAGGTGGGACCTTAGGGGAATCCGCGAAAAGATCTGCCAACGGGGCATCCCTGCCGAGCTTTTCGGTTGATCCTGACTTGAGAACGGAAGGTGAACCTTTTTCCACTAAACACCCCTCCTATGAACCGAGCTCAACTGGAGATGGAAAAAGCTCAACACCTTAGGTCGAATTGACTTCGATCTGAGGTGGAGGAAAGACTCAGCACCTCTAGTCGAGCCGAGCTCGACCTGAGGTGGGAGGAAAACCTTTCTCCACTTGAGAACCCTCCTATGGACCGAGCCCAACTGGAGGTGGAGAAAGCTCAACACCATGGGTCGGATTAACCTCGACCTGAGGTGGAAGAGAAACTCAACACCTCTAGTCGAGCCGAGCTCGACCTGAGGTGGGAGGAAAAACCTTTCTCCACTTAAGAACCCTCCTATGGGCCGAGCCCAACTGGAGGTGGAGAAAGCTCAACACCTTGGGTCGGATTAACCTCGACCTGAGGTGGAAGAGAAACTCAGCACCTCTAGTCGAGCCGAGCTCGACCTGAGGTGGGAGGAAAAACCTTTCTCCACTTAAGAACCCTCGTATGGGCCGAGCCCAACCGGAGGCGGAGAAAGCTCAACACCTAACCGGGAGCCGAGCTCACCTGGAGATGGAGGAACTCAACACCTAACAGGGAGTCGAGCTCACCTGGAGGTGGAGGAACTCAACACCTAACAGGGAGCCGAGCTCACCTAGGGGTGGGGGAACTCAACACCTAACAGGGAGCCGAGCTCACCTGAAGGTGGAGGAACTCAACACCTAACAGGGAGCCGAGCTCACCTGGAGGTGGAGGAACTCAACACCTAACAGGGAGCCGAGCTCACCTGGAGGTGGAGGAACTCAACACCTAACAGGGAGCCGAGCTCACCTGGAGGTGGAGGAACTCAACACCTAACAGGGAGCCGAGCTCACCTGGAGGTGGAGGAAACTCCACACCTACTGGGGAGTCGAGCCCACCTGGAGGTGGAGGAACTCAACACCTAACAAGGAGCCGAGCTCACCTGCAGGTGGAGGAACTCAACACCTAACAGGGAGCCGAGCTCACCTGGAGGTGGAGGAACTCAACACCTAACAGGGAGCCGAGCTCACCTGGAGGTGGAGGAACTCAACACCTAACAGGGAGCCGAGCTCACCTGAAGGTGGAGGAACTCAACACCTAACAGGAAGCCGAGCTCACCTGGAGGTGGAGGAACTCAACACCTAACAGGGAGCCGAGCTCACCTGAAGGTGGAGGAACTCAACACCTAACAGGGAGCCGAGCTCACCTGAAGGTGGAGGAACTCAACACATAACAGGGAGCCGAGCTCACCTGGAGGTGGAGGAACTCAACACCTAACAGGGAGCCGAGCTCACCTGGAGGTGGAGGAACTCAACACCTAACAGGGAGCCGAGCTCACCTGAAGGTGGAGGAACTCAACACCTAACAGGGAGCCGAGCTCACCTGAAGGTGGAGGAACTCAACACCTAACAGGGAGCCGAGCTCACCTGGAGGTGGAGGAACTCAACACCTAACAGGGAGCCGAGCTCACCTGGAGGTGGAGGAAACTCCACACCTAACAGGGAGCCGAGCTCACCTGGAGGTAGGGGAACTCAACACCTAACGGGGAGCCGAGCTCACCTGGAGGTGGAGGAACTCAACACCTAACAGGGAGCCGAGCTCACCTGGAGGTGGAGGAACTCAACACCTAACAGGGAGCCGAGCTCACCTGAAGGTGGAGGAACTCAACACTTAACAGGGAGCCGAGCTCACCTGGAGGTGGAGGAACTCAACACCTAACAGGGAGCCGAGCTCACCTGAAGGTGGAGGAACTCAACACCTAACAGGGAGCCGAGCTCACCTGCAGGTGGAGGAACTCAACACCTAACAGGGAGCCGAGCTCACCTGGAGGTGGAGGAACTCAACACCTAACAGGGAGCCGAGCTCACATGGAGGTGGAGGAACTCAACACCTAACAGGGAGCCGAGCTCACCTGAAGGTGGAGGAACTCAACACCTAACAGGGAGCCGAGCTCACCTGGAGGTGGAGGAACTCAACACCTAACAGGGAGCCGAGCTCACCTGGAGGTGGAGGAACTCAAGACCTAACAGGGAGCCGAGCTTACCTGGAGGTGGAGGAAACTCCACACCTACCGGGGAGTCGAGCTCACCTGGAGGTAGGGGAACTCAACACCTAACAGGGAGCCGAGCTCACCTGGAGGTGGAGGAACTCAACACCTAACAGGGAGCCGAGCTCACCTGGAGGTGGAGGAACTCAATACCTAACAGGGAGCCGAGATCACCTGAAGGTGGAGGAACTCAACACCTAACAGGGAGCCGAGCTCACCTGAAGGTGGAGGAACTCAACACCTAACAGGGAGCCGAGCTCACCTGGAGGTGGAGGAACTCAACACCTAACAGGGAGCCGAGCTCACCTGGAAGTGGAGGAACTCAACACCTAACAGGGAGCCGAGCTCACCTGAAGGTGGAGGAACTCAACACCTAACAGGGAGCCGAGCTCACCTGAAGGTGGAGGAACTCAACACCTAACAGGGAGCCGAGCTCACCTGGAGGTGGAGGAACTCAACACCTAACAGGGAGCCGAGCTCACCTGGAGGTGGAGGAAACTCCACACCTAACAGGGAGCCGAGCTCACCTGGAGGTAGGGGAACTCAACACCTAACAGGGAGCCGAGCTCACCTGGAGGTGGAGGAACTCAACACCTAACAGGGAGCCGAGCTCACCTGGAGGTGGAGGAACTCAACACCTAACAGGGAGCCGAGCTCACCTGAAGGTGGAGGAACTCAACACCTAACAGGGAGCCGAGCTCACCTGGAGGTGGAGGAACTCAACACCTAACGGGGAGCCGAGCTCACCTGAAGGTGGAGGAACTCAACACCTAACAGGGAGCCGAGCTCACCTGGAGGTGGAGGAACTCAACACCTAACAGGGAGCCGAGCTCACCTGGAGGTGGAGGAACTCAACACCTAACAGGGAGCCGAGCTCACCTGGAGGTGGAGGAACTCAACACCTAACAGGGAGCCGAGCTCACCTGGAGGTGGAGGAAACTCCACACCTAACAGGGAGCCGAGCTCACCTGGAGGTAGGGGAACTCAACATCTAACAGGGAGCCGAGCTCACCTGGAGGTGGAGGAACTCAACACCTAACAGGGAGCCGAGCTCACCTGGAGGTGGAGGAACTCAACACCTAACAGGGAGCCGAGCTCACCTGAAGGTGGAGGAACTCAACACCTAACAGGGAGCCGAGCTCACCTGGAGGTGGAGGAACTCAACACCTAACAGGGAGCCGAGCTCACCTAAAGGTGGAGGAACTCAACACCTAACAGGGAGCTGAGCTCACCTGCAGGTGGAGGAACTCAACACCTAACAGGGAGCCGAGCTCACCTGGAGGTGGATGAACTCAACACCTAACAGGGAGCCGAGCTCACCTGGAGGTGGAGGAACTCAACACCTAACAGGGAGCCGAGCTCACCTGAAGGTGGAGGAACTCAACACCTAACAGGGAGCCGAGCTCACTTGGAGGTGGAGGAACTCAACACCTAACAGGGAGCCGAGCTCACCTGGAGGTGGAGGAACTCAACACCTAACAGGGAGCCGAGCTCACCTGAAGGTGGAGGAACTCAACACCTAACAGGGAGCCGAGCTCACCTGAAGGTGGAGGAACTCAACACCTAACAGGGAGCCGAGCTCACCTGGAGGTGGAGGAACTCAACACCTAACAGGGAGCCGAGCTCACCTGGAGGTGGAGGAAACTCCACACCTAACAGGGAGCCGAGCTCACCTGGAGGTAGGGGAACTCAACACCTAACGGGGAGCCGAGCTCACCTGGAGGTGGAGGAACTCAACACCTAACAGGGAGCCGAGCTCACCTGGAGGTGGAGGAACTCAACACCTAACAGGGAGCCGAGCTCACCTGAAGGTGGAGGAACTCAACACTTAACAGGGAGCCGAGCTCACCTGGAGGTGGAGGAACTCAACACCTAACAGGGAGCCGAGCTCACCTGAAGGTGGAGGAACTCAACACCTAACAGGGAGCCGAGCTCACCTGCAGGTGGAGGAACTCAACACCTAACAGGGAGCCGAGCTCACCTGGAGGTGGAGGAACTCAACACCTAACAGGGAGCCGAGCTCACATGGAGGTGGAGGAACTCAACACCTAACAGGGAGCCGAGCTCACCTGAAGGTGGAGGAACTCAACACCTAACAGGGAGCCGAGCTCACCTGGAGGTGGAGGAACTCAACACCTAACAGGGAGCCGAGCTCACCTGGAGGTGGAGGAACTCAAGACCTAACAGGGAGCCGAGCTTACCTGGAGGTGGAGGAAACTCCACACCTACCGGGGAGTCGAGCTCACCTGGAGGTAGGGGAACTCAACACCTAACAGGGAGCCGAGCTCACCTGGAGGTGGAGGAACTCAACACCTAACAGGGAGCCGAGCTCACCTGGAGGTGGAGGAACTCAATACCTAACAGGGAGCCGAGATCACCTGAAGGTGGAGGAACTCAACACCTAACAGGGAGCCGAGCTCACCTGAAGGTGGAGGAACTCAACACCTAACAGGGAGCCGAGCTCACCTGGAGGTGGAGGAACTCAACACCTAACAGGGAGCCGAGCTCACCTGGAAGTGGAGGAACTCAACACCTAACAGGGAGCCGAGCTCACCTGAAGGTGGAGGAACTCAACACCTAACAGGGAGCCGAGCTCACCTGAAGGTGGAGGAACTCAACACCTAACAGGGAGCCGAGCTCACCTGGAGGTGGAGGAACTCAACACCTAACAGGGAGCCGAGCTCACCTGGAGGTGGAGGAAACTCCACACCTAACAGGGAGCCGAGCTCACCTGGAGGTAGGGGAACTCAACACCTAACAGGGAGCCGAGCTCACCTGGAGGTGGAGGAACTCAACACCTAACAGGGAGCCGAGCTCACCTGGAGGTGGAGGAACTCAACACCTAACAGGGAGCCGAGCTCACCTGAAGGTGGAGGAACTCAACACCTAACAGGGAGCCGAGCTCACCTGGAGGTGGAGGAACTCAACACCTAACGGGGAGCCGAGCTCACCTGAAGGTGGAGGAACTCAACACCTAACAGGGAGCCGAGCTCACCTGGAGGTGGAGGAACTCAACACCTAACAGGGAGCCGAGCTCACCTGGAGGTGGAGGAACTCAACACCTAACAGGGAGCCGAGCTCACCTGGAGGTGGAGGAACTCAACACCTAACAGGGAGCCGAGCTCACCTGGAGGTGGAGGAAACTCCACACCTAACAGGGAGCCGAGCTCACCTGGAGGTAGGGGAACTCAACATCTAACAGGGAGCCGAGCTCACCTGGAGGTGGAGGAACTCAACACCTAACAGGGAGCCGAGCTCACCTGGAGGTGGAGGAACTCAACACCTAACAGGGAGCCGAGCTCACCTGAAGGTGGAGGAACTCAACACCTAACAGGGAGCCGAGCTCACCTGGAGGTGGAGGAACTCAACACCTAACAGGGAGCCGAGCTCACCTAAAGGTGGAGGAACTCAACACCTAACAGGGAGCTGAGCTCACCTGCAGGTGGAGGAACTCAACACCTAACAGGGAGCCGAGCTCACCTGGAGGTGGATGAACTCAACACCTAACAGGGAGCCGAGCTCACCTGGAGGTGGAGGAACTCAACACCTAACAGGGAGCCGAGCTCACCTGAAGGTGGAGGAACTCAACACCTAACAGGGAGCCGAGCTCACTTGGAGGTGGAGGAACTCAACACCTAACAGGGAGCCGAGCTCACATGGAGGTGGAGGAACTCAACACCTAACAGGGAGCCGAGCTTACCTGGAGGTGGAGGAAACTCCACACCTACCGGGGAGTCGAGCTCACCTGGAGGTAGGGGAACTCAACACCTAACAGGGAGCCGAGCTCACCTGGAGGTGGAGGAACTCAACACCTAACAGGGAGCCGAGCTCACCTGGAGGTGGAGGAACTCAACACCTAACAGGGAGCCGAGCTCACCTGAAGGTGGAGGAACTCAACACCTAACAGGGAGCCGAGCTCACCTGAAGGTGGAGTAACTCAACACCTAACAGGGAGCCGAGCTCACCTGGAGGTGGAGGAACTCAACACCTAACAGGGAGCCGAGCTCACCTGGAGGTGGAGGAACTCAACACCTAACAGGGAGCCGAGCTCACCTGAAGGTGGAGGAACTCAACACCTAACAGGGAGCCGATCTCACCTGAAGGTGGAGGAACTCAACACCTAACAGGGAGCCGAGCTCACCTGGAGGTGGAGGAACTCAACACCTAACAGGGAGCCGAGCTCACCTGGAGGTGGAGGAACTCAACACCTAACAGGGAGCGGAGCTCACCTGGAGGTGGAGGAACTCAACACCTAACAGGGAGCCGAGCTCACCTGGAGGTGGAGGAAACTCCACACCTAACAGGGAGCCGAGCTCACCTGGAGGTAGGGGAACTCAACACCTAACAGGGAGCTGAGCTCACCTGGAGGTGGAGGAACTCAACACCTAACAGGGAGCCGAGCTCACCTGGAGGTGGAGGAACTCAACACCTAACAGGGAGCCGAGCTCACCTGAAGGTGGAGGAACTCAACACCTAACAGGGAGCCGAGCTCACCTGGAGGTGGAGGAACTCAACACCTAACAGGGAGCCGAGCTCACCTGAAGGTGGAGGAACTCAACACCTAACAGGGAGCCGAGCTCACCTGGAGGTGGAGGAACTCAACACCTAATAGGGAGCCGAGCTCACCTGGAGGTGGAGGAAACTCCACACCTAACAGGGAGCCGAGCTCACCTGGAGGTAGGGGAACTCAACACCTAACAGGGAGCCGAGCTCACCTGGAGGTGGAGGAACTCAACACCTAACAGGGAGCCGAGCTCACCTGGAGGTGGAGGAACTCAACACCTAACAGGGAGCCGAGCTCACCTGGAGGTGGAGGAACTCAACACCTAACAGGGAGCCGAGCTCACCTAGAGGTGGAGGAAACTCCACACCTAACTGGGAGCCCAGCTCACCTGGAGGTAGGGGAACTCAACACCTAACAGGGAGCCGAGCTCACCTGGAGGTGGAGGAACTCAACACCTAACAGGGAGCCGAGCTCACCTGGAGGTGGAGGAACTCAACACCTAACAGGGAGCCGAGCTCACCTGAAGGTGGAGGAACTCAACACCTAACAGGGAGTCGAGCTCACCTGGAGGTGGAGGAACTCAACACCTAACAGGGAGCCGAGCTCACCTGAAGGTGGAGGAACTCAACACCTAACAGGGAGCTGAGCTCACCTGGAGGTGGAGGAACTCAACACCTAACAGGGAGCCGAGCTCACCTGGAGGTGGAGGAACTCAACACCTAACAGGGAGCCGAGCTCACCTGGAGGTGGAGGAACTCAACACCTAACAGGGAGCCGAGCTCACCTGGAGGTTGAGGAACTCAACACCTAACAGGGACCCGAGCTCACCTGGAGGTGGAGGAACTCAACACCTAACAGGGAGCCGAGCTCACCTGAAGGTGGAGGAACTCAACACCTAACAGGGAGCCGAGCTCACCTGAAGGTGGAGGAACTCAACACCTAACAGGGAGCCGAGCTCACCTGGAGGTGGAGGAAACTCCACACCTACCGGGGAGTTGAGCTCACCTGGAGGGAGTAACTCCACACCTAACAGGGAGCCGAGCTCACCTGGAGGTGGAGGAACTCAACACGTCCTAAGACCGGCTTCTCTTCTTGGAGCCTTACCAACCCAAACGAATCTATCTGACGAGCCACCCAGCGACCGGCATCAACAAGCCCGGGCGAGTGGTCTCCAGTCGAGGACCCGACTTGAAACGAATCTACCCAACGAGCCACCCAGCGACCGGCATCAACAAGCCCGGGCGAGTGGTCTCCAGTAGAGGACTCGACTTGAAACGAATCTACCCGACGAGCCACCCAGCGACCGGCATCAACAAGCCCGGGCGAGTGGTCTCCAGTCGAGGACTTGACTTAAAACGAATCTACCCGACGAGCCACCCAGCGACCGGCATCCACAAGCCCGGGCGAGTGGTCTCCAGTCGAGGACTCGACTTGAAACGAATCTACCCGATGAGCCACCCAGCGACCGGCATCAACAAGCCCGGGCGAGTGGTCTCCAGTCGAGGACTCAACTTAAAACGAATCTACCCGACGAGCCACCCAGCGACCGACATCAACAAGCCCGGGCGAGTGGTCTCCAGTCGAGGACTCGACTTAAAACGAATCTACCCAACGAGCCACCCAGCGACCGGCATCAACAAGCCCGGGCGAGTGGTCTCCAGTCGAGGACTCGACTTAGATGCTATCTTTAACTACTTTTGATATATCATAAATAGATTACATACCATTACATTGCGCTTCCTTGAGCTTACTCGGCCACATGCACCTTGGCCATCTCATTCATCACTTCCTCCATCTCCTCAGCTTCCTCCTGGTCCTTTGGGGCATAGCTGTCTCCTCTCTGCCGAGATTCTTCTTCCTTTCCTTAACTCCAGAAACTCTGGGCATGTGGCTGTCGCGTGGCCCTCCTGCTGATGGAAGTCACAGTATGGCAATGCCATCCTCCTTGCTTCCTTCCCTGCGCGACCCCTCTTCTTATTTCCTCTTTTTCGGCCAATCGTCATGGTTTGCAGGTGGTAGGGTTGCAATGGCCTTGTCCGGCTGCCACCCTGCTGGGTTGAACCGTCCCTGCTCCCCCTGAGAGTTTCCTCTCCCTTGGAAATGACCTCTTCCTTGGCCTTGAGGGGGTCCTCCTGGCGGCCTCCAGGTTGGTAGGGCGACTGGTGGTTGAATCCCCCAGCCTTGCTCCTGCCCAACGGGGGGTCCCTGGTCCCCCTGACTTCTCGCTTCCTCCTTCTTCTTCCCTCCTTGCTGATGTGCTTGCTCCGCCTCCATCGGATATTGCGAGGTGAGCACGGGTGTGGGTGGTGCCGAGCACTCGCCGCGAGGGGGAGGTGCGATCCGCAAGAGCTCCAGGATCGACTTCTTGAACTCGTCAAAATCACCCTTCTTCAGGTACTCGCTGATAGGGGGTGAGTCTCCCAACTCATCGCTTACGGACATGAGACTTGGCTCAGAGCTTTCCAAGCTAGTCGCTTCCACGCTCACCGCACCAGAATGTTGAAACCAGTTTCCCGGCTTCAGCGTTCGAAAGGGGGTTGCGACTAACCCTTACTTGACCTGAGCCTAGACCCGTGACCAGTTGCTAGGAACTAAGAGACTCGGACTTGATGAACACTTGAATCCACAAATGGACCCCTTAAGCTGCAGCGCGGAGGTCCCACCACATACCCGGAAGATCTTAGAGTGCTTCCCCTCCCAAGCCAATGCTGAGCCTGGGCACCTTGGAGGGCACTAAGAACCACCTCACCGTCAACTGGAAGATGATAGGGGAGGGGGGGTGCTTGCTCACAAGACCATGCGAGGGAGGGGGTCGAGGCCAACCCTCCCCAAGGTGCCCATGGGGGTCTATTTATAGACTTTCCCAAAAACGGACTGCGAATAGCCAAAATCGGACTGCGAATAGCAAAAATACCCCAAATGAGAGGGGACGACCTAAACCAAGACCACCTTGCCTGCGCGAGTGGACGCCGACCCACTCGCGAGCTTGGCCGCGAGTGGAAGGCACTCCACTCACCCCAGGGGCGGGCGAGTGGGGCAGCTCCCCACTCGCCCCTTAGGCGGGCGAGTGGGGCAGCTTCCCACTCGCCCCCTAGGCGGGCGAGTGGGGCAGCGCCCCACTCGCCTCTTAGGCTGGCGAGTGGGGCAGCGCCCCACTCGCCTCTTAGGCTGGCTAGTGGGGCAGCGCCCCACTCGCCTCTTAGGCTGGCGAGTGGGGCAGCCCCCCACTCGCCCCTTAGGCGGGCGAGTGGGGCAGCTCCCCACTCGCCTCTTAGGCTGGCGAGTGGGGCAGCCCCCCACTCGCCCCTTAGGCGGGCGAGTGGGGCAGCTCCCCACTCGCCTCTTAGGCTGCGAGTGGGGAAGCCCCCCACTCGCCCCTTAGGCGGGCGAGTGGGGCAGCTCCCCACTCGCCTCTTAGGCGGGCGAGTGGGGCACCCCCCACTCGTCGAGTGAGACTCTTCTCACTCGCTCAGCCCATTTGACCCAATGTTCTCCCTTCCCACTCTCCCGGATCTGCTTTGCCTTAGTCAGTTTCGCCGTCTTCACGCGGTTGTTTTGTTCGTCTCGATCACCTTCGTAATCCTGGCCTCATCCGGGTCGGGTCACACCGACTCGGGAAATATGAGGGTTGTACAATGTCCACTCGGCAAGCATTGCACTCACACCTTCCTCCACTCGCCTGAGCCTCTCTCCCATGCTCCACTCGCCTGGTTCACAAGGCAGCAGCCCCCTCCACTCGCCAATCTCCCTACAGCAGCCCCCTCTCCAACTTCTACTCGGCAAGCACACAAGGCAGTCCACATCTACTCGCCTCCCCCTCATTGGACTCGCCAGCCACCCTCACATCATTCCACTCGCCTGGCCACCTCCCCACTCGCCCCTGGCAAAGGCTCCACCTTCCACTCGCCCAAGCTCCTCCACCTCACTTCACAACTTCAACAACTATCGATATAAATAGAGGGTCAAGGGTGCCAAGAGGGGACACTGAATTTTGGCCAGAGCTTGCCACATAGTAGGCGCAGATACAAGTTCTGAGTCGCCTTCTAGCTATTTTCTAATTTTTACTGCATTTCTTTTGTAATAGCTATGTAATTGTTCTTTTGAAGATATAATGTCGTCTGCAACAAGTGGTATTTGCCGTTGTGGGCAAATCTGGTGTAGCCACTCGCGACATACTTTTTCTCCAACCGGCCCGGCCCTCTGCTCTCGCTTGTTCACCGAAGTTTCCTGTGGCTAGTAACCAGTTTCTGATGGCTCCTGATTTCTCCCCGCTCCTCGAGAGGTTCGTGGCAGTGCGCGGAGCTTGGTGACAATTTTGGCATCATTGGCGGGCTTCACCCGCATGAAGCCCATATATGATTGTCGTTTGCATCCCCTGAGCTTATATGTAATCGAACAACATATGGAATATGTCACGACGGTGGGGTGCGAGCGGCGATCACATGCTTCATGCGGGCGTATCCCGCGCTGGGATGCGAGCGAAGCCCGCCCGAGCATATCGAGCCCGTGCGAAGCCCGTGCAAAGATGCTCATATAATTTCATTTAATTTTAATTTCATAATTTATATATAAATATTTATAAAAGAAATTTATATATACGAGTGAAACGGCATGGGCCTCCGGCCCTATGTGAGTGCAATGGCGTGGGCATCGACATTTAGCGAGGGCAACAACATTTGTCGTGGGCGCTGACTCTTAGCGGGTTTCGCCCACATTCGAGCGGGTTGCGCCCTCATATGGGCTAGTTGCGCCCGCATATGAGCGGGATGTGCCCGCATATGACCGGGTTGCGCCCGCCTATGAGCGGACTGCGCCCGCATATGAGCGGACTGCGCCCGCATATGAGAGTACAATTGGCCAAAATCCGTCTACAGTTTTTTGCATTTGTTGTTGGCCGATTTAAGTAAAACGAGTGTACTACGAGAAGCAGGTGCAAATTTGTGTTACTTTGAAGGTTGCACCATGATGTTACTGGTAAGAGATACCATTTTTAAAAATTTTATTTCAAATTCAATTGCCTAAACTCTCTTTTTGTGTAGGTGATAACTTCCAAAATGAAGTTATCTAGTTTATAGCATGATATGCATTATACAAGAGCATAAAAGAGTTAATAATGAAATATTCTTATTTGTAGTCATTATTCGCTCTTTTATATCATTTATCTCAGGTATTATGAAGAACTCCTATGGTGGGTCGCATGCTGAGCTTTATTGTAAAGTGGGTGCTGTCCAAACTGCATATTGGTAGCAGGATTTGCAACAAATCTGCCGAATTGTTGCGAACTGGTGGTTGCATTTAACAAATAAAACCCTCAGATCTTGTGGGCCCACCTTTTCTTTGAAAGAAGAGAAGATTAAATCGGAATCCAGCTTTGATGGAGAGAGAAAAGGTGGGCTGGCCTGATTGATTTGACAAGTGAAAGCAAAGGAGGAGGCTGACCTTGGGGCATGAGTTACGGCAAGGCTTGGAAAATGAAGGGGGAGAATTAAATTAATTTATCTAGGATATACAAGGGGGATTTGCTGGAGAAAAAGGAAGGAGGAGAGAGAGGGCTGTAGAGAGAAAAAAACCAGAGAGGAACAGAGGAGAGCTGGAGATTTTCGAAGAACAAGGAGGAGGAAGAGGATTTTCGGCTAGGAGAGGAGAGAGAGTTCATTCCAAAAACTGCACTTTCATGATGCTTTGTAAGATCTTCTTAATTTTGGGTTGTATCTCCATGAGCATGAACTAATTCCTTTATCTTGTATTGTGATTGTACTTTGAATGATGTAGTGAGGATGTTTTAATTTCGCTTTGTGAATGGTTTTGTGAGTGGCTTTATCAAATCTATGATCTTTATCTTAGAACTTTTGGCCAAAGTTTTATCATTCTACTGCGCTCCATAAATCGAGAGACGAGTTGCGCAAGTGTGTCGTAGATTTGGTATACCGCTTGAAGAGTGAAAGAGATTTCCTCTTGGCGTTAGCAACTTGGATTTGTCGGCGTTATGCGATCTTTTAATTCACCTTAGTTAGAGATAACGAGGGAAAGAAAGGATTAGGGAGTTCCGATATCGAGAGATACGGGTTTCTAATTTCAAATCGTTGCAAGACACTTCACTAAACGTTAGTCACAATGTCACCTTCATAACCTCATTGCATTGTACAAAGGAAGTCGCAATACAAGATTGTTTTCCCCTAATACTAGAAATCAATTTCTCAAATAGCATAGTTGGTTTTAATTAGAAATATTTACTCTTAGTTGTTTTTAAGTAAGATAAATCGCTGTTATCAATTCGCTTGGATTTAAAGAAAAGCCTTAGCTAGTAGTTGCACGCTCTAAATTCATCACCTCCCTGTGGAGACGATATTTACTCACTTTATACAACTTGATTCGACGCGTTCTCTTGCGTTTAAATAAGCATTAAAAGTCATACTTAAAAAGTTTATCAGTAGGTGTGGTTCTACGAGCACATGAATGTTCAATTAGCTGTTGATGATATCGCAAGGCCAATAATATTTTGTTGGTCTCCAAAGGTTAGTTACAGTGCAAAGTATTGTTTTGCTCTGTATGGACAACTAAGGATAACATCATAAGTATGTTCAACAAATTTATTAAAGAAGTTAATGTTTTTAAGTCTGATAAAATTAACCTAAAGTTTGTTTATTTTTTAGGTGAATATCAAATTCGAGAAGATTGGAGCATGTGAGAGGACGCTACTCTGGTAGGAGGAAGAAGACACTGATTTTGAGAGTTTCCAAAAAAAGAGCGAAAATATAGTAATGATTCAGAGGAGATTGAGTACGTAGGTTGAAGAAGGTAATGAAAGAGTAGATGAAGTTAGAAAAGATTGAGAAGCTTATGTTGAGAAAGGTGAGGAAGGAGATTGAGATTAGGAAGGGGAAGAGGAAGTTGGAAGTGAAGGGGAAGTGTAGATATCTCCAGACAGAAGAAGGGTGGAGAGGTATGTAGAGTCGATTACGGGGATTTATTAAGGAGTAAGTGACGTTTCATGTTTACTCCCTAAGAAAAGAAGTTATGAGAAATTTAGAGTCACTTAGAAGGTTATGTGAGTCAGGGTTTAATTCTATGCAAGGCCAATGCACTGGTGGGTCTCAATCGCACCATCGATCACCATCGCCCCATCCCTCGTCACCCCATGAAATTTGGGTTCCATCGACACAATTCATACAAACCAAATCGACAGTTGAAGTGACAATGCTGTAGCCCACAAATGCCACTAAAACCATTGTTATACCCATCGGTCTGGCAAAAGAGTCAGGGGCTGAGAGTGAGGCAAAACTCAGTAGTTTAATTATGAATGTAAAGAAGAGAGAAGGTCGCAAGAAGAAGACATTAGGTAACCTAACCAAGAAGAGCAAGGACTACCCGAGCAAAGTTTATATAACTGCCCGACTATGTGATATTATAGAATTTGTTCTCACTCATTTTTTGGACAGATATTTATGGTGCCATGCTTACTTTTTTAATGTTTGTACGTTTACTAATGTGAATTATTTGTTTCAATAATAGTACAATTTTTCAAAGTGGAAACATTTTATTAACAAGACGATTAGTCGATGGTCTTTTGGGTGAGGGATGGCTAGAGGATATGCATCTGAATGTTTACGCACTCGTCCTTTGCGTGAAGAGGAAGCGGGTGTTAACAAAAATGTAGAGTTTTTTATACGTGTCTTCGGATTATGTTGTAAGTACTTTTTCCACACAATAACCAATTTGTTCACATTGCTTTTAACCCAGTTAACCTAACCGATTACAGAACTGTAAGAGGTGCAATTTCCAAAACTCTCAAACTCTTGTTAGTCATATACAATCCTTAGAAATAATAATAATAATAATAATAATGACATATCACTTTGACTGTCATTGGACTTTGCTGGCATGCCATTCAAAGAGGGTCAGTGGCAGTACTACGACTCTCTCCTTACTAGCCAACATCATGCAGCCTTACCCGCCTTGGTATATAGATTTTCAGTGCTCTATATTTCAACATTTTTTATTAATTTAAGTTCTTACTGTTGGTCATCCGTTCTTGCAGGTTTCAACATTATATGAGGATATTAGTGATGTCATGCCACCAGGTTTTCTAAGCTGACCAATAAATAATGTTTCCGGTATACCAATGCATGAGAATGTGAATGATTGCGGGGGTTTTGCAATCAAGTGCATGGGAGTCTGTTCTATTCACCAAAATGATCCAATGTGATGCTTGCCAGAAGTGGCACGCTGAGATGCCAAAATTTCGGGCTGAAATTGTTATCGCTATTTTAAAACATTTTCTCCTTTAATTTGTGCAAAATTTTCTTAAAACAATTGCTGCAAACGTTGTACTTAAGCTGCTGAATGTTGCTTTGGTTTTTTATTTTGATTTGAGGTTTTGATTGAACATATAATTAAGCAGGTGCTCAGGTTTTAATTCTAGACAACCATATGAGTCTTCGATGGAATTTTATATTCGCAACATGATTTAAGCTTTCGACCAAGTTCAAATAAAAATGCTACTGTTGATGAAAACTTACAAATTGTCAAGCTAGCATGAACTAATTACCCCAAGACTTAAACATATCATGTATACTAGAAAAATTAAGTGACATATCTAGACAAAAATAATCAGGTAAATCTAAGGCAGTTGGATTGTCCTTTTGAGAAGAAGGTTGCTCGTTACTGGACACACTAATGAAGTTGAACTCATTTGTTATGGGCGTTGATTCTTTTGTAAAACCATCTACAAAGTTGAACTCCTTCACCTTTGGAGGTTTGTCATCTACAATAGGTGCATGTCTTTTTCTTGGCATCTATTCTCTTTCCTATTTAAAAAGAAAATTTGAATTTAGCTAAGTTTATCAAAAACTTACATGATTGTTGGTAAATACATACATAAAAACTTACATGATTTTATGGTTGCTTTCTCCTAATGGTCCTTCATGCACGTTAGGAGCACCTTTACGCCTCTTCACTGTCGGATCCCTTACACAACTTGTACTCGATCGTGTCGTTCTCCTGCAAGAAACCTTTCTTTTGCTTCTCGTCTCAGTCTACCATATCATCTGTTGTCTTCGACAAATCATTCATGACGATTAATACATGTTCCTTTGCAATTTTGCATTTCTCAATCCGGCTCGCTAAAGCGCATCAAGTGGTTTCTAAATATCATATTCGACTCATATTCAGTCATGGCTGGGGTATTGGGTAGGTAAATGTCATTCTTTGCATTACATGTGAACCTTTTAAGTACATATTTGAGGTTGATCTGTCTTACATTTCGAATATTGTATATCCTTAGGATATGTTGACTTTATACACCTTTAGTCTCAAAACTCATGCACGAACAATTCGCATTCATGATTGCAATGTTAAAGCTCACAAATCATCTCTTTTCTTCTTCATCACTTACCATTGTCACATATACTATATGTTGGTAATCATATCTCATTTTATCGATGATACTAACTCCAACAACTCCTTCCATGAATGATATTTCAAATATTGAAAAATTTTTTACTAGTGTACAGCTTCGACAAATGTTTGAATAGAGAACAATTTTTGAACATCAAGTTGACAACACCGTGCTTGAATTTAAAGTATTCGTCATGCTCGCTTCTACGCCACGATGAAACCAGCTTCTCCAAACCCATAATACACTCAACAAGTGTACTGGTAGCCTTCGAACTCCAATGCAAACCATTGTTAGTTGATTCGCTTCTTTGCGTTGACAAATTTTCGAGATCCAAAATATCTTTGTTGAAGGCAGTAGACCACTTCTTCTTGACCGTATATAAATCCCTCAATCATTTGTTCTCCTGCAGATTTCTCTCGTCAACATCTCAATCCAAAATCTTTCGAACTCAACTTCGCCATTACACTTGCTCATGCATTGATAAAAAAAGAATCGAATAATTTTAACTTTGTTGAAGCATGGGACTTTAGAAGGTGCTTTCTTCGAGATGTGCCATTGGCACAGACGATGGCAACTAATAGTGAATACCCTTTGAAGAGCTACGACCATGGCTTGATCTTGGCCCGTGAAAATAGTAATTGGTTGCTTGCCAACCAATTTTAGAAAAGTCTCGAACACCCAGCAAAACGATTCTATGGTCTCTTCGGCTATGAAATCACCTCTAACAAAAATATTCTACCAATGACTGTTCACAGCAATGAATGGCGCACATGTCAGATTGGATTTATTCAGTCTATACGTCGTGTCAAAAATAAGAACATCATTGGAGTAGTAGTAATTTATCTTGTTATGACTATCTATCGAGAAGAAACTACTCAACCTATTCAACCCATCTGTTTGTACCTCATACGAGTACATATTGTCTTCCATTTGTTTCCCTTGAAGTATCCTTAACAAGCTTGAAGCGTCACCACTTTCTATTAACGCTCTTCCTGCTCGTTGAGCAAAATTGAAGGCATCTGTCTTACAGAACCCAATATTTTCAACACCACCGGCTTCATCAGAAAGGAAATTATATGCATCTACTGTTCTAATTCCGTCTCCAGTCATATTCATTATTATGTTAGCTTGCATTTCAGATATGCTTCGATTGGACCTCAATAAATGCTTCTCGTTCTCGGTTGCTAGTTAACTTGCATTAGTGCGAAAGGTAATGCAAACTAGACATCCAGTGTGAGTTTATAATTTGTAGTACTTCTTTGGCAAAGGCTTTGCAATCTTAACACCCTCTTTGTCGTAGTTATATTCTCGCATTTTAATCATTATTGTATGCGTCCAATAGGTCAGGTGTTGCTTACGAACACTAAATCTTTTTTTGCGGAATAATTAAAATACATTGCGTACGCCTCACCCTCCGAGTGCACAATGGGGAAAACACCATGGGTGTTTTACGCCTAGAGAGATAAAAGGATGTAAGACAGCTGGAATTACAGAACATGATGCAACTAAAATTTCAGTCTACAATATAGTCGTAATATAATACTACAATACGACTGTATTGCACTAGAATAAATACAGTTGGATATTCATTGTAAATTACAGTCGGATTTACTTACAGTGACAATATTTTCATCAACTTTCTCGGGCGAAATCGATAATTGTTCTAAAATCTTCGTGGAGGTGGCAAATACCAATGGGCGTACTGGATTCACCTACAAATGTTCACTGCCGAGTACAGATCGGGCGCACTTGATTCAGTCTGGATCTCACTCCAGCAGAAAGAAAGTCTGAGCTAACATAGATTGGGGATTATCAGGAATCTCGAACTGGGAAGAAGCTCTCGCAGCTGGTGGGAGCTCGCTCCAGTGCCAGGAAGGCTAGGAGGAAGTTCAGAGCAAGCTCGGCAGGTGCATAAAAAGCAGGTCTTCCTTTCCGATGAAGCTCACTGCAGTAGAAGCTAGGGCATTGCACCGCACAGGAGGAAGCTCAGTCGAAACTACGACAGTGCACCGGCTCAAGCGGAAAGAAAGCTTGGAGGAATCTTACATTGCGCAGAGAGGAAGCTTATACTGCGCAAAGAGGAAGCTTGGATTGGTTTTGTTGGAAAGCGCGAAGAAAAAAATAGGGTTTCCGAGAAGGGGAAGCTTAGGCTCCGTTTGGGGGGACTTATTTTCACCGGTCAAGCGGCTACGACCGCATGAACCGGACCTTAATTAAGGTCCGGTTCATGCGGTCGTAACCGCTTGACCGGTGAAAATAAGTCCCCCCAAACGAAGCCTTAGACTGCGCAAATAGGTATTTATATGCTAGCACAATGGCCTTGTGCGAGCAGCGTACATAACATTTCTCCAAAGATAGAGGCCCCTTCCTCTCTCCCCTCTCTCTCCATCTCTCTTTCTCTCTCCTTTCCCTTCCAATACTTCTGCCTTTATTTTTTAGAGCAATGTTATAGCTGCTTTTAGCTTTATACATGCAACACACACACGCACACACGCACACACGCACACACGCATACCCACACCCACACACATATATGTAGGCCGAAGAATTGTCCATGCAAGATAAATTTCATATTTGTAGGTCATAGTGAAAAACCAATTAAATTCCTTTTTTTTCTTAAATAAATCATCAAGCCAAATAGTCAAATAAATACATCTTTCGGGTAAAACTGAGTTATCAAAAAACAAATTCTTACATGTTTTTTAACCAAAACAACAAAATAACCAAAACCCAAGACACTTATTTCTTACTTTCACAATGAAAACACCAAAATAACAAAAAACAAAAAAACTCTTTGATGAACATTGATCATTCGTGCTTATACAAGAACTAGTTTAGTATGAGCTGAGTTGCCCTCGATAAATGCATTTATGTGCAAATTTTTTCGATCAACGAAGGGCATTTTCAAAATTCCGCAAAAGTTAGTGGCGGGCGGACACTTACTGTTGAACTTCCATGTTTCTTTATTATAAGTATAGATTAATATAAATGAGGCTCCAACTAACACCATGAGTGATTTTAATAATCCAATTAAATTATAAAATAAAATAAACTGGAAAAATGCACCACACAATTTAATTTATCTATACTACTATCTGTGTGCCTTTTTTTTTTTTTTACTTTTTTCCCATTTAGTCTCTTCAACTCTTAATTTCTTCATTTTCTGGAAGTTCTCCTTCATTTCTTTGACTCAGTGATTTCAAGCGCAATCATCTGAGTTATCCATTCATATAGAAGGGATCGCCACCGAGGATCAACTATCGAGCGGCGATCGCCACACGGTGATCGAATGGCGATCACAGACCAGGGCCGCCCTTCTCACGCAATGGTGATTTTTTCCTTAGTGAAATATATTATATTCTTTCTTATAATATGCATAGTTAGTGAGAGTGACATGGTGCTCTTATAATATGCATAGTTAGTTAGAGTTGCATGGTGTAGGAACAAAGTGTGATTATTAATGTTTGACTTTTGGGCATGCATTAAGTAATTACATCAACTAAATATGAGTAATAGTTGATGCCCGCCCATGCAGCTGCGATAGTATCCCGGCCTGAACAATACCTTTGTTCATGCTCGTCTGCTCTTAGCCACCTGAGGTTCGTACCATTGTTCGGAGCCCGTTTGCCCAAGAACAGGTGAGCATGGGCAGATACTATCCGGTCCGAGGTACTGCCGCAGTTGCATGGGGAGACCATCATGCCTAAAATATAAACAAAGAAAATAATAATAATTAATAAACATATAAAAAATCGGCATTTTCTATCGACATTAGACTCTAGACAAAACAAGTGAATTATTGAGTAGCTGTTAGTGACGACATTATACTTGGTTTAAAATAGAAACTAAATGCAGATCTTAACATTAAATCAACGGCTAAGAGAATGTCTGGTCTTAATACAATGCAGTTCAGTTGGATGAGATCTTTCAGCTCCTCGCGGGTACAATAAAGTCAAATTGCCGCATCATTATGCCACGTCCAAAGTTTCCTCCACTACCACCCAAAAGACTGTTATTTCATAGAAAGTTGGCGTCATCATGCACATTTATAGCTGTACTGAACGCGGAATTGCTTTGATAACGTGTTAGGGTTGTTGCTATTTGCAGCCAACGGCTAATTAAGTACAACTTAATATCGTTATGTACACATCAAAATACTATTTGCACGTCAATTCTAACTAAAAAGGCTATTTCAACATTTAAACTAAGGGTGTTCACGAAATAACTATTCAATCGAATCCAATCAATTCGAATTCGAACCGAAATCGAATCGAATCGAATAACTATTCAATCGAATCGATTCGGATTTGAACATGGATTTGAATTTGAATTCTAATTTTATAATGTTTAATTATAATTATATTTAATATTTATAATGCTTAAAATATAATTTTATAATGTTTAAGTATAATTTTAAATTCAAATTATAATGTTTAAATATAATTTTATAATGTTTTATATAATTTTATAACTATGCAAATCTGAATTCGGATTCGAATTCGAATCCGAATTCGAAAAATACAATTTTTAATCGAATCTTCACGAATTGAATCTCGAACTATTCACGAACTATACTATTTGTGAACAGCCCTAGTTCAAACAACAATATAAAAAAAATCATTTGTGATACAATGAACACTTATAAAAAAATTGAATGAAATGATAAAAAAAACTTAATGATATAGGCTGAGGAGCCCCACAAATCTTCAAGTTCCGGCCATCCACACTCTTACTCCCACACAACTCCTCGAGTTTCACACAAAAAAACTGAGCAAAACTCCACACAAATACTCGAGTTCTTCGACAAAATAGGAGCAATGGGAAACTCTCAACACAAACCCTCAACAAACCCTAAAATCAATACAAGATTAAAACTGAAATAGGAGCTGTACCGGGCCGCAAGAGAGAAGATCTGCTCTTGGAAGGGAACTTTGACCGCCGGCGTCGGAATAGGCCGTCAGTTGACTCCAATGTCGTCGAAAGGTAAGGAGGCGGCTGCGAGAAAAGGATGCGGAGGAAGGAAACCGGCAACTATCGGCGGAGAAAGAGGGAGGGGTGCGACGCCGATCGACAAAAAGCCCTAAAGTCGTGCGAAAGGAGAGGGGGGGGATCGACTCGGTGTGCATTCATGATAGTATGCTCGACAATAGCAACAGAAGGTGAGGGAGAGTCGGAGTAAGTTGATACAAGTCATTATTGCTCGATATAGACATAATGGTCAATTTGATGATCGACCTTATCTTTCACAAGAAAATGAGATGAGTGAAATTCAAAGCAAACAACATTATTGTCTTTAGCAAATTATTGGACAGGAAGTAGACGTTTATATATAGATGGAACATGTAAGTTATTTGATAAGTAAAGGAACATGAAGAAACTGAGAGAAGAGAATTGAGTATTTCCAATACGGTCTATGAATGGTTGGACCCTTATATACCAATGCCGACATGAACTTTTTCAGGACCAGTGTACGTATTTCCAGTATGGTCTATGGTATTTCCAATATGGTATATGGACACAATAATGAACATGGTTGTGTGCTATATGATCGACACAAGGCCGTGTACGGCTCGAAAAGTTAAAATTCATCCTTGTTGGGTACACTGCATGTACATGAACGTGTACATGGTCGTGTCCTTGTCATTGTAGAGCCAAAGTGGCCTCTAGATGTCTCCTAACTCGTTCTCAAGATACCTTACACACTTAGGGACTTAACCAAGATATCAATAATCTGTTTTATGTCACAAGATTCATAAAATCGAGGTGCTACAACGCGCTCTGGAGAGCGTCGCGCGAAGGTGCTAGTGTGCTTTCGTCGGAGTTTTTGGTGTTGTAACACAAAAGCGCAGGGTCCGTACTCTACTCCGATTACCGACCGGAGCGCGTTCGAGGGAGCGGTGCACAAGGGTGCTCGTGGGCTTCTATCAAAAGTTTTTTCGGTGTCGCAACACACAAGGTGAGGATCTGTACTCTTCCTCTAGTAACCGTCCTGGGCGCGCTTTGGGGAGTCACACATGAGAGTGCTTGTGGGCTTACCAACAGGTATGACAATTACGGCCTGAGCTCACTCGGGGAGTGGCACGAGAGGGTGATCATTGGCTTCCATGATGGAGGTTTTTTCGGTGACTCTCTAGTGTGTGCCCTCGTGCTCTCATCCAGTGCGCGCCCTTGTGCTCCACCCTCCAGAAGGTGCCATGCTCCAATATGACTACCAGCGTCTCTACTCACCAGTACATGCCCCCCGTGCTCCCCTCTCTAGAAGGTGCGCTACTCTCCATTGCATGCTCCCACACTGCTCTCTAGAAGACACTTCACCCTCCAGGATGATCCTCGTGCTGCTCTCCAGAACACATCATTAAGGACCGACCACCAGGATGCGCTTCCACTCACAGCTCTCTGAAGGGTGTCCCTGACACACCCAACCATCAGAAGACTCTTCTGAAATTGTAGAACGAGAGGTGACCTGCCACCCTCGCTAAAACAGTTGTGTACTATATTACAAATTTGCTTGTGGATTTGTCTAAGATGGGCTAGACCCTGTGATTTTTTCCTTTTGGGGGGTTTCCATGTAAAAATCTCGTGACTCTAATTTTGCTGTGTGTGCATTCGTTTGACTCTTGAGCTATGACGAACTTAATCTACCGAACCCAAAATGCGTTGATCGATCCGCAAGACGAACTTTCTACGCAACACAATTTTGAGAAGTGTACAACCTCGGGTTCGCCTCGAACGAGAAGGCGGAATCAAGCTGGAGTCAAAATTCAAACCGGGAGAGAAGTCCAGCGCGGGGGCAAGCCAGGTGAGATCCCACCTGGGCAAGAGCGAACAACAGGCAGGGTGCTCGCAGACCACTCGCGTATGGTGCCCCCCGCGCAGCACTTCAAGGACTACTCGTCAGGAGGTGGACATAGACGAAGTCCGTTCTGCGTTCGACGAACGCCGAGCTTCATTTGAGATCGGCGAACTCGGCTCGGCGTTTGACGAAATCCATTCTGCGCTCGATGAACGGAAACTGAATTTGCCTCAGCGGTAGGGCTGAGAGGGTCAGCCGTCCCAGCGGTTATTTCCGTCTCGTCTCGGCGGATCTGCTGGGACCAAGTTGACTCAGCGGTCTTCCTCCATCCGCAGCTCAGCTCGACAAGCTCAATCTTCCTTCCAGCTCACCACTCTCATAAGGCCGAGGGGAGCTCGCAGGAAGGTGGAAGAAGTAACGAAGAAGGCGAGTCATATCCTCAAAGGTCGCTCGCAGGAAGGCGGGCGAGCCGGGTACTCGCTGACTGCTCGCGAGAAGGCGGACGAGCCGGATTCCCTCCAAGTCTTCGCATTCGACGAGCTTCGAACGGCGTTCGACGAAATCTGTTCTGCGTTCGACGAACTCGCAACAAGTTCTCAGTTCGATGAACGGGCTTCTCCGTTCGACGAACTCGCGTCACGTTCTCAGTTCGACGAACTGTCTTCTCAGCTCGACGAACTCAATCATCCAGCCGGTTCAGCAGATTTACACAAGGCCAAGGGGAGATCGCAGGAAGGCATGCGAGCCCTGGCCTCGGTGGCTGTCGCCAGAAGAGGCGCGAGCGGGACCATCGCGGAGTGCTCGCCTATGAGGGGTTTCGCGAGCCATACTCGCGAGGAAACTCGCGGGAGCTCTCACGAGTGGTGTTCTCATAGGTCACTTGCCCATAGGCTAAAGAGGTGAAATTACCATTCTGCCCCTGGCGGTCTGCAGGTAGCCCCTCCAAACAGCGGAGTTTGGCTGTTAGCAGACCAAATTGGGGTGCGTTTAGTAAAACCAAAAGGCGGAACTCCGCTATTAGCACCTTGGGAGAGAATTCCAATCTCAGTTCTCTGAGTTTCTTCCTCCTTTGGTTACTCTGGTTTAGCTCTCTAGCTCTTCAAGGTGTCCAAGTCTCAGCTTTGGCTTGTGAGGGGAAGCGCTCAACGATCTTCCGGGTTTGTGGTGGGACCTCCTTGTTGTGGCTAAGGTCTTAGTCTGTTTTCGAATCCCCAGTCTGCTCCTTCCGAGGGACTAGTAAGGGCTAGCTGCCTCTCAACTTGTTGAGGGCCCGAGCTTCACAAGAGGCCGAAAAATCGGTTTCAACAAGAAGCATTATTTGAGCACCATTTTAATGTGACCATGGAATATTCCCAAGATCAATATAATTCAAAAATTCAAGAATATATAAATTTTTGTATTATCGTTATTAAAATGAATAATAAAAATACGAAGGCATTTTTTATTTAATGTGTTCATATCCTCATTAATATAGTAATTAATGCTCTTGTCTTCGTGTATTCGACATCATGAGTGCTAGAATTAGAATTTGGAAAAAAATTCTCAATATTAGAAGATCATCTATGTTGGACATGTATTTTTTTCAAAAAACAAAAGTAACGAATTTATTTGTTAAAATTTATATTTTTTTTATAAAATAATTAACGGAATATAAATTCAGGTATTTGTATGATTAAGTATTTATATTTTTTTTTTTTGAAATAAAAAAATATAAAAATACAATTATAATTTTTTCCAAAAAAATATATTTTTGAAAAATGTGTAGATATCATCGAGATCTACAATTTTCGTGTTGAACACTTTTCCTAAAAATGTACGTACAAGACGTATTGCCGCCCTGATCATAATTATAGCAAATATTTGACGAATTTATTAAAATACGCTTTGTACACGCATTTTTAGGAAAAGTGTTCAACACGAAAGTTGTAGATCTCGATGAGATCTACAATTTTCGTGTTGAACACTTTTCTTAAATATGCATGTATAATGCATATTTTCAAAAGGCGCGTTATAACTCATAGAAATTGGTATGTCAATAGCCAAATAGGGGCTGCCAATATAAAGACCCATTTTGCAACAAAAATAAAAGTGTTAAAATACATCTCTCATACGTTCTTTATATAAATTGCCCTTCTTTGTTTTCTGAAAGTGACAAGTATAGATCAATAAAAGATCTTTATTCAATTGGCCAAAAATGTATATTTTGCCTGTCTTAGATGTGTGCGTATAACAGTGAATGTTGATAACTACTAGACATTAATTGAGAACTGCCACTGTGTTTAAATTTTTATATATATATATTGAAATTGACAGGTCATGCTAAATTAATCTAGAAAGTGTCCTAATTCTTCAAAACGTTCACTTATTTGTGTCAAATTAAATCCATTTATATTAATTTTATGTTGATGATAAATATTATCTAAGTCTATGTTTGGCACGGTGGCAGGGGCGGATCTATATGGGGCTGAGCATGGGCCGCCGCCCACACTCAATTTTAAAAAAAAATTAAGAATATTACATTATAAAAATTTGTTCTTATAGAATTATACATATTATATATAACATCTATTCAAAAATAAACAATAAGTTAGCCTTGACATAGTGATTTTTGACTTCATATTAAGATTATTAAAATTTTGTGAGAGTTTTTGAGTTTAAATTCTTATAATATCAAAATTTTAATATTTTTGTCGAAATGCAATATTTAGACAACAAATATCATTAAAAATGTAGAAATGTTTTATATAATTAAAGAAATATATTGTAAAAAAATTCATTAAATTTGTAGATTTTTTTTTATATTTAGACATTCTATTATTTTTTTGAAAAATATAAATATACATTCTATATATTTACACAAATTGTATAAAAAAAATTTAATTTATGAAAATAATATAAAAAAAAATTGACAATATTTGTTTTATATTTGATAATTAAAATTTTCAAATGAATTAGCATTCCGCCCACACAAAAAATATATCATGCGTCCGCCACTGACGGTGGCGGAGGTCGTCGTTCATGAACGCCCCACCTCACCAAAGGAATTTCATTCACTTTTATGTTTAAAGCTAGTTTTCTTTTCTTGGTGGCGGTCATAATCATTGTCATGTCAAACATATATTTTATGACGGTGACGTTTTTATTCAAACAAAACCTAAAACACGAGAAAAATTGTTTAATGAGAACAGAGTATTTGCATGTATTCATTATTGTCAAGTTTACTGTCGGCCGATCCGTTCTGTTTATTTTGGTGACACCAAATAATTATTTTCTTACACGCTATCAATAATATAGAATTTAATTTACTTCGATCTTTTACTTAATTTTTCTCTTGCTCAACATTTTCCATTATATTTTGTTTTACATTCCCTCTTCAATTTTCTTCGGGTGCTGCTATTAGCACCGCAGTTTTGGCTAGTCGCACAGCACTTTCTCCTAATTTTTCGTGCCTTTTGGAAATACGCCTTATACATGCATTTTTAGGAAAATTGTCCAACACGAAAGTTGTACATTTCGACGAGATCTACAACTTTCGCGTTAAACACTTTTCCTAAAAATGCATGTACAATGCGTTCTTTGGAAATACGCCTTGTACATGCATTTTAAGGAAAAGTGTTCAACACGAAAGTTGTAGATCTCGTCGAAATCTACAACTTTCGTGTTGGACAATTTTCCTAAAAATGCATGTACAAGACGTATTTTCAAAAGGCGCGAAAAATTAGGAGAAAGTGCAGTGTGTGACTATCCAAAACTGCGGTGCTAATAGCTGGGCCCTTTACTTTTTCTTTTTTAATTTTTTTTACTACATTTATTGTTTTCATTTTTATTTTATATCATTTTATTTTACTTTGTTATCTCATTTCGCTCACATTTTTTTCTCTTTCTTCCTAAACCTTAAACCCTAAATCAAAATTAACCTTCATCGGTTGTTGAACCCAAGGTGGCACCTTTGAATTTTGGTCTCCTAAGGTGGGTTGTTGACTTTATTCTCGCTGGACAAAGAAACTCAAGATGTAGGTTTTCTTTCTTGTGAATCAGTCCAGCGAGAATAAAGTTTGAATTCACACCATGTCAAAAAATCCCCCAAAATGTCAAGGAGAGGGCAATACCGCACGCGGCCGGGAAATGCCACATCTTCGTCACGATCTCGCCGAGAGGAGTGGACGACACGGAGATCTCAAATCCTGGACGGGAAGAGCTGCGCAGGAAGAAGTGGAGGAGATTCGTTCGACGACGAGATCGACGGGAGGGAAATGAGGGAGCAAAGGGAGAAACGGGTTCAAAGATGCGAAGAGGTCGGTCCAGCGAAAAAATCACGCCTATTATTTATTTGCATACCAAAAAATTCACCTCCTCCAAGCCTATTATTTATGAGCAATGTTATATGCATGCCTCTTTTGACTTTATGCAGGTCGTGGATATATGTAGGCTAAAAAAAATGTTCATGCATGCCAGATTTAATATATATGTCAATTATTTGTGTTCGATTTCGATGAGGGCACTGACCAACACCGCTAGGTCACCGACGTCTCTCCAGCACCAGCATCCTAAGCTCCGACGGGTTAAACTCCAACCTCCGGCGGGAATAAAATTAGGGCCGGCTTCGAGCTTCGAGCAGAGCAGCGACCTGGCGGAGAGCTTCGAGCGGAGCAGCGAGATGGGAATGGTGGTGGCGAGTCCACTGCTTCCGCGCCAGAGATTTTGCATGGCTTCCTCAGCTTACCTTCGACCCTGAGTCCGTCGATATCACCCCAAACAACGAAGAGCCGCCAAACTGGAAGCGGACGAGCAAAGTCGTGCAGACGGTGGGCCAGCGGAGAGCTTCGAGTGGAGAAACGGTAAAATCAGATCCTGATTTATAATATCCAGAAAAAGGCGGACTTGTAGGTTGAAAACAGAAAAAAGGTTCTTTTTTCTAAAATCGTGGACTACATATAGCCTAAATTGGCCTGCCTTTAACAATTCCCTTCAAAAAATTAAAGTAGATATAAATTTTGGTGATTGTTATCCGCACTACAGTTTTGGCTATTCGCACTTTTTTGGTATGAGTTATTACGCTCCTTTTAGAAATACGTATTGTACAAGCATTTTTAGGGAAAATGATCGAGATCTACAACTTTCTTGTTGAACACTTTTCCTAAAATTGCACGCACAAGATGTATTGCCGCCCATATTAAAATATATGCGTAACTATAGGGAATTTTTGGTTGTACATGCATTTTTAGGAAAAGTGTTCAACACAAAATTTGTAGATCTCGATGAGATCTACAACTTTCGTGTTGAATATTTTTCCTAAAAATGCATATACAAGACGTATTTCCAAAAGGCACGTAATAACTCATTCAAAAAAAGTGCGGATAGTCAAAACTGTAGTGCGGATAACAATCACCTAAATTTTTTGTGCTGTCATCGAACTAGTAATAAATAACTTTTTTCTACAAGAAAAAAACGATGACACTTTTCATTGTTCATATCCTCATTAATACAGTAATTAATGCTCTTGTCTTCGTGTATTCGACATCATCAGTGCAAGAGTTAAAATTTGGAACAGCTTTCTCAATATTAAATGATCCATATATAGAATGCTCATCTATCTTTTCTAGACAGCGATTCAGGCCCCGTTTGGTGTGGCCGATTCACGCTGGTCGCGCGGCCGGAATTACCCGGCGTTTGGCAGGACCGCGGCCAGGCGGGGGGATCCGCCCTGCCGCTAAAACCCCATGAAACCATGTGGATTTCATTCGCGCTGCGGGAATCACAGTCGCAATTGCCCGGCGCTGATCAAATCCGCGCAACCCCACCTGTACGCCAAACGAGGTCTGAATCATGGATTTCATACCATGCCACTTTCTATTTCGAGCTCGCATATGTTCTTCTCATAAATTGCCCTTCTTTTTTGAAAGTGACAAGTATAGATCGATAAAAGAAAGTTATTCAAGTCCCTAGCCGTATACTTACTCTAGTTGGTTCGAGTACAATAAATTAAGATAAAATATTATAATCAACGGTTATGACCACCACCATCAAGTAAAGAAAATTATTTTGAACATGAAATTGAATGAAGTTATTTATATGAAATCAGACGTTCATGAACGACAATTCATAAACACCGTGTTCAGAACTGCCACCAGCCGTGCCAAACGGAGCCTTGCTAACACCAAATATTGTCCCTTTGATTAAATGACATCAAATGAAATTTAGTATATACCATAAATTAGATAATGAGCCAATTATTTTCTTTACATGCAAAAATATATAATTTAATTTACTTTGATACCTTACTTAATTGTTTTCTTCCTCTGACATTTTCTATTATATTTTGTTTTACATTCCCTCTTCATTTTTTATTTTATTTTATTTATTGCTTTTATTTTTAATTTATTTTAGTTAGTTATCTTTTTTTTCACTTCTCTCTCTCTCCAAATTATAACATAAAAAGTAAAAAAAAAAATCAGAAAGTAAAACTCTAATCCTATATAAAAATGTAATAAATTAATAACTCTAAAATAATTTTAAATATATTAAATAAAAATGACTTTCGAATATGATGATTCAAGTATTTAATTTTTGGGGAAAAAATCGTGTGCTCTGCGGACAAAATTTGTGATGCATGCGGTCAATCTAGCGCGCATAGAAAAAGAGAAACTTACTAGAGGTAAATATCTGAAATAAGATGAACTTAAATGAATATAGATGCGTATAGCATGTACTTAAATAGAGGTAAATATCTGAAATAACATAATGCATGATTTGACGCACAAATTTCATAACTTTTTTTAATCAAAATCAACATTCACTGAGAGAAAGACTTTGGGCTCCAAGAGATGAAGAAGACTGGGCTTCTTCTTCTTCAACAGCTTGCAAGTTGCCGAAATTGTAGAAAGGTATGGGAGAGATTTTGACACTTTTTTCTTCCTCCTAAGGTTGGCTGCTGACTTTCTTCTCGGTGGACAAATTAAGAGAAGCAAGATGTAGACGGGTAGTGAAGACCACGCAGCTTTTCCTTTTTTAAGGGGCGGATATAATGTGTGTGGCCTCAAGAATTTTACAAAATAGATAGTGGATTTTGATTCCTCTCGTCGAGGCAATGAATTTTGACTATTTACAAATAAAAAACGATGACCAGATGTCCAGATGAGAGAAAAACTACTCGTCAAGATAGAAACATTCATATTTCTTTTGGATTGAAGGAAGATGATAAGCCTTGACTTTCATGTGATATCATCTTTTCTTCTCCCAAAAAAATCGTGAAGACCGGCTATTTCCAACAAAAAGAGAGAGGTTGCTTTCCAAAGTTTTCACCTTCTTTACCCAAAATCTCTAGATTTGGAATCAAATAAAATGTGGCTTAATAGATGGAGTTACCAAATAGGAATTTATTCTAAGCTTTTGGGTACTTGGTGAGACCTTCTCGCCGCAGCACCTAGGGTCTTTTTTTGAGTTCACTTAGTCCCTTTGTCCTTGCCCTTCGATCTGTGGGGTTGGATCGTCGGACCAGTAACCTTAGGATGTCTAGATCTGAATATTTGGAGCCGGGATTTTTCAGGCTTCAACACTTTGGTATGGTGAGCGTGGATCGCAGCTAAAGGATGAAAGTCAGCGAGAGAGCGAGATGGTGGAAGGAGGCGAGCAAGAAGGGATAGTCGGCAACTCGGCAGGTGGAGGCGAGTATGTGACAAGGATAGATTTCGATGATTTCGCGCGGAGGATAGAGGGGACATTGCGAGCAACATTCCTTCCTCGCGCGGAGGTCACGACGACCTCGCCTCGTCGGATGACTCTGTCGGAGGATGGTGGACCATCCAGGCAACCAGGAAAGGAGGCGGTGATGGAAGAGTCAGAGCTACTAGTGCAGTCGCAGTTTTATCCGGCAAGCTCTCAGGGAATCAGGTTTCGAGATGCAGATAACCTGATGAGGTTCCGGGATACTCGCGTGGATGACGAGTATGGTGGCGCTTCTCGCCAACTCAAAGATCATTGTAAGCTAGGGGAGGAGCCCATTATGTGATGAGGTCTTTTCTTTCCCAGTTCCGGAGGGGTTCACAGAACTCGTTATAAGCTATTACTCTGGAAAAGATGATCTCATTCGTCACCTCCATTGTTTTAAGGATGTTTTTATCCGGAACATGTCAGTTGCGTTTAAGTGCAGGCTTTTTTCCATCACCTTCCGGGGGAAGACCAGAGATTGGTTGCACCAAATTCCAGGAAGCTCCATCTATTCCTTTGAGTACCTACGTGGCGATGCGATTCGCCACGACAAGAAAGAGGAAGGAGGCAATGACCCTCTTCTCTCTAGTGCAAGGAGTGCATGAGACATTGTGGAATTATATCGACCACTTCCAGGAAGAGATTCTGGACATCCAGGAAGTGGATGACTTCACCCTGCAGCTAGCTATGACGTTCGGCCTGAGAGAAGGCCTCTTCAAGCTAGAGATCAGCAGGGATCCCCACATATCCTATGCAGAGCTTATTGAGAGAGCCAAGAAGTTCGTTCAGGGGGAGTCGTCGAACCGTGGCTTCTTGGCAAAGCTCACGAGGCTGACCATGGAAGAAGGGGAAGAAGAGGAGAAAGTTCTGGTGCGCGGGAAGAAGGATAAGTCTCGAAATAAGTAAGGGAAGAAGCAAGGGGAACGAATGTGAGACGAGCCGAGAAAGAGGGAAGAGTCCAGGAGGGAGGATCCGAGAAGGGGGAAGTGAGGAGGCCCTTTGTGGATCCAGAGCATCGAGAAGAGGAGAGAAGGTATCAAGATCAAGTGAATAGGCTGCCATGGATGCTAGCAGGAAAACCCCAGCACCATGGTCAAGGAAGAAGGTTCTCTCTATAGAGGAGAAATGACAATCAGCAAGAAAGGCGTCAAGGAGGAGGACGCGGAGAAGCGATGGTCATTGCCCAACAGGGAAATAGACTTCACTGGAAAAAACAACTGAAAGAGGCATCAGATAGAGGAAATATCTCTATTGTGAGTTGCATCAGGTTGGAGGGCATGATACAATGTCCTGCCCAGACTTCTGGGAAGATAAGAGGAGGCTAGGAGCAGGAGGATGAGAGAAGCAGAGGGAGGAAGCCCCAGTCGAGCCGGTGGTATTTCAATCTCCTGTTCGAAGGAGAAACGATGACCGAGTCGACCAAGGAGGTCGTGAAGGAGTTGTCCAAGGAGGAGGAGGATGGGGAGGAGGAGTGATCCACGGGGGAGCTGGGCTAGGAGCTTCCCGTAAGGGAAGTTTTCATCAAATCTACCGCAAGAGTGCCGCCTTGAGATCTCAAGTACCGCCCCCGTTGGATGAGATCACTTTCTTGGAGGAGGACATGTTGGGGAATGATAACCCCTTTCATGATGCCCTCGTGATCCAAGCAGCAATGGAATACTTCATCATCGACCAGATCTTTATGGATAACGAGAGCTCAGTAAACGTCATCTTCAAAAAGACGTTCGATGGGTTGGAAGTAGAGACAGGTAGAGTGGCAGCTTTGGATCGTCCCCTCTTTGACTTATCGGGAGAGAAGAAAGAGGTGGAGGGAGGAGCAGACTTGCTGGTAACAATCGGCAACACTTCGATCAAGTGCTGGTTTGTCATCATCGATGCACCGAGTTGTTACAACGCGATCTTCGGGAGGCCGCTCATCAACTTCTTCAAGGTCGTCCCAACATCCTATCATCAGTGCTTGAAGTACTACCAAGAAGACATCCATGTGAGGATCATGAGCAATCCAAGAGCTGCTCGAGAGTACTATCTGAACGCAGTAAGCACCATCAGCTTGATAGAGGACGCAAAGGATATGGGGATGGTGATAGAAGGAATGGCTAGGCTGGAGGCCACAAAAGAGGTGGAAGTGTTGTCGGAGGGTGGGAAGCCCGGGTTGCTAAAAATCGTAGGAGCTTTGAAGACGAGTGTGAAGATGGAGATGGTGGCATGTCACAGAGGAACGTGGACATCTTCGCTTAGAGCATTGCAGAGATGCCAGGAATCGATGCCCAAGCACCTAACGATGTTCTATCATCGCCACCCGCCGTTCCAACTCATTGATTAAGTGAAATCGAGACTCCGCGCCGACTAAACGCTCCTCTAATTCTTCGATTTTAGCTACTCGCACCTGTAGCGCGGAGATACGGTGATGGGACTCACAAATGACCTTGGTCGAACTTGGCCTCCAACTCAAGGTAGGCGTGATCATTCTTTTCCTAATACTCGCGGAGCGGAAGCCCGACGGCGACGATCAGCACGCCTCCTGAAGTTGAGGAGCGACCTGTCAAAATATAAGACAATCATCCTGTTGGCAAGAATCTCACGAAAGAATTAGTGACTAGCCAGAAGCAAGGAATTACCAAGCCGCGGAATATGAGTCCTCACATCACGACGAGGAATGTGAGATCGATCCTGTCGAGGAGTGCGTGCCCGACAAGGAGAAGGGTTGTGATGAGTCGAATCTCGCCTCCCTAACGAGGAGCCCCCACGATGGTCCATATACGTTTGGACAGATCGATGTAGCGACGATCCAGGTCGCCTGGAAGGGTCGACGACATGTCCCTGTCCGCGACCATCAGATGCTCGCCCTCCCCCACTAGGCGTGAAGAAGAGCTAGGATCTCCCGTTTCCCCTGTCCTGCGACGATCCCACAGGAGGAACCCCGGGAGTTGAGGCCGAGGAGTGGCGAACGTCGGCTGGAGCGGAAGGCTTTGTTGGCATAGGCGGCGACAATGGAAGATTGCTTGTAGGCAGCTGCGATCTTCTCGCAGGCGTTGGTTGCGAGGTGTTCACATGCGGTGGAGGCAGGCTCCTCGCTGGAGGAGCGTCCTTATCGCTCAAAAGCGGCGGAGGTTTCTTGCTCGCCTCAGGCTCAGGTGTCTTCGCCGAAGGAGGTTGTTTGTCGCTCGTCGAAGGAACCTGCTTCCCAGAAGACTTTGAGTAAGACAATCCAAAAAAGCGTCTTCCCGTCGCCGAGATTGAGCCGTACTGATTGACCAGTTCGCGGCCTCGGATGAGATTCAAGAGCATCCATCAGAACTGCTCGCAGAGGAGGAACCACCAGATGCTCGCCAGGAATCCCAGTAGTCGGCGACACTGCAAAGAGAAATAAGACCATCAACAAGAGTATAACGATTTCAACGACGATCTAAAGTGCGAGGATGAAGCCCTAATCTCGCGAGGTGAGCGTTGGTGGCGCTTGGGTCTGGAGCCCGATAAGGTCCACAGCAGGATCGACAAGCTGTGTGGGAAGTCGAGATGAATCAGGAGCAGGTTGCTCGACATCCTCACCAAGACCCATCTGTTCGAGCATCTCCTGGGTACTCGCGGGAGTCTCAGGCTGGTTAACAGATGGCACGACGCCATTCTCAGGAGTGGTTTCTGATTCTTCTTCTTCGCGACCTTCGCTTTCTTCTTCTTCGATGTGAGAAGCTCGGCGACATCGTTGCCCTCGCGATGATGTTTTTGGGAGTTCGGCTTCAAGAATTCTTTCAACTGAGCCATGCTCGCCTGAAGTTCTTCCTCTCCTGACCGACATCCCGCGCGAGTTCAAAGAAAATGCCCAATGAGAGATTCACCCCCTATTTATAGAGGTTTGGAGTCAGCAAGACGATGACGAGTATGCTAGATACTCGCCAGTAGCACCTCGCCGAAAGAAGGGCTGAATGTTTCTTTTCGTGCTTATTCGTAGCTCGCAAAGAGCGGAGATTGTGTACAACTCATATTCGTCGAGGGTGGACCCATTCAAGCCACGTAGAAATGAGTCAAAGGTAAGAGTAGAAGTCAAAGTCAAAGAGAATGTCAGTAAGAGCAGTTAAAGACCAGAGCGACTATGGGCAAGCATTCCCCATACTCGCCAGGTGGGCGACTAGCGTTCACACAAAAATTGATAGCTCTAAATATTGTTGTATTTATGAATAATTGATAGCACAAAAATTGATAGCTCTAAAAATTGAAAGCGTTCGCACTAATTTTTTTAGAAATATTTTTAGGTGAGTATCTCGCACCTAGATCATGGTGAGAGGAGTGCATCTCAGCCATTGATAGCTCTAAATATTGTTGTATTTATGAATAATAAATAATGTTAGTATTTTCCCTATCGTCAGATCTAAGATCATACGGCTGTATTTTCCTCACCTAGAACTAGGTGAGAGAACGCACCTAAGTATTTCTCATTTTTTTATACGCCCTAAGTTTCTTTCATTTTGTTAATAAAAATGGCGATTGTTATCCGCACAATATTTTTGGCTATCCGCACTTTTTTTATGAGTTATTACGCGCTTTTTAGAAATACGCCTTATCTATACATTTTTAGGAAAAGTGTTCAGCACAAAAATTGTAGATCTCGTCGAGATCTACAACTTTCGTGTTGAAAACTTTTCCTAAAAATGCATGTACAAGACGTATTTCCAAAAATTCGCTATAGTTACTGTACAACCCCGATATTCGCCGAGTATAGGCAAAAGGTAGAGGCAAGGGGGACGAGCGATGAGGGAGGAAGCCTCCCACTTGCCCGGCCTACATAGGGGAGCGAGAGGTGGAGGGACAAGTCCCCACCCCCAAGGGGGGCGAACCCGGGCTGCTGCCCGGGGGCTCGCCTCCGCTCCCAGCAAGGGGGGCGAGCCCCCGCCACCCCCCCCCCCCCCCCCCCCCCCCCCCCCCCGCAAGGGGGGCGAGCCCGGGCTGCTGCCCGGGGGCTCGCCCCCGCCCCCCCCCCCCCCCCCCCCCCCCCACAAGGGGGGCGAGCCCGGGCTGCAGCCCGGGGGCTCGCCCCCGCCCCCCCCCCCACCCCCCGCCCCCCCCACAAGGGGGGGCGAGCCCGGGCTGCAGCCCGGGGGCTCCCCCCCCCCCCCCCCCCCCCCCCCCCCCGCCCCAAGGGGGGCGAGCCCGGGCTGCTGCCCGGGGGCTCGCCCCCGCTCCCCCCAAGGGGGCGAGCCCGGGCTGCTGCCCGGGGGCTCGCCCCCGCTCCCAGCAAGGGGGGGGAGCCAGGGCTACTGCCCGGGGGCTCGCCCCCGCTCCCAGCTAGGGGGGCGAGCCAGGGCTGCTTCCCGGAGGCTCGCCCCCGCTCCCAGCTAGGGGGGAGAACCCGGGCTGCTACCCGGGGGCTCGCCCCCGCTCCCAGCTAGGGGGGCGAGCCCGGGCTGCTACCCGGGGGCTCGCCCCCGCTCCCAGCTAGGGGGGCGAGCCCGGGCTGCTGCTCGGGGGCTCGCCCCCTCTCCCAGCAAGGGGGCAAGCCCGGGCCGCCGCCCGGTGATCTCTCCCCCGCCCCCAACATTAAGGGGCGAGAGGAGGAGGGGCGAGCCCCCCTCTCGCCCCCCCCCCCCCCCCCCCCCCCCCCCCCCCCCCGGGTCCAAGGAAGGGGCGAGCTTCTCTCGCCTCCACACCCAGTAGGGGACGAGCCCAGGAGGGCACTCGGTCTGCGTTTAGCGCCGTGGAACGGCGGGACTTGGCTATTCGCAGGCCAAGTCCGGGGTATTTTGGTAATTTCACGGACCGGTTTTTGGTTATTCGCAGCCCAACTTCAGAAATCCTATAAATAGGGCCAATGGGGCACCATTTGGGGGCAGCTCATGCTAGGCTAGCTCTCTCTCTCTCTCCCTCCCCAAGTCTCTCTAGTGGGTGAGGAGAGCCTCCAGTGGTGCCCAAACTTAGTAGTGGCTTGGGAGGGGAAATTCCTAAGGGGCTTCCGGGTATGTGGCGGGACCTCCCCACTAAGCCCTTGGTCCAGTCCATAGTTCCTCAACCTTCAACCTAGAGCTCTCCCTTGGGGGAGTAAGGGTTGGTCGCCCCTCATCTCGGTGAGGGCCCTGAACTCCATAAGAGACCGAGAAATCAGTTTCAACATTTTGATGCGGTGAGCGTGGAGTGTGACCGATTCAAGAAATCCTCAAGATGAGTTCCATGGACGGAGGTGGAGGAAGATCAGACCCAAGTCACTCCCAGCCCCCGGTGGCTGGGGTGACGTTGGAGATGTTCGAAAATTTCAAGTAAGAGGTCTTACAGACCGTCCAGGTTGCTTTCGCCATGATAGTCAGAGGCAGAAGAGATGGTCCGGAGATACCACCCCAGCAGGTGTACGAGGGAACTCTCGGCCAGCAGTCAAGGAAGGAAGTACCAGTGGGGGGGAGTGGGAAGGTGTCATACCCCCACTCGCCCATCCCCATGAGGGCGAGCTCAGGAGGGAGGCGCCCTCCCAGCTCGCCCCACCCCTGCAAGGGGGCGAGCTCAGGAGAGGGCCGCCCTCCCAGCTCGCCCCGCCCCTGTTCCAAGGGGGCGAGCTCAGGAGGGGGCCGCCCTCCCAGCTCGCCCCGCCCCTGTTCCAAGGGGGCGAGCTCAGGAGGGGGCCGCCCTCCCAGCTCGCCCCGCCCCTGTTCCAAGGGGGCGAGCTCAGGAGGGGGCCGCCCTCCCAGCTCGCCCCGCCCCTGTTCCAAGGGGGTGAGCTCAGGAGGGAGGCGCCCTCCCAGCTCGCCCCGGCCTTTCTAGCCCCGTCCCGAAAAGGGGCGAGCGGGGAGGCATCGGGCCCCCACTCGCCCCACCCCAAAGGAAATCGAGTGAAGGGTGGTGGGCGAGACCACCCCTGTAGGCGTCCATCCAATAGCCCGGCGGGCGCAGCTGCCAACAAGCCAACTCCACGAGGGGGGGGGGGGGGGAGGGGGAACCATAAAAGGAAAAGATCCAGCTGCCCGAGGTGGAGGCAGGGACCAAGGACACCCCCTCCACCGCCTCCGCAAGCTATGGCGATGGGCGTGGGAAGGAGGAAAGCCAGGAAAGCGGAAAGAAGAGGAAGAGGAGGGGGTAGGGTGGAGTTATCCTACTGTGATTTCCACCAGGAGGAAGGTCACGCGACATCCACCTGCCCCGAGTTTTTGGAAATAAGGGAGGCAATGGCTCCGATGCAACAACGACACTGGCCGAAGGGAATCGAGGAGGACGGGCCCTAGGATGTTGGAGGCAAAGAAAGGATATCCGGAGCTAAGTGGTGGCGACCAAAAACGCTTGTACCAGTAACTCCACGTAATGCGATGGTTTGTTTTCTTACTTAGGTTATTTTTCTCGCATGCAATAGTATGACTAACAAGGTGTGATATATGTTGGTGCTGGAATGCCCCAGATCGATTCCGCTAGACGGAGGGTTCAGGTTGATCTCTGGAGAGGCTGGCAAGGTGATTCATGTTGGTTAAGGCCCCGAGCAGACCCGCTGACCAGGCTCTCATCTAGCTGGCAGGTCTGAAGGCTCACTCGGTGGCAGGTTCTAAGTTTTCAAAGGTTGGCTCCGAACAGACCCGCTGACCAGGCTCCCACCAAGCTGGCAAATCCGAGGATCGCTCGGTGGTAGGAAAATCCCAAGTACTTAGTCCCGATGCTGACCTGCTGACCAAGCTCCCACCCAGCTGGCAGGGTCAGGAACCGCTCAGTAGCCAAAAATTCTCTCAAGTATTTTTTCCCCGAGGTGGCTCCGCTAGCCGGGCTCTCGCTAGCCGGCAGGGTAGGATGACCTCTCGGGGAGGCTAAGTATTTTTCCCCGAGGTGGTCTCGCTTGCCGGGCTCTCACTAGCCGGCAGAGTTGGAAGGCCTCTCGGGGAGGCTATGTATTTTTCCCCGAGGTGATCTCGCTAGTCGGGCTCTCACTAGCCGACAGGGTTGGAAGACCTCTCGGGGAGGCTATGTATTTTTCCTCCAAGGTGGTCCCGCTAGCCGGGCTCTCACTAGCCGGCAGGGATGGAGGACCTCTCGAGGAGGCTTTATGTTTTCTCTCAAAGTAGCCCCGTTAGCCGGATTCCCAGCGACACTCATCGAATATGCAGGGTTGGACATTTCTTTCTGAGCGTGAGCCACGCTCGAAAAGAGCGGGGATTGTGTATAACCCCGATATTCGCCGAGTATAGGCAAGAGGTAGAGGCAAGGGGGACGATCGATGAGGGAGGAAGCTGTTGGAGTTACCATTGTGATCTAGAAGTGGTTAAACATGTAATGTCACTGCCAACGCGATATGAGCCTGCAGGGTCGCACATAAGAGCATGTGGAGAAGTTGGAAGATTGACTATGTTGGTAAAGGTTACCAATCACCATATAGAATGGGGGAAGTCCAGCAAATGTTGCTGCCTGAATTCGTCGGGTTTACACGGATAGGATTCGTCGGGATTCGTCGGATCGTTCCGTGGAATCTCGACGAATTGTTACAGAGATCTTTAAGTCGGCAAATGTTGCCGTCTGACATGATTCGTCGGATTCGTCGGGATTCGTCGAATTGTTCCGTGGAATCTCGACGAATTGTCACAGAGATCATTAACTCGGCAAATGTTGTCGTCTGACATGATTCGTCGGAATTCGTCGGATTGTCCCGTGAAAACTCGACGAATGCTGTTCCGTGGAATCCCGACGAATTGTAACAGAAGCCCCTATTCTGCTGTGTGGTATGCGGATAACAATTCTTCTAGAAGCTGTTTATCCTTTGGGTATAAATAGGACTTCTTTTAGGGTTCTCATAACTTACGAAATAGAAGCCGACGGAAGGAGTTCCGCTCGAACCCTAGACGGAAGGAGTTCCGTCTGAATCGCCTCCGCCGACTTCCTCTCCGACGATTGTCGCCAGTGTTGTTCTTCCTGAAGCGGATCTAGCAATCCGTGGAAGCGCAAGGTGTAGTCTTCTTCTCCCGGCTCGTGTGGACTGCTGTAGAGACGTAGACATTATTCTACGTGAGAACTCTTGCAAAGCCGACGAAGGCAATCTTCTTCTTGGAGCATCTAGGTTGGATTTGATCCAATCCCGCCAAGGTAATTTCATACCTAGCATTTTGATTAACTTCTTGATTCAATATTCATGGTCGATCCGAATCTTTTGGGTTGTTTCTCTTCATCTCCGCTGCGCCTACATTTGATGTATGGTTCTAGAAAAACCCAACAGAAGCCTCCCGCTTGCCCGACCTACATAGGGGAGCGAGGGGTGGAGGGACAAGTCTCCACCCCCAAGAGGGGCGAACCCGGGCTGCTGCCAGGGGCTCGCCCCCGCTCCCAGCAAGGGGGGCGAGCCGGGGCTGCTGCCCGGGGGCTCGCGCCCCCCCCCCCCCCCCCCCCCCCCCCAAGGGGGGCGAGCCCGGGTTGCTGCCCGGGGGCTCGCCCCCGCTCCCCCCAAGGGGGGCGAGCCCGAGTTGCTGCCCGGGGGCTCGCCCCCGCTCCCCCCAAGGGGGCGAGCCCGGGCTGCTGCTCGGGGGCTCGCCCCCGCTCCCAGCAAGGGGGGTGAGCCCGGGCTACTGCCCGGGGGCTCGCCCCTGCTCCCAGCTAGGGGGGCGAGCCCGGGATGCTGCCCGGGGGCTCTCCCCCGCTCCTAGCTAGGGGGCGAGCCCGGGCTGTTTCCCGGGGGCTCGCCCCCGCTCCCAGCTAGGGGGGTGAGCCTGGGCTGCTGCCCGGGGGCTCGCCCCCGCTCCCAGCTAGGGGGGCGAGCCCGGGCTGCTGCTCGGGGGCTCGCCCCCGCTCCCAGCTAGGGGGGAGAGCCCGGGCTACTGCCCGGGGGCTCGCCACCACTCCCAGCAAGGGGGCGAGCCCGGGCCGCCGCCCGGTGATCTCGCCCCCGCCCCCAACATTAAGGGGCGAGAGGAGGAGGGGCGAGCCCCCCTCTCGCCCCCCGCGTCCAAGGAAGTGGCGAGCTTCTCTCGCCTCCACACCCAGTAGGGGACGAGCCCAGGAGGGCACTCGGTCTGCGTTTAGCATCGTGGAATGACGGGACTTGGCTATTCGCAGGCCAAGTCCGGGGTATTTTGTTAATTTCACGGACCGGTTTTTGGTTATTCGCAGTCCAACTTCAGAAATCTTATAAATAGGGCCAAGAGGGCACCATTTGGGGGCAGCTCATGGTAGGCTAGCTCTCTCTCTCTCTCCCTCCCCAAGTCTCTCTAGTGGGTGAGGAGAGCCTCCAGTGGTGCCCAAGCTTAGTAGTGGCTTGGGAGGGGAAGTTCCTAAGGGGCTTCCGGGTATGTGGCGGGACCTCCCCACTAAGCCCTTGGTCCATTCCATAGTTCCTCAACCTTCAACCTAGAGCTCTCCCTTGGGGGGAGTAAGGGTTGGTCGCCCCTCATCTCGGTGAGGGCCCCGAACTCCATAAGAGACCGAGAAATCGGTTTCAACAGTTACGCACATGTTTCAATCAGGGAGGCAATACGTCTTATGCGTGCATTTTTAGGAAAAGTGTTGAACACAAAAGTTGTAGATCTCAATGAGATCTATAACTTTCGTGTTGATCACTTTTCCTAAAAATGCACGCACAAGACGTATTTCCAAAAACCGCGTAATAACTCATACATAAAGAGTGCGGATAGCCAAAACTATAGTGCAGATAACAATCGCCGTAAAAAATTGTCGACGTGCAATAAATAATGCGCATCCCGAGAATCCCAACTCCCCTTTCGTTTTCCTCGCGTGCGGCGGCTTCCTCGCCTAAAGGTATGAAAATTGTTGCCTTAGACCTTTGGCAACACGTGTATATACAACACCCCTATGACAACAGTTTTCACTGTTTTGGCAACACTTTGCAATTTTAGGCAACAATTTTCAAGTGTTGTTAAAGACCAAAAATATTATGGTGATCGATCGACCGCTGGAAGGATTGAGACCGTTTATTTTTTGTTTTCTTCTCGCCGCTGGAAGAAAAGGTCTTGTGTTCAGTGGCCTCTCTCGCAGATAGGAATGTTGTTCTCTCCAATCGATTTCTCGAAGGAAATAGCCAATCTATCTTGTGGTACTAATTCAGGTGCTTCTGCTGGGAGTTCAGTTTGTTGAAGGTCGGAGCATTCCACTGGATTCTACCACTTTCTATCGGTAGCTATTTGCAAATTAAAAGTTGTTAAATAACGAGTCCTTTAAAACTAGTGAAGAAGATGTGAGAATGCACTTTGTTACATATACGATTTTTCCTAATAAAGAGGGCTTAGTTTAGTGGGCTCGCATTGTTGTCAAAGGGTGTTGATTTATGAAATTTCAAAATCTATGGAACACTGAGACAAGTACACAAAGGATGAACAAAAAACACTTCTTTATTGCTTGACAAGTAGTTACAACAATTTACAAGAGAATGAGCTGAATATAAGTCGCATACATCTTGATTCACAACAGCTAAAAATAAAGAACAACAATTGGTCGCAGACAGAGTCCGCTTCTCCACAGCTCACTAGCGCCCGGCGCTAGCACTAGCGCTATCTCAGACCGCGCGAGCTCGCTGCTTCCACACTCCCCTGATCAGCCCGCAGATGCAGACCGCCAGATCACAACAAGTCGCTAGCGCCTGCGCTACCCGCTACCGCCGACGCTATCTCAGCGGACTCACACTACTCGTGAGCCTTACTCCAGGTCGCTCCGAACTCACTCCGAGTTCACTCCCACTTGAGATCGCCGATTGAGACCGCCCAAGCTCTCCTGCCGAACTTACTCCAAGTTCGCTCTGACTTAGACCGCCAATAGAGACCGCCCAAGTCGACCACTTTTTCTGATATTTTCTGTAGGGGGATTGCCCCTATTTATAGATTCCGGAGCCGACACCTGGAAGTTGGGCTAGCGCCGGCGCTAGCGCTAGCGCCTGCGCTAGCTCACTTCACAAATCTCAACACTCCCCCTTGAAGTGAGCTCCGTCAACCACACCGAGCAGCGAGCGAAGCTTCCTAAATGGCCCCACATATAGGGGCCTTGTGAATATATTCGCTACGTTGTATTCGCTCCGCACATGCTCCACCGCAATCAAGCCACCCAACACTTTCTCTCTGATGAAGTGGTGCTCGATCTCGATATGCTTTGTTCTTGCGCGACACACTAGATTTGTTACCAGTTTCAAAGCGCTCTCGTTGTCACCGCGAAGAACAGTAGGTCCGCTGACCTTCTCATCCACATCTTCCACCAGCCTCCACAACTAAACACACTCCTGGGCTGCTAAGCACGATGCCTTGTACTCATCCTCTGTGGTGGATAGGGAGATAGAGTTCTACTTCTTGCTACACCACGAGATAACAGTAGCTCCACATAGAAACATATGACCTGAGGTCGACTTGCGATCATCAGCGTCACCTCCGTAATCTGCATCCGTGTATCCATGCAGCTTGAAGTCAGACTTCTCTCCATAGGACAACCCCATCTCAAGGGTCACATTCACGTACTTCAGAATTCCTTTAGCTGCCTCCAGATGAGGCTTCTGCGGCTCCTGCATATACCGACTAACTCGGCCGACAACAAACGCAATGTCCGGTCTCGTGATAGTCAAGTAGATCAAACTCCCCATCAGTGCCCGGAAGACCTTCGGATCAGAAAGAATCCTCCCTTCTTCCTTTTGAAGTTTCAGCCCAACCTCCAATGGAACAGAGCTGCTCTTCCCCTCTTTCATGCCGAATCTCTCGACGATCTTCTCAGCGTAAGCCCTCTGAGAAACGAACAGTCCGCCACTTCTCTTCTCAACCTGAAGTACAAGAAAATGGTGCAGTTCACCAAGATCCTTCATCTCAAAGCGAATAGATAACTGTTATCTCAACGTCGCGACCTTTTCACTGTTGTTCCCGGTCACGATCATATCATCGACGTACAACAGAACCAGAACATGAAGATCTCCACTCTTCTTCACGAACATGCTAGAATATGAGTCTGATGCATCATAACCACAGAACTGCAGGTACTCTGCAATCTTCCCATACCAGGCTCTCGGTGCATGTTTCAACCCGTAAAGGACCTTCTTCAGTTTGCATACGTGATGTGGGTGTGACTTGGACACATATCCAGGTGGTTGCACCATGAATATTTCCTTGTCAATCTCTCTGTATAGGAACACGTTCTTCACATCAAGTTGCCACAGCTTCCACCCTCGGCATGCTGCCAGAGCAATGACCGTCCTCCCCGACGTCATCTTTGCAACAGGACTAAACATCTCCTCGTAGTCCTCTCCATAGGTTTGTGAGAAACCTCAAGCGACAAGCCTAGTATTGTACCGCTCAACTCCTCCGTCAGCTTTCTTCTTAACCTTGTACACCCACTTATAGGTGACAGGTTTGATGCCCTCCACCATGAGAACAAGGTCTCATATCTCATTGTTCTCCAAAGCTTTCATCTCCTCATCCATGGCCACATCCCACTCCTTGGTGCCAACAACATCTTCAAAGCGGGCAGGTTCCCTCTCGTCGAGTGGTCCTGCGAAGAAGCAGGAGACCAAACTCACGAAGTTCCTCTCCTTATAGCGAGAAGGCGGGACAATGGTCCGTTTCGACCTTCTCAATGCGTGTCCACTCTCTACCATCCTGATAGACTCCTCCTCTACAACTCTACTCCCATCATCTCTTGGAGCAATGCTCCCCCTGCTTCTCGAACTCGAAGCTCCCCCTGAGCCAGATGGCGATGGGGCACTGGGAGATAGCTCCAACTCCACAGTAGAGTCCTTAGTGACTCTCTCTTCACACCTGCTAGAAACTCCACTCTCTGACAACACCATAGTAGAGATTCCCTGATACAAGATCAATTCGTCAAACACCACGTCGCGCAAGACGACGAACTTGTGGGTCTGCGGATCCATGCACTTCCATCCCTTCTTCCGCTCATCATAGCCGATGAAGACACACTTCTGTGCTTTCAGCTCCAACTTGGTTCTCTAGACATCTGGGACGTGCATGAAGATGGTAGAACCAAACACTCTCATGTGACCCACATTTAGCTTCTCCCCGAATATGAGATGGAGTGGAGACACCATCCTGTTAGGACTCAGAGGTAGCCAATTGATCACGTGGGTAGCACACGACATTCCCTCCGCCCACAAGGCCTTGGGAATCCCCTTGGCATGCAGCCAACTCCTGGTAGTCTCCACCAGATGGCGGATCTTCCTCTCTGCGAGCCCATTTTGCTGAGGGGTGTGGGCGCAAGAGAGCTATCGCCGAATGCTGTATTTCCTGCAGAAGGAAGCAAACTCGTTAGAGGTAAACTCCCCCCCCCCCCATTATCACTTCGCAGCTTCTTCACCCTCAAGTTCAACCTCCCCTCCACAAGTTCCTTCCACTCCTAGAACTTCTCAAACACTTCAGACTTCTCCTTCAGAAAGTAGACCCACGTGTAGCGGGTGTAGTCATCCACCAGAACCATCGCATACTTATTTCCCTCATAAGTAAGGGTGGTGCACGGCTCCATCACATCAGCGTGTACGCACTTAAGGGGTGCCTTACACTTGGTCTCCGACTTGTCAAACAGAAGTCGATGTGACTTTCCATATTGACCACCCTCGCATACATGGTCGTCGCCGCAAGAAGAGAGATTAGGCATGCCGCTCACCAGACCCTTAGCAGCCATCATATTCAACTTATCCATCCCCACATGACCTAGCCTCTCATGCCAGATCGCTGCGCTGTCGTTAGTCTTCAGCTTGTCCACATAGGCATTTGCAGAAAGAACATACAAATCCTTCACCCTCCTCCCGGTGAGCATGACATCAACATCAACAGATGAAACATTCTTCAGAAACTTCACCTCCTTCGGTCCAAACAGGACGTGGTATCCTGCATCCACTGCGTTTGTGACCGAGAAGAGATTCTTCTTCAAGCCCGACACATGATACACGCTCTTCAGTGTCACGGGCTTCTCTTCACTTCCCAGGGATACCATCCCTTCTTGCTCCACATGATGCACCGTATCATCCGTAGTGATGATGACATCCGATCCTCCATATGCCTTCAAGGAGGCAAACTTAGACACATCTCCAGTAAGATGGTGCCCGCAACCGGAATCCACTATCCAGTCATTCTCAAAATTTACAAAGGCTAAGACATCGACTGGCGTGGTCGTCATCTCAGCCAGGAAGTGGTTGTCTCCGCCTTCACCACCCTGGTGACCTCCACCTCTCGCTCTACCTCTCCAATTGCCTTCTTCCTTCTCAGCAACATGATCGACCTTCAGATTAGACCGACAGTCCTTTGCCATGTGCCTGTACTTCTTACAGGCAAAACAAAGAGATCTCTCACTCTCATCACGAGCTGGGAGGAGCTTCCCTTTATCTCTTTGAGAGGACGTTGAAGGTCCATCTCCGGAGTTCTTCTTTTTCTTGTCCCAGGTCTTTTTCTTGCCTGAGAACAACACCTCGCTATCTCCCCCTGAGATAGACACTCCTGCCATCTACTTCGCCAGGCTCTCATGTGACGACAATAGGTTCTCCAGCTCCAGAAGAGAGGGTTGAGTAGCCCATCCTTGAACAGAAGTAACGAACGCAGTATACTCCTTCTGCAAACCACGAAGTATATGCCTCTTCAGCTTTGCCTCGGAGATCGGCTCATCAGGATCCAAAGCCGAGATCTCAGCACACAAGTTCTTCACTTTCAGAAAGAAGGTGGAAATTGACAACTCTCCTTGAGTGGACCGCGCTAACTCATTCTCCAGAAACTGTAGTCGTGCTATATTTTTCTTGTTGAACAACCCATCGAGGGCTTTCCAGATACCAGACGCTGACTTACAACCTATGATGTGGTCGAACAAGTCAGGTGAAATTGCTCTCTTCAGAGTGACCTCCGCCTTGACGTTAGTCTTCCTCTAAGCTCTCACAGCTGGACCATCGTCTCTGACAGCTACGACTTCTTCTTGCTCATCTCCACCAACGACCTCCCATAGGTCCTCTCCAAGAAGGTAGCTCTCAATACAAGACTTCCCCTTCTTGTAATTTGTCTGAGTAAGTAACTCAATTCCAAGACCTCTCGCATAACCTCCTCCACCGTTCATCTTGGTTGCTCAGTACTTGATACTCAGTGCTTGTTCCAACTAGCTTTGATACCATGTGAAATTTCAAGATCTATGGAACACTGAGACAAGTACACCAAGGATGAACAAAAAAACACTTCTTTATTGCTTGACAAGTAGTTACAATAATTTACAAGAGAATGAGCTGAATACAAGTCGCATACAACTTGATTCACAACAGCCAAAAGTGAACAACAATTGGTCGCAGACCGAGTCCGCTTCTCCACATCTCGCTTGCGCCCGACGCTAGCACTAGCACCAGCGCTAGCACTAGCACCAGCGCTAGCACTAGCACCAGCGCTAGCACTAGCACCAGCACTATCTCAGACCGCGCGAGCTCGCTGCTTCCACACTCCCCTGATCAGCCCGCAGATGCAGACCGCCAGATCACAACAAGTCGCTAGCGCCTGCGCTACCCGCTACCGTCGACGCTATCTCAGCGAACTCACACTACTCGCGAGTTTTGCTCTAGGTCGCTCCAAACTCACTCTGAGTTCACTCTCACTTGAGACTGCCGATTGAGACCGCCCAAGCTCTCCTGCCGAACTTACTCCAAGTTCGCTCTGACTTAGACCGCCAATAGAGACCGCCCATGTCGACCACTTTTTCTGATATTTTCTGTAGGGAGATTACCCCCCTATTTATAGATTCCGGAGCCGCCACCTGGAAGTTGGGCTAGCGCCGGCGCTAGCGCCTGCGCTAGCTCACTTCACAAATCTCAACATGATTCATCGTTACTATTCAAAGAGCATATAAGATTGATGACAGACATAAGCCAATAGTTTTTTAGGATAGGACAAAGTTGGTTTCCCTAGGGATACTCAACAAAGAAAGTGCCATGTTAAGAAAAACCTAAGAAAAACTTGCTTGGAGCCTTGTAAACCCATTCTCTATGTACTTGGAAAAAGATTTTATTGTTATCTTTGAATTGTACTTCAGTTCCAACTTCAATTGACAAATGAATGTCGATGCCGAACATGAGTTTAGTAGTCGCATTACGTTACATTGTAACAATAGTTAATTACTTTAAATTTTAGTCATTTACATTCCTACTTTTGCATTCAACATCTCCAACGACTCATAAGACTATTTTTATTAGATTTGTTAACAATAATCACTTCATTCAATTATTGATGCGCAAAGATTGTCCACACTACCGTCAGTGATATCTATGTGGATGAAGTATCATGCTACAGTTGCAAAGGAGTGAGATTTGACTTATATCTCACATGCTAGAGTTGTCAATTTTAGAACTAGTAGATGAAATCATGCGTTAATTCGTCCGACCCTTGAAACTACTTGTATAATCCGTAATTCGTCGAGATCAAGAATGTGTTAGAAATTTTAATTATAAAACATTATAAATTAAATGTTTTGATTATAGCTAAATGGTGTTTGGTGTTTGGGCTCCTCATTATGATGGAAAAGCTCAAAACCAAATTAGAGGGAATCCAAATTATTTGGAGGGAAACCTTTCATAAAAGAAAGGATGAACCTTTAGTCCCACCTTGCTTATTTGCTTTCTAGCCAAAGAATATTTATATGTATTCACTCCTTCTTATTTGTTCAAAAGAACATAAGGAGAAACTATGAACCACACGCGCGCGCGCGCGCGCGCAGACCGCACCGGACCGGATCCGGATTTGGAATTGGATCCGGATTTGGAATTGGATTTGGAATTGGATTTGGGGAATAAGATTTGGATTTGGATTTGGGGAATAATTGAATTGAATTGTATTTTTTGTACAAAATAGTTTCAGAGTTTTACTCGGAGTTGCGTCGATTAGAATTCGGAGCTGCGTCGAATAGACTTCGACGTAGCGTCGTTTTGCCCGCTGGAGTTGCGTGGCGTCGAATTGAACTCGACGCATGCGTCGATTGAACTCGACGTAGCGTCGATAAGGCTTGCGTCGATAAGTCCTGCGTCGATAGAACTCGACGTAGCGTCGATATGATGTCGACGCAACGTCGATTTCTCTTCACACGTTCTGCCATTTTTACGCGTTTTCACAACCGCTCTTTTGCGCGTCTTTCAATGTTTATTTTCCTGATTATGATCCTCCCTATATAACCGTTCGTATTTATTGAGGCTTTATTTTATTGCCGTTTTACGAGATCAAATTTCATTGAAGATCTTGCGGTTCGAGTTATATATATACTCGTTCTTCTCAGATAGTTTTACACGCTCTGATACGCTCTTCTGTTCTCTCTATTCTGTGACGATCTTCTACGTGATTTCATTTTCTTTACATTTGCTTCATCAAGTGGGGGTTCGGGTGCTCTGTGCTTCTTCGGTGTCCGCGCACATCGGAGTTTCGGGATCTAGCCGGGTGTTGTACCTTGGAGGAGTGAGCATCGGTTGAAAGCCCTGTCCGAGGGTGGTGCAAATTCTTTAGGGCAGTGACCACACGCCTTACCCAAGCTCGATTCTGAACTATAAGTTACTCTCTTATTTATTTCTCATCCCTTCTTGCAATTCTGTTATTATTGTTGTTCATAGAAATAGAACTGATGTTTTTTATAAAAGTTTTAAAACCGAAAAATTACATTATTTTGTATATTAATATATGAATATAGAAAAAATATTCCAACAGAATGCACAAGGAAGATATCTCAGGAGTCCAGCTTGACGGTCTCAAGCATTCAGCTCGGCGTAATTTAGCTCGTCGTCATTCAGCTCGGTAACCTTCAGCTCGACAACCTTCATCTCGGCAGCCTCTCGGTGACCTCCTAGCGACCTCGCAAGGGGGGACCCCCTATCTTTTCCTATAAATATGCCCCCATTGTAATGGACGGAAGACGGTTGTCAGCCTGCAAAAAGACACCATATGAAGATTTTGCGATCTCGCCTGTCTTCTCACCGAACTCAAACGACACTTGGTTCGAGAGGAAAAATTTAGGGTTTAATAATAAAATAATCACAGCCTCTCTTATTTATTTCATGTCTATATCAGCTAATTTGAGGGCTAGTAACCTCCGGACATTTTTTGAGCCGATAATTGTAAGCGGAGGTATCATTCCTCAAAAAGTCAAGATCTTTGCTCCAACAACTATTTTTTTTAAGTTACTGCAATTTTTAATTCAACGCGGATTTATTAAAAAACTCCGTAAACCTACGAGGTGGCGGCGCCAAAAAAATGCTACTCGTATAAAAATATTATATGCGCCCACATAATCCGTCATCTCCATTTACCATTGCCTGTCCTGCCTTCCCCAGTCTCCTACCTTACAAGGCTATAAATCCTTCCTCAGACCCAACAAAGTAGACCAGAACGGAGGAAACGAAGCAGCAAAGGAACACACGCCTCCACACACACTCTCTCTCTCCCTCTTTCTCTCTCTCTTTTCCCCATTCTCTCTCTCTCTCTCTCTCTCTCTCTCACACACACACACACACACACACACGCACACTATATACAAAATGAGGCAGATCTCGAGCGCAATCAAGAAGCAAGTAGAGGTAACCAGTAGATACTTCTCTATTGCTTCGTCTCCTTCTACTTTTTCTTCTCTGCACTTTTTTATTTGGGGAATAAGCAGGGGAAGTTTTGATACGAGATTTATATCTTGTGATACTTCCTTTAATCGCAGTTTTTGTGGTCGAAGGCTCTCTTCAAAAAATTGCTCCACCTTCATAGAAAGAAGTCTGACTTCAGCTCTGATGGGAGGGATGCCAACAGTGACTCTGATGAAGAAGATGAAGAAGAGGAAGAACAGGGTAACTACAAAAATTAATTTTTTTCTTAAAATTATAGTTTTGTTTCAAATTTGGAATCTCTTTCCTTGTTCCACATATGGTGTGCTTCACTTAACTCGTTTTTTTGTGTTTATGGGAGGATTGAATTTAACATTTGACATTGATTTCTTTGTAGTTTTTGAATCTAGCAATTAGATCTGAACCAAACAAGCTACAGCTGATAGATTATTATCCATGTTTTTAACTTCTGTTGTAGAATGTTTGTTGAAGGAAAGAAATCACCTTTGTTGATTGTGTTAGCCAACTTTCAATTCTTCGACATCACCAGTATTGACTTTATTTTAAATGTTTGGCCTATTTCTTGTTTTTTGTCTCTTTGTGTAGATAAAAAAAATGCACGAAAACTCTGAAACATCTAAATGATTGCTGGACCATGTTGTTTCAATCATAGTTTTGCACGAACTTTGTACTCTGATGATTAAGACACTCCTTTGGAATAGTAAAATTTGATTTTTACCCTTTTCAAATGAGTTTTCTCTGTTCAATTTGCTTAAGGGAAATAAAATAAGTGGTTGGAGATCATCCTCTAATGAACACTCTCACTATCTTTAGAGAGAACGGAGGTAGAATGAAAAAATTACAGACAGTAAAGAACACAAAAAATTACTTGGTTCGAAATTTCATACTCCACAACAGCTGCGCAACAGTCCACGTTTACAAGATATTATTGCTCATTGTATAGAAACAGTTGGGCAATAGTAAACAGCTTGGAATTTAGTTTAATATCATTAATTAAGATGAAATATTATTATCTGTTTTATTGATGATTAAGCTAATGTTTTACATATAGATGACATGTCAGAGGGGCATTTTGGCAAGCTAACGAGGTCAAATTCTGAGACCCTGAGATCACAGTACATAGATTCCAAGGATGTTAGGCAAGTTACTTTCACTCTAAAAAGATTTTTTGTTTACAAACATTTTTCTCAATCATTTGCAATTTATTCTCCTTTCATCAATCCACTTGGAGCTACACCTTAATTTACTGCTCTAAGAAAAAGAAAAACTCTCAACCTTCAAAATAACCTTTTGCATAACAATATTCATAGTTTTCCCTTTCATTGCATCATAAATCTATATGCAACGAACCATAAAAGTTTATTCAAGTAGAAATGAAACATGTATTCATTATTTCATTCTAATCTGAATTTCCATTGATTGAGTTTTTTTGTAGAATTTGTATTGGGACATGGAATGTTGCAGGAAAAGTTCCACACAGTGACTTAGATATTGAAGAGTGGATAGATACAAATGAACCAGCCGATATTTATGTGCTCGGGTTATTGTCTAAACTTAATTCTTAATCTTCTTATTGTATTCTTTTCGATGCTTCTACTTACATAATGATCTCATGCAAATAATTTCTTCTTCTTCTTCTTCTGATTATGCACTTTGTTGTGATTGTTATCTTGCTGCCGCTTTAGCCCCAAATTACTCTTACTTGGATCGCTATGATCCATTTTCCAATTGGATTCACAAAAAAACAGCTTCGACCTATTGATAGTTGTTTGAAGTTTCTTTGTGAAGTCTCATTGCTTGGAAGTAGATCGAATGCTCGAAGATAGTGGCTGGTGGGACAGTCCCAGGAGTGATATGATGGGCAAGCATATCACTTGCGAGGCAAGTTTGCTGCAAGCGATGGTCGACAATGCTACGCAGGTAGGTTTTGTAGAGAGTTGTTCGGGCCTTATTAATGAAAGGAGGTTATTTTACAAGGTTTCTATTAGGCTCAAGTTCCTTCTTTAGTAGAGAAAATCTACTAAGCCGGACATTGAGAGGTCCGTAATGGGATGGATTGAGCCGTGGCAAAATTTGGGTGTGATTAAGTGTCAGATCGGGAAGATCGAAGCATTTCAGTGATTGATGATTTAGATTCTACCCAACCTGGGAACCAATCCATCCGATACATACCTCTAGGATGCGCCACACGAGCCTTCTCTCTTACTCCGTTTGGTTGGTCGCCCAATTCGGTTCACAAAAAACAGCTTCGACCCATTGATAGTTGTTTGAAGTTTCTTTGTGAAGTCTCATTGCTTGGAAGTAGCTCGAATACTCGAAGATAGTTGCTGGTAGGACAGTACCAGGAGTGATATGATGGGCAAGCATATCACTTGCGAGGCAAGCGTGCTGACACTATGCAGGTAGCTTTTGTAGAGAGTTAGTTGTTCAGGCCTTATTAATGAAAGGAGGCTATTTTACAAGGTTTCTATTAGGCTCAAGTTCCTTCTTAAGTAGAGAAAATCTACCACGACCGGCATTGAGAGGTCCGTAATGGGATGGATTGAACAGTGGCGAAATTTGGGTGTGATTAAGGCTTTGTTTGGTGCGGCTTATTTGCTCCGGTGAGTTGGGTCAAAAATGTCATTATCATAGATTGTATGTTTGGCAAGACAAAGGTTACGGCCGCTACCAAGAAAAGTTTTGAGCATAAAATGCATGAATTTTTTTGGGTGTTGTTATTTATACCCCATGTATGGCTATTCATATCCAATAATTCAAATTATTCTATTAATTTATATTGTCCTAAATCTTACTATTTGTACCCACCTCCCTTTCACGCCAAGCGCATCGACCTTCCTCAAATCAGTCATCTCCTACGCTAACGCCGCCTCCAGTGCGACCCCCATCTCTGACTCCACCGACAGCGAAAGAAGAGGCGTCGCTGGTTTTGGAATGACAAGAAAAGAACGGAGTTGAATGAGTCTATGTTGATGGGGGCGGGATCCAATCCTTGATCTGGCGGTGGTCGTTGAACCGGTGCTTGTTGATGGAGTACTGAGGAGATGGCAGCCGAAACATCGGAAGAAATCCGGCAGCTCCATGAGTCGGGCGAGCTCAAACGCTAGATGGAAGGGGCACCGACGTGAAAGGGAGGTGGGTACAAATAGTAATGTTTAAGACAATATAAATTAATAGAATAAATTGAATTATTGGGTATGAATAGCCATATGCGGGGTACAAATAACAACACCCATTTTTTTAGGTGAGGTTGTTCGTTCACGAACGACGGTTCATGATCACCGCGTTCACGACCGCCACCGCCGCGCCAAAACGAAGCCTAAGTGTCAGATCGGGAAGATCGAAGCATTTCAGTGAGTGATGATTTAGATTCCATGATACTTATATATTACTGTTATATATATAAGTTTATCAAAAACTACCACCCAACCTGGGAACCAACCCACCCCGAGACATACTTCTAGGATGCGCCACACGAGACCCCTCTCTTACTCCGTTTGGTTGGTCGCCCAGTCCGACATACGCCGACATGCGCCGACATTCGCCGACGATGGAGGCGGTATGGGTGGCGGCTGGCAGAGCTAAGGGCGGAGCAATGGCTGAAGGAATTGTTTTTGGCTGTAGATCTCACTGCAGCGGGCCGCAAGGGCCTCTGACACTGCATCGGGCGCTAACGATGAGAAGCGCAATAAATGGGGATTTTACTTACAAGTGGTTGTGGGAGCCGAGGAGACGCCGACGAAGTTGCGGTGTGTGGGTGTTCGTTGAGTTGGCTGCAAGCATCGTTTTGAGTAGTCCATAGGCGGGTCTGCCCTGCAGGACCCCGGTTAAATCGCTGCTTGCACTTTTCATATACAAAACAACTTGTTTTCATTGCAATTACTCTTGCCTTTGCCCTAATCTTTCTCCAACCGTCCTAAACTATGGAAGGACCTTGAAGACAATATCTTGGTGAGAAAGAACGCCTCCGAAAATTGAACAAAGAGTTTCAGGGATGGGATCAAGGATCAGGTGGTTGCGAAGCGGAATTTTAGGCCAACGAAGAAGACAACTTGATCATGATGATCATACATCAAAGGCGGAGTCTTTGGTTCTAGGAAGTCTCTTCTTCTTCACGGAGCAATCTTCATTAGTGCTTGAACGTTATGATCACTGTGATCCTATTTCCTTTTCTTTTCATCTTGTAATACAGGTGCGCGCGCGTGTGTGTGATTTTTCCTTTAAGATTGAAGTCGTCTAACCTAGGGTATAGTTTAAGGGGTTCCTCGGGTTTGGGCATCCGTGTGTGGGTTGCGCGATAACTCGCCTTTGGGGATTAAGGCAACTAGCTTTGTGGATTATGATAGGTTTTCCCTGAATCTGATGAGGGCGGTCCGATGAGGGTAGATAGTGCTTTGAGGGCAGTGAAGCTTAGCAAGAACAACTCCTGTCAGGCTTCTAGGATGACAGATTTTTAAGTGAAAGGAGGTGCATGAATGAATCGAATCTCACATTGGAATTTAAGGAAAAGTTGCTGGGCTTAAGTACAGTGTTTGGGAGGCTAATCATGTGATAGGTCTAACATGGGCCAACTAGTTTATGCGATGAATGTGCACAGCCGTAAGTGTTTTTCCCTCCTTCATCGCATGACATAGTTGTATTTACTGCGTGATCACTCTGAATTACTAAGTGTCTTTCACTCCTTCGTCACTGAGACTCGAACTCAATTCTTGCGCTCAATTAAAATCCTTCGAACCGATAATGTACGAGTCACAAATTCTAGAAAACTTGTACTATGTTGGGTATTATCCACCAAACATCCCATGCCTACACACCGCAACAAATGGCGTGGCCGAGCAAAAGAACATCCACCTTCTTGAGGTTACTCGCTCACTTATGTTTCAAATGCAATTTCTCAAGCTCTATTGACACTTCGCAATCTCCACCACTTGCTATTTAAGTAATCGCATAACCTCACCCATCCTAAATTTTGCGACGCTATTCTCCATCATATTTCCTTCAACATCTCCTTTCCCTTGACTCCCTGCGCCTTTCGAAGTGTTTGTTTTGTCCATCTTCTTGGTTCTGCTATTGACAAACTGTCCCGCACGAGCTACCAAATATATATTTGTTGGGTACTCTCGTACACATAAGTGTTGTGTAACTCTTCTACCGATCGGAAAACTGTTACTTCCACTAATGCCACCTTCCTCGAGGATCAGCCCTTCCACTCCTCTACTCTTGATACCGTACCACATACTATCCCACGTCCCAACATCCCGATCATTCACTCACCACTGCCCATGCTACTAACACCACCTCCTACTCCACCACCACCTCCTTCTCCTCTAAACGTTTACACTCATCGTCGTTTTCTTTCTAATACCCTTGGACAGTTGCCCATACTGATGGCGCTCCACGACTAGCTGATCCGACTACGACTCTCACTCAGGATTCAGTCCCATGTACAACTCACCCTCTTTATCATCATGTCTCCTTTCACCGCTTATCTCCAGAACTTCACAGGTTTGCGACTTACTTGTCTTTTATTTCCACCCCCTTTTCTGTGCAAAAAACTTTTCAACATCCTGGGTGGCGGGCCGCGATGAATGAGGAAAACGTTGCCCTCTGGGCCAATCAGACATGTGACCTTCTCCCCCTTCCTCCTAGCCAATCCCATGTGGGATGTAAGTGAGTCTTTACTGTGAATCATCATCCTAATGGGACAGTTGAGCACCTTAAATCCCATTTTGTGGCTCACAGTTTCACTCAACAATATGGTCTTGACTATGAATAAATATTTTTTCCAGTATCCAAGCTGAATACGGTACGTGTGTTGATCTCCTTGGCCGTTCATCGTCATTGGTAGTTGCATCAACTTGATTTCAAGAATGCTTTCCATAAAGATGATCTAATAGAGACTGTCTACATGCAATAACCTCTTGGTTATGAAACTACGGGGGAGTGTCTTGTCTGCCACCTCAAGAAATATATCTATGGCCTTAATCCGTCCCCTCAGGTTTGGTTTGACAAGTTCAGTTAAGTTGTTCGGGGCTTTGGCTTCACTTGGAGCTCGACAAACTTCTCCTTATTTACTCGCCGCCGCTCAGCAGCACGGTGATACTTCTTGTGTATGTTGATGATATTATCAATATTCTCATCACAGGCGATGATCTGCATGATATATGATATATCTATGATCAAGAAACTCTTGACCTCACACTCTCATACCAAAGACTTGAGTCGTCTCTGATATTTCTTGGGTATTAAGGTATCTCGTCGACCCGATTGACTCATTTTCTCTTAACGGAAGTACTGTCTCGATCTTCTTCAAGATGCACGCTACTATGGTTGCAAGTTGCTAACACACTGATAGATGCAAATCACAAGCTTTGTGCTCATGCGTCCGACTCTGATTTGCCTTTCTCTAATCCAGAATACTATCGTCGCCTTGTTGGCAAGCATATTTATCTGGCAGTCTGGCTGTCACACGACTTGATATCTCATTTGTTGTTGGTGTGGTCAGCCGCTTCATGCATGATCCTCAGATATCTCACCTCCAGGCTGTCGAGGGAATCTTCCAGTATCTGAAGAATGCCCCGGGATAAGGGATTGTGTATACACCCTCTTCTTCCTTATCATTAATTGTCTATTCCGATGCAGACTATTCCAGCTCCCTCTATGATCATCGGTCTATGAGTGGTTATTGCATATATTTTGGAGGACACATGGTCACTTGGCGGAGCAAGAAGCAAACGGTGATGGCACGCTCCTCTGCGGAGGCTGAGTACCGTTCGATGACGTTTGCAGTTTTTGCCTTCACGTGACTGGAAAGTCTTCTTACTGATCTTGGTGTCAAGCTCCCTTCTCCGGTCATCCTCTACTGCGATAGTCAAGCTGCCATCCATATCGCCGCGAATCCTATTTTTCATGAACGTACCAAACATATCGAAGTCGATTGCCATTTCATACGAGAAAAGTTCAACTTCGCAAATTTGATCTGCGACATATAGTCGTTGCTTAGAAAATCTCTGATATCCTCACCAAGGCTTTACTGCGCCCCCTATACCGACAATTCGCTCCTACAATCTGTATGCTCCAGCTTGCAAAGGAGTGTAGAAGAACTACACTCCTCCCTCCTATAAAGACCCACTTTCTTGGCCCATTAGGAGATTTCTCTTATTTATAGATTAGTCTCATATCTTGATTTGACGTTAAGATATCACTCCTCCCTCCTATATGGCTATATATATGTGTACAAATACTTGTATTTTTGTGTATTAATATGAAGTAATAAAATATTTGAACTTCGTATTTTACTTTGTCTATATGAGCCAATGAAATGAGTTCTACATTTCATGAAAGGGACAATAGATGCATGAAGTTTGAGTGGAGAATAGAAAATATTTCACTCAGTTGGCCTAATACAAGGGTAGACACACACACACACACACACACACACACACACACACACATATATATATATAAGACGATCCTCACGTGACATATCACGTGTAATACGCAGCGGAAAAATTTAAACTAAAATACATATATTCAACTCCCCCCCTCAAGTTGGGAGTATATATCAATCATTCCCAACTTGAAAGTATTGTCCGAAAAATTGTCATGGCTTAGTCCTTTGGTGAAGACGTCGGTCAGTTGATCTTGTGAATCCACAAAAGGGAGTACAAATATTGCTCTTGTCTAGGTGATCTTTGATGGAATGTCTGTCCACTTCAACATGCTTCGTCCTATCATGTTGAACATGATTGTGTGTGGTACTGATGGCAGCTTTGTTGTCACAATAGATTGTAATAAGTTTGTTCACCAGGAGACCCACATCCTGGAGAATTGTTTTCAACCACAATCCCTCACGAACTCTTTGTTCCATAACCCTATATTCTGCTTCGACACTTGAGCGAGCAAGCAACCACATTCTATTTTTTGCTCTTCCAAGAGACGAGATTTCCACCCACAAATGAGCAATATCCGGTAGTAGATTTCTTATCATCTTGGCTACCAGGCCAATCAGTATCAGTAAACACTTCAATCTGCAAAGATTGATTAGCAGAGAACATAATCCCACGTCCTGGAGACTTCTTGAGGTATCTTAACACCCGATATGCAGCCTGCTGATGGCGAATTATGGGAGAGTGCATGAATCTACTTAGGACGCCCACATCATACGTAATATCAGGGCGAGTATGAGATAAGTATATTTGTCTCCCAACCAATCTCTGGTACCTTGAGATGTCATTTCTCCCCTTTAGTATCCGCATCAATCCTGTGATTAGCCTCAATGGGTGTATCCACGAGAGCACACCCAAACATACAACTTCAAATTCTTTGCCGAATCGTTCTTTCAAGTGCGTGATTTTCTTCAGGTCATTTCCTGTAATGATGATGTCATCCACGTATACAGTGAGTATCGATATTTGAGTTCCTCTCCTTTTGATAAAGAGAGTATGATCAACATGTCCTTGAGTGTAACCTAGTTGTAACATGGTTTTGTGAAACCTTCCAAACCAGGCTCTAGGGGATTGTTTCAGGCCATATAGGTATTTCTGCAGACAGCAGACGTTTCCATTGGACCCTTCTTTGGTAAAGCCAGGGGGCAGTCATGTAGACTTCTTCTGCCAATTCACCATGCAAAAATACATATTTGACATCAAGTTGTTGTAACTCCCACTCATGACATACAACACATGCGATGATCACACAAATAGAATTCATCTTTGCAACAAGGACAAGGTTTCTTGGTAGTCAATTCTCTGGGTTTGGGTGTACCCTTGAGCGACCAGCCGCACTTTATATTGCTCCACCACCCCATCTTGATTCTGCTTAACAGAGAAAATCCAGCGTGATCCAACTGTTCACTTCCCAGGGGGAAGACGTACAAGTTGTCATGTTTCATTTTTCTCTAAAACACACATTTCTTCTTCCATAGCCTGTTTCCACTCAGGTATCTGAATAGCCTATTGCCAGGTCTTAGGAATCACAATAGAGGAAAAAGATGAGATAAAAGCTCTGTGGGCATGAGAAAGGCGATGATAAGAAATGTAGTTGGCAATAGGGTGTTTGGTGCCACCAGTGTTACCTTTAAGAAGGGCGAGGGGAACATGGAGTTCATCATCCGAATATGGAGCAGAAGTGGGCACTGACACTAGTTGAATATTCGGGGACGGTACTTGCTTAGCGGTACGAGGTCTGCGAGAATATGTATATAATAAAGGAGGAATAGTAGGAGCAGTACTGGGAGAAATAGACGCAGTACTGGGAGAAATAGGAGCAGATGTATGAGTAATGTGTGGGGAAGCAACTATCGGAAGAGGAGAGTCAGTGGTCTCGTTAATATTACTACTCATCTCCCCCTGATGAGGACCAAAATACTGCTCCCCCTCACGAAAAGTAACATCAACAGTGCAGTAAAAGCGACGTGCGGGAGGGTGATAACATCGATAACCTTTGGTGGTAGGAGAGTACCCCACAAAGGCACATTTAAGTGAACAAGCGTCCAATTTATCGCGATGAGGGGTATGAACATGAACAAAACATATGAAGCCGAAGATGCGAGGAGAGATGTGTGAAGTGTGGACAATGTGTTTCTGGGCTAAACTGGACAAATGCGTATCGTAGTGAAGAGAGCCAGAAGGAAGACGATTGATGAGATGAGCTGCAGTCAGAACATCATCACTCTAATAGGACTTGGGAAGGTGCATGACAATTAACAAACACCGGGAGACCTCTAGTAAGTGTTTATTTTTCCGTTCCGCCACCATTTTGAGTGGAAGTGTGGACACAAGTGGTTTGGTGAAGGATGTCGTGTTTGGCAAGATGCGCACCAAACGCCCCCCGATCATCATACTCCTCCCCCCATTATCGCTACGTAGCACACAGATAGTCCCTTTAAACTGTGTCATAACCATTTTATGAAAGGTGTGAAAACAAGTAAGCACGCCACTTTTCCGTTATAATAAATAGAGTCACGTAGTACCAGAATAATAATCAATAAAAGTGACAAACCATTTATAGCCAGATAAAGATAACGCATGAAAGGGACCCCAAACATCAGAGTGAATAACATCAAATGGGCAAGAACTAGGAAATGAAACATGACTGAGATGATGACGAACATGTTTTGATAGTTCACATGTATAACATGTAAACGACTTAATTAAACAACTAAAAGCAGAAAATAATTTTGTAAGATATAAAGCAGATGGGTGGCCAAGACGAAGATGTCGGTGATGGCATGGAGAGTAGGAGCACGAGTGGTGGAGAGAGCACTGAGAGACAACTGCTGGTTCAACAAGTACAATCCGCCAACATTCCTACCACTGCCAAGTGTCCGCTTCGTAGCCAAATCCTGAAAAACACAAACATCAGGGAAAGGTCACAAAGCAATGTAAAGAATTTGTAAAATGACTAATTAATAGGAGATTGCGAGGAAATGAAGGGACATGCAGGACAGAGGACAAAGAAAGGTTAGGCGAACAAGAGATGGTTCCTTTGCCAACAATAGAGGAAATGGAACCATTGACAGCAATAACCTTATCACGACCAGAGAGAGGAGTGTAAGAAGTAAAATCTGAGGCAGATCCGGTCATGTGATCAGTGACACCTGAGTCAATGATCCACTCAGAGTGGGAGGAAGACACATCATGAGCACTCGAGATACATGAAGTAGCAAAGGCGGCAGTGGAATCAGTGGATGTAGAGTCGGAATGGGAACGTAGCAGGCGGCGGAAGGCATCTAGCTCCTCAACAGACAGACCCCCAGAGGGGGGTGGTCCTCATATACTTCAGTTGAATGGGTAGAATACGGGGAGCGAGCACTAGACATACGACCACCACCACGGTGACTGCCTCTCCCACGGGCACCAGTTCCCCGACCAGGTGGGGCAAGATGAGGATGTAGACGATAACATGTTTCTTTAGCATGTGTATGTCCTTTCTTCCCACAATGACCGCACACATGAGAAGAGTGAGTAGGAGGATCCTGACCATCCCAACAAGAGCAGAGTGATCCGGAGATGGAACAAGAGAGCGGAGATGATTCTCATCATTGAGGATCATGCTGAAGGTCTCCCTAAGAGAGGGAAGAGGCTCACGGTGAAGGACATGCAGACAAACAACATCAAACTCCATGTTGAACCCCATAAGAAAGACGTGAACATGGAAGCGGTCTTTTTCCTTCTGAAGAGTCTGCGCATCGACAATGCATGCATGAGTAAACGTGTTGAAGTAATCCAGTTCCTGATAAAGACGTTCGAACTCAAGTAGTAAGCAGAGACAAACTGGGTTCCCTGCTTCATCTCCAAGACACGGCGAGTGAGGTCATGAATCTGTGTCGAACTCCCAGCTTGAGAGTAGGTTTCACGGGTCCGAGTCCAAATCTCATGAGCAGAATCCATAAGCATATAACTGCGGTACACCTGAGGAGACAGAGTGGAGTAACCAAGAGACAACCAAGGAATTGTCTGCATCCCATTTTCGCCATGAGGGATCGGTACGCGGTGGCGCAACAACGGTTCCATCAATATGCCCATATAGCTGGTGACTCCGTATAGCATGTCGCGCTTCCCTGGACCACTCAAGATAATTCGTGCCATCCAAGGTGACTGTAGTGATCTTGAATGAGTCATATTGACCGTGGCTCCGAGGAGGATCACCTGAGGGAACAGTCCGAGGAGAGGATGAGATGTCAGAGGAATCACCCATCGATGTCCTTCCGAAAAAAATGCAAGATGAAAACAATCAATAAGGTATAAACCACATCCTACGAGCCTACCTTAGATCACGCCACCGGAGAGGACACCATAGGATGTGACCACGATGTCTCTGACAACATTTATGGGGGACAAAACGGCCGGACACAACCAGCCGCTCGCAGAACGGGCGGAGAGAGCCGCTGGTTGCTGCGAACGGGCGGACGAAGAGGAGGAGCGGCGGCTCTGGTGGAAAACAGTGGCGCTGGAGGAGGCCCTAAGCGGGAGCGACAGTTTTGGAGGAAAACAACGGCGTTGGAGGAGGCCCTGGGCGGGAGCGGCGGATCCGGCGATGGAAGTCTAGGCACTGGAGGAAAGGATCGAACGCGTATCCGGCGGAGACGGAGGGCTGGAGCGTAGGAGAGGCAGATCGGATGTGATCGAACTAGACGCGCGGCGGAGCGGGATGAGTGGATTGGGACGAGCGGCGTTAGCTCTGATACCAAGTGGAGAATAGAAAATATTTCATTCAGTTTCCCTAATACAAGAGTAGGCATACATATATAAGACAATCCTCACGTGACATATCACATGTAATACGCAGCGGAAAAACTTAAAATAAAATACATATATTCAACTGTTTGTATTAGTGTAGCATGGATGTAGTGGAAGTGAAAGAATTTGAAAATTTAGACATGTTAGAGATCTTGATAGGCACAGATCGATTATTATGTATTTGTACTTGGAGTAGGGTCGATCTGTTAGAGGTCTGCTTGTAACTTATTGTAGTCTTGTTAACTATTGAGGCAGAGCATAACTCAGGTATAATGGTTGCAAAGGGAGTTGTTTGGCTTAAAGGTTTGACTGACGAGCTTGATATTCACCAGGATAAGTCTCACAAGTTGAGGGAGTTCATTATGAAGATGAAGAAGAGACTCAATTCGTGAATGTTTATATAATGGAAAGCGGTCAGGCCGAGTACTTGTACATGATGACCAAGTTAGTGATTGTTGTCAAGTTTAGGCATGTTGCCTAGACTCGACCAATCTTCATATTTGCTAGATGTCTGAAGACTCGACCTTGAACAAATGTATCAAAGTGGAGAACAAATGTATCAAAGTGGAGAACAAACGAGTCAATGTGGAGAATGTAATTATTTGGTTGGCCTTCTTGTTCCCAAATTTCCCTTTATTTACTATACATTATTTGCGATTGATTGATTTATTCGTTGTGTGCCTATGAAAAATCAGTGTTGGCACCAACCAACCCCAAGATGTTCATGGTTGATTCACAATTTCTCCATCAAGTTGTATCTTCTAGAAGTAGGCCGAGTACTTGTAGACGTTGCTGGCAGGTCAACACCAGAAGAATCGTCAGATAGGAGGATCACCAGCAAGACACGTGTGTTGTTGCGTGGTGGTTAGCGACACTGCAGTGGCTAGCGACACTCTGCAGGAAGCCTGTGTAGAGGATTGCTCAGGCCCTATTATGGAAAGAATGTTCCTGTAGTTGCTTTTATTGATACTGTACAAGAGTGTCAACGATCCGCAGAAGTAGGTGGTCATTGAAGAAGGGATCTACATTATAAAAATTTTTGTTATCGGGTTCTATAAGAACTATTGTTATCGGGTTTTGAGAAGATAAATATTCTTTATAGTTTCTCATCATTCTCAATAATGGAAAATTCTCATTCTCACGGTTCCTAGTCATCATTTTTTAATCTTTGGATTATGTTTGCATCTGGCTTCGATAATTGTTGTACATATGCTCGTGGTATTACTTTCCCTAATGATTCATAAACTTCTCTACAATCAAGCAACAATTGAGTACATATCCTAACATTGATTTCTTCATAATTGTTATAATCAACATTTAGAAGACTGAACTTTGCAACAAATAACATAAATGTAACATTTGCAGAATACAGGAGATTGTTCCATTGAATGCTGGCAACATATTTGGTGCTGAGGACAGCAGTCCAGTCCCAAGATGGGAAGCTCTTATCCGCGAAATACTGAGCAAGGTTAGAAAGAAAAAACCAAAATACAAATGCCACACCGGTCCGACTTCACCTTCAAGGTTCAAGCTATCAGATGATTTTCCTGCCATCGCCGAAGAACTGCTGTATGAAATCGACACCGACAATGACAACGGAAGAATTCATCCGTTGAACGAAGTCCAGAACATGACTGATGATTTCAGACATGATGAGATTTCCAACTCCCCATCAATGAAGAGACTCAACAGGTGCCATGGTTTTAGTTTGATAGACTGCGATGCGAGCCCGGAAACATCGACCCCTCATCAGAATGTACTGACTAAAACACTTAGCAGCTCAGAGAGGATTGGGCTGGCATGGCCAGAACAGCCATTGGATTTGTTAGCCAAGTGTGCTTTAGACAGCCCAAAGTCATTCAGATCAAAGTCCTTAAAGACAAGCAGGTCATTCAAATCAGCATTTGGGGATCAGAAAGAGTCCGATGACTTTGGATCGATACCAAAGTTCGATCTCTATGCCCCTTTGCGTCGAAAGAAAATATCGTCTTTTGTTAGGATTATAAGCAAGCAAATGGTTGGCATTTACATCTCGATATGGGTTCGAAGAAGCCTTCAAAAGCATATTCAGAACTTGAAGGTTTCAACTGTTGGAGTTGGTGCTATGGGATACATAGGAAACAAGGTTAGGCTTTTACTTGTTCTTTAGTCTTGCAACAATATTGATATCCTACTCATATATCTCCACCTGCCATCATACAGTTAGTTAGACAGGGAATAATTAATCTTTGAAGTGCAATAAATGTGGCCCTTATAGCTAGAGGACTAGTACTTGTTATGTTCTCGTGATGCCGTTAAAGTTATAATTTTGCTCGAAAAGGATGAAAAACCACTTGTTTCTTGCTTTTTTGATGATTGTTAGTGCTTATATTTGTCTTGTGTCTATGTTATAGATAATCGAGTATACAAAAAGAAGAAACAACACAGCTTCACATGACACAAGAATGCACATGATTCAACCCAAAAATAGGGTTACGTCTATAGGGCGGTGGTAGAATTTTTGGGTTGTGCAAAATCGATGTTGACGGCTATTAATTTCGCACTACCCAAATCCTGCAGCTAGCCGAGTTTATATAATACTCTGGAATACAAATGAGTTCCCAAAATACCTCAGAATGTAAAGTTCCAATGAGAACCCCGATAACGTCTTTGTGGAGGACATAATCTGAAGGTAGAATTAATAGAACGTTCTTCAAATGCATTAGGATACAAGACATCTCTATTGCCTACTCGTATTTTAGGCTTTTAATCTATATTTCCTTAAGAAGGGGAGTCTTGATGTACCGGTTGAGGTGTTGCCGTGTGACCTTGAGATCTCATGGGTTCGAGTCCTGGAAGCGGACTCTTGCAAAAATGCAGGGTAAGGTTTGCCTATATTTCATCCTTGTGGTGGGACCCTTCCCCGGACCCTCGTTGCGCGGGGGATGCTTTGTGCACCGGGCTGCCCAATCTATATGCTATGCGGATTTTTTTCTGGTTTTCCTAACAATATTTCCTTCATTTTATTTATTCATCACCTACTCTTAGATGTCTGTTTACAAGCCCTATCATGGACACTTATGACTGTAATATGGCAATTTTTTGTACAAGGTTTTATCATTGCATCAGAGACAAACATTTTCTTGTTAAAACTATTAAATTTTGGTCAATGTTATGATAGAGCATAAAACATGTTTTATCTATTTTCACTGGATGAACATACCAGCGGTAATGAGGGATTGAATAAAAAAATTGTAAAATTCAGTCCATTACTACCTTTTTCAAAACAAAACAAAAATCATTAAGATACTCTTGAAAGGATATTATTTTTTTGTCAGAACTTCAAATAATTGGTAACTCCATCACATATAATGGGTATATTTATTTATTTATTTTCTTTGTAATGATCTATATTCTTTGATTCATATTATAATAGATAAAAATTTTAATAAATAAGAAATTCATAATGATATTTTCATATATGGTTTAGGGATCTATCTCAGTCAGCATGTCCATATACCAAACACAGTTTTGTTTCATATGCACCCACCTAGCATCTGGGGAAAAAAATGGAGACGAGCTACGACGGAAAGCCGATGTGCAAGAGATTCACCGAAGAACTAGATTTATTGGATTACCCAATTCAATTAAAAGTCATGAGTAAGTTTGATCTCTTATGTAGAAAAAATAATAATTTCTTGTGCTGTTCCTGGTTCTCTTTCTCCAGAGGAATTAAAAATCCTCAGTAATTTTTTATTTCCATATAGTATCTAATAGATTCCTTGTGATGCCTATGCTGTTGAATTAACATATATAAAAAAGAACTTCATGCTAATCAAATTGATATCTGAAGGGGTCAAATTAGTAACAAAACAAGTTATCTTGCAGCTCAAAAATTTTCTTTGTTTTTCAATATTTTTGAAGAATTATTTGATGTTATCACCATTAGCTCTTCCAGTTCAAGTTGTATACTTGGAACCGCTCTCTCAGCAATGTTTCTTTCTCCTGAAATTCACATATATTTCATCAAATTACAAAGAAATTTGATCTTGAACATGTATCTAATAGATTCCTTGTGATGCCTATACTCTATATATTTCATGTATACTAATGGTTCGTTTGGCGCGGCGTTTTTACTCCGGTGAGTTTGGATAAAAACGTCAATGTCATAAAATGTGTGTTTGGCATATCCACGGTTATGACCACCACCTAGAAAAAACAACTAATTTTTAACATAAAAGTAGATGGAGTTCCTTTGGTGATTTCGGGCGAACAACAGTTCGTAACCACCGCTTTCACGACCTCAACCGCCGTGCCAAACGGACCCTAAGTCTTTAGAATTTAAGGGGCAAATGATTAGAAGAAGATAGATTATGTAAGCATGTAAATATATGGGAGTCAAATTGATAATTAAGAGTCCATATTGCTTAAAGATCAAATGATACTAGTTGCATTGGGTTTAAGTATCTTGGATTGTTATACAAAAACGTTAATTTAAATGAGACTAAAATCATGATTTAAGGTCCGGGTATTAAAGTGGAGAAGTAGATCAAGAATGCTTCGGAATGAGAGAATATCATGAAGAATTAATGATGGTTTTGATTATAGGGATATATAAAAGACAAGGAGAACAACAAGATTTCATCATAGAAAATAGTTTTCCTTAATGTTCTTCTACTTCCTTAATGTTATTCATTGCTTCTTAAGCCAACTTCTATTTTATTCCTGCAGAAAAATCTTCTGGTTTGGAGATCTAAATTATCGCTTAAATTTGCCGCATAAAAGTGTGCACAATCTAATTTCAGCAAAGAAGTGGTCGGAGTTATTTGAGAAAGATCAGGTAAGTGAAGTCCATTTCTTTATATTTATATTGGGTCATTTACTAAGACCTTCCCCTCTAACTTTGCATAAGCATTTCCTGGGACCCCTCTAACTTCATATAATTACAGGAACCTCCTATCTATCTTTCAAAATTGTCAAAACCTCCCTGACGGTAAGTTCCTAGAGGGGCTAAGGATATTTTCTATATGCAAACATACTTTCCGGCAATATATCTTGCAATAATTTTTTTAATTTATAAATCAAAATGCTAAATGAGTCGCAATAGATAAAGCAAACAAACAAGGAAACACGAGACGTTGTATTATATAAAAGAGTACTCAAAATCAAATAGCTAGTAAATGAAAACTCACAAATATTCAAGAGTTTGAAACAACGATTACAAACGACATACTCCTTGAATAGGAAACAAACACTTAATTCAGCACTAAGAATTAACTTCAAAACAAATAAACTCACACCGTAGTAGTAGCAGTAGAAGGCTTGGAGAGGATCTCCCAGAGTTCGGACAAGTAATGCCACTGAAATTCGGACTCCTGGTAGATCTTTGGGCTGCTGGACAGCAGGTAACAGGGCTCTAATTGGAGTTCCCGGTGGATGGAATAGGGGGTTGCTGCTGTGTATGGTTGGTGTAGACGGAGAGGGGAGAGAGAGGGGTGTCGGCAAGGGGTTGGAGGCCCTTGGGGTGGAAGGAAGGGGCTGCCGGTTTTAGGATAGTAAATGGGGGGTCGGTTGGAGGTGGTTCCACGAGAGAGGCTGCCGCCGTGGATTAGGATTCCGGCTGGGCATGGGGGGAATGCTCAGTTGGAATAGGGGGAGAGGTGCTTCCACATAAGTTGGAGGTGGGGGAGTGAGGCTCGGTTTGTGGGAGAGGTGGGGTGAGGTGTCCGGCTGCTGTAAGGAGGAGGAAAGGGGGCTCGGTTGTGGGCTGCCAAGTGGTTCCACATGAGGGGTAGTGGAGGTAGTTGGGAGAATGAATGATTATGAGTAATTTTAGGATAGTGAGGAGTTAAGGAGGTAGTGGGGGAGGGAGTTAAGGTAGTTATGGGGTAGTGAGGTGGTGGCCGGCCGGAGGTGGTCACAGAGGTGTGGTGGCCGGTGGTGGTGGTGTCCGGAGGTATTTTTTGGTGATCGCCAGAAAACTGAAAACGAAGGAAACTTGGAGGGTGATGTTGGGGGTTCGCCGGAGGTGATTGAGGAATATTTTCCGGTGATCGTCGGAGACCAAAAACGGAGGGGATTTGGGCTCTGTTTGGGGTAGTTGTTGCTAATTAGAAAGATGTTGGAACTGAGTGGTGAGAATAGAGCTGACAGAAAAGATGTGATGAGAAAGCCGCAGACCGTTTGGAGAATCCGTGTTTAAGTGCTGATCGAATAGAATTTTTTGATTAACCAACTTGGTAGAACAGTTTTTTTTAAATAGGAACATTGAAATGTATATTGTTCGTAGGCAAAATTAAACATAGTAGTAAGACATAAATGTTTTACAAAGTTCACTAAATAAAAATAAACGAATAATTACCAAAACCTCCCCTGGAAGATAGCATAATTATAGACTGCGCCCCTCTTATTTCTGAAATTACAAAAACCTCCCCTCGATGTTACAAAACATAACATTTACCTCCCCTGAAGTTCACATTTCATAACATCCATGCACAAAATACCCCCCCTGAAAATGTATTCTGAGGGGGGTATTTTTGTGCATGGATGTTATGAAATGTGAACCTCAGGGGAGGTAAATGTTATGTTTTGTAACATTGAGGGGAGGTTTTTGTAATTTCAATAAAAAGAGGGGTGCAATCTGTAATTTTCCAAACTTAGAGGGGTGGTCCCGGTAAATGGCCCTAAAAATAAAAGTAATCGATATGGGTGATAAAAATAATCGATATTAATCAAACTTTTTAATATCTTGGCATGTAGAAAACAAGTATAAGTAAAATGCACTTTTATGCATATATTCTTTTAAAATATGCAAAACATTGTGATGTTTAGATACATTATCTATAATAATATGAGTTTAACATAAAATTCTTATAATTAGTGAAGTTCTTTGATCCATAAGAGAGCACAGCAAACTTCATATTTGAAATTATGGATGATATACAAGGAAATGGTTAAGCGAAGTAGTGCTGATCTTCATTCTTCACATACTAGATATACCAAGCAAACTGAATCAAGTAAATTGGTCAAAGCCACCTTATAAATGTTTGTCATTTTTTATTGATATATAAAGCAAACTGAATCATGAAATTACCTATTATAACTAGCAGATCTGGAGGAGGTCTTTGAATCAGCTAGCAGATCTGGAAGAGGGCTCAAAATCGGCGGGCGTGCTAGACGATGGCTAGGGCTGATCGACGGTGAAAGAGGGAGTCAGCGAGGCTGATCGACGACGGAAGAGGGAGTCGGCGAGGCGGAACGATAACATAAGAGGGTTGGGTCGTCGTGTCGTCGAGAGGGATTTGGCGAGAAATGATGATGAGAGGGCTTGCGAAAGGGGAATAAGATCGATTTGTCGAGGCTGTAACGTTTTTAGGATTTGGAATGTGCGTCTGGCTCCGCGGAAAGTTGGAGGTTGTTGGGTATTCAAAAAGCACCCTAAACGTTATGTTTAGGCAAAGCACTTTTCAAACAGATGTGCAACAAAAGCCTCTAATAGCGTGTTTGCTGATGAAATAGAGCTTCAGCAAAAGCTGCCCCAAACAGAGCCTTGGAGGGGGGAGGGGCTGTTTTGAAGGCGTTTGGGGAGGAGACCAACCGGTGGTTGGAGGGGTGATTTTGGGCTGCCGGAGGGTAGTGGGAGGGAAAGGGGGCTGTCGGTTGTAGGAGGTATGGCTAGTTTGGGGGCCGGTTGGAGGTGAAAAGGGGGCTCAGTTTGGAGGGGAGGGGGGGGGGGGGGGATGTTGCCGGCGGCCAAGGGGCGTGGGGAGGTTCAAGCATCGCACCTAGGGGGGGTTCCGGCTTCAGCACCGATTTATCAAAAGCAAGGCTTCTTTGCTTCAACTTTCAATACCTCTCTTTAGAGCCCTCTACCTCTATATATAGACTAAAGAGGGGCAACGAACGGTCATGATTCTCCGTTTGTTGTCTCCCTCAAAATAAAAAAATTTACAATGTAAAATTAGAAATGCAAAGAACGAAAAATGTCGCGATCGGCGATCCGCTCGAGATGAGTTGTCCCGATCGTCACAAGGTCGTTGCCGGCATGAGTAGACCCTAACGGATCGTGTGGCATGATCCCCATCACTCCCTCCATGCTTTTTGTACATGTATGTTAACAATGTAAAGTCAGAAGGTGACGTGACGCGGGATGGATCTAGCAAAAGTATAAATAATGCAACAATTGAAATTATAAATAATGTGACCGACATGTATGTTGGAAGGGAATCAGAGGTTTGAACGAGGTGATGGAATGCCGGTTGGTATATTTCGTGGATGTTGGCCGACATACTGGGTGGAGTGGTGGACTGTCGAATGACTGAGAGAAGGTTGGTTGAGTGGGGGTAGAGGTGCAAATTTGGCCTGGGCCCGGTTGGCCCCTTTATTTGGCTAGGGCCCGGCTTGGTGCCCTGGTGCCCGGTGTAAGCCTGCCCCATTTCAGGGCAGGCAGGCTGGCATAGCCTGCCCTGCTAGAAGTTGGGGCTGCCTTCCCAACATTAAAGGCAGGGCAGGCGTAGCCTGCCCAGCTAGAATAGGTGTGGCGGCAGCCCCATCATTTAATGTTGGGGTTGCCGCCCCATCATTAAAGGCTGGGCGGCCAGCATGCGCTCGCCGTCCAGCTTTGCTGCTGCCAAATGGCGGGGGAGCCAACTAGGCCTGGGCTTGGTAGGCTCCCCAGGCCTCCTTGTAAAGGGTTACCCGACCTGGGCCTAGTTTGACCGAGGCCCAGCCTGAGCCTTTTTTGCACTCCTAAGCCGGTGTAAAGGAACACCTGTGGAAATGAAGGTGCCCAAGTACTGGACAGAACAAGAAATGAGTTCAAATATGGGCTTTTTAGGTGGCTGGAATTAATTCCAAATGAGGATGTTTGGGGAGATTCTGGAGGTTGGGAGGGTGTTCGGTTGAGGACTAAAAGAGGAGGAAGTTTGGGGATTGGTCGGAAGTTGAGGTAGGGAATGCTGGGTAGGGAATAACTGCTGGAGACGGGAGTGGGGAGTGTTGAGTAGGGAATAACTGCTGGAGACGAGATTCAGAAGGGGAGTTGTCGCTGACAGGTGGCTGGAAAGAGTGGGGCGATTAAGTGGGGAAGCGGGCTGATAATTGAAGATCAGGGGGAGGTTGTGAGTGATGCAACCGGTTAACTTTGGAGTATTCGGAGGTTATTACTTGGAAACTATGGATAGTGTTAGGTGGTTATTAGATAGTTATAAGGAGATTGGGGTGGTGGTGACTGGAGATGATGGTGTTGGTGGCCAGAGGTCGCCAGAAGTGGAAAACAGAGGTGATGAGGGGGCCGGCCAAAGGTGGGAAGGGGAGGGAAATATTTGAGCTTCGCACTCGGATTCTGGCTTCGGCACCGGTGATCAAAAGGAGGAATTTTCTCTCTAACTTCCAATGCCTTATAAATGAGTATTATATCCCTATTTATAGACTAAGGGTCCGCCAAGGACGGTCATGATTCTTCGATTACGACGGCCTCCAAAATACATTAAAATAAAATTTAAAAAAAATACAAGCAAGCTAAAATTCATGAATCGCCGATCCACATAAAATGAACGGTTCCGATCGTCGTGTAGACCCTTCCGTGACATGATCCCCATCAGAAGGTCCTTGTAATTGTGCAAAGTTAGATAGGTATTTTTCATAATTACTCTTATTTATATTCTTGTTACTAAAATTTATTCAATTTTATTGATGAAGACACTATGAACTTCTTTTACTGGTCTTCTTTTCAATGCAATTTCTGAAATTACCAACTTCAATACTCTTTGGCAGCTAAAACGGGAGTTTAGAAAAGGTGGCCTATTTGATGGTTGGAAAGAAGGCATAATCAATTTCCCTCCGACCTACAAGTATGAAATTAATTCAGAGAACTATATTGAAGACGATTCGAAGAGTAAGAGGAGAAGTCCTGCATGGTACGAATTATAAATTCCTCATAAATCACATTTTTCACACACACACACACACACACATATAGCTTGTCCCACCACTCTGCAAAACAATGGATATTGCCACCACTGCTTCCCACCACTGCTTCTCCATGCACAGCAGCTGAACCAAACAGAGCCATAATCGTTTATCGTGACTTCCCATGTCAGTTTGCAAATCTTCTAAAATTACAAAAACTTCTCCTCTTACATATCATAACATACATGCACAAATATACCACCTGAAGCTCCTTGGACGTAGAAAAAAGCAGTCAGCTAAAAAGGATTTTATGGATGATAAAATTGGCAGCTTGTTCCATACTTTTCCCACAATTTGCTTCAGAAAAATATGATTTTGGAAAAGCAAAACAAAATATTGTGGCATTTAACATTGCTAAATCTGCAGGTGCGATCGAATTCTTGCATTTGGAAATGGAATAAAGCTCAAGAGCTATAGAAGAAGTGATCTCAAAGTATCGGATCATCGGCCGGTGACTGCAACATTCTTGGCTGAGGTTGAGGTCTTCAGCCATAGGAAGCTTCAGAAAGCTCTGTCATTAACGGACGCGGAGATAGATGAGGGACGGATCATTGAAGATATAAATTTTGTGGTTGGAAGGGGAGGCCTTATCCTTGGAGAGGTTAGTTTCTTGTTTAATCTGATATGCATTCAAATTCAAACTTAGGAAGAAATCTAGGATCATCCTTCACTGAATAATTTGAACAATGAAATCAACATTAATTTGCTAGAATGCTCAAGCCAACTGCTAAGAGTAAGTGTGGGAGCCAAGACACATGGATCTCTGTGAAATAGTTGTAACTTTAACAATTTGGAGAAGAGAATGATTCTCGAACAGGTTAATAGATTATAAATATGGTTGAAGTAGTTAATCCTCCAATCTCAAAATCTACTTCAACGAGTCGTTGGAAACTTTGTGCATTTCCCACCATCCTAAGTTTTATACCAACAAGCAAACAAAAAGTGCATAGTCGTCTTCGTCACTGGCCTTTACCATCTATTTACATCCCGTTTGAAGGAGCTACCCTGTGCGAAAAGGCACCACAACCGAAAAATATTGCTTTGGCACTGGAGGTGGAATGACAACATCAGAGCTCCAATGGCGCCCCAAACATGGCCTTATTTTCGGCCCTACGGATTCTATTTTTCATTCATTTCGCATAATTTCTTTAACTTTTTGTTGGCAATCAATCCTCCAGTATCCAATATTTATGAATCAACTAAATCAAAATCCCAAACGGGCGGAATGCGAATGACTCCTAAACTTCAAAGTATAAACATAAGTGGCCTTAAACCAAAATGTTACTTCTAGAACTACGGACATATATCTTCATTGACAGCACATTTTAATTATTTTAACAGTATCTACATGCTAATGATTATGTTTTGTGCAGGAGATTTCTCAATGGGAGCATTTAAAAGCTTCATGAAGAAGAGATGGCATTGCTCTTCGTATGCTGCTGCTACCTGCAGCCTTGTAAATATGTTATTTATGTCATCAGTCTCATGAAAGGTGTTATAGTTTTCAAACCATAGTTTTGCCATTCCACTGTTCATTGTTTGGACTCCTTGCCAACAATTTTGCATTGCTTGCGAAAGAAATGAAATACAATTCTGATATTTTCGCCTTGGTTATGAAGATGTAGTCTTCGTTTGGCACGGCGGTCGTGAACGCGGTGGTTATGAACCATCGTTCGTGAACACCCGACATCACCTAAGGAACTTCATCCACTTTTATGTTCAAAAGTAGTCATCTTTTTTTGGTGGTGGTCATAACCGTTGTCATGCCAAGCATACATTCCACGACGGTGGAAAATGATGCGCCAAACGGAGCTGTAGTCATGTTAGTCTTTATTTCTGTAGCATTCCACTCAGCTCTTTATGATGTTTTCGCCTTGGTTATGAAGATGTACTCTTCGTTTGGCACGGCAACGCGGTGGTTATGAACCGTTGTTTGTGAACAACCGACATCACCTAAGAAACTTCATCCACTTTTATGTTCAAAAGTAGTCATTTTGCCAAGCATACATTCCACGACGGTGCCGTTTTTGTCCAAACTCAATGTTAGTCTTAAATACTTAGGTGCGTTCTCTCATCTAGTTCTAGGTGAGGGGGAAATACAGCCGTATGATCTTAAATCTGACGGTAGGGAAAATACTGACATTATTTATTATTCATAAATACAGCAATATTTAGAGCTATCAATAGATGAGATGCACTCCTCTCACCATGATCTAGGTGCGAGATACTCACATAAATTTTTTCTTAATTTTGTAGCATTCCACTCAGCTTCGTCTTTAATGTCATGCTCCTGCATTTGGACTTCAATTCCTAAATTTATTTGACTTCCACCAACAAAACTTTGAGAATGACTTTGCTATTACAAGGAAAAAATTTGGGATGGTCGTGATCCTTTAATAGAACCATCAAATGAATCTGAACCATTGAATGTTAAGGTCTTTGATATACGCACAATATTAATCTTCTTAATCTAACTGAGCGCAAGTGTTTCTTTTAAGACATGACCTACGCAAACAATGTATATGCTGTTTATAGATATTAACGATTGCACATATGATCTCTCATGGATGCAACTTGTAGTAACAATAGTACTCTATCGTCGTCTAAGTGGCGGTTGATTTCTATAGTCATCGCATGAAACGCATGATGCTAATTTCATTAATACAAAAGAGTTTAGTTACGTCCAAGAATAGCGCATTTCCTGCTTTACAAAATATAAAAGTTGGCCGGGAGCCGAGGATCCAAAAAAAAAACGGCGACAACGAGTATTGTAAGTTGCGCCGACCGCTGAATGCGGGTAAGCTGCGTTTGATTCGACTTAACGAAGATAAAGAAAAAAAACATACAAACTCAAGATTGTTACAATGAAAAGTTGGACATTGTTTTTTTTTTCTCAAAATCAGTGTTCGCAATCCTAAAGCCTTGCCAAAAACCCTAACAAAACTGAACTAAAATTATGAACCTACCAGTTGAAAGAGTGTAAGACAAAATTACAGGGTTTTAAAAAAAAAATAGTGCACCAGCCGGGAATCGAACCCGGGTCTGTACCGTGGCAGGGTACTATTCTACCACTAGACCACTGGTGCTAGTTATGTAATTTTAGTTATAAATGTTTATAATTTATATGCCTTTATATTTTTAAATCACTCGCATATAACTTAAATATAATTACTGAATACTGAAATTATATACGAATATTAATAAGGCTGTTCGTTCCTCCGCTGTCAAGCATCTCGGTCACAGGCCGAAATGCGCATGTGCCCTCGCGCCGCTCTCTGCCGCCCGCTGCCACTGTGTAGTGTTGACCGCTACAGGACAAACGCTATACTTAATATGAATAGTAACGGTCATATTAATTAAGTGAACGTTATAAATACCAAGGCTATGGACAGATGTAACGATGGATTGATGTTAATAAAGTTTTACTTTTTCCTTTTACCTGTACTCCTTCCCTGTTCTTCCGGCGGGCATCGTTCAGCCATGCCCGGCAGTTTCCTTTATCCTCAAGAAACGTAATATTTGGTGCTCTCGTTGAGTCCTCCTTTCTCAACCATGGAGGCTCAGACTTCGTCCTCCCCACTCGACCAAACATCCCCTACATCGCGTCCGGTCACCTGGCAAGATTTGGACAACCGCCATCAACATTACATGGCGCAAACCACGGCGATTCAAGCAACGATTCAAGCCACCACGAGCAGTTCACTCAAGATCTTCACAAGATTTCCGCCGCCGTCATACAGAACCAACAAAATCACGATATTATCAAGGAAGCCAATCGCGATTTCTATCTTGAATTCAAGGAATTTCGTTCCGAGATGCAGGGCTTCGCCCGGACGTTCATCTCCGGCAAAAGCGGCCAATCGAACCAGATACCAACTACAACGCCGGATCTTGGACAGCCTTCGTCTTCTTCCCCATCGATGCCCATTCTCCCTCACTGCCCACAGACGCTGGGAGATGGCAAATCCCCTTCCATGCCTCCGGCGGTTCCAATCGGCACTGACTTCTTTTATTCTCGCATTTCTCAACCATGTCCCCCAACCAACCCTGCTTTTCTCCCCTCTCAGCCACCGCAATTTTACTTTTCACAATACCAACTCCCACAGCCACAGCCACAAATCTACCCCAACCTCAACTTTCATTTTCCCCCATATTCGGCCCAGACTACGGCTAATCCACGGCCCATGACTTCCGGTCTCCATATTCACCCACCTACTCAAGAATTTGCCAAACCACCGAAGGCAAGAATGGATTTTCCTCACTTTTCATCTGGAGATCCAACCAGCTGGCTATACAAAGCCGAACTATATTTTCGTTATCACCAGACCAACCCCATGGACTATCTTTTTATGGCATCTATGCATTTGGAGATACCGGCGGCAACATGGTTTCAAGGATTACTTCGGGACGGTATGTGTCCGGATTGGACTACGTTCAAATACGCAATACACGATCGATTTGGAGTCACCGACTACGAAGACCCGTTAGGTAAGTTCAATAAGTTAATGCAAACCGGTTCCATTGCATCTTATCAAGATTAGTTTGAAACTCTATCTTGTCAAATAGAAGGTTTATCACCAGATATTTTACGGCGTAATTTCATTTCGGGTCTTAAACCATATATTAAACGGTCAATTACGGCACAACCACCCACTTCTTTATACAACACTTTTCGTTTAGCTAGGCTTTATGAGGATCAATATATGGAAGACCACAAACCTAATAAACCGTGGGAATCCAAACAGTCACAACAATTCAACACCTATAAAACAACTTGATGCGACAAATCTAGTATCAAACGTTTATCCCCAACTGAAATCCAAACGCGTAGGGACAAGGGTCAATGCTTTACTTGTGAAGAGAAATACACACGATATCATAAATGTAAAAATAAATCATCAATATATTTCTATGAAGGTGATACGGACGAACAATTTGATCCTTCGGAAAATTTAGCTGATATCACGCCTAGTTCAATAATTGAATCCGAGATTAGTGTAAATGCGTTAACAGGAAATTTTTCCCCAAAATCCTTACGAGTAGAGGGCTTGATAGGATCTTCTTTATTACATGTTTTCTTGGATAATGGTAGTACCCATAATTTCATTACAAAACGTGCTGCACATTATCACAAGCTGCCCATTTCTTCTTGCACGCCTTTTAAAATTCACGTCGGGAATGGTAATACAATGCTCTGTCATGAGGTATGTTTAAACGTTTCTTTAATCATCCAAGACATTCCTTTCATAGTTAATTTGTTCATCACTGATTTGCATGGAACATAAATAATTTTGGGTTTTCAATGGTTTGAAACTTTAGGTCCTGTAACTATTGATTATAAATCTTTACAAATTTCATTCCGATATAATAATAAAAACTGCGTTATCACAGCCTTACGAACTCTTAATTCAGAACACATCTCCCCCGCACAATTGAATAAATTAATTGCCCAAAATTCGATAGAAACTTTCATTATGTGTCTCCAGGCGGTTCCACCATCATACCAAGAAACACAGACCACTACTTTGAAAACGAATATTCAGGAAATTAACAATTTATTAACTAAATTCTCTTCATTATTTACAATTCCTTCTTCTCTACCACCAACCCGTTTTATTGATCACAAAATACCATTAATTGATGAAACAAAAATCGCTAAAATAAAATCATATAGATATCCGTATGTTCATAAGAATGAGATCGAGCGTCTAATAAACGAAATGTTGACAAATGGTTTAATACGCTCAAGTACCTCGTCTTTTAGTTCTCTCGTACTTTTAATTAAAAAAAAAGACGGCTCGTGGAGATTTTGCGTCGATTATCGAGTCTTAAATGCCATTACTATTAAAGATAGCTTCCCCATGCCAACAATTGACGAGTTATTAGACGAACTATATGTTAAATTTTTGTGTGCTTCCAGTCACAAGGAACCAATGATGAACAAGCGAAGTAAACTCTTTATAACTAGGCAACAATTACAAGAGAGAAGCTGACTACAAGGTGCATCCACCTTGATTCACGTCAGCTGAATGATATATAAAAAAACTTGTCGCGGACAAGGTCCGCTTCTCCACTCTCCACTTCGCAACACACTCAACCCTGCACTCTCCACCTCACAATGCACTCTCCACCTCTCGCTGAGGTGCGGGTTGGGGTTGGACCTCTTGGGGTGTAGGCACACTCTCACTCTCACTCACTTGAAGTTTCTCTCTCTTCAAGTTCTCTCTCTCTCTCTCTCTTCGCTTTCGAATTAGCACTTTTTTACATGGGGGGGGGGGGGTATTTATAGGCAACACACAAATAGGAGACAAAGGTGGTGGGGGGGGGGGGGGGGGGGGGGGGAAGAGCACTCACCTCCCCACCATGCACTCACCTCCCCATCTCTCCACTCGCACACAGCAGCCCTCCCCACATTGGACTCGCCCAGCTCAAGGCAACCCCCTCCTCATTCCACTCGCACAACCTTGCCATGCACAACACTTCACTTCTCCTTGCCACCTTACACACCTCTTGCAAGGCTCCACTCGCACAGGCTTCTATCTCCACTCGCCTAACACACACATAACCCACTCGGCAGCAAGCTCCAACACCTTCCACTCGCCCAAGCTAGCACACATCACTTTGCATGGCTAGCTCCACTCGGCAAGCACCATGCACACTCCTTCCATGCACAGCACACTCTCACATTCCACTCGCCACCTTCTTCATGCACTTGCCACCTTCCACTCGGCACTCACATGCACTCGCCTGTACAGTACTTCCACTCGCCCCACTCGCCCCCTCCATCCTCCTCACTTCAACTTCTCAACACTCCCCCTTGAAGTGAGCTTCAGGGACGACTCCGAGGCAGGTGCGAAGCTTCTTGAACGGCCCCGCAGATAGGGGCTTCGTGAAGATGTCCGCCAGGTTCTCTTCACTCCGCACGTGCTCCACCGCAAGCGAGCCACCCAACACCTTCTCTCGGATGAAGTGGTGCTCGATCTCTATGTGCTTTGTCCTTGCGTGACAAACTGGGTTGGTTGCCAGCTTCAGAGCGCTCTCGTTGTCGCCACGCAGCACAGTAGGTCCGCTGACCTTCTCATCCACGTCTTCCACCAGCCTCCTCAGCCAGACACACTCCTGAGCTGCTAAGGACGACGCCTTGTACTCGGCCTCAGTGGTGGAGAGGGAAATGGAGTCCTGCTTCTTGCTGCACCACGAGATGGCAGTGGCTCCACACATGAACACGTAACCTGATGTCGTCTTGCGATCATCAGCGTCACCTGCGTAATCTGCATCTGTGTAGCCATGCAGCTTGAAGTCGGTCCTCCCTCCATAGAACAACCCCATCTCCAGGGTGCCCTTCACATACTTTAGTATCCCCTTGGCTGCCTCCAGATGAGGCTTCCGCGGCTCCTGCATGTACCGACTCACTCGGCCGACAGCAAAGGCGATGTCCGGCCTTGTGATGGTCAGATAGATAAGACTCCCCACCAGTGCCCGGAAGACCTTCGGATCAGGAAGAATCCTCCCTTCTTCCTTCCGAAGCTTCAGCCCAACCTCCAGTGGAACGGAGCTGCTCTTCCCCTCCTTCATGCCGAATCTCTCGACGATCTTCTCGGCATACGCCTTCTGGGTCACGAGCAGCCCGCCACTTCTCTTCTCCACTTGAAGTCCAAGGAAATGGTGCAGTTCACCAAGATCCTTCATCTCAAATCGGATTGCTAGCTGCTGTCTCAGCGCCGCGACCTCTTCACCGTTGTTCCCTGTCACGATCATGTCGTCGACGTACAGCAGCACCAGCACGTGAAGATCTCCACTCTTCTTCACGAACATGCTGGAGTCCGAGTCTGAGGCATCATAACCACAGAACTGCAGGTACTCCGCAATCTTCCCATACCAGGCTCTCGGCGCCTGTTTCAACCCATAGAGGGCCTTCTTCAGCTTGCAGACGTGACGCGGCTGAGACTTGGACACGTATCCAGGTGGTTGCACGATGAATATGTCCTTGTCTATCTCTCCGTATAGGAACGCGTTCTTCACATCCAACTGCCACAACTTCCACCCTCTGCACGCTGCTAGGGCAATGACCGTCCTCACCGACGTCATCTTCGCCACAGGACTAAACGTCTCCTCGTAGTCCTCTCCATAGGTTTGGGAGAAACCTCAAGCGACAAGCCTAGCCTTGTACCGCTCCACTTCTCCATCAGCTTTCTTCTTCACCTTGTACACCCATTTGCATGTGACAGGCTTGATGCCCTCTACCATGGGAACAAGGTCCCATGTCTCGTTCTTCTTCAGGGCCTCCATCTCCTCGTCCATGGCCACGTCCCACTCCTTGGTGCCAACAACATCTTCAAAGCGGGCAGGTTCCCTCTCGTCGAGTGGTCCTGCAAAGAAGCAAGAGACCAAACTCACGAAGTTCCCCTCCTTATAGCGAGCAGGCGGGACGATGGTCCGCTTCGACCTCCTCAAGGCTTGGCCACTTTCTACCACTCCGGTAGACTCCTCCTCTCCAGCTCCTCCTTCAACTTCTCTTGAAGCAGCGCTCCCCCTGCTTCTAAAGTTTGAAGCTCCTCCTGAGCCAGAAGCTCCTCTTGAGCCAGATGGCGATGGGGCACTTGGAGATAACTCCAACTCCACCATAGAGTCCTCAGTGACTCTCTCTTCTCCTACCCTGCTTGATTCTCCACTCTCCGGCAGCACCACAGAAGAGACTCCCTGATACGAGATCAGTTCGTCAAACACAACGTCGCGCGAGACGACAAACTTGTGGGTCTGCGGGTTCATGCACTTCCATCCCTTCTTCCTCTCGTCGTAGCCGATGAAGACGCACTTCCTCGCTTTCGGCTCCAACTTGGTTCTCTCCGCCTCTGGAACGTGCACGAAGCAGGTAGAGCCAAACACCCTCACGTGACTCACATCTGGCTTCTCCCCGAACATGAGTTGGTGCGGAGACACCATCCTGTTAGGACTCAGAGGTAGCCGGTTGATCACATGGGTGGCACATGCCATTCCCTCCGCCCATAGGGCTTTGGGAATCCCCTTGGCATGTAGCCAACTCCTGGTAGTCTCCACCAGATGGCGGATTTTCCTCTCTGCCACCCCATTCTGCTGAGGGGTGTGGGCGCAGGCGAACTCTCGTCGGATGCCAAATTTCCTGCAGAAAGAGTTGAAAGCGTTAGAGGTAAACTCCCCCCCATTATCACTTCTCAACTTCTTCACCCTCAGGTTCAGCCTCCCCTCCACCAGTTCCTTCCACTCCTGGAACTTCTCAAACACTTCCGCCTTCTCCCTCATGAAGTACACCCACGTGTAGCGAGTGTAGTCATCCACCAAGACCAGCGCATACTTGTTTCCTCCATAGGTCAGGGTGGCGCACGGCCCCATCACATCAGCGTGTACGCACTCAAGAGGTGCCCTACACCTGGTCTCCGACTTGTCAAATGGAAGTCGATGTGACTTTCCAAACTGACATCCCTCACACACATGGCCGTCGCCGCAAGAGGAGAGATTGGGCAGGCCAGACACCAGGCCCTTCGCCGCTATCATCTTCAGCTTGTCCATCCCTACGTGACCTAGCCTCTCATGCCAGATCGCTGCGCTGTCGTTGGTCTTCAGCTTGTCCACATAGGCACTTGCAGAGAGAACATACAAGTCCTTCACCCTTCTCCCGGTGAGCGTGACATCAGCATCAACTGAAGACAGGTTCTTCAGGAACTTCACCTCCTTCGGTCCGAACAACACGTGGTATCCTGCATCCACTGCATTCGCAACCGAGAAGAGGTTCTTCTTCATGCCCGGCACATGATACACACTCTTCAGTGTCACGGGCTTCTCTTCACTTCCCAGGGATACCATCCCTTCCTTCTCAACTGGATGCACCGTATCATCCGTCGTGATGATAGCATCAGTTCCACCATATGCCTTCAACGAGGCAAACTTAGACACATCTCCAGTGAGATGGTGCCCGCAACCGGAGTCCACTATCCAGTCGTTCTCGAAGCTGACCGAGGCTAAGGCATCGACTGACGTTGCCGTCATCTCAGCCAAGAAGCAGTTGTCACCGCCTTCACCACCCTGGTGACCTCGACCTCTTCCTCCTCCTCTTCTTCCACTTCTCTGATGGTCACCACCTCTCCGGTGGTCTTCCTCTCTCTCAGCAACATGACCGGCCTTGAGATTAGACCGACACTCCTTTGCCATGTGCCCATACTTCTTGCAGGCAAAGCAGAGGGGTCTCCCCCTCTGGTCATATGGGGGGAGGAAGTTCTCCCTAACTCCCTGAGAGGACGTTGAAGGTCCATCTCCGGAGTTCTTCTTCTTCTTCTTGTCCCAAGGCTTCCTCTTGCCTGAGAACAACGCCTCGCTATCTCCCCCTGAGATAGACACTCCTGCCATCTGCTTCGCCAAGCTCTCCTGTGACGACAGCAGGTTCTCCAGCTCCAGTAAGGTGGGCTGATTAGCCCATCCTTGCACAGATGTGATAAACGGAACATACTCCTTCCGCAGACCTCGGAGTATGTGCCTCTTCAGCTTCGCTTCTGAGATCGGCTCGTCAGGATCCAAGGCTGAGATCTCAGCACACAAGTTCTTCACCTTCAGGAAGAAGGTGGATATCGACAACTCTCCTTGAGTGGACCGCGCCAACTCATTCTCCAGGAACTGTAGCCGTGCTACGTTCTTCTTGTTGAATAGCCCATCAAGGGCACTCCAGATCTCTGACGCTGACTTGCACCCCATGATGTGGTCGAACAAGTCAGGAGAGATAGCTCTCTTCAAGGTGAACTCCGCCTTGGTGTTTGTCTTCCTCCACGCTCTCACAGCTAGACCATTGTCATCGATAGGAAACACTTCTGCCTGCTCTTCTCCTCCAACGACCTCCCATAGGTCCTCTCCAAGCAGGTAGCTCTCCATGCATGACTTCCACTTCTTGTAGTTGGTCTGGGTGAGCAGCTCAATGCCTAGTCCTCTCGCATAACCACCTCCGCCGTCCATCTTGGATGTCTACCTTGAACCTCGATAGCACGCGCCGCTTCAGCAACCTAGCTCTGATACCATGTTAAATTTTTGTGTGCTTTCAGTCACAAGGAACCAATGATGAACAAGCGAAGTAAACTCTTTATAACTAGGCAACAATTACAAGAGAGAAGCTGACTACAAGGTGCATCCACCTTGATTCACGTCAGCTGAATGATATATAAAAAAACTTGTCGCGGACAAGGTCCGCTTCTCCACTCTCCACTTCGCAACACACTCAACCCTGCACTCTCCACCTCACAGTGCACTCTCCACCTCTCGCTGAGGTGCGGGTTGGGGTTGGACCTCTTGGGGTGTAGGCACACTCCCACTCTCACTCACTTGAAGTTTCTCTCTCTTCAAGTTCTCTCTCTCTCTCTCTCTCTTCGCTTTCGCATTAGCACTTTTTTACATGGGGGGGGGGGGGGGGGGGGGGTATTTATAGGCAACACACAAATAGGAGACAAAGGTCACTCCTCCATGCACTCACCTCCCCACCATGCACTCACCTCCCCATCTCTCCACTCGCACACAGCAGCCCTCCCCACATTGGACTCGCCCAGCTCAAGGCAACCCCCTCCTCATTCCACTCGCACAACCTTGCCATGCACATCACTTCACTTCTCCTTGCCACCTTACACACCTCTTGCAAGGCTCCACTAGCACAGGCTTCTATCTCCACTCGCCTAACACACACATAACCCACTCGGCGGCAAGCTCCAACACCTTCCACTCGCCCAAGCTAGCACACATCACTTTGCATGGCTAGCTCCACTCGGCAAGCACCATGCACACTCCTTCCATGCACAGCACACTCTCACATTCCACTCGCCACCTTCTTCATGCACTTGCCACCTTCCACTCGGCACTCACATGCACTCGCCTGTACAGTACTTCCACTCGCCCCACTCGCCCCCTCCATCCTCCTCACTTCAACTTCTCAACTCTATATGGAGCCACTTTTTTTTCAAAATTAGATCTCCATTCCGGCTACCATCAAATTCGTATGCACAGCGGCGATATTCACAAAACAGCGTTTAGGACTCATCAAGGTCTATATGAGTTTTTAGTTATGCCGTTTGGACTAACAAACGCTCCGGCATCTTTTCAAGCCTTGATGAATTCAATTTTTCAACCTTATTTACGTCGGTTCGTGGTTATTTTCTTTGATGATATTCTTATTTATAGTTCTACTTTACTTGATCATATCAAACATTTAACCACAGTTTTTGAAGTACTATCGCAACATTCTTTATATTTAAAACAATCTAAATGTATGTTTGCGGAGCGGGAAATTGAATTCTTAGGTCACGTTATTTCATCAAAAGGAGTATTACCAAACCCCGATAAATTCGAAGCAATAAAACTATGGCCTGAACCAAAAAACATTAAACAATTACGTTCTTTTTTAGGTCTTGCAGGATATTACCGTAGGTTTATCAAGAATTACGCAAACATTTCTGCACCTTTGACAGACCTATTGATTAAGGATAATTTTTTCTGGAATCCAACCACAGCCGAAGCCTTTACAAAACTTAAACAGCTACTAATGACGCCACCAGTCCTCTCATTACCTAACTTTGATCTACCTTTCGTTTTAGAGTGTGACGCTTCCGGAGTAGGAATAGGGGCGGTATTATCCCAGAACAACCATCCGATTTCCTATTTTAGCAAAAAGCTGACACTTCGAGAACAGGCGAAATCCACATACTCTAGGGAATTACTTGCAGTCACTACGTCAATAAGCAAGTGGAGACAATATCTGATCGGAACTTCATTCACAATATTAACGGACCATAAAACATTACACAACCTCTCCTCTCAAGTGCTTACCATGCCTGAACAACAAAATTTTTTAGCAAAAATGTTAGGCTTTAATTACATAATTAAATATAAACCGGGTCGAGATAATCGAGCAGTCGGATGCTTTATCACGTCAACCCTCACACAGTGATTTAAGTTCTATTTACGCACTACAAAATACCGACGAATTAGACTGTCAAAATATTTCATTTTCTGCCCTATTCGAACCCAGTCCGGAATCCCTATGCTGAAGAAATTATTAATCAATTAGCTTCCCGTCCAGATAAGATTCCAGACTGGGTTCGAATAGGGCCTAAGCTTTTTTTTAAATCAAAACTATATATTCCGGACTGCCCGCTTCGATCCATTTTACTTCGAGAGGCTCATGATACAAAAATATGCAGACACTCCGGAATTACAGCGACATTTAAACGAATATTGTATTTTTTTTTTGTGGCCTGGCTTACATAAAGCAGTCCAGGAATACATTCAGCGTTGCGACCTTTGTCAAAAAGCCAAAGGTCGGAATGCCCATCCCTTTGGATTACTACAACCATTACCTATCCCTACCCAAATTTGGGCGGACATTTCAATCGATCTTATCACACACCTTCCTTCGTCGAAGTCGTTTACAACTATTTTGGTGATGGTCGATCGACTATCCAAAGGAGCACATTTCGCGTGTGATGGTCGATCGACTAGCAAAATGAAATCTAAACATATTTATATTTCTCGGGTAAATATTAATTTTATTTCTCTGTAGAGGCTTTGTGGTGCGTCTAGGAAAAACTCCACTAACGGGAGGTAGGGCCAACGGTCACCGCATGATCACCCAAGTTGAAGAAACCGAAGCCGCCATTTCCGCCGCCAACCGCCAACATGCACGAAACGCACGTCGCGCCCCGCCAAAACCGAACCCCACTACTGGGGTGCGACTAGCCCGCACCCCACTAGTGGGCTGCGAATAGCCGCACCCCCCATAGTGGGGGGTGCGGCCAAACCGCACCCCATGAGGGGTGCGGCCAAGCCGCACCTCCTTGGGGTGTGGCCAAGCCGCACCCCATGTGGGGTGCGGCCAGGCCGCACCCCACAGTGCGGCCAAGCCACACCCCCTTGGGGTGCGGCCAATCCGCACCCCATGAGGGGTGCGGCCAGGCCGCCCCCCTTGGGTGCGGCCGCGCCAAGCCGCACCCCATGTGGGGTGCGGCCGCGCCTCGCCCGCCTTTAGGTGTGGTCCAACCGCTCTCCCCCATAGCAAGGCTGGGGTGAGTCCCCCCTCTTCCGGCTCGCCGCCCGCTTTTCGGGCTCCAGACTCCGTTCAGAGCAATTCCCCGTTCGTTACGCGCTCAGAGCACTTCTGAGCGCGCTCAGAGCACTTCTGAGCGCGCTCAGAGCACTTCTGAGCGCGCTCAGAGCACTTCTGAGCGCGCTCAGAGCACTTTCACATTTCGGGCACGCTCACTTTTTGTCTTTCTAGCACGCTCACTTTTTGTCTTTCTAGCACGCTCATTTTGTCTTTCCAGCATCCTCACATTTTGTCTTTCCAGTTTCTCAGATTGCAGGAACGGCTTGTCGCCTTTTTCACCTTCAACAAAGCTGCCCGAACTGCCCAGGGGCGAGACGGTCATTTATGAAAAATGGCGATCCGTGTGCTCCGAACCGGAAAACGTGATTCGTCCGCCAGGTGGTTATGGTAGTTACAACGGCAAAATTACCGGGCTACCCCCGGCCAAAGTTATAAAAGGACCCCCTACGCTTCATTTGAATGGACCCCCCGCCTTGATGACCAGAGAGAGCTCCTTGAAGATTTCCACGGATTTCTCCTTCGACGCTTGAAGATCTCCTTCGTGGACTTGAAGTTTTCCTTCGTCTGAAAGGCGACTCGGCAGTCTCACTTTCGTTCTCACGGAAGCGGACACAGCGCTCTCACTTTCGTCTTCACGAAAGCGGACAAGGCATTCTCACTTTCGTTCTCTACCGCTCTCAGAAGGAAAAGACTTAGTTTTTTTCCGAGAGGTGGTCTGTCACCCTCGGAACGTTCTCTCTCTCTCTAATATTGTAACGAGCGGCGGCCTGTCGCACTCGAATTCTAAACACCGGATTGTAACCTCTCAGAAGATAGTGAAGTTTGGTCGGCACAGCCCCGCCCGCGTGTTTTTTTTTTACCCTTTCCGGGTTTTTCCACGTTAAAACGTCCCAGTGTACTCAACGAATTTATCTGTGACTGTTTGCGCGCTTAGTTCGCTCCCGAGCTAAGATGGTTCAATTCGACCGGTCTACCAAGAGCCCTAGGCGACCCGCAACAGTTTGGCGCCGTCTGTGTGAACCAATTCCCAAAGTTTAGCAAAGATTACTGAAAGTGACACTTACCGCCAACTGCAATGGCCAGAAGAAGTGCTCGCACCACTGAAGGTTCAATCCCGGAGGGGCGCGTCAACCCAGCTCCCTCCCACTCACTCATCAATGCGCCTCTCGCAGAAGAGGCAGTGCTTACGCCTGCGACGGTGCTGGAAGGGCGCATTCGGCAAATCGAAGAGCAACAAGCCGAGATGCTGACTCTCGCGAGAAACCTGGGGGCACCTCGAGTTCCCATTCAGCCTCCAGCATCAAACGCTCCGCCACCCCCAGTTCCAAATCATGCTCCGGTCGAGGGAGTCTTTCGGGAAGATGAAGTCTCCGAAGATTTCTCCGACGCTGCAAGCTCCGCTCATCCTGCTCCGCCGGTCAGAGGACCGGAGGCTGACCCCCATCACCCCCGCCAAGGAAGAGCTGCTCCCGTCCGAGCAATGGAAAGAACCACACGAGAGGAAATCCGCGACATGATAGAAGAAGAGTACGCCCAAGCAGGACGACGCGCAACTCTCGCCCGCCGTCCCGCACATCACGGCTCCCCGTTGTCGCCTCAAGTCTTGTCACATCCAATTCCGAATGGTTTCAAGCTTCCCAGCATCGAGACATTCGATGGGACGGACGATCCGTTGGAACATGTCAATCACTTCACCACCGTTATGAGGATTTACAGCGCCCCTGATTAGCTCCTCTGTCAGGTGTTCCCGGCAACCTTGAAGGGGCAAGCGCGCACTTGGTTCCACTCTCTGCGGAACGGGGCCATCAACAACTTCACCGAAATGGCGCAGCAGTTCGTGGACCAATTCATAGCCAACCGCAGAATTGTCCGAGATCCCTCCCACCTCTCAGGGATTCGCCAAAACGATAGAGAGACACTCAAAGATTTTTTCCGACACTTCACTACGGAGGCTCGACAGATCCCAGGAGTTGACCCTGAGCTCCTGCGGGGAGTTTTCCTTGGAGGACTCCGCCCAAGTGGCTTCTACTCAGCTCTCATGAGAGAAACCGTACCAAGTTACCCTGACCTCGTTCACCGAGTTGAAGCTCAAATAGCTGCTGATGAGGCCATCGAAGCACACCGTCGGCAGTTCGAAGGAAGCCAAGGAAGTAAGAGGGGATTAGACCAAGCCCCTCGCGGACGAGAAGAACGACACGGCGAGGAGCGCCGTGGTGACGAGCGTCGCCGTGACCCCCGAAGAGACCTGGGACCGCAGTCGCCCAGGACCTACACCTCATTGAACACTAATAGAACGAATGTACTCTACGCCATTCAAAACAACCCAGAACTCCGCGCACCTCGGGCGTTAGCCCCAAACCCAAGGGGCGATCAGTCCAGGTACTGCGAGTTCCATCGAGGAACCGAGCATACCACCGAGGAATGCACCAGACATAAAGACGAGATCGAGCGCCTCGTCCGCCAGGGACTCCTGGGAAGATTCCTACAAGGCCAGATACCCAATCAGCCCCAGCAACCTAGGGAAGCAAGGGAGCAGCCTCCCGCTCCCCGAGGCGCAGGAGGAGGAAGGCCGATGGTGGGAGAAATCAAAACGATCGCCGGACCTCCCATCTTAGCATTGCAAGTCCTCTCGATTGCCAAACCCGTAAGAGACCACGAAGACAAGAAGCTCAAGCAGGATATTACAATCGCTTTCGGAGAAGAAGACTTGCAAGGGTTGCGGCTTCCGCACCAGGATCCACTCGTGATCAGCGCAGTGATTGAGGATCCTTGCTTCAATGTGAAGAGAATACTGGTAGATAATGGAAGCTCAGTTGATGTCATGTTTCTTTCCACTCTGCAAAATATGAAGCTCACGAAAGATCTGCTCAGCCCTGCAGTCGGGCCCGTCTACGGCTTCGACAACAGACCTGTCCCAATTCAAGGCATGATCACTCTCCCAGTCACATTGGGCGAGTTTCCAAGACAGTCAACGTACAACATCCAGTTCGTGGTGGTGGAATCCACCTCCGCCTATAATGCCATCTTCGGGAGACCGCTCCAGTCTATCTTCGGAGCAGTCCCATCCATTCCGCATCTGGCTATGAAGTTCCCAACCGCCGCGGGCATAGGGGTCGTAAGAGGAAACCAAGAGGCAGCCAGAAACTGCTATCTGAAGCAGGCTCAACCAGCGAAGGCAACCGCTCTCAACATCAATAACTTCGATCTACGAGACGAAGCTACTTTACAGTGAGGAGCGCCCGTTGAAGGACTAGTAGAAGTGTCGCTCTCCCAGCAAGACCCGACTCGGACTGTTCAGGTCGGGTCGCTCTTGTCGCAAGAAGAACGAGAAGAGTTCACAACCTTCCTACAAGAGAACGAAGACATCTTCGCTTAGAGCCCGGAAAACATGCCCGGGGTAGATCCTGAAGTCATGTATCACTCTTTAAACATCAACCCTGCCTGCAGGCCTGTAATTCAAAAGAAGAGGAACTTCGTCCCTGAACGGTTGAAGGCGATCGAGGAGGAAGTAGCTAAACTCCTGGAGGCACGATTCATACGCGAAGCGGAATACCCCACGTGGCTTGCCAACGTGGTCATGGTAAAAAAGGCCTCAGGGAAATGGCGCATGTGCGTTGACTACAGCAATCTGAACCAGGCATGCCCAAAAGACAGGTTCCCCCTCCCGAGGATTGCCCAGCTCATCGACGCGACGGTCGACCACCAGCTACTCAGCTTCATGGATGCTTATTCAGGTTACAACCAGATAAGGATGAACCCCGCGGACGAGGAGCATACCGCCTTCCGCACCGACAGAGGAGTCTACTGCTACAAAGTGATGCCTTTCGTCCTTAAAAATGCCGGAGCCACCTATCAAAGGCTGATGAACAAGGTCTTCAAGAATCTCATCGGGGAAACGATGGAGGTTTACGTGGACGACATGCTAGTAAAGAGTGTCCACCGTTGCGACCACTTGAAAGACATGGAAAAGTGCTTTCAGCTTCTGTGTCGCTTCCATATGCGGCTCAACCCCAGCAAATGCGCGTTTGGTGTGACAGCGGGAAAGTTCTTGGGTTTCATGGTAACCCATCGGGGAATTGAGGCCAACCCCGAAAAGATCAAGGCATTGGAGGATATGTCGCCACCTCGCTCAATTAAGGAAGTGCAACGCCTGAACGGGAGGATTGCTGCGTTATCCCATTTCTTGTCACGGACATGAGACAAATACATCTCTTTCTTCAAAATCCTTCGGGGAGCGCGCCACTCCGGTTTCCAATGGACTGACGAGTGTCAGGCAGCCTTCGAACTTCTCAAACAGTACCTGGCTTCGCCACCGCTTCTGTCAAAGCCCATCCCCGGAGAAACTCTGTTCTTATACCTGGCAGTATCACCTACGGCCCTTAGCTCGGTGCTCGCGAAAGATGAAGGAGGGGTGCAACGACCAATCTACTACCTCAGCAAAGTCCTCACCGACACCGAAACCAGATATCCGGCAGCAGACAAGACAACCTTGGCTCTTGTTTTCTCAGCAAGGAAGCTTCGACCCTACTTCCAGGCTCATACAGTAAAAGTGTTGACACAGCTCCCGCTACGAGCAATCCTCCAGAAACCGGAAGTCTCAGGGAGACTAGTAAAGTGGGTCGTAGAACTCGGCGAGTTTGACATCCAATTCCTGCATCGACCTGACATCAAGTCGCAAGTACTCGCCGACTTTGTTGTAGAGTACACTATCCCACCAGAAACAACTCTTGTCGAAGACGCCACTAGCCCCCGCTGGACCCTCTATGTCGACGGTGCCTCAGGAGCTGAAGGGGCCGGAGCAGGATTGCTCCACATAAGTCCCGATGAGATCACCTTGGATTACGGTCTCCGGTTGAAATTCCCCGCAACAAATAACATTGCAAAGTACGAGGCGCTGATCGCCGGTCTCCGGCTCGCCATCGATTGCAAAGAAGAGAACCTGACGATTTACACAGATTCTCAACTCGTAGTCTCGCAAGTCGAAGGAGACTATGAGGCTAAGAGCGACCAAATGATGAAATACCTCGCGTTCGCGAAATTACTCCTTCAGAAGATCTCGTCATATCAAATTCTACACATCCCCGAGAGCAGAATTCCATGGCAGATGCTCTATCCAAGCTCGCCACTTCACCCTCCAGCTACCAGTCTCGAAGACGCCGAATCGAAGAGATCGTAGTTCTAAGTATTCAAGGGCCATGGGAGATCGCAACCATCCACCAGGAAGAGTCATCCTGGATGACCCCATTACGAGCTTACCTCAAGCACAGACACCTCCCTGAAGATCGCTTAGAAGCGCGAAGATTACGGATGCGGGCGACATCATTCACTATTGTAGATGGGGAGCTTTACAAGCGGGCGTTCTCGGAACCATACATAAAGTGCTTACCGGCAGGCGAGGCAGACTACGCCCTCAGAGAAGTGCACGGGGGAGTCTGCGGAGAGCACCTAGGCGGGAAGGCGTTGGCACAAAAGATACTACGCCAAGGCTTCTATTGGACAACAATGAAGAGGGATGCAGCCGAGCTAGTCTAAAAGTGCAGGAGCTGTCAGCTGCCTGCCAACGTACCTCATAACCCCCAGTCGCGCTCTCCACACTCCAAAGTGCGTGGTCGTTCGCGCAATGGGGAATCGACCTCCTCGGCCCCCTACCTCCAGCATCCGGGCAGAGGAAGTTCATCATCCTAGCCATCGATTAGTTCACCAAGTGGTAGAAGCGGAGCCCCTAGCCAAAATCACAGAAGAGAACGCTAAACAATTTGTCTGGAAGAATATCGACTGCCGCTTCGGTATCCCAGCAACAATCATTGCCGACAACGACACCCAATTCACCGGGAAGTCCTTCACCAAGATATGCGAGGACCTGAAGGTCAACCTTCGTCATACTGCTATAGCACATCCGCAAAACAACGGGCAAGTAGAAGTCATGAACCGCACCATCCTCAAAGGGTTGAAGACGCGCCTGGAAGAAGCTGGGGGACAATGGGTGGACGCACTCCCAAACGTACTATTGGCATACCGAACAACAGAGAGGACTCCTACAGGGGAGACGCCATATAACCTCTGTTAAAGTACTGAAGCTGTCATCCCCATCGACATCGACGTTCCGAGCACTCGAGTACTAACCTTCGATCCCAGCAAGAATGACGGCCTGCTTCGGGAAAATCTCGACCTAATCCCCGAAGTCCGGGACGACGCCTCCCAACGTGCCGCATCCTACCAAAGGCGTGTAGCCCGAATCTATGACAGGAGGGTGAAGCCCAGGCCAATCAACGTGGGAGATCTCGTCTTACGCAGCATCGAGGCAGCCGACAAAGGCCCCCAAGGAGATAAGCTCTCACCGACATGGGAAGGCCCATGCGTTTTCACTACGGTCGTAAATCCCGGAACATAGAGGCTCAGAACAGCGGAAGGGAAGACTCTACCACGCACCTGGAACGCCCAGAACCTGCGCCGCTTTTACCAGTAATACAAAGTCTTCTATCACGCGAAAAGCCGCGAGCGCAGACTCGTGCAAACTTATCTTATATTACCTATTATGTACAAAGCCGCGAGCTCAGACTCTTGCAAATTTATCTTATTATTTTTATGCAAAGCCGCGAGCGCAGACTCGTGCAAACTTATCTTATATTACCTATTATGTACTAAGCCGCGAACTCAGACTCGTGCGAACTTATCTTGTATTACAAAAACTACGCACAAAATGATTTTCTACTATAAAGAATGTGCTTTGATACATATATCCAATTAAGAAAAAATCTTTATGTTAGGGCCCTGCCCTAGGGACTTCGCACCGCCGTCGATTGAAGGTTCGCCCTTCTCCTCCGCTGTAGAGTCTCGGCGTCGTAGGGGCCTGCCCCCCTTACGTTCGCCCCCGGTTTGAATACACCAGATATTCACCGGCCATGTTGGGGCCCAGCCCCAGGGACTTCGCACCGTCGTCGATTGAAGGTTCGCCCTTCTCCTCCGTCGTAGAGTCTCGACGTCATAGGGGCCTGCCCCCCTTACGTTCGCCCCCGGTTTGAATACACCAGCTATTCACCGGCTATCTCGGGGCCCTGCCCCGGGGACTTCGCACCGCCGTCGATTGAAGGTTCGCCCTTCTCCTCCGTCATAGAGTCCCGGCGTCGTAAGGGCCGCCCCTCTTACGTTCGCCTACGGTTTGAATACACTCGCTATTCACCGGCCAAATTTATTATATAAAAGCCGCGAGCCCAGACTTGCGCAAATTTATGAAAAGCCGTGAGCCCAGACTCACGCAAACTTATCTAACATTTTTTGGAAGACCATCAAGCTACTCAGGTACAGACTCTAAAATGGCAGGCTCACCGCAACCTCCAACACAACCGCTGGACAGCACACCTGCAACCTATCAAGGCAAGATAAAAGTTTCGCTCACAACAAAGGCCGAGCAACGATCCCCAGCACGCCACGAAGATAACAATGATAAAAGACGCCACAGAAAAATCAAAACCTCTGAACTCCTCCGCGCAGAAGTCCGGACTCTGAAGGTTTGGGGGCTTATGTTACATATCCGTAGAGGCTTTGGGGTGCGTCTAGGAAAAACTCCACTAACGGGAGATAGGGCCAGCGGGCACCGCATGATCACCCAAGTTGAAGAAACCGAAGCCGTCATTTCCGCCGCCAACCGCCAACATGCACGAAACGCACGTCGCGCCCCGCCATAACCGAACCCCACTACCGGGGTGCGACTAGCCCGCACCCCACTAGTGGGGTGCGAATAGCCGCACCCCCCATAGTGGGGGGTGCGGCCAAACCGCACCCCATGAGGGGTGCGGCAAAGCCGCACCTCCTTGGGGTGCGGCCAAGCCGCACCCCATGAGGGGTGCGGCCAGGCCGCACCCCCTTTGGTGCGACCGAGCCAAGCCGCACCCCATGTGGGGTGCGGCCAAGCCGCATCCCTCCCCCGGGTGCGGCCGCGCCTCGCCCGCCTTTAGGTGCGGTCCAACCGCTCTCCCCCGTAGCAAGGCTGGGGTGAGTCCCCCCTCTTCCGGCTCGCCGCCCGCTTTTCGGGCTCCAGACTCCGTTTAGAGCAATTCACCGTTCGTTACGCGCTCAGAGCACTTTTGAGCGCGCTCAGAGCACTTTCACATTTCGGGCACGCTCACTTTTTGTCTTTCTAGCACGCTCACTTTTTATCTTTCTAGCACGCTCACTTTTTGTCTTTCCAGCATGCTCACATTTTGTCTTTCCAGTTTCTCAGATTGCAGGAACGGCTTGTCGCCTTTTTCGCCTTCAACAAAGCTGCCCGAACTGTCCGAACTGCCCAGGGGCGAGACAGTCATTTATGAAAAATGACGATCCGTGTGCTCCAAACCGGAAAACGTGATTCGTCCGCCAGGTGGTTATGGTGGTTACAACGGCAAAATTACCGGGCTACCCCCGGCCAAAGTTATAAAAGGACCCCCTAGGCTTCATTTGAAGGGACCCCCCGCCTTGATGACCAGAGAGAGCTCCTTGAAGATTTCCATGGATTTCTCCTTCGGCGCTTGAAGATCTCCTTCGTGGACTTGAAGTTTTCCTTCGTCCGAAAGGCGACTCGGCAGTCTCACTTTCGTTCTCACGGAAGCGGACACAGCGCTCTCACTTTCGTCTTCACGAAAGCGTACAAGGCATTCTCACTTTCGTCTCGAAGTTCTTCGCATGACTTGCACGGGCGAATAGCTGCCTCGTCAGCTATTCAGGAAGGGAAGGATTGAAGAAGCGAGTATCGAAGATGCGAGGAGAGGAGCAATCGGGAGATAGTCGCCGGAAGGAAAGGGAAGATCGCCAAAAGTGTAATAAATACGTACCCACCCCCCTATTTATAGTACTTGACGAAGCTTGGCTTGCCGCGTACGCCACCGCGAGCACGAGTCGGGGGTGGCGAGTATCGAGGAAAGTCGCCAAAACCCAGGGTGCACGTCAAATCACCGGTGTTGAACGAGCGAGTACCTGCATCAAATTACTACGGTACTCGCCACACCAACACAACATTCAACAACTACTCGCAGGAAAGAAAACAAAAAAGAACATCAAGACATCGCAGAAAACAAGAAAGGCAACAAGGGCGATATCCATACTCGCCAAATAGCAAATTACTTAAAGAAGTCAACTATTTTAGAATTACAAGCATTTGCCAAAAGGCTACAAGCGACTATAAAAAGAAAGAGGGGCAGGATCCTAGGGGTTCGGCTGAGCGTCAGGAAGCTGCGGTTGTCGCCCAACCCAGCCCATACTGCGAGCTCTCTTGAAATGCTCGAAGGCCACGGACATCGCATCCTCGCCTTGTCGCAGCTGCTCCTCCATCCTCGCCAGACGACCAACGGAGCCCGTGCTCGCACGCATCCCCACCAGCTCGTCGTGATGCAACTGCTGGCGATGCTCCATCCTGCCAACCCGGCGCTCTAGATCGCCGACAGCCTGAAGGCGAGATTCTACACTAGCCAGGCGAGTATCGAACTCCTCCAGCCGTGATGCTCGCACCTCCAGCTCGGTCAGACGACGCTGAGAGTCGGCAGCCGCCAAGAGCTCCACTCGCGCTTCCACCGCGGTCAGACGCCGATGGGACTCGCTGATCGCCAGACGTTCCAACTTCGCCTCCAAGTCTAGGATGACGCGAGTAGCCCTCTCCTGATACTCGCGGGAGGGAAGCCCGACCCCGTCAATTAGAGCCCGGATAGGCATGTGAGCGCGAGCTGCAGAAGACATAAAGACGAAGACTTAGTGACGAGTAGCGGGAAGACCCTTCTTTGAAGATATTCGGAAAGACAGCGACTCCATTTACCAGGCCGATGAGCATCATTCCGCAAGTCGCGGCGAGGACTCCGAGATGGTCGGCGAGGAGAGCTCCTTCCCCGATGCGGGGACAGACTGCGACGAGCACCATCTCGCCGGTTCGAGTGCGATCCGCCGATGTGCTCCCTGCTGGAAGGCGCATCACCCCGACCGCGACCATCCACTGGTCGCCCTCCCCCTCTGGGAGCGAAGAAGCCAGAAGACCCCGCCACCCCGCCTCGGCGCGAGGATTCAGCCGGATGAGTGGTGGGAGCCGAGGAAGACAGAAGGCGGCGATCACCCTGCATATCGACAGGAGGAGGGAACGGAGGAGGTGGAGGAAGTTGGTCCGCGGGCAGTTGCGGGCTACTCGCGACCTCTGGTTGCTGCAAAGGCGGTGGCGGCGGAGGAGGATTACTCGCTGAAGGAGCCCTCTGCTCGCTCATCAGCCTCTTATCCACCGCGGAGTTATGAAGGATCCGCACCGATCCGCCCCGGCGAGTTCCTCCCCCAGTCCTGTGCGAGATCATAGGCGATGATCGCAGAGGAATGGCGCTCAAAGGCTCCTCCCGAGCATCAACGAGCGCCGGATCTGCGAGATAGCATAGAAAACGTCAGACAGACGGGCGACTAAAACTTAAAAAGTGGCGAGTAGGCAGCTCTCACTTCGCGCAGGAAGAACTTCAGTTTGATCTTCAGCCGAGATTCCCACAGTACTCGCCTCCGGAGCTACATTCGACAAAGGAGGATCAGGAACAGGCGAGCCACCCGACTGACCGAGACCCAAGTCGGCGAGTACCTGCTGGGTAGTGCCGACCTGAGAATCAGCGACATTCTCGGAGGCGTCCGCATTCTTCTTCTTCTTGTTCTTCTTCTCCTTCTTCCTCTCAAGACGCTTCCTCTTCTTAGAAGCGAGAAAGTCCTCGAGCTCGGCGTCGCGAGCAGGCTTCCGCAAAGGTGGCAGCAGACTTGCAAGCTCGGCCAAATCACGGCAGCTTCCTCGGCAATACTACGCGACATCTCGAAAGCGAGATCAAAAAAGTCTTGCCATCAGAGACCCCTCCCCCTCTATATATAGGGCCAGAGCGTCAAACCAGCGGGATGCCGACTATCAACCAATACTCGCCAGAAAGACAGCTCGTCGAATCAGGGTTGGATGATTCTTTCCAAGCAACTACGTTACTCGCAAAGAGCGGGATTGTGTACAACCCTCATTCTCCGAGGGTAGGACTCACCCAAGGCCACGTAGACAGAGGTCAAAGTCAAAGAGTCAATACGGCAGTCAAGCATAGGAGCAGAAGACAGCCTAGGCGAGTAGGGGTGCACTCGTGCGAGTAGCCCGGATACTCGCCAAAAGGTGGGCGACCATAGGTGATACTCGCCCATTTGCCCGGGGAGATCGCCTCAATGTCGCTAGTCGCCGGGCAGGGGCTGGGCTATAAACCCCCCTACCCCTTGGTTTTTCTATAAATAGGACCCCAAGGGTACTTGGATTGGCACCTGGACTTGAGCTCTCGAAACCCTACTCTTGCATTCTGGAACCTGTCGCACTTGGCCGCTACTCCCGGTACTAGCCAAGTCGGTGCATTCCTTGTACCCTGCTCGACCATTTTTGGTCTTGGAGGGGAAGACTCTTTGGAGCTTCTGGGTACGTGGTGGGACCTCCCTGCCGCAGCGCCTGGGGTCTTGTTCGTTGCTCTTCTAGCTCCGTAGTAGTCGCCAGCCAGGTCATCTCGTTGGACTGCTGGGCGAGTAGCCTCCGGCTGCATCGGTCCGAATCTTGAGGCCGGAATTTTCCAGGCGTCAACAATTTTGATGTGCCAACGACCGCACCAAACGCGCTCCAATATGCGATCGGATACAGAGTTGGTTCCTTTGCTCGGGAGGATGGGTTGCATAACGGCTTGAGCTCGAGTATTTCAAAGTTAAAAGAGTGTTTTCTGCTATATATATATATAGGTTAATATAGGGTTACAAATAATTCCCAATTTGTGTAGTAGAGCCAAGAAATGAGGAGATCAAATGTTTTATTTAAAAAAATATCAGCTAGTTGATTTGATGCGGGAACATGAGTCGTGATGATCATTCTTTCGAGATTTTTTTTTTCCGTATACAATGATAATCAATTTCTATATGCTTTGTTTTTTAGATAATTTAAATATAAATTCATTTGAAGTGCAATTTGATTTTCACAATATAAATTGGAGGGATGTCAATGTTCAATACCCAAATCTCGTAGAGCGGAGTTCAACCATATAGCTTCACAACAATTTATTGTCATAAATTAACATTCGTCTTCTACATCATATCGCGATGGCTCAATAAATTGATGTGTATGACATCCACAAGTGCATGGTGATTGACAATGATAGTACTCGGTCGTCACTCGAGCGATGATCTATCATGACCACAATATATTGTGCACGATCACTAATACCTATAGAATTTGTTAAAAATAATTTGTTAAAATAATTTAGAAGATAAGGGGGATTGAAATCAAATGATATAGATTTATTCCTACTTTTTATTTTATTCTAATACAACTAGTCGTATGGGATTCTCATGTGCCCCGACATGACATTACACCCGCCAATCTTCGCCTCTATGTTATTTTTTTAGTGCAATGTTATATGCAGTCTGCTTTTGGCTTTATGCAGGCCGCGGATATATGCAGGCCAACAAATTATTCATGCAAGCCAAATTTCATATTTACAGACCATATTAAAAAACAAATTAATACTTTCTTAAATAAATCACCAAGCAAAATATAACATTCATAAAAGCTAAATAAATATCACAAAAAATATAGTATAATCATTTTGATTCTATATATCACAAAAAATATATTTGTGGTCACCCCTTTTGGAGGCTTCAATTAGTAAAAGACGTGTAAAATCACAAAAACACGGGTTTTATTTATGCACAAACACTATCCTTTAATTAAATTCAGATGCATAGCATGATTTACAACATTTTGGATAAATGGAGCCTTTTCGAAAATAGAAAAATAAATTATAGAGGAAAAGAGAGGAGCTCGCCGACCGGAGAAGGGAAGGAGGTGGTCGGACGGAGAGGATCACCGACCGGAGTCGCCAGAGGAGGGAGAGGAGATCAGAGAGGAAGCTCGATCTCGTCCGGCGGCTGCATGTTGAAAAGGAAAAAAAAAGGTTGAAAAGGAAAAAACAGGTTGAAAAGAAAAAATGATACCTTTTTTTAAAAAATTGTGGTCTGCATAGCCAAAACCGGTCTGCGTTTAACATCGCTCTTTTAAAAAAAGAGTGATATGCATATAGCCAAAACCGGCCTGGGTTTAGAGCCAAATAAAAAGCATAATAGAAATTGAGGAAATGATGCCTTATTTAAAAAAAGCGAAAAATAAAATTAATTTAAAAATTCATTTAATTGAAATTGAGGGGGAAGATGACATAAAAAGAAATAAAATCAATTAAAAAAGAGAGTAAAACTGTAATAAAGAGCTTCAGCACCAAAATGTATTTTTTCCATCGCATGTCGCCAGGTACTCCGCCCGTGAAAACCCTCTCGTTATCCCTCCCATTTACGACTCCATTCCTCGCCCTGGCCGCATTACCATCGTCTTGCAAACTCGCCGTTGCCGCAGTGTGGACTTTGCCGGCGCAACTCTCCGCGGCATTGAGCGGGACTGTGCCATTTCTGGTCCTTGCTGCCTCGGCATTTGAACATCGCCGCTGCCTCATCCTCTAGCTTCGTCGCCGTCATCCCCAGATCTCCGCCGGCATGTCCTCTTGACTTCGTCCTACATAAATGGATACACACGTATTTTCTCTCCAATTGATTGCATGCAATCTAAATTCTCTTGCTTGTTTTGTTTTTTGTTCACTCAGATAAAAAGGGTTTGGATATTTGGATGGGTCCTCTGACACTGGTCTCTGACTCTGGGAAATCTCGTGGAATTTCTTCAGGTAATAATCCCTCACGCATGCATGGTTTTGCACTTTTGAGCATTTCTTCTTGATTCGTAGCAAGAAATTCGCGTGATTTCCTGTTCTAGATTCATTATTTATATCTTTGAAATCTCAACATAAGGGTTTTCAGATTCTCAAAAGAGTAAACTTCACAAATCCAGCGTGGAAGTGAGAAAGCCGTTTGCTGCTGTCACTATGACTGAGGAGAAGCCATTTGATTTCTTACGTTTATTTTGTGGTGAGTTTTACTTGGATTGATTAATATGCAGAATTGGTCTTGTACATCAAGACCTATTTGACTTTCAGACTGTTGTTTGGATTCTTCATTTGGAGTTCTTAGCTAATGGTTTCCATGCTACTGATTTTATAGGATTTTTTTTTTAAAAAGTGTCTGTTTTTTGTTCAGATACAAATGATTTGGATTAGTAACATTTTTTTTCTGTTTCCATCTGTTCATTTAGCATATCTGTATTCAACATAACCATTAACAATGTAGTGAAGGCTCAAGAAAAAAAGAAAAGAAATGAAAAGGGAAAAATAAACTTCTTACGAAGCTTAACTTTTCAATTTCTTTATTGACACGAGAAGTGCGTTCAATGATTAAGTTGATGATGATTCCTCCATCTATACATTTCTTATGCTTAGGAGTCAGCTTTTGTATCCATTGCTCCTCCCTCTCCATGCTGCTTATTCATTTAGTTGTTGTTAATGAGCTAATTGAATGCTTATGGCCTACCAATCTAGTTTTTTAAAAAAGAACTTCTGCCCTTGGAGCAATGTTATGTTTGAAATATCCCTTTAAGTGCAACCCCATTCGATTTGCAATGGGAATTAAACACAAAAAATATGAAGGATTGAACATAACATTGACAAATTCTTACCTTATACTTGAAGATGAAGGCTCCGATTGGTGCGGTGGTGGTGGTCGTGAACGTGGTGATTTTGATCCGTTGTTCGTGACTGCCCGACCACACCTAAGGAACTTCATCCACTTTTATGTTCAAAACTTGTTTTCTTCTCTTGGTGGCAGTCATAACCATTGTCATGCCAAACATACATTCTATAATTGTGACGTTTTTGTCCAAACTCACCGGAGCAAAAAGGCCGCGCCAAACGGAGCCGAAATTGGGACTCTATGACTCAAATTGATACTTTTTGTGCTATTTTTAGTGCATGTAACTAATCATCCTAAAAGTTTAGACTTGCTGGTTTCTATTAGAAATTGAATTCCTACTTTCATCGATGTATTTCCTCACTAATTCATTGGTCATGGGGCTTTGAATTAACTTATTGATGCGGGGCATAGGCGTGGACGAGCTTTGGGCCCATTCGGAGCTGATTTGGCGACTTACCATATATGGCGTGACCGGATCGCCGATCCGCCACCGCGGTCGCGTCCGGCTCGTCGTTCTGATGAATTTTCATATATAGCATGTTGTATTTTGAATAGTATTTAGTGTTGTTTTGGCGCCGAGATCAACGACCAATCATAGCCGTCCATCTTGGTTGCCCTAATTTTATTTCATTATAAATAGGACATATGGCTGCAGTTTTAGGGTATTGCTGAATGTATGGAGACTCCTCTTCCTTCATTCTGGTGATCTCCTCCGCGGTGCCGACTCCGTGGAACCCCTTGGTGACGACTCCTTGGGTAAGTTACCTTTTCCTCTTTGTTCCCCTCTCCCTCCACCCATCCAAGCCGCCAGCCCCCCTACCAACAGCAGCCGCCCCCTGTCCAACCTTCCCAGCAGCCGCACCTTCCAGCCCTCCCTGCAGCCGCACCCTCCAATACCTCCCAGCAACCCAGTCGCCAGCCCCCTGTCAACCTCCTGCTGCCACCCTACTTCCCAGCAACCCAGCCGCCACCTCCCTGTTAGCCTCCCGCCGCCCTTCCCTTCCCCTCACAGCCGCACACCACCAGTCCCCTAACAGCAGCCCAGCCCGCCTCCACCCTGTTCACTGCAGAACAGAACGCTGTCCAGATCTTGACCGCCTGTCCAGATCCAGTCCGTCGCCGCCCTAATCAGCCCCTCACCCTCCATATCCGCAGCCAACAGCCCCTCCATTCCGTGGAACCACTTCCCCCTTGCCCGATCTAGTCCGCCACCACCCGGAAACCTTTAATCTTCTCCAAAACTTCAGTTTTTCCTAAAAACTACAGCAGTCCTATTTTATTTGTGTTGTGTTTTGGATTGGAATTAGGTTGTAAAACATTGTCATCGTTTGAAATATTACATGCTTGCTTGGATGTTCATTTTATTATAGTTATTTGTGCCTAGATTAATCTCTAACTGCAGGAAGGAATTATTCGCCGCGCGCTCTATCTTTGGCCCTCCCCGCGGAGGGAAACCAAAGCTTGTTCGCTTAATAAATTATCTTGCCTTGCTTAGAATTATTTGCGTGGGATGTTAATGTTTATTATCTAATCTGTGATTAATCCGCCGGGTTTTGCATAGCATGTAGGGTTAGGTCGCGGATTTTCCGCCGCCTATAGATTCGTCCTGCGTCACTTATACTATAAATTGTGTGTATATTTAACTGTGCTCTTATTATAACTTAATGATCTCATTTATAAGAGTATAGAATAGCTCATAAACTTAATATAAAAGGGATGCTAACTTTTTTTTTTGAATTTTAGATGGAATAGTTGCCGGGGGAACTGCCGGTGTTGTTGTTGAAGCATTACTATATCCGATTGATACAATAAAAACTCGGCTACAGGCAGGTTATTTCCAAAGAAAACATTTCAGTTGTTTTTTTACTGTACCTGTTGATTTCATTAGTTATTCACTGCCCTGAAGGTTTATGGTACTTGGTAATTTCACAACACCAGCTAAATATTGTGTTTGTTTGAACAGTTAAATTCAATGATATTTCATGATATATTTTTTATAACTAATACACTGTAGCCGCATGAACACTTATTTTTTGTTGACTCAGCCACATCTTCTGGTATTTAGTGGAAAATAAGGCTTTCTAACCTCGGAAAGGTAGGCTACAACTAGTTCCTGGAGAGAAAGTAAACTTATTCTACTGCATGCTTAAGCAATTTGAAGGAGATGTTTTACAATGCATGCTTTTGAAGATTGTTATTAATTCAAAAGCTTTATTTTTTTCTTTTGATTTTTTCTTCATTTTGTAAACTGGATATTTGCTAACTCCAGTAACTGGTTTTCGAGAGTATAATGCATGCATATCTATAATGTGTCGTGTTTATGTAAGTTATGTAAGGCGATTTTCATGAAAGGATAAATAGATTTTTTTTCGGTGCCAACTTATTTCAGGCCGCTCGGGGTGGAAGCAAAATCTACTGGAAAGGTCTCTATTCTGGATTAGCTGGTAATCTTGCTGGTGTCTTGCCGTGAGTAGTTTACTCACTTGTTTTATGGTTTGATTATTTGCTTTAATGAAAATACACCTTGGTCTGTTTACCAAATTTAAATTATGGGAGTAAATATTATTGTCTTCTATATTGGACAATTTCTTTTTTCTTCGGAAGATTCAACTACATCAGCATTTGATATGCATAAAATTTTTTTAATTTTTTTTTAGCATCAATTAGAGCTAACATTGGCCGATAATGGTATCTATAGTTTCCATTATTATTATTTAGTTGTACATGTGAATAAATATGCAAGTTGACAAACACAATACTCTGAAAGAGTATATGAAGGGTAACCACTTCGTACTTGGAGAGGGAAATATTTACGATCCTACAGTAGCCATCGCAACCCTTTGCTATTCGCCTCACGATCTCGCATAGCCTATGAAGCACATAACCGATTAGAAGAAAAGCTCTAAAGACTTGAGGATAGGCGAAGTTAACCAATTGATGAGTTTAAGCTTTTTGTATCACTCTTACGCTCCTCTGAATCATGGATGAAGACAGTGTATCAAAACTGCCTAGCTTGTTTCTGATGACTTTGAAATGTCTGCAAATTGATTATTTATCTTCACTAACATTGTGGTTATAATTTTTATTCCATCATTTTTTCCCAACAAAGTAGAAATCAATTTCAATATGTTTTGTTCATTCATGGAGTACATAATTAGAAGATATGTACGTTGCAACACGTTATCACACAACAAATGCATAGGACTCTCAAAATCCTTACCTAATTCTTTCCGTTACTGTTTCAACCAAAATAATTTACAAGCCGTCTGAGCTATAATTCTATACTCAAATTTAACATTGGATGTAGTAATGGTGTGTTGCCTATTACTCTTCCATGACACCATATTTTTACCAACAAACATATAGTATCTGATGGTGGATCTTCTATCAAAAGGAGATCTAGCCTAATCAACATTAAAGTACACTCCACTCTTGTATGCTTGTTATTCTTATATGACAAACCATGACTTGGAGCATCTTTCATGTATCAAAGAATTTGAACAACAACATTCATATGAGAGACCATGTGACTAGCCACAAATTGACAAGCCACGCTCACAAGGAATGAAATGTCATGACATGTAATGGTTAAGTAGTTCAACTTTCCAACAAGTCTCTTATAACTTTCAACATCCATACACAATGGGCCAACTCCATCTTTCCCAAGTTTCACATTAGGTTTATTGAATTTTATGTAGGCTTGCACCCCTGTTGAAACCGATTTCTCGGTCTCTGTGGAGTTCGGGGCCCTCACCGAAATGAGGGGCGGCTAGTCCTTACTGATCCCTCGAGGAGGGTGGACGGAAGATTAAGAATTTGACTAGGACCTTAGTCACAGCGAGGAGGTCCCTCCACTAACCCGGAAGATCGTTGAGCGCTTCCCCTCCCAAGCCAAAGCTGAGACTTGGGCACCTTGGAGAGCTCTGGAAATGCTAACCAAAGAAAGCCTAAGGAGAGGGAAGCTGAAGTGAGATCCTCTCCAAAGGTGCCCTTGAGGTCCTATTTATAGATTTTCTTATCTGGCCTGCAAATAGCAGGATTCCGCCTCTTGATTTTACTATCCGCACCCCGAATGGGTCTGCTAACAGCCAAACTCCGCTGTTTGGAGAGGCTAAAGGCAGACCACCAAGGGTGACAGGGTAATTTGGCCGGTTCCAGCGACTCACGAGTGTTTGGCGAGTTCTTGACTCGCTCGCCTCCTTGCGAGCATTTGGCGAGCCTCTGGCTCGCTCGCCCTCTTGCGAGCACTCGGCGAGCCTCTGGCTCGCTCGCCCTCTTGCGAGCACTCGGCTGGCCTCTGGCTCGCTCCGTTGTTTTTTGGTTGGCCCATCTTCTAGGCGAATATCGGAGTTGTACACAATCCCCGCTCTTCGCGAGGCTCTTTAGGCTCGCGAAGAACCATCCAACCCTTGATATTCGCCGGCCCCTTGGTGACGTGGCGAGAATCTTTTGGTGGGTCCCATGTCCACCACTATAAATACCACTCTCCTTGGCCGACATTTGAACTTTTCATTTTTTTCTGGCCTTTCTTACTTGGTCCCTCGCTCCCTGACGCAATGTCGAAGAAGGAAGAGATGCTGGCCCGCCTAAAGGCTTCGCAGGCGGCCCAGAAGGGGAAGACCGCTGTCATCGCCTCCTGGAATTCTCCGCGACGCTCTCCGCCTCCCCCTTCCCTAAGGACGGCAAAGGCCGTTCGGCGCCCGACTGGCGGGGGCGGGCCTTCCTCTTCGCCGCATTCTCCGGATGACGAGCGCGCCTCTCAGGTATTATCGCCCAGCTGCTTATTTGGTGCTCTCCCTTTTCATCTTTATTTATCATATTCGCAGAACGATCCTCCGGACGAGAGCGAATCGGGAAGGCCAAACACGGAGATCCGTCTCTCTTCTACGGGTGGGGGTGACGTTCTTCTCGCGGATACGAGGGCCGTTGATAGACAGGACTCGCCTTCGCAACGAGGTGAGCGAACTACCCCGTTTTCTCTTACATTCCTTGACTCGCTAAGTCGTGTTTACCTGTCATGCAGTGTCTTTCCTCGCGGTGCCAGAGGATCAAATTCCTCCTCCAGCGAGCTCGCAGGGATTGCCGAATCAAAAGATCTCCACTCCCGGATTCGGCGTCCTGGGTCAGAGGAGCCCAGGAGGGACGTTGATTGCCGAGCCTGGACTCGGCTCCAGACCCGCGCTCGCCACTGGTCTGGGTAAGGCCCTCACCCCTGCCTTTATTGAGGCATTCCGGGGTCAGCCGGGCACCTCCCGCCAGCGGCCCAGTATTCCAATTCCTCCACTAGGTTAGATTGTTGTCATTGAGTGTTGATCTTCTCTTTGCCGCTGACTCTTACTTCGCAGGTAACCCGATGACCCCTCTCTCCGAGTCAGAGTCCGGAGCGCTGGAGATGTCCCCACCTCCTTCGCCGAGCCAGGTCGCTGACTTTTTGGGGGATCCCAGCGATCCGGAGCGAATGAAGAGGCGGGTCACGGAGATATTTCAGAAGCATACCACCCTACTAAGGGATCTACACGAGCAGAATCGGTTAGACCGGCTCGCCAATGAAGAGAGGTTCGCCGCAATGGAGGACGCGAACGCGCGTGCTCTCGCTGAGATACGTCCGACCGATCAGGGCGACGCGACCTCCCCCGGGGTGTATATTGCTCGCATCGATGACTACATGCGGCTGACGGGCCAGGCGTACAGGTCACTCCGCGAGTATCATTACCCGCGAGTCCCCCCTCGCTCTGGTGTCCGGGGTCGCGGTCGCTGGAAGTGGTTGCGTTATTGAGGCTCTTCGTTGCTTTTCTATTGTCTTTCTTTCCCCCTTCTCTTCAATAGGAGGGGCCGCGAACAATATTTATGAGTTTGTAATAACAATATTTCGACTCGCTTGCGAGTCTTTTATTTTTCTGTTTCTCATGTTGTTCTTTTATCTTGCTTGGCTTGTTCTTGCGAATTACACATTTTCTACTTGCCTGCGCGTACCTCCCTTGCTTCATGCTTGTGATTCATCCTTTGGTCTTAGCTTGCTACTGGAGAGAAGCTTTTTTGCAGACGGTCGACCCGCAGGGAGCGAATTGGGCCCCTGGAGGCGGGACAGTATCGCGCGAATCCGCTATCCGCAGATATCGACGCTTCGGCTTCTTCCCGCCTTCCTTATTCCTATAAATAGCCGACCGTTTTTCCTGTCAACCACCGCATTTACTGTTTCCTCCTCGCGCTCTTTCTCTTTCTGTTTCTCCCGCAGATCTTGCTCATCCTTGCGACCTTTGCGATTCGGCGGATTACGCATCATGGTTGGCGAGGCGGAAACAGAGGGGCGAGCCAAGTGTGCCAAGGCCTTCCTCGACGACATTTTCTACTGCGCCAATCTCACGAAGGAGGAATATCGGGCCGCCGTGGACCAGTTCATCCACTCCGGTTTCGCGGCTCGCTGCCCTACCGATAGGGATTCCCTCAGCGACCCGCACCCGGACGAGCTCGCGATTCCTGTTGTCCATTTCGAAAATGGGTTTCGACTCCCTCTCTGGCCGGAAGTGCGCCAGGTATCTTCTATTTCTCACCCTTGGCTTCCCTGAATTGCTTTGCGAACAGCGCTTAATGTTTGTCGGCTTTTCCAGGTGCTAAAGTACTTCGGCGTCCTGCCATGCCAGCTGACGCCGAACGCGATCGCCGTGGTGGTCGCGTTCGCCAGTTACCTCAGGGCGGAGAGGATCGAGTTTAGCCTGCTCGCCTTCCGCAAGATCTTCTCATTCCGCGCGAACAGGGACGGAACGGCTCACTTTGCGAGCCAGCATGTTACCGTCTGCGAGACGGTGAACAAAACTCATTACTGGACGCAAAAGTTCATCCTGGTGAAGGGTCCCTTCGGTAACATCTCATACACCCCTATCCAGCGAGACGAGGCTGCCTACCGCCCTCCGATCTCGCTAGGTGGTTGCGACGCGACACTGTATCAGTTCCTCAAAGGAAAGAACTTCGAGGTCGCCTTCCTCCGAGAGCGAGTGGACCTCCTGCCACCCGTCCTTCCGGGAGAAGGTTTTTCTTGAACTCGCCCACTTTCTTGATCCTCTTTCTTTTGATCGTCTAACGCTCGTTATCTTTGTAGGAGAACGCGATCTCCCCCTCAATCCGCCTCATGCGCCTCCCTCCACTCTTTCTCCCGGCTCGCTCGCGCGCGTGGCCGCCGAGGCCTGCCGCGACGTTCCGAGCTCCTCATCGAAAAAGAAGCGTCTTCCCCCCCAACGCCGGCCTACTTCGCAGGGGGCGGGGAAGAAACCCAGAAAGACTCCCTCCGCTGCTAAGGCGAAGGAGGTTGTGGACCTGTCTGAGCCCGACCTCCCCTCTCCGTCTGCGGATCAGGAGCTCGCCAAAGAGGGGGGCGAGCCAGGGGAGGCTGTCGTTCGGCCCAAGCCGTCGAGCCATACCAACTTCGGGCTCGGCATGAAGCTGGTAGATGCGGTAGGCGAACCGATACTCGCGTGGGACCCTGATCAGAACAAGATCGCCTGCTCCTCTCTGCTCCCTTCCTGGGTAGAGGCCGGCAAGGCCGGGGGTGAGGCGTTCGCCCTCGCCTTTGGTCTCTATGGTCGCGAGGACGCCTCCCTCTTTCGGTCCTTCATGCCGAGAGGGATCGTGTACGAGGCGATGCGAGCCCAGTTCCGGGCGACGGAGCTAACACACATGGTGGGTCGTCGGTACCTCACGGCGGACAGGGAGATCAAGGAGCTCAAAGTCGAGCTTCAGAGGTCCGCGGATGAAGTCACGGAACTCAAGGGGAAAGAGGCCTTGTCAGAGGGCCTCCTCGCCAGCCTTCAAGGCGGGTTGGTAAGTATTGCTCGGTGGACGTCTCTCCCAGTTTGGCTTCGTTCTACTTTCGCTAACCCACCTCTTGCAGGACGCCGAGTCCGTCAGTCAGCTCCACGCGCGGATCGCTGACTTGGAGTTGGAGAACACTTGTCTCAAGGCCCAGATCCACGACCTGGCCTCGGCGGTGCTACCTCCTCCTCCTTCGCGAACTGGGACTCGCGGTCAATCGCGGGAAGAGAAGGAAGCCGATCGCAAGAGGTCGATGGAGATCGCGGAGCTTGTCCTCGACATTCTCAAGGGGGCGGGCATGATCATCCCCGATGCCATGGAGTTCACCGCGGAGCAAGTCGTTCCCGATTTGTTCGCGCCCATCTCCGAGGCGGAGGGTCGAGGGAGCGATTGAAGGGTTCTTCGGCGGACAGCCCTGATGCTTTTAATTTTTTCCACATGTAAATCTTTTGTTTTGACCAACGAGTTCACCGTTCATTGTGAACATCTTTTGAGCAATGAAGAAGAAATATTTTGTCTATCTTTTGAATGCCATTTCTTTTTTATTCCTTACGCGCACTCGCATTTTGTTCATGCTCGCATGATTTTATTTTTCTATGCTTATGCTTCTATGTGCTCGCGTCTCAATATCTTAACAACTACTTCATCTCTGAACTTTCCCTGGCTTAGGGATTTCGCTCGATAGGCCCGCCTAATTTCATCGTCGAGGTGAAGCCAGGCCCGCTTCGCACCTCTGGCTCGCTCCATAGGGAAAATTATGAGTGGGTCCATTGTTACCCCGCTCCGCTCGCACTCGCTTTTATTTTGTCGGCGGCTTTTTCTCGTTGTATTATACCTGGGTCGCTCTCGCCTACCCCACTCGCACTCGCCACTGGCGGGTTTCCTCCGGTATCCGTGGTTCGTCGCGAGAACGGACTCCTCCCGGGTTATTTTCTTTATTCGCTTCGCTACCTTTTGCGAGTGACCTTGCGAGCCATCGACTTTATTACCCTGTCGTGAATGATCCTCGTACGCGAGTGGTCCTCTGTTCTCGCCCTGCCCGGGTCTTGGGGTCGCTTGCGAGCCAGAATCCCCTGGCCTGAGTATCTTATCTTACCTGCTCAACCTACGCACGACTTTGCCGGCTTTTCCAGAGATCAACCTGAACCCCCCGTCTAGTGAGAGCCCGAGAGCGGAATCGATCTGGGGCATTCCAGCACCAACCCTTGTTACTTTGCCGGCCTCTCCAGAGATCAACCTGAACCCTCCGTCTAGTGAGAGCCCGGGAGCGGAATCGATCTGGGGCATTCCAGCACCAACCCTTGTTACTCTGCCAGCCTCTCCAGAGATCAACCTGAACCCCCCGTCTAGTGAGAGCCCGGGAGCGGAATCGATCTGGGGCATTCCAGCACCAACCCTTGTTACTCTGCCAGCCTCTCCAGAGATCAACCTGAACCCCCCGTCTAGTGAGAGCCCGGGAGCGGAATCGATCTGGGGCATTCCAGCACCAACCCTTGTTACTCTGCCAGCCTCTCCAGAGATCAACTTGAACCCCCCGTCTAGTGAGAGCCCGGGAGCGGAATCGATCTGGGGCATTCCAGCACCAACCCTTGTTACTCTGCCAGCCTCTCCAGCGATCAACCTGAACCCCCCGTCTAGTGAGAGCCCGGGAGCGGAATCGATCTGGGGCATTCCAGCACCAACCCTTGTTACTCTGCCAGCCTCTCCAGAGATCAACCTGAACCCCCCGTCTAGTGAGAGCCCGGGAGCGGAATCGATCTGGGGCATTCCAGCACCAATCCTTGTTACTTTGCCAGCCTCTCCAGAGATCAACCTGAACCCCCCGTCTAGTGAGAGCCCGGGAGCGGAATCGATCTGGGGCATTCCAGCACCAACCCTTGTTACTCTGCCAGCCTCTCCAGAGATCAACCTGAACCCCCCGTCTAGTGAGAGCCCGGGAGCGGAATCGATCTGGGGCATTCCAGCACTAATCCTTGTTACTTTGCCAGCCTCTCCAGAGATCAACCTGAACCCCCCGTCTAGTGAGAGCCCGGGAGCGGAATCGATCTGGGGCATTCCAGCACCATCATATCCAGACTTAGTCATGTCGGCACGACAGTAGTTATAAGCATTATAAAAAACGGAGTAAGACATTCATTAAACAACATAGTAAAACACTTAAGGGTAAAACCTTTTCAAATCATCCCCACTTCGGGCTCGGTCGAGGGGTACTCCTTCCACATCCTGGAGATGATACCCTCCCGACTTGAGCACCCTGCTTACAATATATGGACCTTCCCAGTTGGGGTTAAGCTTTCCCACCGTGGCCCCTCTGCCGGCCGCGTCGACTTTCTTCAGGACTAGATCTCCTTTCTGAAAGTGTTTTATCCGGATATGTCTGTCAAAATATCGAGCCATCCGCCGCTTGACCTCTTCCTGCCTGATGGTAGCCAAGTCTCGGAGTTCTTCCACCAGGTCCAAGGACAGCCTCTGCTCTGCATTGTTACCTTCCAGCCACTCTTCATCCCCCTCGCTCGCGGCGATCACCCGGGGGGTCTTCACCTCAAACTCTGTGGGGAGAACGGCCTCGGACCCGTGAGAGAGCTTGAATGGAGTCTCCCCGGTGGCGGTATTCAGAGTAGTCCTCATGGCCCAGAGGACGGAGGGTAGCTGTTCCACCCAACTTCCTCGAAGGTTTTCCACTTTCTTTTTTAGCAGGTTGACGATTATCTTGTTCGCCGCCTCCACCTGCCCATTGCTCCTCGGGTGGTGGACCGAAGCGAACCTGAGGTCAATGCCGAGCTGAGTGCAGAAGCCGACAAACTCCTCACTCGCAAACTGCGGCCCATTGTCCGTCACTATAGCTAGAGGGAGTCCATGCCTGCAAATTATTTCTCCCCACACAAAATTCCTTACAACCTGAGAGGTTACCTTAGCAAGTGCTTTCACCTCTACCCACTTGGAGAAGTAGTCGATCATGACCAGCAGGAACTTCCTCTGGCCGCTGGCTTGGGGAAAGGGGCCGACCAGGTCCAGCCCCCATATGGCGAAGGGCCAGGGGGCCGTGATGGTCCGGAGCCTTTGAGCTGGGAGGAGTTGGAGCGGAGCATAGAGCTGGCACTTCGGACACTTTCTTGCGAACTCTGCCGCATCCTTGCTGAGAGTGGGCCAGAAGTAGCCTTGCCTCAACACCCTCCCTTCCAGGGTCCGACTCCCGGAGTGACTGCCGCACTCCCCGGAGTGGATTTCTTCCAGCACTCTCGGGACCTCCTCCTCGGAGACACAACGGGCCAGGAGTCCCGAGAGGGTCTTTCTATATAGCCCCCCTGCATGCAAAGAGTAATAGGCGGACTTATACCTGAAGCGTCTCTTGTCCACATCCTCTCCAGGGAACTGCCCGGAGGATAGGAAGGTGATGAACGGATCCATCCACGAGGCTTGTTGATCCACCTCCATCAATTCTCCTTCCTCGATGGTGGGCCGGAAGAGTTCCGAAGTCGTCCCCCCCGCTCGGGGACCGAACTTGGCTAGGAGGTCCGCCTGGGTGCTCTCCTCCCTCGGCACGTGCTTGATGGAGAAGGTGCGGAACTGCCCGATGACCCCCTTAACCTTTTCCAGGTATAGTAGGAGGGTTGGGTCCTTTGCTTCAAACTCTCCTTTTATCTGGCATGCTACCACCATGGAGTCCGTGGAGACCTCCACGTCCTGCACACCCAGTTCTCGGGCCAGCCGAAGGCCCGCTATCACTGCTTCGTACTCAGCCTGGTTGTTGGTGATTGGGAAATGGATGTTTAAGGCTTGCTCAATCCGAGTCCCCTGAGGACTCACCAGGACTATTCCCCCTCCATAGGAGTATTTTCCTGACGCTCCGCCCACCAACATCTTCCATGCTTCTGGGGGAGGTGGCTCGTGCTCCCCCACTTCGGCCGCATAGTCGGCCATGAAGTCTGCCACCGCTTGAGCCCTGATGGATGTCCTGGGTACGAACGTGATATTGAATTCGCTTAACTCCACGGACCACTTTGCCAACCTTCCTGAGTGCTCCACCCCTTCCATGATTTTGCGGAGCGGGTGGTCCGTCACTACTTTAATTGAATGGGCTTGAAAGTAAGGCCGGAGCCTCCGGGCTGACACCACCAATGCGAAGGCCAACTTTTCCAAAATCGGGTACCAGAGCTCTGCCTTCTTCAGCACTCGACTGACGTAGTAGATAGGGAACTGTTTCTTCCCTTCCTCCCGGATTAACACGGAGCTTACTGCTTCGGACCCTACCCCCAGGTACAGGGATAGGTCTTCTCCTGGCCTCGGTCCCTGGAGCAGAGGGGTTTGGGTGAGCTGTTCTTTCAGAGCCTGGAAGGCCTTCTCGCACTCCGGGGTCCATTCAAACTTCTTGTTTCCCCGCAGTACTTTGAAAAAAGGTGCACACTTTTCCCCCGCCTTGGAGAGGAATCTGCTGAGCCCAGCCAATTTCCCCGTAAGGCTCTGAACCTCCTTCGGATTTCTCGGCGACTCCAACTCCATCACCGCTTTAACTTTGTCCGGGTTGGGCTCCACTCCTGCGGGGGTGAGCAAATGGCCCAGGAACTTCCCTCGGCTCGCCCCGAAGACACACTTCAAGAGATTGAGCTTCATCTTGTACCGCCGCAGGGTCCCAAATGTCTCTTCGAGGTCTCGGAGGTGAGTCTCAAGGTCTCGGCTCTTAACCATGAGGTCGTCGACATAGACTTCTAAATTTCTTCCTTTCTGCTCACGGAAGACCCTATCCATCATCCTTTGGTACGTAGCCCCTGCGTTCTTGAGCCCGAAGGGCATCATCTTATAGCAATAACATCCATCCCCCGTGATGAAGGAAACATCCTTGATGTCCGGGGGATGCATGCGGATTTGATGGTAACCTGAAAAAGCATCTAAGAAAGACATTACAGAAAAACCAACGGCTGAGTCAACCAGCGCGTCGATTCTGGGCAGGGGGTAGCAATCTTTCGGGCATGATTTATTAAGAAGCGAAAAGTCGATACACATACGCCACTTACCTCCTCCCTTCTTTACCATAACGACGTTGGAGACCCAGCCTGGATACTGGATCTCCGATACAAACCCGGCCTGCAGGAGTTTGCCCACCTCCTCGCGGATGGGCCCTTCTAGCTTGTCCGCGACGGCCCTCCTCTTCTGACGGATGGGGTGGGCGCCGGGGTCGAGGTTGAGGCGATGGCACGCCACATCCGCGTCGATCCCGGGCATTTCCGCGGCGCTCCAAGCGAAGACGTCCACGTTCTTTTGTACGCAAGCCAGAATCTCCGCTTGATCTCCTGGGCTGAGTTCTCCGCTGACCCGGACTTTTTCCACCACCCCCAGCCGGGTGGTGACCTCGAGCTCCACGACCTCGTCCACAGCCTCCAACCGGGACTGCTCTCCCCAAGCCCTCTCCTCTTCGGCACAAGTGGGAGCCTGGGTCTCCTCCTCGACTTCCTTCTCTACCACCATCAACTCTTCCGCCCATCCCTCCAGGGCCTTCTCTTCTTCTTCCTTTCCTTCCGCCCGGGGTACCTCAGCTACCCCTTCCTGGGCATGGACTTCATCTCCCTCCATCTTCTCCTCGGCTACCTCCATACTTCCGGCTTCGGCCGCCTTCCCCATCATCCTATCCCACTCCTCAGCTTCTCCCATCCAGGAGATGGTGTTGACAGCCGTTACGTAGCACTGTCTCGCCACCTTGGGATCCCCCCTTATCCGCACCTGAACCCCTCCGTCGTTGAACTTGAGGCACTGATGAAAGGTGGAAGGGACACAGCGGAACGCGCTGATGAGTGGCCGTCCGAAGATGGCGCTGTAACTGCTTGGGGCGTCCACAATGACAAAACGACAGTTTCGGGACTGCCCACCCAGGGTCACATGAAGCCCTACTCCCCCTTCTACTTCCTTCCTCTCCCCTGAGAATCCGAACAAAGGGCCATCTGAGGCCAACACCCTCCTAGGCTCTACCTCCATCTTGTCAAACGCCTTTTTGAAGACGACATTGACCGAACTTCCGTTGTCCACCAGGATCCGGGAGACGGTGAAGTTCTCGATCGCCGCCTGGATGACTAGCGCGTCGCAGAACGGGTCCTCGTAGCCTGGCATGTCTTTCTGAGTGAAAACGATTTTTTCGGCCGGGGGTGGGGCGGTGGATGTCGAAGCCACGCTTCGGCGGTAAATGGTATGGAGGCTAGCCTTGCGGGTCGCCTCCACCCCTACCCCCCCGTGGATCACCCCGATCCCTCCTCTACTTCCCAAATCGGCTCTATCCTCACACCTTTCCTCCTCCCCCTCTCGAGGTTCAACCTCCACGATCCTTAATGGCTGCTGCTGTGGTGGCGCGGGCGCTCTGCCCCTCTTCACTTCTAGGAACTCCGGACAGGTGTCCGTTGAGTGGCCTTCCACATCATGGAAGATGCAATATGGCATTGCCACTTCCCTCGCCTCGGCCTCTGCCACCCTATTCCTTCTTCTCCTAGCGGCCGCCGTTTCCGCCTCTCCTCCCCTTCCCCTTCCTCTTCCTCCTCCTCGTCCAATCGCCATGGCCTGCTGGGGAGGGGGAGGCATCTGCATCGGACCTTGCCTCCACCCTAACAGGGGGGGCCTCCATTGACCTCCGACATGGTTACCCCTTCCTGGGCCGTAACCCCTTCCCTGCCCTTGCACTCCTCCCCCTTGCGGCCTCCATTCTCCCTCCGGGGCCCGGGGCTCTTCCCTTCTCCTGACCTCCTGCTGCCTCACCTCCGGCTCGCTGAGCTTTGCTAGCCTCCTGGTGAGCTCCGGATTGGCTTCCTCACTTGCGACTTCCTCCGACACCCTCTCCATCAGCTCTTCAAAGGAGACGGGGGCTTTTCTCTTCAACGCCATCTTAAAGAAACTCTCTCTCAACCCGACCGTGAAGGCGAGTTGGAGAGCAAACCCAGGCATCTCCTGAGTGAGCTGCACTTCCTCCTGGAATCGATCGGCATACTGAGCCAGCGACTCCCTTGGTCCCTGCTTCACTGCGAAGAGGGAATCAGCGTCCTTCTTCCTCTTTTTTGAGGTCGAGAACCTCAGCAAGAAACTTCGGCGCAAATCTTCGAACGAGTAGATGGACCCTGCTGGGAGATGATGGAACCAGTCCCTGGCCTTCTCCTTAAGGGTGACGGCAAAGAGCCGACACTTAAAGGCGTCTGACATCGGCCTGATGGAGACCGAGTCTTCGAAACTCTGCAGGTGCTGGACAGGGTCATCTCTACCGTTGTAGTACACCCGGTCCCATTCTCCAAATCCCCCCGGGACGGGTGCGGAAAGCACCAACTCGCAAAAGGGGCTTCCCCCTCCCGCCACTCTTCCCGGCTCCACTCGTCCCCCAAGCTCGCTCGCCAAACTTGAGCTCGCCGGGACTGTGCTCGCCTGAACCACCCCGATAGTCGCCGCTTCCTCTTGGCGCGCACTCGCCAGTGACGCGCTCGCTGGAATGGAGCTCGCCAGCGCTGAGCTCGCCGGCACGGAGCTCGCCGGACTGGCGAACAGCACCCGTCCTTCCTGGCTCTGGCCTAAGCCGACGACAACTTCTTTTCCAGCCCTTCCTCCTGGTGCCCTCTCGCCGACTGCTGTTGGGGGTGTGGTCGCCTGAGGTTCCGGGGTCGCAAACTCACTTCGCAGAGCTGTGACCGCGAACCCCAAGGTGTCGAGCACCTCCTTTCTGAAGTCCGCGAACATCCTCGGTGTTACCACCTGCGGTGGCTCGCTGAACCCCTCGCCTTGATCCTCATCTCCCGCCATAACCCTTCTCTGGAACTTTCTTGAACCAGCCACGCTCCACGCTCCACGCTCACCGCACCAAAATGTTGAAACCGATTTCTCGGTCTCTGTGGAGTTCGGGGCCCTCACCGAAATGAGGGGCGGCTAGTCCTTACTGATCCCTCGAGGAGGGTGGACGAAAGATTAAGAATTTGACTAGGACCTTAGTCACAGCGAGGAGGTCCCTCCACTAACCCGGAAGATCGTTGAGCGCTTCCCCTCCCAAGCCAAAGCTGAGACTTGGGCACCTTGGAGAGCTCTGGAAATGCTAACCAAAGAAAGCCTAAGGAGAGGGAAGCTGAAGTGAGATCCTCTCCAAAGGTGCCCTTGAGGTCCTATTTATAGATTTTCTTATCTGGTCTGCAAATAGCAGGATTCCGCCTCTTGATTTTACTATCCGCACCCCGAATGGGTCTGCTAACAGCCAAACTCCGCTGTTTGGAGAGGCTAAAGGCAGACCACCAAGGGTGACAGGGTAATTTGGCCGGTTCCAGCGACTCACGAGTGTTTGGCGAGTTCTTGACTCGCTCGCCTCCTTGCGAGCATTTGGCGAGCCTCTGGCTCGCTCGCCCTCTTGCGAGCACTCGGCGAGCCTCTGGCTCGCTCGCCCTCTTGCGAGCACTCGGCTGGCCTCTGGCTCGCTCCGTTGTTTTTTGGTTGGCCCATCTTCTAGGCGAATATCGGGGTTGTACAACCCCAACATTCCAGCATCCTTCAAGAGATCTAAAGTATACTTGGAGAAATTCCTTTTGAACATCGCTCCACCTCAATCCCTTGAAAGCACCTCAATTTACCCAAGTCTCTGGTTTGAATTTGTTTGCTTGAGTACCTTTTTAATTCATTAAAGTCATTAATATCATTGATAATTATGATAATATCATTTCATAAACTGATAATTAAAACACAAAATGATCATCCATACATCAGGTTAGCCTAAAATTTCATAAGGCAAAAGAAAAATGACCAAACTAGACTCTGTGTGAGTCTGGAGATCTTTGTTACCTTGATGCTAATCATGTCTCTCATGCTCTGCCACGTACAAGACCATGCCGATTAGAAGATCGGGTAGCTACATGAACTTGACATAGTTATTCTTAGAAATTGTGATTCTTTATTAATTACCGCTGTGAGGTATTGTATCAACTTGATCAACTATAGCAACATTTCTGCTTCTTCCAGTAGACTTCCCATGTAGCATCGAACATTTTGCTATCACACGACATTCAACACAGCAATAATAACGAACATGTGGTCAACCTCTTCCTCCATGGGTTGTGTTGGGAAAATCCCCATTTGATTTGACGGAACAAAAATATTGATGATAATATATACTCATACATAAAAGGTCATGAAAATGACTAAGAAAGATGGAGACAGATGAGAGTTGTCCAGGAAGAAGAACCAAGAGAAAAACTGAGAAGAAATGAAATGAGCTTCTCAAAGGATTCATAGATCGCTGACCGAGCTATCACCGATCGGGGACTCAGTACTCGATCGTCGATCGAGAAGCAGAACGCCTCTTTCTGATGCAGTAGTCAACGATCGATCAAAGAATACTGCTTGCTGATCGACATTTGCCAACCGAGATGTAAACGTTCACCGATCGAGCCTAGTTTCTCATCACTTAATTAAGGAAGACTCTACGCACGCTACTCGCCGACCAAGACTCAATGTTCGCCGACCGAAACCGATTGGATTGACGTTCTTGTTTGGGCGCGAAATAGAGCCATTGCGGAGTCAATAAAGGAAAAGTTGCTTCCTGTCACTCCTACCTTATAGGGACTTGGAGTAGACTACTAGAGGATAAAGGAACCTTGAATCTTCTCCACTCTCAAGGTCTCGGGACGCTATAAGTATAGCGTGGAGTTGATGTTCAAAATAGCGAAGGAATGAGGAGGAAGAGGAAATGGAAGATCTGTAATAAATATAGATCTAATTTCTTCTCTTATATAAATAGTGATCTCATCTGTTGACACTCAGCTATTTCTTACTTCCTCTAATGTTCCCCTCTCTCTTGTCCATTCTCTCACCCCCCTTCTTCTCTTCACTCTCTGTAAATGTTGCATGCTCTCCTTAAAAGACCTGTGAAGGTTTGCAAGCTTTCTAGTGAAAAAGTCTCGGTAAGAGTTACTAAATCTCCCTTCAAAAGATTTATGAAGTGGTTTTGGAATCTCCAGTGTAAAGGATTCTGTAGGGTTCTTGAGCTTCTAGTTGGAAAAGGCTTTGCTGCCTAGATTGACGACAATTCCCGCAGTTATGGAAAAGAGGACTACCCGAACATGCATTTTTTTTGGGGAACCTCTATAAATCTCTGAGTCGTCTGTAATGCATACTCTTCTCTTCTGTTTTTAATTTCTCTATCATGAAAATTTCCTTTTTATAAATATAATAATAATAAGTGTCTTTCAAGGAGACTAGTCCTTTTTCCTCTCTCAGACTTTCAAGTGGTATCAGAGCTAGGTTCACCTTTAAGTATTAAACCCTTGGTGAAAAGATCCAGTCGGGACTAAATATTACTTCATTTCTCGAAAATCTTGAGAATCACACACTCTAAAAGTATAATACCTAAAACTTTCTTTCATGTGCAATCTCTATTTGCACTATGGAACCCTAAGTAAGGCTATATATAAATTTTTTTTTTGCTAACAAAAATACTTATGAATCTACTCTAGTCACTGCAGATATGGGAAATCAGAAGCACACTTGGATCTTGGAAAACTGAAGACTCCAACGATCAAGCAAACTGACTGATACGCAGACAAGGCGAATCTCACAGTCTTTGAGCAAGCAGTCTGAGGTCGGAAGAAGAAAATCACATGAGAAATCAAAGAAGAAGACCATTTTCAAGAAAGCGCTGCTGAAGGCCTCCCTTATTTTTTTACACGCAGGGACGTGTATACAAAATAGGGGGAGGAATATTTGAAGCGGGAGGAGAAACCAATCTTTCCTTTATGCATAAGAATTATCATCAACTTCTCTAAAATGTTTTTTTGTTCTCGTCAAATAGAGGGAGATTGTTGAGAAAATCCCTTTTTGATTTGACAGAACGAAAATATTGATGATAATATACTTAATACATAAAAAGTCGTGAAAAAGACTAAGGAAGATAAAAACAGATAAGAGCTGTCCAGGAAAAATGAAATAAGAGAAAAGCTGAGAAGAAATAAAATGAGCTGCTCAGAAGGACAGAGATCGTCGACCAAGCGATCACGGATCGGGGACTCAGTACCCGATCGCTGATCGGGAAGCAAAACATCTCTATCTGATGCAACATTCAGCGATCGATCAAAGATCGTTGCTCGTCGATCGGCGTTCGCCGACTGAGCTGAAGACATTTGTTGATCGAGCCTAGCTTCTCAACACTCAACTAAGGAACACTTTGCGCTTACCACTCGCCAACCAAGGCTCAACGTTCGTCAATCAGATTTACGTTCTTGTCTAGACGCGGAATAGAGTTGTTGCGTAGTCAATAAAGGAAAAGCTATAAAATGTCACTCCTACCTTATGGCGACTTGGAGTAGACTACCATGAGATAAAGGGACCTTGAACCTTCTCCACTTCTCAAGGTCTCAGGACGCTACAAGTATAGCGAGAAGTTGAAGTTCAAAGTAGCGAATGACTTAGGAGGAAGAGGAAACTGAATATCTCTAATAAATATAGATCTAATTTCTTCTCTTATATAAACCATGATCTCATCTGTTGAGACTCAGCTATTTTTTACTTCCTTTAATGTCCCCCCTCTCTCTCTCACCCATTCTCTCAACTCCCTTCTTCTCTCCACTCTCTGTAAATGTTACAGGATCTCCTTAAAATATCAGTTAATGTTTGCGAGCTTCCTAGTGAAAAAGTTTTGGTAAGGGTTATTGAAGTTCCCTTCAAAAGATTAGTGAAGTAATTTTGGAATCTCCAATGTAAAGGTTTTTGTAGGGTTCTTGAGTCTGCATTTAGAAAAGGCTTTGCGGCCTGAGTTGGCAGCCATTTCGACAGTTGTGGAAGAGAGGACTACCTGAACATGTATTGATCCTGGGAACCTTTATAAATTTCTGTATCGTCTGTGATGCATGCTCTTGTCTTCTGTTTTTAATTTCTCTGTGATGAAATTTCCTTTTTATAAAATATAATAATAGTAATAATAAGTTTGATTCAAGAAGATTACTCTTCCTCTCTTGAAAATATTCATCTCCCCCGACTTTTAGGTTGTGTTGAATTTCTCCTCTGTCTTTAAACCCACGGCCTTTACCACGACTTCCTCCTGGTCGGCCATAATTGTGCATAAACATGGTTGAATTATCATGTATCAGGGTGCTTCCTATAGCTGGTTTGTCTGTTGAGGTAGCACCTACTGCTCTTTCCCCTTGCATAAACTATATACAGGATCTATGACGTCTCCTAAAATTCGAGATCTAATAGCACTAGTCTCTGGTCTCAAGTGACCTAAAAGAGCCATGATAGTTAGAAGCTTCCTCTCTTCTATCATAGACTTGACACCCGTGCATTCAAATCTTAATTAGAGTGAGAGAAATCACCAAAAATTTTGAAATTGGGTAAGAAAGATGAATGAACCACACTACAATTTGGATCGAACTCAGTTGAAAGAAAGAAGTAAAGATAATAGATGAATGTGTTTTATTCTTCCACATATGGGTAATATATAGGGGATTACAAAGACACTCTTAGTTATTAAAGGCGCAGGACGCACCAAGGCGCAAAGGGGTCTTGGAGCCTAGACGCAAGGCTCAAGGCGCAGACATACACTTGATGAAGGCAAGGCACAACCACATCCATTTTAAATAATCAACATCAAACATCATTTCATCTTCTCGATCAGATTCTTCATCTATTCTACTAATTAATCATTCATTACTATCATGTATATCTCTTAAAAAATAGAATCAATGTGATCACTTGCATCATATCTAAGTCCCAAAGCACAATTATCTTTCATAAACACTAAATCAATCAAAAATTATTGAGTTCTTATATTATTTCTTTCTTTGTTTTTGAAAAAAAAAATTACAACAAAAATCTCACTCAGGCGTGTTTTTTATGTTCCAAAAGCGCAAATAAGGCGCACGAAGGAGCAAACCTCTGAGGCTGGTGAACCTTGAGCCTTAGGCGCCTTTAACAACATAGAAGACACTTAAACCAGATTCATTATGTGGGACTAAACTCTTAAAGTCTCCAACATAATAATATCAAACTCATAACTCGAACACTCCCCCTAAAGCTGGAGGAGAAACCTCCAGCTTGGAAACATCATAAAAGAAATGGTAAAAAGTGGTAGGCAAAGGGGGACAAAACAATAGATGAGCCACCGGGGGAAATTCCAAACTGGGGAATCAAGTCGGGGACATAGCCACACACGACATAGACCCACACACAACGTTGACTCGCTGGAAGTAAACAACAGATTGGCCGGGGATACTCCCACTACAGTACAACCCGCTTGATAGAGAGAAAAACACACACGAATCTACGAGACTGCAGGGATAACACTACACACGAATCTACAAGATCGTGGGAATAACAACACACACACACACACACGAATCCATGAGACCTGCAGGGATAACACCACACACAGATCCACGGGACCGCAGGGATAAGAGACAAAGAGATAGAAAACCACTGGTGACCATACCATCTACCAATCATCATGGAAAAGACATGAGGAAACACAAACAACACACGACATAAGCCTGGAGGCTGCGTGGGAGTAAGACGAACAACGAGAAAGATCATCCGGGCCACCCTCATCCCAAACACTCCCCCTCATGTGGAAAACACGTGCATGAAGATAGATCGCATGATGACACTAACAACACAATAACTAAGACAACAACAACACAACACAAAAATTAAAGAAAACAACTAAATACGACATTATCACCATCATCATAAGAGAAGCAAGCAGCGAATTCATAGCCCCGACAAGAAAATGGACTGAGCCAGAAGAAGGCCTGCTGCAGGCAAGCTTGTCAGGATCGCGAGCCAGATGATCCTAAAACCGATCCGGATCGCTCGCTGGATCGGTTTTAGTAGGATCGCGCGCAGGATCACGCTCTTGAGTCGTAGGATCGTAGGAACGCGATCCTACAACGATCCAGTCGTGCTCCAGTTTCTGCGATATATTAAATCTCCTCGCTGCGAGTTTTATTTTTCAATCCGTCTCCTCGCTCTTGCCCTAATCCGTCTTCTCGCGACAACTCCTCCATAGCGTCTCCAGTCGTGCTCCACAACGGTCAACAACAACTCCTCCACTGCCTCCACAACGTGCTGCCGACGACCGTGCTCCACAACGCCAGATCGTGCTCTACTGCTCCGGCATCCAGTCGTGCTCCACTGCTCCGGTCGGCATCCAGGCGTGCTCCACTCCTCCGGTCTGCATCCAGTCGTGCTCCACTGCACCGGCATCCAGTCTTGCTCAAGAGTCCAGTCGGCATCCAGTCGTGCTCCACAACTCTACAGCTCCAGTCGCGTATAGGAAGTAGCATCCAGTCGGCATCCAGTCGTTCAACGTTCTTTGTAAGCTTTAGAAGAGTCCTCTTGACCTAATATTTTCTTCAGTATGATCAATGATGAAATGTGTATGCTAGGGGAAGGAATTAGGAATTAGGTTATTGATGAAATTAGGAATTAGGTTATTTTCTTCAGTATGAAGGAATTAAGAATTAGGTTATTTTCTTCGGTATGAAGGAATTAGGAATTAGGAATTAAGTTATTTTCTTCAGTATTTTTTGAGCTTTCATTAATGATGAAATTTGTTTTGCTAGGGGAAGGAATTAGGAATTAGGTTATTGGGTCCTATTTTTAAGCTTCCTTGTTGATTGCTTCTTTACTTGTGCTAGTAAAAGAGAGATGTCTGGTTCGGGTTCAACTTCAAAGCCCACTACCATAAAGTCTCGCAAGAATGCTTTGGGTACAAGAAGTGATCCGGGGTGGCTCCATGGGACTGAGATTGATAGTACCACTAAGAAAGTGCAGTGCAAATATTTTATTTTAGGTGAAGTATATGATCTCACCAAAAGGCGCAGTGAACTTGATGTTGGCGATTATATTAGTGAAGCTGAATGTGATGATGATCATAATGAAAGTGGTGATGATGACGATGCAGAGAATGTAGAACTTGACGATGAGGACATGACAAATGTAGCTGTTAAAGATTTATATTAGTGGTTTTGTATCGGTCCGACGAACATATGTTAAGGATTTATATTAGGACATGGTTGATGACTGATGTGAAGTTGTGAACTTTATGTTATTTTTGGGTTTAGTTGTTCATTAGTTTTTTTTTATATAAGTACTCAAATATTTATTAATTTTATAGTTTCTTATGTGTTAATTGAGTGTAATTAGATGATTAAAAATTTATTTACGTATTTTACGTCATAATTTATGATTTTTGTAGAATCTTACGATCCTCGATCCGATCCCACGATCCGATCCGATCCAACCGGAAAACGATCCTACCTGGGATCTCGATCCTGACAACCTTCTGCAGGAGAACAGCAGCGACATAGGAGCTCGACTAAAAAGGGAGCACCGGAAGAGACCGTCGAAGAACAACAACATTGGAGGCGGGACCATGGAAGCAATTCCCCACGGGATTGGCAGAGGAAAGGCTGCGACAGATGTACTTGTTGACGGGATCCAGAGCAACAGTCCATCGATGACGGAAGCCAGAAGTAGAAACAAGGATATCGTCGATGTCGATGATGTCGATGGGAGCTGGGAGATGCAAGCAAGCGGCGGGTAGCATCCATTGGTTCGAAGACGAGGGGCCCCGGACCAGTCGTCGTTGGCGAGAGGCGTGACGGGAGAAACCGCCAGAGGTAATATCAGCAAACGGGATCGACTGCACTGTCCGCCGAAGACATTCCACCAAGCGACGAGGTCGACGAACGAGAACAACAGGATTAGATGTAGCGGAGCCCGACGATAATGGATCAGGAGCCGCTCCCGTTGATGAGATCAGACGTCGATCTCATCGACGGGAGCGGAAGCGGGATGACCCGACGAGATCGAGGGTCTGACGGGAACGAGAGAGGAGATGCGGAATCAGAGAAGGGGCTAGCACGCACACGATAGAGGAGAAATTAGGAGGAATCGAGAGAGGAAGCCACCGTGAAATGTACGTTGCCCATAATTTGGGCAACCAAATTTCAGGGAGGAATAAATTCCAGCTCTGATACCAAGTTGAAAGAAAGAAGTAGAGATAGTAGATGAATGCGTTTTATTCTTCCACATAGGGGTAATATATAGGGGATTACAAAGACACTTAAACTTGACTCATGATGTGGGACTAAACTCCCAACATAATAATATCAAACTCATAATTCCAACAAACTCCATGAAATCTCTGATTTAGAATAATGGCAAAGATAGAAAAGCCGACCAGAAAGAAGGCTGAAGTGGGTCAACACAAAGTTAAAGATGTACGGACACGAGATACAACACACTGAAGCCACATACAATCCTATCCACACAAATGGAAGCTACTACATACAATTCAACACAAATGGAAGACAAACAAAACCACTCGGCAATAGATCTAGCCATTGACATGTCCGTCGGTCAATCGGCATAGGAACAGGCGAACATGTGCTGAGAGAACAAGGGCGACTCACATGAGCAAAGAGAATGTCAATGCACATAGTGGTCGATGACATATGTATAACAACAATGAGTAACGGGAATGTCAACGGAGATAGCCGACGGAGAGACGAAGATTACGATGAGGATCCTGATGCCTAGTGCCATGAGACCATGTAAACACTCCGTACTTGGAGAGGGACATATTCACCATCTTACAAAAGCTGTCACAGCCCTTTGCTATTCTCTTCACAATCTCACATGGCCTGTGAACCATATTTCCGATTAGAAGAAAAGCCCTAAAGATTTAAGGATAGTTGAAGTTAAACTCAGGCTGAGTTTAAGCCTTCTGCACTACTTCTACAAGAAGCTACTTCATTGCTCTTGTTACTGATGCTATTTCCAAATTCTTGCTGGGTTTTTTCCAGACTTGCATTGACTTTCATGTGGAATCATATTCAGATGTGCTTTGCATTGTTTTGTTTTAATGTTTCATGTGCTTCTAACAATACTATTTTTCTTTTAACAGAGCATCAGCTGTATTTATTGGTGTTTATGAACCTAGCAAGCAGAAACTGCTAAAACTTTTTCCTGAGAACCTTAGTGCTTTTGCTCATCTGGTAAGCTGAATTATGTTTGTATGTTATTGTTAATCATGTCAATCTCCTAAAAAACTCAAAACTAGAAAAGATTTATGGTGTTTGTATTCCGTGTGGGATCTATAAATACCATTATATGTTGTAGAGTTATTGATCTTATTATCACCTTAACTTGTTTATGATTTCTTCATGTGCATTTCATTCATCTATCTACAATATGTTCTAGTACACATCTTTTTTGGTAGAAATTTAAAATGTAGAGCCATACAGCGTGCTTTAGATAAGTTTGACATTAATCCTGTTAGCCATACATCGTGCTTTAGATAAGTTTGACATTAATCCTGTTGCCATGTGACTGGTTCATCTCTTTCTTTATCATCCTTGATATTTTTTGAATTCTTATTTTGCTAAGGTGCTGTACATGTTGCTAAAAAGATGATAATCCTGCTAGGTGGAAAGTGAGGAGTTGCAGGTGAATAATACTAGTTTATAACAAATTTTACCTTCATTTGTGAATTAATTTCAGACTGCTGGTGCCATTGGAGGGGCTGCATCTTCTCTTATTAGGGTGCCGACTGAGGTTTAACACAACTTCTGTATTAAAATTACTTGTTTAATGAATTTCAAAAGTGTGATTTTATGCTTTCTTTCAGGTAGTTAAGCAAAGGATGCAAACTGGACAATTTGCTTCAGCTCCTGCAGCTGTCAAGCTTATTGTTGCCAAAGAAGGATTCAGAGGTCTATACGCGGTGTGTGCATACATTAATATATGGTGTCGTAGTTATAGTAGATTTACTATAGTAAATTGCTGCCGTGAGCACCGCGTTCTAAATTATCATTGATTTGCTTTCCTCTTGCCACCTTTCCTTTAGAACTTATCTTTCAGTTGGCAGGGATACAGTTCCTTCCTGTTGCGAGATATTCCTTTTGATGCAATACAATTCTGTATCTACGAGCAGCTTCGAATTGGCTACAGAGTTGCAGTAAGCAAACTAATCCAATTTGTATTTATTTTCTGGCTACATCATGCAAAATATATGTATGTGTATATATATGTATGTAGCTTCGAATTGGGTATTTTTGTGCATGAATGTTATGAAATGGAAACTTACACGAGAGATTTTTATAATTTCAAAAATAAAAGAGGTGCAAGTGGTTGTCAGGATCGAGATCCTAGGTGAGATTGTTTCGAGGTTGGATCTGATCGTAGGATTAGATCGAGGATCGCTAGATCTTACAACATTCATAAATTAAGACTAAAAATATAAAATGAACTTTGTATCATCCAATTACACACTCAATTAACAAAAAATCATTAAATTGAGGAGTATGTGAATAATTATATCAAAAAATAATTGAATAACTTAATCAAAAAGATAATATCATACTAACTTCACTTTCAGTTTCAGGTAGGACACCCAATAACTACTAACAGTAATCACAAATCTGGACTGATGGATTGGTGGAAGCCTAGAAGTAGAAAAATGAACTTAGATTGTTGGATTGCTCGTATGCTGGGAGCATGAAAACTGGATTGCTCGTATGCTAGATTTCTAACCACTACATTGCTCGTACGCTAGAAAGGAAGAGAAGACGTCGTCCTGAAAACAGGAAGCCACTGGATTACTGACAATTGGATTGCCATACATAGAAATAGAAGTTAAGACACCGACACCACATAAAATGGAACTTGGTAAGGAAGGAAAAGGAAGACGTTATCTGGACTGGAAGTGACCAAAGACGTAGCTCTTGGACTCCGTTTGCAGTCGGCAACTGACACTTGGGATACGGTAAAGCGGCATGACGTGATTCTGTGATGGGGTATGGGGGCGGGACTGTGATAAGGTTTAGCGATGGGTTATGGGCATTGGACCGGTTGAATGAGGTTTCTAGTTCCCTTTGGCTGGATCAGTAGAATCGTGTCGGGATTGCGATCCTACAGATCCTAAGATCCGGATCGCGATCCCAGTCGTAGAGGTGCCGATTTAGATCCTAGGTAAGATCCGAATCAAATTACAAAATCAGGATCGTAAGATCCTACGATCAGGATCGTAAGATCCTACGATCCGGATCGCGATCCTGACAACCACGCCAACTTCCAAGGGAAGTTTTGATAATTATCCCTATATATATGTGTGTGTGTTACGAACAAGATTCTTTGATGTGCAGGTTAACAAGACATCAATGCATTAACATTCATAATAATAAAAAGATGCATGAGAGGAAGAAAGGAGAGTTCCAAGGGAGAGAAAGAGATATAGAGAGAGATTAGAGAGAGAGACTCCAAAACCTCCGTATCCAAAAGCTCCCCAACACTTATGTCATTCCCCCTTATATAGATGAGGGAGGCCATAATACAACACACACGATAATTAATATAACTAATATAATATAATATTATTATTAACTAATTAATTAATAATATTATATTCCTCTATGAATATATCATGGCGGCTTCCATATGCGAGCTCCCGTGGTGTCGACGAGGGATGTCCGTTCTGACGAATATGTGAACGTAACACTATACCGCCCTTGAAAACTGGATCTTTAAAAATCTTGATGGCGTACAGTATCCAAGGAAATGGAGGAGAGGCCATGTCCGGGGGGAGCCATCAGAAGCATGGTGAAGTAGAAAAATTAATTGGGGAGGCGAAAAATTAATGGAAACAAGGAAGGGTGAGATTAATGCAAAATTTGAAAGAAAGTAAATGGGGAAAATAAATGTTGCTGGGAACAAACTGGTGGGGCTGTGGGTGAGGGGGAGATGTGAAGAACTGAAGATAGGGGGGCTGACAGGAAATGAGGGGAAGGGAAGAGTGGGAGCCGCTGAATTGGAAAAAGAAAAAAGAAAGCAGTTGTTGAGAAGGGATAGCGTGCAAGAGTGGGGAGAGGAGAGGGTTGCGGCGTGTGGGACCCGACATTAATGGGGGTGCTTGCAGTTGGGGACACGACAAAAACGAGAACAAGTGTGCGAGCTCCTTGCCGTAAGAGGCAGGGTTGTCAGGGAAATTGTGGGGCTCGAGGGGCAGCGGCGGAGTGGTTCCTAAGTAGGGCAGCAGCCCGCGCGTGGAGGGAAGACGGGAAGGGTGGCGACACTTGGCGTGATAGAGCAACAGAGAGGAAGAAGAAGGGAAAGGCGCTTGCGGTAGTTCCAACTAGGAGCGGGTGTTGGGGTTCAGCAATGCCCCCGGTGTTGGGAGGTACGGCGTGAGGCGCTATGACCCACATTAGTCGAACAGAAGGGTGTGTCCCCTGGGCCTAACTAGCCGCCCCGTGGATCCTGCCTAGGGTAGCCCGCTCTATAAATGAGCGGTAGAGCCTTCCCCAAACAGTCCGGGCTTTTGGGAGAATTGGTAGCGCCGAGTCCCTACAAGTGGTATCAGAGAAGGTCACGGGTTCGAAACCCCGGGGTCGTTTTTTTTTTGGGGGGGGGGGGGGGGGGTATTGTTGGGGTTCAGAAATTCCCCCGGTGTTGGGAGGTACGACGTGAGGTGCTATGACCCACACTAGTCGAACAAAAGGGCGTGTCCCCTGGGCCTAACTGGCCGCCCCGTGGATCCTGCCTAGGGTAGCCAGCTCTATAAAAGAGCGGTAGCGCCTTCCCCAAACAGTCTGGGCTTTTGGGAGAGTTAGTAGCGCCGAGTCCCTACAGGGGGTGAGTCGAGCAACATGCGGGACGGGATGCAGGAGCGTCGGCAATACCGAGCGCAAGAGATTGACGTTGGTGCGGAAGTGACGGGTTTCTCGTCTGTCTGGACTGCGCAAGGTGATGTTTCAAGCCATGTGGTAGGAGTAGGAGGTTCTCCGGCGGTAGGGGTGAAGGCATTCTCCTGCGGTTCCACAACGAGGGTCACCAAGGGTGCATTCACATTCACGAGGCGAGCGAGCGAGCGCGTCACAACGATGGAGTTTGCTGGGGATGACGAAGTAGCGTGTAGCCGGCGACGACAAGGGCCGCGAACAAAAGGGAGTTGCCGCTGCACGGAATTGATGTAGTTCGCCGAGCCGATTGATTTTGGCTTCAAGGTGCGCCATGACGAGGAGGTTAGCGAGCATATCGATTTGCTGATTGAGGCGAGTGCAAACGGAGATGGCGGTGGATGACATGGTCGGATAGGAGCCGTTCCAAGTGGTGGTCGAAGAGAGCGCTGGTGAGATTCCAGCGACGGAAACCGCGGCCAGAAGGTGGCAGGTCAGACCAATTGTTACAAAAAGATTTCTTGATGTGCAGCTTAACAAGACATCATTGCATTAACATTCATAATAATAAAGAGATACATGAGAGGAAGAAAGGAGAGTTCCAAGGGAGAGGAAGATATCTAGAGAGAGATTAGAGAGAGTCCAAAACCTCCGTATCCGAAAGCTCCCCAACACTTATGTCATTCCCTCTTATATAGATGAGAGAGGTCATAATACAACACACACGATAATTAATATAACTAATATAATACAAATATATAATAATAACTAATTAATTAATAATATTATATTCCGCCATGAATATATCATGACAACTTCCATATGCGAGCGCCCGTGGTGTCGATGAGGGATGTCCGTTCTGACGAATATGTGAGCGCAACAGTGTGTGTATATGTGCGTGTGAATATATATATATATATATCTATACTATATTATAAAGAAATATGGATTTAGGGTTCAATGACAAGCTAAATAGGACATTCATGGCAAGGTAAATAAGACATGGAAAAATCTGCACCGTTGAATCTCATCATGATGGGCTGCGAATAGCCATAACAATAAAAACCAAAATACTCCCCCCCAAAAAAATCCCGTGCTCCCCCTCCCCAGATTTTTCCGCCGCCCCTTTTGGGCTGCCACCGGAGAGAGACGAAGGCCCGTGCCTGTTGTGTGTGTTTGTGTGTGTGTGTGTGTGTATATATGGGACCTCCCCTGGGAGTTTGCATAAATACAGGTTGCACCCCTATATCTTTCGAAATTACATTTACCTCCCCCTATAAGTTTTCTCGGTTTACAAAAATGCCCCTTTCGTTAGAAATTAGGATGGAAATTATCAAATCAGCCAAATTAATTTATTACATTCAATTTTACCCTTTGTAATGACTCTACATTGAAAGGTGTGACCTTTTTCCTTTAGAAATATAGATGGAAAGTGATAAAATATGCCAAATTATTTTATGATATTCCAATTTTACCCTTTGTAGTAACTCTACACTGAAAAAGGTGCGTTACATTTTACCTTTTGTAACGGATCTAGAATCATTGTAAAAGGATAAAATTGAAATATCATAAAATAATTTGGCTGATTTTATCATTTTCCATCCATATTTCTAACGGAAAGGACATTTTGGAAACTTGTGAAACTTAGAGGGGAGGCAAATATAATTTCAAAAGATAGAGGGGTGCAACTTGTAATTATGCAAACACACACACACGCATGGATGCGCGTGCACACATAAAAACAATCTTCACAGTTGGCAATCCTTTCCACGTTTATTGTAACACCTTGAATGCAGCATCCATGAGTATTTTATATGATTAAAAGAACTTATCCAAATGGTTGTTGGATGTTTTTAGGAATCAAGTTAACGGATTCCTTTTTTGTGACCGCGGATGTTAAAATTGATCAAAATGAATTGCAAAATTAATGGAAAGTGATGATTCTTTATAGCGACGGATGAAATTGGTATAATGCTATGATAATGGCGTTATTAGGTCAAATAAAGTATAGCAAATGCAAGGCTGATCTATCTTTATCCTTTCTTTCTCTTTTACAGGCTAAGCGAGAGCTTAGTGACCCAGAGAACGCTGTTATTGGTGCCTTTGCTGGTAATTTAAGTTATTCTGCTCTCAAAATCTTTTGTGTTATGTGACATCTCATAATATCTATCTTTATGAAGTGAAATAAATACTTTCCATATAACAAATTTCTCAACTGGCTAACAATTTTACCTTCTGAAAAAATGTTAGTAATTTGTCATGTAAAACTAAATAAATAATGAATTTTTTCTGTGGAGTTCCATCATGTTAGTAGATTTCAGTCAGGTGATTTCTTTTAAGATTATTAACCAAGTTAGTTGACTGTTAATATCTAGTAAATATTCCGACTAATATGCTTAAGGTGTGATGGTTTGTGCTAGTCAATGCATGAAACTTATTGAACTCCTTGAGCCAGTTAATCTAACCAAGTGATATAGGATTTATGGTAGATAGGGTATTTGGAGTGCTAAAGACACTTGGTGAGAGCATATTGTGTGAATCTTTGTCAATGGGTTGCACTTAGAGGGAAAATTATTGTTGAATGTGATTGTCTAGTCTCATTTTGGCCGAGGAAATGCTAATGTAGATAGCGCATTGGTTGCTCGAATATTTCCTGGCGATGTTTGGGAGTTTGGGCCTAAAGTAGGTTCTTGGTGATCATTATGTAAACTTTTTATCATAAGAAACTTTCTTCTTTCATTTTTGATGTATTAGTACTCATTTCTAATCATGGCAAGGTGCTGCCTTGGCCCTTAAGGAAAGACGCCCCTCTAATCAGTGAACTCAGTAGTTAGCCGTGGGGTTGCTATGGTCTCCTCTGGCCTTGCCCGAGCGCCTGAATCACCTTTGACACCACATGTATAATTATTGGGGCCTGAGCCATAGACTTGGGCCCTTTTGAGCGTCGTTCAAGCTTCGTTGCGGTGCCCGGTATTTGGAGACACCAGTGCTCCAAACGGACGGACACCAGTGCTCCAAACGGACGGTTGACCTCTTGCGACGTTTCGCCTCCGGTGGAGAAGAGAAAAAAAGAGTCCGTTGTGGTTTCATTTTGCACCAGAGTAGACCTCCACCGTTGGCGTTCTACCTCCATCTCCTCCCGAGTCCCGCCGTGCCAAACAATACCTTAAGCTCATTAACTCTAGTTACTAGTTTATGATGCCGAAGTCGAGCTTGGTTATCTCCCATTCAGGCTCATGAACTTCATATGGTCACCTACCATTGCCCAGTTTCTTCGTTGAAGTTTCATCATCCGGCTGTTTTAGTATACTGTTTCTCCAAATGTCTTTGATTTACTTTGTTTCTTAAAATAGACTAGACCTTACTATATATTTAAACGTAGAACAGAATTGCTTCTATCCATTATATCATTTTGAGAAGAATGTTGATAATACTGTATTTCATATAACGACATCAAACATATTTCTCATAGTCTTTCCAACCATTATAGGTGCGCTAACTGGAGCTATATCCACCCCACTGGATGTGCTGAAGACTAGGTTGATGATACAGGTAAACTCCTCTCTTTCCCTCAGTTTTAGTAATATTTGGTAATTCACTTGGTTTTGTAATGGCTGCAGGGTTCAGCAAACCAGTATACTGGAGTACTTAGCTGTGCTACCACAATCATCAGGGAAGAAGGTCCTGCTGCTCTTTTAAAGGTTAGACATGTGATATCTTTTGCGGGGCACGATGTTAGTCATTATCAATCAATATTTTAGTAGCGGTGTTCAGGTTTTATTTCGACTCTATTGCACAAAAGAATGTGATATAGATGAGGGTCCGACGTCTAGAATTAAGACCGTGATTAAATTAGGAAGGTGCTTAAGGAGATTTATCGGACAAGATTATCAATTACCAAAGCGAGACTTTTAGTTTTTTTTAATGACTGCAATAGACTGGTAATGTTGTATCGACCGACGAGGGGGCTAAAAAGTCGTTAATCTCTAATTTAAACATAGCAGGATTGTGATATGTTAAGTGTGGGATGTGTGAAAGGTAAGGAAGGACAATAGAAGAATGGTTCGAATGACAGCATAAGATAAATGGAAAATAGACTTTAGTGGTGTGAACATGCACAACAAAGGCTAGAAGAAGCACTAAGGGTCTATTTGGCACGACAACGGCGGTCGTGAACGCGGTGGTTACTAACCGTAATCCATTTGACGCGACATTTCTCCAGTGAGTTTGGACAAAAACACAGCTGTCGTGAAATGGGTTCGGCATTACAACGGTTATGACTGCCACCAAGAAAAAAAAACTAATTTTGAACATAAAAATGGATGGAGTTTCTTATGTGAAGTCGGGCGTTCGCAACCATTGTGTTCACGACCGCCACCACCGTGCCAAACGGACCCTAAATGGAGACAGATAAAAGATTTGAGTCGGAGGATTACGAAGGAGAAGGGGTATATCTATAAGTAATATGGATAGAAGTTGTTCAAACAGGATACATTATCTACTTCCGCAACAATGCAAGAAGCATTTTACCACGTGATTGCTAGAAAATGATTGTGAGATTAAATCTGTTTTGCAGGGAATTGGGCCTAGAGTCTTGTGGATTGGTATCGGCGGTTCAATCTTCTTCGGTGTTCTGGAGAAGACCAAGGCCTTACTCGCACAGCGCGATTCCTCTTCAAATTTAAAAACTGGTTCTTTGGATAGAGAATGATGAGTCCAAGTTTTGATCATCCACAGTTGGAGCTCTGCTCTTCCTTTTTTCACGATTCTATTCATCTAGAGTTTCACTTAGCTAGCAATCACGGCATTTAAATTTACTAATTCCGCCTTTTCTTTTATAAACATTCCTTCTTTAAAACTGTGTTGTATTCTTGTAAGTCTGATAATACTAATTTGAGATCTTATAGACTTTGGTGATACTGTTAATCAGTTAGCTTCTTTCTTCTGTGCATGGTTTTCACGGTTTTGGATGTTTTCTTGCAAGGGGCACATTTCCATTGTTCCGCCTACTGTTTGGCTTCATCTAGAACTTCTGAAAAATTATTTAGGCTTTGTTTGGCGGGAGAATTTTCTGTACGCGTAGGATTTGATGGGATGATGTGGGACAGTATTTTTAGTTGAATTTATGATTGTAACAGTATGCATAGTTATATTTACAGTCCTAAAAACGTATGTAATTTACAACTGTAAGTCTGTAACTGTATTAAAAAAATTATTTTTTTAACACGTGTATTTTCAGACTGTAATATATACATGTCATCTTAGATCATAAAAATAAGTAAATTAATATTCTGTGATTTATTTTTTTAAAAAGAACTGCATTTTGGGCTAAAAATATAATTCACGTACAGAAAAGTAGAAACATTACATTACATGTACATAATAACTAGTCTAAAAATTTCACCGCGCCCGGGGTGTGCCGTGGATTCCACTGCCGTCCACCAAGCAACTACTCGTTTCCCTGCCGCCGGAACTGACCATTGGACAATTTCATATAATATAATACTATTATTATTATAATATTTAGTTTATAAATATATTTTCATTATAATTATATTAGGTTATAAATAACATATTACTTTTATTATTATATTAATATTAGTTAATAAATACTAAGTTATTTTTATTAAAATTATATTAGTTTATAAACAATATATTATTTAATTTCCACATTATTATAAAATTATGATATACATTATTTGAAACAATATCGTAAACACTATTGCTTCAAATAAATTTTCTGATTTTTTTCATCATTCTACAAAATAACAAAAAATTTCACCACCACTTCTCTCCCATTGCTAAAGCAAAGCCAAACAAAGATTTAATTATCCTAACATGGCGGTGTTAGTCAAATATAATTACGCGGCGGCAGAAGTAATAGCGGTCACTTCAAATAGATTTAATTATCCTAACATGGCGGTGTTAGTCAAATTTAATTATCCTAACAAGTTTCATTTTTTTTCTACTTCTGCTCCAATTGAAGACGAAGAGTTCTCCCTCATCAAGTAGATAAGAAAACTTTTTTTTCTTTTCTTGGGACACTCTATTTAAATTTAATAATTTTTATGGCGATTTTTGACTTTATTATTTAGGAGTTTGATGAAATAACCAGTCTAAAAATTATGTTTCTTTATTAGTAGTTCTTTTAGACAAAAAACACCACCATAGAATATGTGACATGACAAAACCCCGTTATATTTTTCGTTAGAATATATAACGGGGTTTTGATATACATAAAAGTGCATGAAGTTCCTTTAGAGTCCGTTCGTTTGGACGGAATTGGAATTCGATATTGGAATTGAATATTGATGAATATTGTGGAATTAAATATTGATGACTAATTCAAATTCCAACGTTCGCCTAATAAACAATATTGTTGAATATTGTGAAATTAATCAATACTTTTGTTCGTTTGTTAAATAAAATTCAATTTAAGAATTGAAAAATATTACGAAAAAACTAATATTTATCACATATATCATAAACAAATGTATGTCATGGCAACGATTTTTTCGCCCGGGAGCGATTTTTTCGCCCGAGAACGATTTTTTTCGCCCAGGCGTGATTTTTTTCACCCGGGCGCAAATTTTTTTCCCTGGTGCGATTTTTCCACCCGCCCGGCCAAAAAAAGCTCGCATAGGAGATAAAAGCGCATCCCGGCAAAAAACCGCTCCCCGGTGAAAAAATCACGCCCGAAAAATAGCCCCCGAGCAAAAAAATCTCGTAGGGTGAAAAAAACTCGCCCGGGCAAAAAAAGCGCTCCTGGCCAAAAAAATCTTGCCCGGGGAAAAAATGCGCCCGGGCGAAAAAATTGCGTGAGGGCAAAAAAATCTCTCCCTGACGAAAAATCGCGCCGGGGCCAAAAACTCTCCCCTGGGAGAAAAATTCGCGTCCGGGCGAAAATCGCGCCCGGGCAAAAAAATGCTCTCAGGGAAAAAAATCGCGCTCGGGCGAAAAATTGCGCCCGGGAGAAAATCTCCCCTGGACGAAAAACGAGCGCCCGTGCGAAAAATGTGCCCCGGCAAAAAATTGCACGCCCGGGCAAAAATTGCGCGCCCAGGTGACAAAACATGCGCCCGGGCGAAAAGCGCGCGCCAGGGCGAAAAATTTCCGCCCGGGCAAAATTTGGGCGTTCGGGCAAAAAACACGTGTTCGGGCGAAAAACTCGCGTCCGTGCGAAAAACTCGCGCATGGGCGAAAAATTGTGCGCCTGGGCGCATAAACACGCGCCCGTGCAAAAAACGCGATAAATCAAGCGTGCCAGACTCGCTCAATTCCGATGTCTAGCTAGATTTTGTGCTTAGGCTAAAATGAATTCCATGATATTCAATTCAAATTTCAATTATTAAAGCTACCTAACAAGCGAACGGCATAATTGAAATTCGACGTCGAATTTCAATTCCAAGTCTTCAATTCCGTCCAAACGAACGGAGCCTTAGGGAGGTCAGGCGTTATAGACCACCACTGCCGCGCCAAACAAAGCCTAAATGAGAGACATGTTTCAAAAATTGTTGCTGGAGAGATTAAGCTTTAAAGAAATGGAATAAATGAGTGAAGAGTGATCTCTTTTTTATTTCTAGGGTAAAAATGATCACAAGAGGGGGTTTACGAGAAATAAATGATTACATTTGTTATACATAATTAGGAGCAAGTGATCCACATAATAGAAATATTTGTTACCATGGATTTATTATTAATATACATGAATGATTATAGTACAACTTTAGTCCTATATAGTGCATTTTTGATGAACTTTGGACGCCTAGCTGATCAAATTTTTATGTAAGTTACACATTGCTTACAAATATTTTATTAAAAACATCCACATTATAAATATCTCTTAACAACTTAGGAAGAGATCAACTTAATGTTGAACCTCGATATAACTGGGTTAAAAATTCTTTAATCACAGCACAACTATTATCAATTACTGCTTTTTAAAGAACACAATGATCTCGGCAAGTAGTTCATGTCGATCACGAAATATTGCATGCTCGACAATCTCGTGTCTATGTGTATATAGACACTCTAGCATGGAGTTCAGTAACAGTAGCCGACATCACTCGTCATCCCGTTAAACAGAACAAGAATTCAAATTACCCAAAACCAAAATATCAAAGCCTCAATAAGAAGAATAAATCACTCTGTAAATGAATTCAACATTTAACCTAACTGGAACATAGAAACCGCTAGCTACAAAATTCATTGCCTAGGTGACAGTCAGGCTCAGTTTGGGAGAGCTGTTGCTGATGAAAAAACTGCGGATCGAATATAGCTGATGAAAAAACTGCGGATCGAATATAGTTGATGAAAAAACTATAAAAAAACTGCTGATCGAATATAGCTGATGAAAAAACTGCTGATCGAATATAGCTGATGAAAAATAGTTGTTTCTGAAAAACAGAATTTTGCTATAAAATTATTTGGATGAAATGAAATTTACAGTGTTTTTCAAGAAGCTGTTTTCAAAAAACTATTTGGCAAAGATGGAGTTTTGTTAGGTGATTTTTTTATCAAATTATTATAACTTTCATTTTCAATACCAGAAACAGTTCGAGACATTTGCGACACACAAAACTACACACAACTAACATATACTTCCCTAGTGTTTTTAATACATGCATCCCTCTAATATCTATAGGCCCTTATCTTCTTTGCTGTCACTGTATTGAAATTATGTCAAAATATACTACCCCAGTGATTCTTATACATGCATTCCTCTAATATATGTATATCCTTGTTTTCTTTGCTGTCATGGTGTTAAAATCAAAATTTGATGTTCTAACTCTAAATATGAGTTTGGAAATCAAATATATTCCAGTTATTTAGGTACTGCTATGATTTTTTTTCTTAAACATTAAGCTAGATTTTCCAGTTACTTTGAATTTGAAGATAGAATAACCACATGATGAAGCAAAATTCTTTTTAGTTTATTAATAAAGGATGTGCGCTTTCAGTTAAACTATATTCCAAGAAGATAAGGATGTACTTCCTGTCTGTTTTACTTAGAAAAACTGACATTTGGTTCAAATATATAAGAAAATAGTATCTAAAGTAGTACCTTTGTTTTGATGGTGATGAACTAAGGTGGATTTTGATGATTTATCTTGTGGCTTATGGGAATTTAAAGAGCAAAATCCCTTCAATTTTACTAGTCTACTTGCATTTAAAGTAGCAAGGTTCCTGTGTGGCCATTCCGTCTCCTTCCTTTCTTTGGTGGTGCATATGCAATCGCAGAAGGACCCAACGGGGATGAAGAAAAAAAATAGGGAAATGACCTAACTGGATGGAAGACGTAACTGGATGAAGAACAAAATGGCGAGATACACCTAATTAGATCAGAAATCAATCCACAATGGAAAGCAACGAGAAGATTTGAAAAGAAGAAGACACGGCAAAAGGGAAGGGAGTACCGGGCTTACGACAAAAGGCGAGGGTGCTGCAACGGACCAGTGGCCGCCGATCTGCTTAGACGGAGGACGACGAAGGTCGATGGCTGCCGGAATTTTGAAGATGAGCAGCGGAGGTTGTAGGGGTCGCGGAGGTTGCAGGGTCGGGAGCAAAGAATCGCGCTTGCGGCGTGGTCGAACTGGAGTATTTTCCTGCGTTCTGCGTTTGGCTTGTTTGGTGTAAGCGGAGGTTTGGCGTTACCGCACCGGAGCCAATAAGCTCCCCCAAACGCTACCTTAGACGAGCTTACTTTGGTTACAGCTTTCTCAGATAAATCGAGTTGCCAGAAAGGTTAAGGGCACGTTTGTCGGAGCAGGAACTCTCGCCAAACGCCCAGACCAGGCGGCAGCGTTTTGCGCACTAAAAATTGCGGAAAGCAGCGCCATTCCGCAAGAAGATACAAGACAATTCTAGGGTTGGTTCCCTCGACCAACACAAGGCCGGCACTCTCACAAGATACAAGACAAATCCCTCCAACTAATACACAAGCCTCCTTATATAGAAACACCCGATACTCTTAATAAAACCCTAAACAATAACCTAATTATTTAACACATCAAAGGAACCATGAACATTGCTGTTCTCCCCACTGTGTCAAGGTGGCGGATCTGATTGGTGTGTGCGTGTGGGGGTGGGGGGGTGGGGGGGGGGGGGGGGGGGGGGGGGTAATATAGATAACAATGGTCACTGATGGTGGCATTGTTAACAAAAAAGTGAGGGCACAAAAAGGAGACTGAAAGCTCATGGTCTCAGTCTCAGGGATCAATGGGTGGGCAGGCAATGGGGGACTTGAAAACCGTTTCAGAACCAAACAGCAAAATCTCTACCAAAATCAACACGTGTTCGAGTCCCTAGATATTAATATCCCGACCTCACAGATTTCCGCGAACAAGATAACATCAAAAATACTAAATTCTTGAGATGACCAATGAATGTTGAGATGAGACCGTTACCTGTTACCTTCCCATAGTATCATTTTTTTATTCGTTCTATTCCTGGGAAATAGCAGCAGCTTGGTTAGTGAGGAAAGGGAAGAATCAGCGAAATGCCCTTCCATCAAAAAAAGAGAAGAAAATATTACCCATAGTCCAGGCTGCCCGCAAAACATTCTGGGAGATAAGTTCTTTACCTGAACAACATTCGGCAACAGATCCAGAGAGAAAAAAAAGTTAGCCGGTCCTTCAAAGCCAGCACAATATCACTCAACAAACAGGCATCACACACTGATAATTCAACTTTGCTAGCTTGATGTTAAAACTGTATCAAACATGTACAAATTCACGAAAATGAAAAATGCAGAATATATAATGATTTCAATAACACCAAAATTACAATGGGGTGAGATTTTGTACAAGGAAATCAGGACGAAGATTAGACCGAGAAGGCAATGGGAAGAACCACAGGGCATCCTCCACTGCCTGGAATTAATTTTTTCTGAAAGAGAAAATGATTGAAATTGCTCCCAGGCTATTGAAGATGTGTTCATTTTTGGCACCATACATTTACTAGTCAGCCAATTTGATCACTGAACAAAAAGTGTTATCAGCCTCCCAAACGCGTGAGAGATAAATATACGGTGCCAAAACTGAATACACCCTCAAAGTTCTGTAGAACAACTCGATTATTTTATCTTTTTTGAAATAATAATTCAGCCGAACCATTAATACGATCGACCATCACCAAACAAGAAATTAGAGTCCAACACTAGGAATCATGAGCTGGACTATCAGAATGCATGTCCATGAACGAATCATGAGAGTTGACCTCTCGGGATCCATCGTTGTTCCTTGCTCCTGATCCAGAAGGCAAAGTAGTAGCTCCATTGAAATCTTCTTCCCGAGGAAGATGGAGGGATTGAGGGTAATGTAACATTGGAGATGATGATGTACCATCTCCACCATTATCAATTTCATTCTGTGGGATGTAATAGTCAGGATCATTAAGATATCATGTTGTGACCAGTTTCAAGTTATATAAAATGGAAGATGACTTCTATTCTGTCAAATTAGACGATTGTCGAGACTCATAGGGATCATGTTAATGTAAAATTACATGATCACTCCTGTGAGATATTCGATGCTTGGGTGCAGATTTAACAAGAATAGTTGATCTTCCTGAATTAGAATTATCAGAGTTGAGAGTAGTTTCTGAAGGGTAAAACCTGCAAATAGCTGACTATGTCGGTTACTGTCATTCTGCTACCCTCTTGATGTTGCCTCATGATCCAGTGATATACTTTCTCCTGAGTTAACAAAAATATAAAATTATAAAAATTAATTAATTTCGGTCTAATAGTTAATCATGTTCAGTACAAGCTAGCTGAGCTGGGGGCCAGTTTGTGACCGGATCAAATTTCACGGGCGGGCCGACTCTTATAGGAGCCTATTCGGTTTTTTTTAATCGGAGCCCATTCGGGTTTACACTCATAGGAGTTCGGATCGTCGTATGGATGGTCCAAGTCCGTAGTCGCGATCAGAGCGTTGAAGGGACATTTTTTATGTATTTTCTGTATTTTTCTGCACTTTTATGTATGTTTTAGATCTAATCATAGCCATTCGTGGGTTTTTTAATAGTCTATTGTATAGGATGTTAAAGTCCAACCTCAGGTATTGCATAATTGTGAAAGAAATGGTAAATTTTGAGATCTCTCTATGGTGTCGAAGCCTAGTTCAGTTCCTCCCCTTGCAACAATCAACAACCCCCTTCATTCACGTGTCCTAGCCATCAGACACCGTCCCTTAAAGGGCCAGACAGCCACCTCGACATCCCCCCTCCCCCCACTTCCACTCAAGTAACTATTATAATTCCCCATAACTATCTTGCAACTCCTCAAAAACTACTCTGTAATTGTTGTAACTGAAACACTACCGAGGTAGATATTGGCGATTCCTTCTTCCATTCAGCCCCAAGTGAACGCCCACTCCCTTCCTAGCCCTGGACGACTTCTCCTCCATTGAATCCCCCTTTTCTCCCTACCGTCCAAAAATTCCAGGCTTCCCCTCGGCCGTCAACCGCCCCCAGCTAGTCCAGTCACTGTTCTGAGTTTCATACACCAGTAGACAACCTCCCCTATTCCAGAACTCTGTTACCAGCCGCCTCCCCGCCAGTCCAGCCGTTGTTCAGAACTTTCTGCACTAGTGGATAGCCTCCCTTGGTCCAGATTCCAAGCCACACTCCAGCCCATCCCGTGACTGTTCTGAGTTGCCTGCACCATATGGCCGCCTCCCCACTACATTCCTGCCCTCCAGGTCTACAATCAGTGGCCCCTTTTGGGTGTTTCACCAACCGGCAGTCCTCCATCATTACACGACCTCCGGGAACTCAAATTGGCACAGATACTCTGAAATCAGTAACATACCGGCCTTGGAACCGCAGTCCAAAGCCTGCAATTGCAACAAAATTCTCTATTCGGTCTCAATTACTTGTGTAAGTTCTAATTTGAAGTTGGTATTGCTCTTTGTTGCTTATTTAGGTGAAGAAACATATTGTTAGAGATCTAAATCCGTGCTAATTTGCCCAATTGTCGTTCTATCTGAAAGGCGTGCTGAGCATTTTGTGGAAACACTCTTTGTTCTAATTCACTAGCATTTGTTTGTTTATCTAATTCGCTACTTCCAATCGAGATTGTTTGTAATTTTCTTCATTATTTTTGGTGTTCCTTACAATTTTATTCCTTGGATACTTGCATGAACATTGCATCATTCCAGGTTTCCCCTTCATCGCTACACTCACATTCACTCATTAGAGTTTCAAATCCCCACAAATCTTCAATTAAAAGAGGAGTGCACGGAGACTCTAACCTTCCACATAGATGACCAACACAAATCAACCAATGTGTCCTATTAAGTGTCGTTGTGTTTATATCTCCATGAATCTCAAACTAAAAGAGGAGGGTATGGAGACTCTTACCTTCACTCCGATAAGACAAACACACACAAAAGGCACAGAGACTTTTAGCTTCAACCCAACCTAATGCTAAAAACACAGATAGTGAGACAAGGGGAAGGAGAGAAGGAAGAGATTGATATAAAGAAATTACTATATAACTATATATAGGACCCTAAGACTTTGCATAATTACATGGACCTCTCTCTCTCTCTCCACTTTTTGAAATTACAAAAAACTTTCCTCTGAATTTACAATGTTACGGAACAACTCTTTCCGATTAACCTGCATTACAAGTGCCACCCCACTAAGTCTCCAATACGGGAGGTTTTGGTCATCTAAAATGTAGACGAGAGTTCCAAGTGTCTGAAGAGATGAAGGATACTTGAAGTCGAGAGCACAAACAAACTCTTCTTCGTAAATGATGATCTCCCAATTCCTCTATGTATCCCTTAGAAAGAAGCCCTAATCTCCTGGTTTATTTATGTTCTAGTCACCATAACGTAACTTTACCAAATGAGCTCCAATTGTGTCACCTAGCAATTTAAATCATCTATATGAAACTTATCTAAAATTTAAAGAATTTTATGTTAGAATTTTGAAAGTGGGTACAAAATAATCCAACTCAAACTCGAGTGACATAGTGATAGAGGCCTTCTACAATTTACGTGAGATCCTCCACCAAAAAACCCATCCAATCAATGCACTTATGAGAGTAAGGGATCATCGCCTGATTTTGACATGCATATTTAGACTTCGTTGTCTAGAATGATATGGAGTCTTTATTTTGGTTTCCTTAACTAGGATATTATGAATTATTGATAATTACTTTTTTTCCTTTTCGGGTGTGGGTGTGGGTGGGGGGGGTGGGGGGGGGGGTATGTTTCAACGGTATAAATAGCTTGTAGGTGTTGTAATAATTAAGATAATTTAAGAGAACTTTACACCTTGTAGGTGTTGTAATAATTAAGATAATTTAAATGAACTTCCTTTTTCCTCCCTTATCCTCTCTCGACACTCTTTTCTTCTCACTAGATCAGTTGCCTAAAGAAGCTTCAATATATAACACAGATGCCTTTGTAGACATTTCCATATTGATTAACAGAAGTAAACCTCCCTTTTTCCTTGACATAGTATCGTTTTTCAATCTTGCTTCGAATGCTCGTTTGTCTTTTCCACACTGCTCCATCTCTGCTTAGCTCAATTTTCATCATAGTCAATCTGTGATTTGCTTCAATCTTCAAAAGCTTGCAAGACAACATCATAATAAATTTATTGTTTCAACGACCACTAATTACACTAACCCAATGGTTGAAAAGGCAAAGGAATTTTTGAAAGATCCTAATAAATTTGCAGTTGTTATTGTGTCGGTTGTTGGTTTTTCTACACCTCATATTATCGTTGTTGCGAAGGAGTAATAGAAGACAGACCTAATGAGAAAATTGAATATGTGCTTGGTGGTCTACGATATTCTAATTGTAAAATGTTAATGGAAAATTTATCTTTGGGAGTCCTTATTTAGTCAATACTATATTTTGCATTGAGTGTCTTCTTTGCAGGCATCTTCTCCATCGTCTTTTTTTCTTATCAAGCCCGAGATCTCCTCTACTTCTTGCGGCTGCTAGCTCAAAGCAAGGTTACCTATTAACATCAATTCTTACATGTGTTCACCCTTGAGTTAACATGACAAGTAATACTATCAAACCGCATGTCCTACATCCTTGACTCCGGTCTTACAAAACATATAGCTTTTGATTTATCTTAATCTTCATCCCTTAGCCCCATATCTCCACCACTTACTCCTTACCAAATGCTTTCTTTGCACCAGTTACACAAATTGGTACAATATATAACTATCTAATTTAACTCTTGATGAGTTCTTGTTTCAACCCATCATACTATAATTTATTGTATAGACATCAAATCACTCTTGTGGTGGGACCCTTCCCCGGACCCACGCTGCATGGGGATGCTTTGTGCACCGGGCTGCCCTTTTTTTATACATCAAATCACCACATCTACATTTCAGTAACATTTACCGGCACTTCTTATCTTTCTCAGGATCTACATTCGAAGAAAACTATGATGGGCAAAAAACATGGCGATCTATATTTTCTTGATATATAATCTCCTTTTGTTTCTATGGTTCCTGCACACTATGTTGCACCGACACCGACACGTGACACGCGACACGACACGCGACTCGTCCATTCTCCTAAACTACTAATATTCGACACGTTCGGACACGTTTGTTAAATTCATATTTTTTAATTATAGAAATTGTAAAATACTAATAAATAGACAAGAAATGAACAAAAAGCATATAAAATTGTCATTTTCATACTTACATATTATATATCATCTAAAAAGATAACTGATTCCATGTCCGGCTCATCCAGTGAGAGATTTGCAATTTCCAGCATACCAACATCTTCGAATGTATCAAAAGCATCCCCGCCAATATCTCACATCTTTGTTTCTCCTTGTGTATATTGTGGATAGCCGCAGTCGAGAGCTTCTCACGGGATAAAAATGAATAGCCGCGATTAACCTATTTCACGGGACTCGCGTGTCCAATTTAGCGGGACACGCGAATCCCGATAAATTACGTGTCCGACTACTCCGACACGCGTGTCCGAGCGTGTCGGCGTGTCGGACGCGTGTCGGAGTGTCGGACACCGACACTCTGGCCATTTCAGAGTGTCGGTGCTTCGTAGCATGCACATCAATTCAATCTAAGACAATGACGATTAGTCATGCATCATCATCACTACTTGCATCATCTTAATCATAATATTCCAACTTCTAGTAAGTGCATTTATTTTATTTGTTTGTTGGCTAAACAAAATCGTTTTCGCATTCCTTCTAGTCAACTAATTACTACTTTATTTTTTATTTAGTTCATTTTGATGTATGAGAACCCTATAAAAATCTATCTCAATCAGATGCATGTTATTTTCTGAGTGATGGACTTTGTACTTGGTTATTTCACATGAGCTATAAGGCTGAAGTGAATGACCTAATTTCACAATTTTTTGACATGATTTACATCCAATTCCACATGACGATCAAATGTATTCAGATTATAATGCCATATAAATTTTGTAACAAATCTACTTCATAATTCCTTCAATCTTTGGGAGTCATTCATCAATTTAGATGTGTTTACATGCTGCAATAAAACAGTGTTGTGATTTGTGAAGCATAAAGATAGGCATGGGAATCTACCAAATGCAGCTCATGTTATTCTATTTCAGTTAAAATTGCATGTTTATCTTTGGGGAAATGTATCTTAACCGATGTGTGCTTAATTAATTGCCAGCTCACTCGTGCTCTAAAGGGGAAAACCACATATGCCCTACTTTACAGCAAAATGTCTCAACCCATTTGTTTTTGCATAACTTTATTTTGGGCACAGTATCCAGCATAAATTTGACACTTCTCCTGTTGTTTTCATTGGATACCCTCATAGTCACAAGGGCCACCATACACTGAACCTCCACTAATATGATATATGTATCAGAGAGATTACATTCACATGTTTATCTTTGTTATCCTTCTATCCCCTACTCTCCTTGGCTCCTCGTCCTCTCACTACCAACTGACCACTATGCATAAATGAGGAGGATTTCCTTCCTAAATTGCAACTAGCCACTATTACCTTACTCGACATCCCCAAACACATTTGTTCTTAACCCTCTCCAAGCCCATACCTCCACTAATATGATATATGTATCAGAGAGATTACATTCACATGTTTATCTTTGTTATCCTTCTATCCCCTACTCTCCTTGGCTCCTCGTCCTCCCATTACCCACTGACCACTATGCATAAATGAGGAGGATTTCCTTCCTAAATTGCAACTAGCCACTATTACCTTACGCATTTGATCTTAACCAAACGCATTTGATCCCATTACCCACTGGACATCCCCAAACGCATTTGATCTTAACCCTCTCCAAGCCCATCACACCCAACCGTTTTCCCTCTACCTCCATGGTATCAAATGCCTCAATAACCATCAAGTTATCAACAAGGTTACCAACTATAAAGCATCTGTTTGGTACAGGTACTGAAAACCAAATTGAGCAAGCAAAAACATTAACATAGAGTTTTCAAATACAAATAAACTATCACCGGCATAATCCAAAATTTAGTCAAAATATCAAATAGTCCAAATTTTCAACTGTTAAAAACAAAAAAAAAAACTAAACTCAGAGAAACATCATCGATTTCTTTATCTTCTCTCCAACGCGAGGAAATTTTCATTGGAGGAGACTTAAATAGACATGTAGGGAAGAAATATACGGATTATACATATGTTCATGGAGGATTTGGGTATGGAGAAAGAAATGAAGAAGGAAGAACCATTCTAGACTTTGTCATAGCACATGAGCTGATTGTGAATAATACGTTCTACATGAAGAGGGAAGAACACTTAATTACGTTCAAGAGCGGACAAAATAAATCCCAAATTGACTATTTTATGACTCGCAAAATGGATAAAAAGATTTGCAAGAATTGCAAAGTCATACAAAGAGAAAGTTTGACGACACAACATAGACTAGTTGTGTTTGATGTGCAAATTAAATATAGTAACTTTAAGAGAAAGACAAAAGTGTTGCCAAAAATTTGGTGGTGAAACTTGAAGAAGGAAAAACAGGTTGCTTTAAAAGCAGCGGTTATAGAACAACAAGTTGATGATCCTTATGTTGATCCTAGTGTCACATGGGAAGTTATGTCTTCTCATTTAAGGATTAGTGGAAAGAACGTACTTGGAGAGTCAAAAGTCGTGCGCCCCCCCAAAAAGAATATTGATGGTAGGAAAAGGAAGTTCAAGGCAAAGTGAGGGCAAAGAGGGTCAACTACAAAATATTATATGCTTACAGGAATGATGAAAACTTGACAAAGTATAAAGTCGCCAAGAAAGAAGCTAAAAATGCAGTAAGTAAAACAATAAGTCAAGCTTATGAAGAATTTTACAAACGACTATATACCAAAGATGGAGAGCGTGATAACTGATATATATATATATAATTGCTCGAGCTAGAGAGAGGATGACAAGAGATTTAAGTCAAGTTAAATGCATAAAAGATGAAACAGATACGGTTTGGACGGATGATGTGACTATTAAGGAGAGATGGAAAAGTTAATTTTATCAACTATACAATGAAGGAAAAAACAATGAACTGAACTTGGAAGAGTTAAGTAAATCGGAGGAGTATATAAACATAACTTTTTATCGTAAAATTCAAGTATCAGAGATAGATGACGCTCTGAAGAAGATGAAAAATGAAAAGGCGGTTGGACCAGACGATATACCCATTGAAGTATAAAAATGCTTAGGGAAGGAAGGAATTTTATGGCTTACAAGTTTCTTCAATAAGGTACTGAAGACAAGGAGGATGTCAAACCAGTGGAGAAAAATTATTTTGGTACCTTTGTATAAGAACAAAGGAGATATACAAAATTGTATCAATTATAGGGGAATTAAATTAATGAGTCATACTATGAAAGTATGGGAACGAGTAATAGAGAGAAGAGTTAGATGAGACTAGCATCTCAAAGAATCAATTTGGATTCATGCAGGGAGGTCAACCATGGAAGCTATACATTTCTTGAGGAGACTCATTGACAACTATCGGGAAAGACAAAAAGATTTGCATATGTTGTTTATCGATTTGGAGAAGGCTTATGATAGGATTCCAAGAGAGGTCGTGTGGAGAGTCTTAGAAAAGAAAGGTGTAAATGTATCATACATTGACGTAATCAAAGATATGTATACAAATTCAGTGACCAGGGTGAGGACATCTGGAGGATTAACACAAGAATTCCCTATCACTGTTGGCTTACATCAAGGGTCAGCGTTAAGCCCTTATCTCTTTACCTTTATCTTAGATGAGCTCACCGGACATATCCAACAAGCAATACCTTGGTGTTTATTATTTGTGGATGATATTGTTTTGGTCGATGAGACGCATGAGGTTGTAAACGCGAAACTTGAATCTTGGCGAGACACTTTAGAAAAGAAGAGTTTCAGGTTGAGCAGGACAAAGATGGAGTATATAGAGCTTAAATTTAGTAGTGCAAGAAGGTCGGATGACTCCATCATTAAATTGGGTGACTAAGATATTTCCCGCAGTGAGTGCTTTAAATATTTGGGATCGATAATTCAAAAAGATGGAGGTGTAGATAAAGATGTGATACATAGAATCCAAGCAGGGTGGTTGAAGTGGAGAGACGCATCTGAGATCTTATGGATCGTAAAATACCATTAACACTTAAAGGCATGTTTTATGGTACTGCAATTAGACCAGCAATGCTCTACGGTTCTGAGTGTTAGGCAGTGAATGGTGTGTACATGAGCAAAAAATGGGAGTTGCGAAGATGAGAATGCTTAGGTGGATGTGTGGCCGCACGAAACTGGATAAGATTAGGAATGCATGTATCAGGGATAAGATGGTGGGGGGGTGGGGGATGGAGAGAAGATGCGAGAAGCTCGTTTAAGATGGTTCAGACATGTACATAGGAGACCATTAGAGGCACCTGTTAGGCGTTGTGAGAGTTTGGTCACTAGACATGTTAAACGGGGGAGGTGTAGACCAAAAAAGACTTGGAATGAAACTATAAGGAAATACATGATGTACTTAGGCATTAGTGAGACTATGATTAAAGATAGGGCGCAATGGCGACAGAGGATCCATATAGCCGACCCCACTATGGTGGGATAAAGGCTTGAGTGTTGTTGTTATCTGGATTGTCAAGTGGTGAGCTCACAACACCAAGAATACCAACACCATCAAAACAATTTGATAATGTAACTAGCCATTATTACCTTACTAGACACCATCAAACTCAATTGATCTTAACCCCTCTCCAATCCCATCACACCCAACCGTCTTGCCTCTACCTCCATGGTATCAACTGCCCAATTAACAATCAAGTTACCAACAAGATTACCAACTATAAAGTATCAGTGTGGATACATTAACATAGAGTCCTCAAATGCAAATAAATTATCACCTGTAATCCAAAATTTAGTCAAAATATCAATTAGTCCAAAACTTCAACCATAAAAACTAAAAATAGCTAAACTCAAGCAACACCATCAAGTTCTTCATCTTCCTCTCCAGCAATTGATTTATCATCTATATCTGGTTTATCAAGTGGAGAGTTCACAACACCAAGAATACCAACACCATCAAAACAATTTGATAATGCATTACCTCCAATGTCTCACATCCTACTTCATTGCATACATTATTCCTCTTTGACAATAGTCGGAGATTATTATGTACATAGACCAAGTCATTCGGCTCATTGCGGTTGAATCTTGCTTCTTCTTAAAGAGTAAATGAAGTGGTATGCACTCCAACTTCTCTCGCAACATGATGATGAAGATGGTTGATCAAGAAGCTACATAACTAGCTTCTGCAACCTTAGCGCCAAAGTTTCATAATAACTCCACAAATCTTTGGGCAACAAAGAAGCTCGACTCTTTAAATTATCTGGTTCATTTTTAGCTTGCCCAAGCCTTTGAAAACTAAGTTTCTCTCCAACACATTAGAGAATTATATTCTTAAGCACTTATTCCTATACCAAAAAAAATCTCCATCTATATATGGAGCAACCATAGTGGGTCCTCTATCATGTTAATTCACGGCTATAGTACCTATATATTTTAGCATATCATATAACAATTTTATTGAATAATATTGCATATTAGATAACAAATGTGTAATTAGTTTATCATGGATAAAGAGAATATGCAGGCATTCAAAGAAGGCACAGGTCTTGTGAAAGCCAGGCACAGGTCTTGTGAAAGCCAGGCACAGGTCTTGTGAAAGCCAGGCACAGGTCTTGTGAAAGCCAGGTCCAGGTCTTGTGAAAGCCAGGCCCAGGTCTTGTGAAAGCCAGGCCCAGGCCCCCTCTAAAAGGGGTCTGGCAGGGCCCTCTAGCCAGGGCAGACCCAAGCCTGATCAGAGGGCAAGTTGGGTGCCATTATGAGACCGCAAAATTGCGCCTTACTGCCAGGCACGGGCCGGCACCAGGCCGGCACCAGGCCGGACCAAAGATTAAAATGGGTGCATGGTGAGGCCTCCTATGCTTGGCCCGGGCCTTTAACCGGGCAGACCCAGGTCGGGCTTCCAGTCTCGGGCTTTTTTTGCATACCTAAATGAGTCATGCAATGTAGAGGTGTGCACATTGGTCCACCAATCAATGAGCATGTCATAAATTGCCTCGTAAAGAGGACAACAAGCTTCTGAGTTCACTAACTCATCATAATTATAAGTTCGAATCTATCATTGAGTCTCAATGGCATAACCGAAGTGAAAGTTAATCTTCTCTACATCACACCCCCTAAGCATACCTGCATACTATATATAGCCTTGCTATGTCAAGTATTTTGTCACGTAATAATCTATCATTGAGTCTCAATAGCATAACCCAAGTGAAAGTTAAGCTTGTCTGGCTAAATCACATCCCCTAAGCATACCTGCATACTATATATAGGCCTTGCTATGTCAAGTATTATCTCACCATTTGTCATTATAGATGAACCCTTTAACCAACTGAGCTTTTTCACCATTATTTGTCTTATATAGACTCCATTATGGACAACCACCTATATTAAGAAGACTCAACTTCACAAGTAAACCTTCTCAGCAAATAATTGAAGCAAATTCAATCTCAACAATTGCAAACAACTTTAGAGAAACGAAGCAATTATAAATGTTGAACCTATAATGATGATTTGTGAGAAGTCTTAATGGATTAAGCTTCGTTGGTAACTTGAATAATCCAACCACATTTTTCTCTTTAGATGTACAAATATTTTTTGAAGTAAAAATGAGTGTGTACCACCTAAGGGGCCCAAAATATTTGAAAACTTTGTTTTATGATTGCTCCTTATGCCTCGCACACGGAGCATTATCAATGATAATTTGCATAGCATTATGGGACCAAGAGCTTCAACGATCAATTTAACAATATAAGTTTTATCCATGTGCTCTCCAAATGCATCAATTCCCTTCGAAACTATTGGACCATCCTCAGAGACGACCATAAAATTAATTGATAACCTTCTTGGAACATCTCTGCAAACATCACTTACCAAGCTTACTCCCTTAAGGTTCAAGTCCTTTGATTGGATCAAGCAATAATCCTGTGATATTAGCTCTCTCTTATCATAAAGAGGTGTTCCTCGGAGTATTATGCCTAGAAGAAACAAAACAATCAAGTGTATGATTCGTGGCGAAACGATATGAACTCATATAAGATTGATGTTGTAATGGGTCCAGCCGTCAGTTATTTTATTATATTATTTTTAAAAATAGTATTATATATTTGGAGTTGAGTCATGTTGTATTGAGTCGAATGTATTATGTGTTTTAATATTGTATGAGTCGAATCATAGTGTTTTAGGTGTTTTAGATATTTTATGTTTTTCTGTATTTACAATGTTGTCATTGGGGTCCTATAAATAGACACTTAGAGTCATGTAAGAGGGTATGCAAGAAAAGAAGTTCTAATTTCTTGTCCCCTTGTGTGAGATTTTTGGAAGCTCTCTCCTCTAACGAGCAAGCCCCGCTTAGGCAGACGCGGTTACGACTCTACTGTATCTCCCGCCACCATCATCTTCCCCCATCCGGCCACTGCTCCAAGTAGGCACATAACAACTTGGTATCAGAGCCCTCCTTCCTCCCCTTCCGGCCAAGCATCTTCTTCACGATCCCACTCCAACCGAAGAACCCAGCAGTTGCTTCTTGCGGGCTCCCTGCTCCGGCATTCTGCAACAGCAAACAACATATCTGCGCCTGCACCGCCGACTCCCAGTGTAGCCTCGCTCGTTGTATTGCCGCACATTATCGACTATAATGCACCGCCTCCTAGCCTCATCCCAGGCTGACCCTCGCTCCCTCCATACAACGCCGCCACCTCCGAGCATCTTTTAGCACGCAAATGCACTTCCGATTCGCCATCGACGAGGACGTCCATTCCTGTACCGCCCTCGTCAAACCCCCACCTGCGCGTCTTCCTGCACCGCTCATGTTGACCCCCACCTGCGCCTTCCAACTTCACGTCGACCACTCCTCTCTGCTTCTTCAAAGACGACGCCCGCCCGCCTTCTGCTCCTACAAGCACGCCTCTCTTGTCGGCCTCTGCTCGTCCAGCCACCTCGCCTCCTCTCCGACCTCGTGCTCCACTGACCCCTTCTCTGTCGGCCACCTCACCGCATCTCGTCGGATCCTTGCTCTGTCGGATCCTACTTTGTCGGTGCCTTCGACCGCCTTGCCGTTGAGGCCTTCCGCCGCTCCGCCGGGCCTGTTCCACCCGCTAGCCATTGCTTCCCCGACTGTCTTACCGCCGCTTTTTGTCGCCGCTCCGCCGGTCCCGCGGGACCCTTCCTCTTCCGCCGCCCATTTTTCTGTCGCCGCCGCTACTCACCGCTGCCCCGACCACCACGACACGCTACCAGGAACTGTTTTGGCGCGAAATAAAGGAGTCAGAGCATTGAATCATCTGAGACGGTTCGAGCTTGGGGACAAGCTCGATTTCAAGCGCGTTATGGGTCCACTCGTTAGTTATCTTATTATATTATTATTAAAATAGTATTACATATTTAGAGTCGAGTCGAGTGTATTAGGTGTTTCAATATTGTATGAGTCGAGTCATAGTGTTTTAGGTGTTTTAAATATTTTATGCTTTTCTGTATTTACAATGTTGTCATTGGGGTCAATAGACCCTTAGATGCAAGAGGGTATGCAAGAAAAGAAGTTCTAATTCCTTGTCCCCTTGTGTGAGATTTTTGGAAGCTCTCTCCTCTAACGAGCAAGCCCCGCTTAGGCAGTTGCGGTTACGGCTCCACTGAATCTCCCGCCACCGCCATCACCCCCCTCTGGCCACCGCTCCAAGTAGGCACATAACAGATTCCTAGATAAATGAAACAGTAGAACCATCCAAATAAAATATTCTAGCAATATGACTACTTAATTCATCCCAAGATTTATTTTGAAAAGTCATATCAATAGGAAGACCTCTTCTCTTGTTTCCTTCTCCAACAAAAGTTGGAGAAATAAGACTTGAATTAGACAATGAAATTAACCTCCTCAGCACGCATAACTTTATCAACCGCCTCACGGCAGAACGCCTCCACCTCCTCATTACGCCGCGGTCCCGACTTCAAGTCGCGATAGCAAATGGCCAATCAATGACGTGCCCGGGCATATGTCACGGGGTTACCCTCACGGTGGGTACCCACAAATTTCAAATTGATCTCTTGGTCATCGATCTTCAAGGCTTCAACGTGGTACTAGGTGTGCGATGGCTCCGCACCTTGGGACCCATCACTTGGGATTTTGTCGCCCTATCCACGCGTTGGCATCACGGGAACACCTTGATCGAGTGGACCGGTCAATCCCCCCAAGCGCGTCATGCGGCATTCACCCTCCAAGGACCTACCCTTCCAACGGTCTCCTCCCACACGTCGGACCTCGAGTTACTCCTACAGGAATTCCCGGCGATTTTTTCTGTCCAAACGCCCTTCCACCGGCGCAACCACAGGACCACCGCATCCACCTCCTTCCGGATACCCCTCCGGTCGTGGTCCGCCCTTACCGTTACCCCTTCTTACAAAAAGATGAGATCGAGCGCCAATGTTCCCTCATGCTCCACAAGGTCTTATTCAACGCAGCATTTCCCCGTTCTCCTGCCCGGCCCTCCTGGTGCACAAGAAAGACGGCTCATGGCGTTTTTGTGTCGACTACCGCGCCTTAAATCAACAAACCGTGAAGGACAAATTTCCAATTCCCGTGGTCGAAGAACTATTTGACGAATTACATGGCGCCAAATATTTCTCCAAGATGGACCTTTACTCCGGCTATCATCAAGTGCAGATGCATCCTTAGGACATGGAAAAGACGGCTTTTCGCACGCATCACGGCGATTTCGAATTTTTGGTGCTACCATTCGGGCTCACCAACGCCCCCTCCACCTTCCAGGCCCTGATGAACGAAATCTTCCAACCATTACTCCGTAAGTCCGTGCTTGTTTTTTTGACGATATTCTAATTTACAGCACCTCATGGGAGGCACACCTACGCCACCTCCGCATGGTCTTCGAGCTACTTCAACAACATCACCTCCACCTCATGACCTCCAAATGCGTCTTCGACAAGCAAAGTGTGGCCTACCTCAGCCACGTGGTCCACTCCCTCGGAGTCTCGGCGGACCCCGACAAGCTCGATGGCGTGGCGTCATGGCCAATACCGCGAACGATTCGGGACTTGCGCGCCTTCTTGGGCCTCACGGGCTACTACCGGCGTTTCATCCGAGGATATAGCGCCATCGCCCAACCCCTCACCAACCTCCTCCGCAAGAACAGCTTCACTTGGACGGACACGCACCTCCGCCTTCCGCGACCTCCAGCAGGCACTCCAAAATGCTCCGGTCCTCCAACTACCGGATTTCACCAAAGAATTCCTCATTGAGTGCGACGCCTCCGCACTAGGATCCGGGGCGGTCCTACAACAAGGCGGGCACCCCATCGCATACTTTAGCCGGCCCACCCCGCGGCGTCACCAAAATTTGTCGGCGTACGAACAAGAGCTTATCGGTCTTGCCAAGGCCATTCAACATTGGCGCCCGTATTTATGGGGCCGCTCATTTGTGATTCGGACGGATCACTTTAGTCTCAAATACTTACTAGAACAACGCCTTACTACCGTTTCGCAACAACGATGGGTATCCAAGCTTCCCGGCTTCGACTTCCGGGTGGAGCACAAGGCCGGCTCCTTGAATCACGCAGCCGACGCCTTATCCCGCCGCCTTGCACCGGACGAACCCATCACCACCCCGGGACTCCTCTTCGCCATTTCCCAACCGCACTCTTCCTTCATGGATGCAGTCCGCCAAGAGATCCGCTCCTCACCAAGCCTCACGGAACTACTGCAGCGGATCATGGACGGGACCATGCCGCCACTTTGGACAGCCTCCGCCGGCCTTATCCGCTAAAAGGTCCGCCTCTACCTCGACGCCACCTCCCACTTAATTCCGCAGCTCTTGGAGGAGACCCAAGGCAGATCTCATGAAGGCGTCCAAAAAACCTTACAGCGCCTCCGCCGCGAGTTCTTTTGGCGCGGCCTCCGACGCTCCGTCCACCAATTTGTCGTCAGCTGCGTCGTCTGCCAGCAAAACAAATCTGAACATCTCCTCCCAGCAGGCCTACTCCAACCACTACCGGTCCCCACTCAGATTTGGGCGGATATTTCCATGGATTTCGTGGAGGGCCTCCCGACCTCCCAAGGAAAATCCGTCTTAATGGTCGTCGTCGATCGTTTCTCAAAAGGGGCCCACTTCCTTGCCCTTAGCCGCCCGTTGGTCGCCGAGCGCGTCGCAAGAATCTTCTTCGCTGAGATTTCTCGCCTACACGGCCTTCCGGAATCCATTGTCTCCGACCGCGACAAAGTCTTTACAAGTCGCTTTTGGACAGAACTATTCCGCTTATGCGGCACTAAATTGGCTTTTTCATCGGCGTACCATCCACAATCAGACGGCCAAACCGAGGTGGTGAACCGCACTGTGGAAATGTACCTTCGTTGCCTCGTGGGAGATCGGCCAAAAAGTTGGACAACGTGGCTTCCGTGGATCGAATACTGTTAAAACACCTCGTACCACACGACGCTCCAAATGACCCCATTCCGCCTCATTTACGGTCGCGAACCACCGCGCCTCCTCTCGTATGATCACGGATCGGCCTCCATCTCCGCCATCGACCAAGACCTCATTGCCCGAGACCAGCTCTTAGCACTCGCACGGGAACGACTGCTCCAAGCCCGACACCGCATGGAAACTCGCTACAATCTCGGGCACCACGACGTCAGCTTTAGCAACGGAGATTGGGTATGGCTCAAAAATCAACCCTACCGCCAGGACTCTATCCACCCCCCGGCGTCCTCCGCAAAGTTGGTTCCCCATTTTCACAGCCCATTTCAAATTATCCACCGCATCGGTGACGTCGCGTACCAACTCGAACTTCCACCAGGCAGCTGCGTTCATGACGTCTTTCACGTCTCGCGCCTGAAGCCCTTCATCGGCGAGCCACCGACCGGCCCGATTGTGCCGCTCCCCTCCCAGCTTGAGGACAAGCTGCCGCTCGAAGGGGCGGGTGATGTTACCAATTGCGCCGCCATCGACGCGCACTGGGGCAAGACGTATCAGCGTCGCAACAACGCGCACAAGGAGCAAGACTAGGATGGGAAGCCATGGCGTCATGATGAGGATCACATCATCCAAGAAGAAGACTTTATGCTTTGTCTTTTCTCAATGTTTTGTCTTTTCCCATTGTATAAGCCTTAATGGGGGGCATGGCTAGTTAGCTTTCATGATGACTTTTGTCTTTTCCCACTTGTTTGAGGCCTAGGTGGGAGTCCCTCTATTTAAGCAACTATCTTCATCCGTGGAAGGCAAGAAGGAAGAAACAAAGAAATCCCTCTCTCTCTCTCTCTCTTTCGCGCTCGGATCAACTCCTCCGACCCCCCCCCCCCCCCCCTTCCGCCGAATCCAACGGGATCCAAGAAGGGAAATCGTGACCCCTCCGGGACGTCATTCTCCATCGACCATTTACGCGTTCAAGCACCCGAGCGCGTATCAGAATGATGGTCATTGTCAACATTATTAAATGTAACCCTGCTAGTCCCACCTGATAATGAACCGGTGGAAGAAGAACCACAAGTAACAACAAGAAGAGATTGAGACATAGTGATACTACAAACCTAATCATAACAAAACAATAAAATTTCAAGGGAAATAAATGTAAAACCCTAAAATTTTATACCTTCATTTCAAGAAGAATGAGGAAATTTGGAAAAAAAATCAACAGAGATTACTACACTAGCAAGAGATGAAGAGATAGACATCTTTCATTTTGCTCGACTACTCGGCATCCGCAAAAACTTTGGCGAGGTGACAACGAGGTTGTGTTGACGCCTACCGACGGCAAAAGGCTTGATAATGATGATGATTGCTTGCATTGATGACGATGAATTTCGTCTTGCAGTGACTAAGGCTTGCGGCATTGGATGAGATCAACAATAGCTTGCGTCTTTGGTTGGGATCGTGTTATGGGCCGGGCCAATGTGGGCGAGGTCTTCTGTACTCGCCCCATGTGGGCGAGGTCTTCTGTACTCGCTCCAGGTGGGCGAGGCCTTCTGTACTCGCCCCAGGTGGGCGAGGTCTTCTGTACTCGCCCCAGGTGGGCGAGGTCTTCTGTACTCGCCCCAGGTGGGCGAGGCCTTCTATACTCGCCCTAGGTGGGCGAGATCACATGTGATGTCTTCAGGCATTTCTGATCTCGAAGAATTACGGGTTATACAGTTCTCATGCTTTGTCGCAATGGACTTGAATGGTGCACCGTCCCTTCCAGCTCGTGCAGCAGCCCCTCTTCCTGAAGTTCATGATGAACTTCGGATTTTCACTATTTCTCTTAGTGAGAAGAAGAATTTTGTTGAATGGGTGAACTCTGTCCGTCGTGTTCTTCAGACAAGGGGCCTTTTGCATCATCTAACTAAGGCCACCCCTTCTGCACCTACTGAGGATTGGCTTCGTGATGATGGTCGTGTCCAATCTTGGATCCTCAACTCCATGGATGGTGAACCTTACCATATGGTCGTGTATCATGAAAGGGTAAAGGTCATGTGGGATGAATTGCATTCCCTTTATTCAGGCAAGGATAACATCCAACACCTGTTTGACATTGTCACAAATCTTCAATCTCTCGACTCAGGGGGTGATGGCGACTTAACCTCCTTTGTGGCGAGGTCCAAAACTTTAGTCGAGGCCTGGATTCAGCATCAACCTCCAACTGCGGATCTCGCTGCCCAACATGCTCAAAAAGAGGCTGTTGGTATTGCCATGATGATGACTCGTGTTCCGCCTCATCTCCACAGTGTCCGGGCTCAGATCCTCTCTTCTTCCAACATTCCTTCTCTCTCAGATGTTTGCTCCATGCTGTTGAAGGTGACACCACCCCCAAATGCTCCCGGACCTCCATCTCCGGCTCTCCTACAACACTCATCTCTACCTCACCCTACTCCATTAGCTTGTGGAGGTCGCACCGGGTACCAAGGTAGAGGTCGCAGTGGCCGGCCTCGTCTCAAGTGTACTCACTGTGGCAGAGATGGACATCTTGAGGCCACCTGTTATCGTAAGTATGGTATGCCTCCTCCACCACATGCCTTTGTTGTTGCTGATACGTCTTCTGCCACTCGTGCCGACATTGATGTCATGCGCATCCAGCTCCAGCATCTCCAGGGGCTAATCAATCGTTCGTCTGGCTCTGTTGCTTCTATCTCCAATAAAGGTATCTCCTGTCTCTCCCACAGTCCACATTGGAGTGTGGACTCCGGTGCCACACACCATATCACTCTGCAGAAACCACCTCAGTACTTGGCCTCTTCGCATCCCAAGTTTATTACAGTGGCTAATGGTGACACCGCTCATGTCTCTGGTTCCGCTAATATGCCTCTCAGTTCTTTTATTTCTCTTCGCTCGGTCCTTCATGTCCCTAGGCTCTCCTTTCAATCTTCTGTCCGTTAGTCGTCTTACTCAAGATCTTGACTGCTATGTAACCTTCACGTCTTCTTCTTTTGTTGTACAGGATCGACGAACGCAGAATATCATTGGTAAAAGACGATTGTCTAACGGGCTCCACATTCTGGACGTTTCTCCCGCATTTCTCTCATCTGACACCTCTGTTGATTGGCACAGGCATCTTGGGCATGCTCCTCTTCCAGTTCTCAAGAAAGCTCTTCCTGATCTACATCTTCCTGATTTTACCTGCGAGTCATGTATCTTCGGCAAACAACATCGTTCTTCTTTTCCCTCTCATTGTATTCACCGTGATGCTCCTTTTGACTTAGTGCACTATGATATTTGGGGCCCGTATACAATTGCTAGTGTTTCTGATTATCTTTATTTCATTACTTTTATTAATGATTATTCTCACATGACGTGGTTATACTTACTTCATGATCGGTCGGATCTTACTCGTGTGTTTCGCGCTTTTATCACTGAGGCTCGCACACAATTTTCCACATCAATTAAAACTATTCGAACAGGCAATGCGTGTGAACATACCAGTCATGCTTTTAACAATCTCGGTACTGAGTTTGGGATCATCCACCACACCTCATGTGCTTATACTCCTCAACAAAATGGTGTGGTTGAGCGTAAGAATCCTTACCTTCTTGATGTCGTTCGCTCTCTTATGTTTCAAATGCAGGTTCCCAAGTCTTATTGGCACTTTGCGGTGTCTACAACATGCTACCTCATCAATCGTCTGCCCTCCTCCATTCTCAATTATGCAACTCCGTTTAGTCTTCTCTTCCCTCCAAACCTCCTTTTTCTCTCACTCCTCGGGTCTTTGGTTGTACCTGTTATGTTCACTATCTTGATTCTTCCACTGACAAGTTTGCTCCTCGTGCTACCAAATATATGTTCGTTGGCTACTCCCGCACTCAAAAAGGGTATGTGTGCTACTCTCCGGACGATCGCAAGGTTGACATTTCTACGGATGTGACTTTCATAGAAGACCAACCTTTTTACTCTCTCCCTCCAGCTCCTCGACCTCCAGTTTGACCTTATATCAATTGGATGTCAAGAATGCTTTTCTCAATGGTGATCTTCTAGAAACTATCTACATGCACCAACCTCCCGAGTTTGAGACCACGGGAGAGTCTCGTGTTTATCACCTCAAGAAATCTCTTTATGGTCTCAAACAGTCTCTTCGTGCATGATTTGATAAGTTCAATAAGGTTGTCCGTGATGTTGGATTCATTCGAAGCTCGACTGACTTCTCTCTCTTTACTCATCATCGACCGCAGACACAGTGATTCTCTTAGTTTATGTTGATGATATTTTGATTACGGGTGATGACTCCAAAGGAATACAAATGATCAAGCAGCACTTGAACTCGGTTTTTCAAATTAAAGATCTGGGAAATCTTTAGTACTTTCTTGGCCTTGAGGTAGCGAGACGTCCTGATGGTCTTATCCTATCTCAACGAAAGTACTGTCATGATCTTCTTCATGATGCTGGCTATTCTGGATGCAAGCATGTTGATACTCATACCGTACAGATGTAAACCACAAGCCCTGCGCTCATGACTCCGACTCTGATCTTATTCTTCCAAACCCAGAGTATTATCGTCGACTTGTAGGAAAACTGATTTATCTTACAGTTACAAGACCTAATATCTTATTTGTTGTTGGAGTTGTCAGTCGATTCATACATTCCCCGCAGATCTCTCACATCCAGGCTGTCGAACGCATCCTCAGATATTTGAAGGTTGCTCCTGGGCAAGAGCTTGTATACAAACCTTCTTCTTTTGTATCTCTGATTGTCTACTCTAATGCTGACTATCTGGCTCCCTGGATGATTAACGCTCCACAAGTGGATTCTGTACTTACTTCGGGGGACACCTTATTACCTGGCGCAGCAAAAAGCAATTTGTGGTTGCTCGCTTATCTGCTGAAATCGAGTATCGATCAATGACAACTGTTGTGTCTGAGCTTACTTGGCTAGAAAGTCTCATAGGTGATTTGGGAGTCAAACTTTCCTCACCGACCACTCTATTTTGTGACAGCTAAGCTGCTATACACATTGATAAGAATCCAGTATTCCATGAACGGACAAAACACATTGAAGTTGATTGTCATTTCATTCGGGAGAAGGTTCAATTGAAGAGGTTGGAATTAAAACATGTTCCTGCTGCTGGGCAAGTTGTTGATATTCTCACCAAGGTCTTACCACGCCCGTTATTCTACCAGTTCTTGTCCAAGCTGAGTGCTTACGATCTGTATGCTCCAGCTTGCGGGGGAGTGTTGAAGGAATTATGTAAAGGCCAAATATAAGGCTCATCTTGAGCCTACATCCTCTTTAGGATTTAGTCTCACATCTTAGATTGGGATTTCTTCCCCTTTCTCTCTTCCTATTTAAGTGTACAAATCTTGTATGTGTGAACTACACAATTGGAGAAATTAATAAAATTATATTTATTTCCGCTATCTTCGTGTATTTCTACACAGTTGATAGTTTTTGCATGTCATGCTATGTACTAGATTGTACATTTCACATGTCATTAGAGTGGATAGTAGATTTAGGAGAAATTTTGGGAAGATGCACTAGGATGCAATGAAGTAGATTTTGAGATACTTGCGAGGTAACACAAATATGAGTTTCTTATTTGATAATCGTAGAGATTTGGGTGGAGTTATTATGCGATATGCATATGCCAATCTTGCACATAACGTTTATCTTATGTTTTCACAATTTCTGATTGTGTTGTCAGTTGAAAGTCTACACTTCAACTATTATTGTTTTGTTTACTATCGAGATAGAGTAAAAAAAATCTCCCTAAGGCAGTGTAAGAAGTTATATGATTGTGTGGTTTTGGGCGATGTCTTAGTGTTCAACAACACTTGTCTAGTTTATTGTAATAGTAAAAGTACAATTCATTTGACCAAAAATCAAATATTTCAGAAGAACACAAAGCATGTCCATGTAAGATATCACTTCGCAAAATTGTCAAGGCAATATTGTACTTCAAAATTTGCTAAAGAAAAAAGGACAATTTTTGACTGAACTTACACAAATAGAGAATTCCAAGCATTGATTACATGCTATTTGATGGTGTAGATAAGCTTGTGAGAATCCAGGTAAAGTCATGATTAGATATTTCTTGGTACGATGTATGAGTCCAGGAATTCAATCCAAGGTGAATATTTGTTTCTTGAATTTCATGGGTTGAACCATTTTTTTTTGTTGAATTAGTTATAAACCGTTTTTTCAAGTACTGATCCAGACACAGGCTATGAGGAAGTATTTTATTACTTCGGAAAGTCAATATTATTCTTACATGAGCGAAATTGGATTTCCATCGATCGAAAAAGTAAATTGTGATGTAACACTCCTAGCCACAGAGGGGAAGGGAGTAGAATTAAAAGAGTGCCTTAGCTGCAGAAGAGAGGACAAGTTCTTAGTTGGAGTTGAGAAGAAGACCTAGCCCTTGAGGAGGAACTCTTAAGCGAAGAACACGATTAAGAGAATAACGCAACCACAGACGGTGAGGCAAAGGCCATTCTCTCAACTTCTCCATGCAACAACAAATTCTTCATGTTTCCTAGTTTTTTCGATGCGGCCAAGAGGAGAGTTGAATGAGGTTTGAGTGGGCTTTAGGTTATATGAGTAAATACAATCTATGCAATCTTTAATCTCCTAATCATAGGATAAATATCAATCGACTCTCCCCTGTGCACATAGATTGATCACAATTATTAATCAGAGGATGTGAATTTTTGTCTTCTCTACTTCTCTACCGCATTTTTGTTTAATTGTATGGGAAAGCACCATTATGTAACAGATGTCACAAACAAAACTGCTTCGCACATATTTAAACATAAATAAAAAAACAATGCTTGAACCTTCATTTACTGATCTTATCCTAGTGAAGTGATTAGCGAGTACGACTTACCCATCCTCTAAAACTGCCTTAAATGGGTTAAGTACCTTATGCAGACAATAAGCATAACCACTCATTTGCTTGGTGCAACATCTAACCCCAAAGAAACATTACTCTCATTGAAGTCCACGTGTCGGGTATTAACATCAAAGGAACATTTTTGCTAGGTGTACTGCTCATGTTAAGTAAAAAAAGACTGTCACCACCCCCCTCCAACCCGCCCACCTATCCATAATGAAATCTGCATTTGCTTACCAAGTTCGCTGACATCTTTCACACATGAACTCAATTTTTTTTTTGCAACTAAAAGAACCTATTCAAAACAACGAACCAATCACTATTACCCATATAAAATCATATTATCATTGACAATAACTTTTTATAAATAAGTTTAAAAAAAACATCCTTTAGGAACAACAACTATGGTCGGTATCAGCTGCGTGCTTAAAATAAAGGAAAACGATTCAACTGCACCTAGTCAAGCTATTAAAAATATACATAACAACGAACTCAGCAAACAAACTAGAAAAAATCGTCCTAATCAATCCAAAACCGGTGGATGAAACGCAACTACGAAGCGCTGAGGTAAAAGAAGGAAACGGTGCTAATCATCAGACAGCAATCCTAGCATAATCGGACGGGGAAAAGGGCCATTGATCAAACCATCCAAGAAACCCCAAAAGCGATGATCAAAGAGGAGACAGAAAGAGCAGGAGACGGACCAAGGCGTGGCGCTCGCCGGACTGGAAGGCGTGCTTCTGCTGGGTCATGGCATGCGCGTAGATCTGCGATAGAGAATTCGCGGCGTTGCAGAAGGTGGAGTACAAATTCCTATTCACCTCGTCCAGTCTCGACTCATCCGATTTCCTCTTTTTCCCCATCGGTTGACGAACCACGTTTCCTCCAAACCCTAGAAGGCTAATGCGTGCTTCAAAAAATAAAACCCCTCTCTCTCTCTCTCTCTCTCTCTCTCTCTCTCTCTCTCTCTCTCTCTCTCAGAAACACTATTTCCCTCGAAGAAGCTGACTGATTGAGAAGAATGGCCGAAGAGCAAAGAGTGCGGGGAAGAGAGCAACTACATGAGGGAGGGGCGCATGTAACTGCGTTGTTTTCAAGTTTAGCCTCGTGCTAAATTGGAGAGAGAGAGAGAGAGAGAGAGGAAGAGGTAAGCTGGCGCGTGGGGCCCGCACGTGCACTGGGGCGTGATACCTCACGGTCGATTGTGATTTGAACGGTGTAGATCCTCTGGAATAAATTACTACAAACTCGGCTATAATCATCTACGTAAAAATGTGAGCGGCCGAGCTTCGCACACTGGTCCACACGTTTGCGCCGGATGAATTAAAGGATAATTTCACTTTATTACCAGTTCAGCTCTCGTTAAATATGGGGATTGTTATTGGCACACCTAAATTGGATATATGCAAAATTTTGATATATTACGCGATATTTATTACATGGGATTTTTGATGGAGAAATATTTTGCAGCGAATTTGGAAATATTGCATTTGTGGTAAGAGAGTGTTATATGAAAACAATTGTAATGCAAAGATATTATAGGAAAACTGTTGATTTGCAAGGATTTGTAAATCGCCTATATATACTTTCTCCTGTATTGATATGAGCATGAATGAAAAATTCTACTCTCTTCTCTCTTATGTTCTCTCCTCTTGTGCGCGCTTTTATCATGGTATCAGAGTCATGTTTGATAACGATGTCTTCTTTTTTCATCGCGTCTTGCACGGGGTGGTGAGATGGTCGGCGAAGAACTTGAGAAGATGACAGGGGAAGGATCGGGGAGGACTCCGTCGGCAGCCTTGCTCGATCCTCACTCTCTATATTCGGTGTCTACTGAAAGAGCGAGTGCTCGAAGCATCCGAGTGAACATCAAGTTTGGAATGAACTACCCGTTGCCCCCAGCGGGATATTTATAGGCGTAACCCTAAATCCCCGACGACCCGTTAACGGACCCGTTAGGGTTCCGTTAAATAATTGATACAGTGTTAAATATACCTTAACATTCTCCTCCTATATTGTAGCAATTATATCACATAACGGGTTAAACAAAACATATAAGTTAGATAACGACAGAATGAGTTTCAGATTAAAAACAACAAAAGTTTTAGATCAAACATCTAAACTCAAACAGGTTCCAAACATGCAAAAGCACAAAGCAGAAGCAAGAACAGTAATCTGAAAACAAAACTCAAACTAATAACAGAACGGTCTACTCAGACAGTAGATCATCTACATCCATGTCGAAATCCACTTTCTCTCCTCCAGACTTCAATTGATCTGCATTTAAACATTTGAATGTCATGAGAACAAACTCAATGAATCCATACATATGCATATCAAAAGTAAAGTGATTAGTTCTTACAATTTTGAACATAATACTCTAACTAGGAAGAAAGACTCACAGGTCCGCATCTCTTATCTAATTTACACAAAATTAGAAATTTGGTTTCATAGAACCAAGCTATGTTCATTCGATTATTAAGATTATTACCAAACGTTTCACAATTGTATTATATCATCAAGTTTGGAATGATACAACAAGTTGTGACCAATATATCATCAAGTTTGGAATGATATAAGTAATGATCATAATATCAGGACGCATATCAGCAACTTCAGTACTCGTTTTTGGAATGATACCCAATTCAGCCTTTGAAAAGAAGTAGTTGTGTAAGTCATCAAGTTTGGAATGACTAGCAACTAAACAATCTCAGGCTTCATCAAGTAACATCTGGAATACTTCAGTGTACTCAGTCTAGATGCGTGAATGTAGGCAGACTCGGTTCTAAAATCTTAAACAAACATAGGTATTAAGTCCCACTAAATAGACTTTAATCCCATATCCGCCGATGTTTTAGATGTAAGAACCTTGCATAAGCCCTTGGTAAGGACATCTGCTACATTATCTTTTGATCTCACGTCCAAGAGGGAAATGATCCCTTGACTGGTGAGATAGGTCAACCAGGCCTGTTTCATCCGTAGTTGCATTCGCTTACCATTGAACAGAGAATTAGTTGCAATGGTTTTTGTGGCTTGATTGTCACAAAATATCGAGATAGAGTTCATTTTCAGACTCGTCATTGGAATATCCATAACCAAATCTCTGACCCACTCTGCTTCTTCGGCAGCTGAAGCAAGAGCATATAGTTCGGATTCCATAGAGGATAGTGATATACACGTTTGCCTCATAGATTTCCAAGCTACTGCGGCTCCTCCTAGGGTAAACACATAACCACTAGTGGACCTACTATCACCAACGTCTGAGCACCAGGAGGCGTCAGAGTACCCTTCAAGCACAGGAGGGTGTCCACTGTAACATAAAGCATACTGCTCAGTATACTTTAAGTATCGCATTAGCCTTTCCAAGGCGTCCCAGTGGTCCTTTCCAGGGTTACTAGTGAATCTACTCAACATGCCGACCATAAAGGCTATGTCGGGTCTAGTGCAGGTATTAGCATACATGAGGCTGTCAATGAGTTTGGAGTAATCCAACTGTCTAATAGGTGAACCGTCGTGAGGTTTCAGTCTCTAGTAGAGTTCTGATGTAGTGACTCTGGCTGATGGTGATACCCTTATCCGTAAAGTTCACTTCCATACCTAGGATGGTCTTCACCACACCTAAGTCAGTCATGCTAAATTTTGACTTCAAGGTAACCTTAACGTCTTCCACCTCAGACTGATCAGTACCCAGAATTAGCATGTCATCAACATACAAGCAGATTATAGCGACGGAGTGAGGACTTGTCCGTATGTACAGACATTTATCTGAAAGGCTTGATTGAAAATGCAGGCCTTTCACGCAAGTGTCAAACTTCTCGTGTCATAGCTTTGGTGCTTGCTTCAATCCGTAGAGTGACTTAATCAACTTACAGACCTTGGTGTCGAGACCTTGTACGACAAACCCTTCAGGTTGACGCATGTAGATATCTTCAGTTAGATCTCCATTTAAAAATGTAGTCTTAACGTCCATCTGATGAACGACGAAACGTTCAATAGATGCGATAGCGAGAAGAACCCTGATCGTTGCAATGTGACAAACATGTGAGTATGTATCAAAGTAGTCAACTCCACTCACTTGAGTGAAGCCTTTGGCAACTAGACGTGTTTTGTACTTAGCGATACTCCCATCTGGATTCAGTTTCTTCTTAAGAACCCACTTGCTCCCAATGGTTTTAGCTCCTTTGGGCAGGTCAACTAATGTCCAAGTTCGGTTCTCCATGAGAGAGTGTATCTCATCATCAATGGCTTCTTTCCATAACAGGGAATCCCTGGATCGCATCGCTTCCTGATAGGTGGATGGATCAGCTTCAACGTGGTAAGTCACAAAATCTGTACCGAAGCTTTTAGGAACACGTTCCCTATTAGATAGCCTAGTGGACTCTAGGGCACTAGTGTGAACTGGCTCAGTGTCAGGGAGTCGTAGTTCCGTCCCAACGAGGGTATCAGAACTGCTGTCTGGCAGACCTGAAAGAGTCAGGTTCTTATCTCTAAGAAACTTGTCCTCAAAGAACACAGCATCTCTAGACTCAATAACCGTATTGGTAGAGAGATCTAGAAATCGGTCTGCAGCACTATCCATCGCACATCCTATGTACACACAAGTGTTCGTCTTAGGTCCTAACTTAGATCTCCTTATGTCAGGTATCCTAACATAGGCGATACAACCCCAGGTTTTGAGGTGATCAAATCTGGGCGGTCTCTTAAACCAAAGCTCATACGGAGTTTGCTTCAATTTAGCATGAGGAACCATATTTAGGATGTGATTCGACGCGAGGGCTGCTTCTCCCCAATAAGCGGCAGGCATACCGGCAGTCAACAACATAGAATTCAACATTTCTGTTAAAGTTCTATTTTTCCGCTCGGCAATACCGTTTGACTGGGGCGAATAAGGGGCAGTGGTTTCAGGTATTATGCCATTGCTGGCAAGAAAATCCCTAAACTCACCCGAGACATACTCGCCTCTTCGATCACTCCTAAGTCGTTTAATTTTCAAATCCAATTGGTTCTCAACCCTATTTTTGAAAATTTGAAATTTTTCAAAAGTTTCAATTTTTGATTTTAAGAGATAAATGTGAGTATATTGAGAGAAGTCGTCGATAAAAGTTATCAGGTACTTCCGACCACCACGTGTGACAAAACTCTTATAGTCACAAATGTCGGAGTGTATCAACTCTAGTAAACGTGTACTCCTAGACACCTGACTGAATGATGTTCTAGTTATCTTAGTTTGAGCACATATCTCACATTTGTCAAAATTTGGTTTTTGTGTCTAAGGGGATGTTATAAGTTCTAGCTAGCAGGAGTAGTTTTCTATAATTGACATGTCCTAGTCTGGCGCGTAAAGTCTTAGGATCTATCAAAGTAGAACTAACCTGATTGATTACTTCGTTTGCTAGACTCAATCGATACATTCCGTTGACTACGTACGCGCAACCAAAATAATGTGAGTTAACCATTAAGGTCACCCTACCACCACTAATGTTAAAAGACATACCCGCATCGCTTAACAAACTAATCGAGATTAAATTAGCAGCTAATGTAGGAATGTATTTAACATCTTTCAAAATTAAATGTGTACCTGAAGAGAGTAGCAGATCCACGGTCCCGGTCTGGAGTACCTCAGCAGTGGCTCCATTTGCCACTGTAACTGTCTCAGAAGCTGGAGTGGCATCCTTCAGCAGAGCGGAGTTGTTGCTGACGTACACTGCAAGTCTCAGAGCGGAGTTGTTATGCGTACCTTAACATCTACTCCTCGAAATCTCCCAAAGGTATCGTACACTGCAAAGAACTCTATTTGCTCATGGTGAAAAATTCGGGGATGAGACATCGAATTGTTTTCAAGTTGTTGGGTATCCCGATTGGTTGGAGATCGATCCAAGGGAGGCGGTAGAGGAAAATCACCTCACGACAAGGGGCCCTCTCAGTCGCGCGGTGCAACAGGCCGAGCGCATCTCGCCCAGACACTTCTACGAGCTCGGGGCGGAGGAGTCGTGGGGCGGGGGATCAAGTGGCTTAACAGGGGAAGAATTGATCGTCCTGAGAAATCTGCTAGGCAACAAGATGAACAAATCATATGCTCATGAATCTTTGAATGGTAAGTCAAACTCCTCGATATTAAATAGCGGAGCAACCCATCATATGACGGGGGATCTCAGACGGTTGGCAAACATCCAAAATATACCCACATGTCCAATTGGTCTTCCAAATGGCGACACGGCGGATGCCACTAAAATCGGGGATGTTGTTTGTGGGAAACTCGCAAATTACCGCATGTGTTGTATGTCCCCGCGTTGAAATGCAACTTAATCTCTGTGTCACAACTTTTGTCAACATCCCACTATATTGTGCAATTCACTAACATTGACTGTGTTATACAGGACCGCATTTCGAGGACGACGATTGATGCGGGTGAGCTACGAGAAATTACCAGTCATGTGATGATAACCACAAGTAGAACCCGAGTTTGAGTTATACTCGAAATAAATTAAGTCTCTGGTTGGCGCGGTGTTTTTCCTCCGGTGATGGGTTTAGACAAAAAACATCACCGTCATAGAACATATGTTTGGCAAGACAATGATTGTGACCCTCCACCAAGAAAAATAAAACTAGTTTTGAAAAAAAAAATGGTTGAAATTTTTTATGTGAGATCGGGCGTTCACGAACAACGATTCATAACACCGCGTTCACGATCATCGCCGCCGTGCCAATACAGAGCCGAAGTCATTTAGTAGACATATGAGCAGGATCTTGACCGAGGTATCAAACCTGTAAGGCTGGCATCGACGCTGTACAACACTTCTATAGCATTGGCTTTATTATGTGGGCGGCAGATATACGAAAAATATGTATTGCTCATGTATAACATGAAAAATCCCCTCATTCAATAAATATCCATTTATAATAGTCAGAAAAATATAACGAAGAACTCTTTGGAAATCAAAAATCTAGTAAACCCATCGGTGTTTTTCTATAGAACTAAAGCTTTGTTTGGGAGGACTTATTTTTACCGATCAAATGAGTACAACCGCATGAACCGAACCTTAATTCATATGTGCATGAAATTCATATGAAAAATCAAATAATAATCGCCATTTTATTACCACAATGTGCATGAAATTCGTTACAAGATTAATCTTTGCATGAGTGGCTCAAAATCCACACAATTAGCGCATCCACAATCACATTAATATTGCTACACAAATCCATCTGTGTTTGAGAATATAATTTGGTAGGACGTCGCTGCAGCCTAGCAAGCAACTTGATAATTGAAAGTGAGGGTCTTGTGGTTAGTAGGGATGCTCGCAAATTAAATAGTGCGTGAATCGATTCGATGAAGATTCATTCTTCTCGAATTCAAAGCCGAATTCGGATTCGTGTGTTATTCAGTCCGAATCTGAATAATATTATCAGTATATAGTTAAATAAAAATTATATAATTAAATTTGAATCCAAATCCAAGTCTGAATTCAAATTTGAATCCGAATTCGAATACAGGATTTGTGAACGAATCTGAATCCGAATTCAAATATTCAATCGAATCTTAATTCAAATCTCTGCATTCTATGACAAATTTGAATTCGATTGAAGTCTGAAGAGTTATACGATTCAGTTCGGTTCGTGAATACTCCTAGCTACAAAAATATAGAAGAACGGTTCTAAGTTTGTTACTTTCTCCGGACCTCGTTATAATAAAATACAATAAAACAAAGTTAAAAAATGTAAAATTAATGAAATAAAACAGAGGCAAAACTATACAAAAATTCTCTCGACTTGTAGGCTCCGTTCGAGGAAATGGAATGTAGGAATTGGAATCAATTCCAATTCTGATGTTCAACTGAATGCAGGAATTATGTCGCAAGAATTGGAATTAGTAATTCTGATGTTCGGCTGCATATTAAAATTCAATGGATGAAATTGAAAATTTAAATTTAAAATAGTGATAAAGTTGTTCTAATTTACACAAAATTAGGAACCTTGCTCAAATTATCTATTGTTTCCTCAAATTTCAATCAAATGATAATTTCCCCAAAGGCATACCCCATCATTGCAAAAACCCACAAAAGGTAGATCAATTTTTCCTCCAAAAACTCAGGATTAACCATATATGGAAGTATGATCATATATTATTCTTCATGAACACCCGACCTCACCTAAGCAACTTCATTTACTTTATGTTCAAAACTACTTTTATGTATAATAGCAGAAGGGGCTTCAGATTTATGTTTAAGAAAATATATCGAGGTGTACCGAGAACAATCATTCACAAGTGTAAGAAAAGACCTATGACCACCATAAGTGGGGTGTGAATGAGGACCCCAAACATCGCAATGCAGCAAATCAAAAGGTGATGCAGAAAAATTATTGTTAGAAACAAAAGATAATCGACGAAATTTTGTCAAAGGGCACACAGTGCATTGTGCAGAAGAAAAATAAGTTGGTAGAGAAAAAGAAATTTAATTACTAAGAAGTTTCAAGATTTTATTAGATAAATGTCAAAAACGATTATGTCATAAAGTGACATTACAATTATTAGAAACATGAGTGACCAAAACAGAATTGACAGAATCTTTGGCAGGTATTAGGACTGGAAAAGTTGATCTTGAAGGAGGAGTGAGCACATATAAACCAGCAACCATTTTGTTAGAATGGTGCTCGAAGCATCCGCGTGAGTGTCTAGTTTGTAACACTCTACTCGTTGCCCCTAGCAGGGTATTTATAGGCAAACTCTAAATCCCCGGTGGGTACGTGGATCCATATTGGATCCTAACCAACCGCTAAGTATCCGTTAACCCGTTATTCAAATATACCTCAACAATCTCCTCCTATATTGTAAATAACAGAGTCACATCACAGATTACTTAAACAAGAGTTAATAATGACAAAACATGAGTTTTCCAGAAAACATAAATATGAGTTTTAGAATACTCAAACACATGGCTCCAAACAAGAAACAGTAAGCAAATCTGGAAAAACTCAAAACAGATAAATGATCAATGATCTATGCAAACAACATATCATCATCATCTGGGTCGAAATCAACATTCTCTCATCTAGTCTCCATGTGATCTGCAAACAGACACAATAAGAATGTCATGAGATAAATCTCTATGAATTCTAACATTTGCTAATAAAAAATAAAGTGATTAGTTCTAGCAGTAAAAGAACGTAATACTCTAACCAGGAAGAAAGAATCACATATCAGCATCTTTATCCAATTTACACAAAATTAGACAATTGATTTCATAGAATCAAACCATGTTCCTTCGATTATTAAGATTATTACTAAACGTTTCACAATTGTGTTATACCATCAAGTTTGGAATGATACAACAAGCTGTGACCAATATATCATCAAGTTTGGAATGATATAAGTAATGATCATAATATCAGGACGCATATCAACAACTTTAGTATTCCTTTTTGGAATGATACCCAAATCAGCATTTGAATTAAAAAATAATTGCGTAAGTCATCAAGTTTGGAATGACTGGCAACTATTCATCTCTGGCTTTCATCAGGTAGCATCTGAAATACTTCTGTGTGCTCACTCTAGATGCTCGAATGTAAGCAGACTACGATTCTAAGATTTAAAACATAAGCAGGGTATGAAGTCATATTAAATGAACCTTAATCCCATCTCCCCCGATGTTTTATGTTTTAAACCTTACATAAGCCCTTGGTAAGGACATCTGCTACATTATCTTTCGATCTCACGTCCAATAGGGAGATTATCCCCTGACTGGTGAGATGGGTCAACTAGGCCTGTTTCATCCTTAGTTGTCTTCGCTTTCCATTGAACAACGTATTTGTTGCAATGGTCTCTGTGGCTTGATTGTCACAATATAGCGAAATAAAGTGCATTTTCAGACTCGTCATTGGAATGTCTATTATCAGATCTCTTATCCACTCTGCTTCTTCTCCAGCTGAAGCGAGAGCATAGAGTTCCGATTCCATAGAGGAAAGTGCAATGCACGGCTGCCTCTTTGACTTCTAAGCTATTGCTGCTCCTCCTAGGGTAAATACAAAACCGTTAGTGAATCTACTGTCAGCAATTTCTGAGTGTCAGGAGGCGTCAGAATACCCCTTAAGCACAGGAGGATGTCCACTGTAACATAAAGCATACTTTTCAGTGCACTTTAAGTATCGCATTAGCCTTTCCAAGGCATTCCAGTGGTCCTCCCCATGGTTACTCGTAAATCTACTTAACATGCCGACCGTAAAGGCTATGTCAGGTCTAGTGCATGTTGTAGCATACATGAGACTACCAATGAGTTTGGAGTAATCCAACTGTCTAATAGATGAACCTTAATTCGGTTTCAGTATATTATTATAATTGTATGGAGTCTCACTACCTTTGCTATTAACGTAACCCCACTTCTCAAGTAGATTTCTAATGTAGTGACTCTGGCTTAGGGTAATACCCTTTTCAGTAAAGTTCACTTCCATTCCTAGGATGGTTTTCACCACACTTAAGTCAGTCATGCTAAATTGTGCCATCAAGGCATCTTTCACGTCTTTCACCTCAGACTGATCAGTGCCCAGAATTAGCATGTCATCAACATACAAACATATAATTGCAACTTTATTTGAACTTGTTCGAATGTACAGACATTTATCTGAAAAGCTGGATTTAAAACCCATGGCATTAACACAAGTGTCAAATTTTTCATGCCACAATTTAAGTGTTTGCTTCAAGCCGTATAATGACTTTATCAACTTACAGACCTTATTCTATATACCTTCTACGACAAACCCTTCAGGTTGGTGCATGTAGATCTCTTCGGTCAGATCTTCATTAAGAAATGCAGTCTTGACATCCATCTAATGAACTGTAAAGTGTTCAATAAATACTATCGTGAGAAGTATCCTAATTGGCGCATAGTGACAAACAGGTGAGTATATATCAAAGTAGTCTATTCCACTCACTTGAGTGAAGCCTTTTGCAACTAGATGTGCTTTGTATTTGGTAATACTCCCATTAGGATTAAGCTTCTTCTTTAGAACCCATTTGTTTCCAATGGTCTTAGCCCCTTTGGGCAAGTCAACCAGTGTCCACGTGTTGTTCTGCATGAGAGAGTTTAACTCTTCATCTATGAATTCTTTCCATAATAGAGAGTCTCGAGATCACATTGCATACTTATAGGTGGATGGATCAACTTCAACTTGGTAAGTCACGAAGTCTGTACCGAAGCTTTTATGCATTTTTTCTCTACTAGATAGCATTCTGATATCTAAACCACTCGTGTCTACAAGCTCAGTGTCAGAGTTACGTTGGCTTGACTCAACTAGAGGCTCAAGACTAGTAGCTGGCAGACCTGGAAGCGTCAGGTTCTTATCCTTAAGGAACTTATCCTCAAAGAAGACATCATCTCTAGATTCTATTACAGAGTTTGTTGAGAGATCTAGAAATCTATCTGCAGCACTATCCTCTGCACATCCTAAATAGACACGCGTTGTCCTAGGTCCAATCTTATCTCTTCTAAGGTCAGGTATCCGAACATAAGCGATACAGCCCCAGGTCTTAAGATTATCAAATCTAGGAGGTCTCTTAAACCAAAGCTCATAGGGTGTCTTAGTCAACTTGACATGGGGAACTTTATTAAGAATGTGATTTGACGTGAGGGCAGCTTCACCCTAGTAGGCCGCAGACATGTCAGCAGTTAACAACATAGAATTCAACATCTCTGTTAAAGTTCTATTTTTCATTCAGCGATACCATTGAATTGAGGGGGGAGGGGGGGGGGGGGGGGGTGGGGGGAATAAGGGGCAGTCATTTCAGGGATGATGTCATTGCTGGCAAGGAAATCTCTGAACCCTCCGGTGACGTATTCTCCTCCTCTATCACTCCTTAGCCTTTTGATTTTCATGTCAAGTTGATTCTCAACCTTAATTTTGAATATACTGAATTTTTCAAAAGTTTCATCTTTGATTTTAAGTTGATAAATGTGACTGAATCTAGAGTAGTCGTCGATAAAAGTTATTATATACTTCCGACCTCCACGTGTGACAAAACTTTTGTAGTCACATATGTCAGAGTGTACTAACTCTAGCAATTGTGTGCTCATAGAAACCTGACTAAAAGGTGTTCTAGTTATCATAGTTTGAGCATAGATTTCACATTTGTCAAATCTGGTTTTTGTCTCTAAGGGGATGTTGTGAGTTCTAGCTAGCCCGAGTAATTTTCTATAATTGACATGTCCTAGTCTGACATGTAAAGTCTTGGGATCTATCAAATTAGAACTAATCTGATTTACTACTTCGTTTGCTAGACTCAACCTATACATTCCGTTGACGACATACGCACAACCAAAGTAGTGCGAGTGAACCATCAGCGTTACTCGACCACCACTAATATTAAATGACATACCCGCATCGCATAACAAACTAATTGGAATTAAATTAGCAGCTAATGATGGTATAAATTTAATATTTTTCAAAGTAAGAGTTTTACCTGAGGAGAGCGTCAAGGTAGCATTGCAGACCTTATGCACGTCAGCTACTCCTCCATCAGCAGCAATGATAGACTCTTGGACTGCAGTGACATCCTCCATAAGCGCAGTGTTGTTGCAGACGTGACATGTAGCACCTGAGTCTAGCCACCACTCGGTACTGACCTTTCCGTTACCGACCATGACAACAAAGTCGGTAGGCGCATTCTGATGAACCATATTGGCCCGGTTATCAGTCTTTGGTGTGCTAGAGTCACCTCTCTTGGGCTGCTTACACTCGGAAGCGCAGTGACCCCACTTGTTATAATTGGTGCACTTGCCTTTGAATTTCTTCGCTTTTTTGCTCGTGTCTACAACTACGGGTGCACTGGGTAACGGTCTAGTCTTTCCAGTCTTAAACTTACGCTTAGGATGCGTGACCATGTTGGCAGCAGAGGACTGCTTGTTAACGGTCTCCCTAGCGTGTCTAGTCCGATTCTCATCCTCAATGCATATGAATCGCTTGAGGTCTTTAAGACTGACCTGCGTTTTCTTACGATACATCTCCATTTTAAAGGAGTACCACGCTGACGGGAGCTTGAAAATGATGGCTCCTGCAACAAATCCATCTGGCAGTGGGATGTTCTCACTGTTCAGCTTGTCCACCAGATTCTCAAAATCGGTGACCTGTGGAAGGATTTCCCTTTCCTCAGTGAAGGTGAAAGCCATAAACTTATCCATGAGGTGCGTATTGGACATATTTTCCTCTTCCTTGAACTGCTCCTCCAGAGCATCCCAGATTTCTTTGGTCGTCTTCAGTTTAATGTATGTCTCAGCAAGCCTGTTGGAGAGACAGTTCAACAGGTAGTCGCGGCAGAAATCTTCATCTTCAATCCACTGGGCCTCGCCATCTATCCCAAGAACCTCAGCACGTACAGACTGAACGGTGTAGAACACGTTCAGGTACTTCATACCAAACTGAGTGTTCCTCCTCTAAGCGCAGAATTCAGAATTGGAGAATTTCTCCAATTTGATCATCGGAACATGAGTAGTCCCTTTCGACATTGTGTGTCTCTTGCCAAATACTTGAATTCCACTAACAAACTAATTACGAGCAGAAAACTAGAAAGAGAGCACCTAAAATGCGTGGAGGCGAGGAATCTTCAGATCCAATCCAGAAAAATGATGTGCTCCTCTTCTCCGGCTGAGCAATGTCGTCGAAGACTAGATCCACTCAAACAATGACGGCAAGGAACCAAAAGAGCCGAAAAACTTGGTCACCAAGGAAGAGAGCGCTGTCGGAATTCCGATATCATTGTCGGAATTCCGATATCGTTGTCGGAATTCCGATGGTGGAAAACTGCAATGGCAACAACGGCGGGACTGGGGCGGCACGATTCACGAATAGGCGGCTCTGCCCTAACCCTTCAAATGGCAGCAGAGGTGAAGGGAGGCGACCCCTTTAGTAGCGGCAACTGCAGCGATGTTCACGGCAGCGGAAGTGAATGACAGGGAGCAGGATCCCTCCTTCGCAGCGATGACGAACAGCAAGGGAACGGGCTTCTTCTTCACCGTGACGGGATCGATGCTTGGGAGGCGGCAACATGAATTCTTCCTCTGCAGCGAGTAACTGCTCACAATCGGCGGAAACATCGCACGGAAGAAGGAGGAAAAAACTGCTTGGGAGAGTTGTTGTTCTTGCGATCCTTCCTCCTTGACGATCGGGCGACCACCAGAAAGCAGGAACCGACGGCCTCCTCCTTCGAACGACGGGAATAGCAGCGGTTATCGGGAGAAAACCGCACGACAACGAAGAAGAAATCGCGAGAAGTGCAGCGGTCGACGGTTACGGGATCTCCTTCGACGACGACGACTCGTGAGAGTGAGCGACTGGTATTCCTTCGACGGCAGCAAGAGAAGAAGAGCGTCTTCTTCTTCGACGCAGGGAGACAAGCGGCGAAAGCCTACCGCCTGGAAGCGATCGGGAAGAATGACGGAAGAACAGTTACTCTCGCGATCGGCAGGGACGAGAGGAGAAGGACGGTTACGGGAAAACGAGACAATCTTCGAGAATGTTAGAATGGTGCTTGAAGCATCCAATGAGTGTCTAGTTTGGAACACTCTACTCGTTGCCCCTAGCAGGGTATTTATAGGCAAACCCTAAATCCCTGGCGGGTACGTGGATCCCTATTGGATCACCGCTAAGTATCCGTTAACCCGTTATTCAAATATACCTCAACACAAATCACCCTTGCCAATCGTCTTGGAACGTTTGATCTCCTGAATTAAGAAACAATCAGAAAAGAAAGAGAGAGTAATTAGTGTTTTGCAATAAGACACTAACTAATATCAGATTAAAGTGGAAAGTAGGACCAAAAAGGACATCCCGAAGAATCAAAACAGTAGCTAATCGAACTATTTCAATGGCTTTGACAGGAATAATAGATTGATCGGGTAGAGTGATAAATCTATTATAAACGTTTTGATGAGAGGTAAAACAACGTATATCGTAGGAAATATGAGAGCTAGCTCTGGAATCTAGAATCCAAGAGGAAGAGGAAACAGGAAAAGGTAATGAACTGGCAATGAAGATCAAACCAGAGGAAGTAGGATTAGTTGAGGCAGCGATTCGTGGGTTTGCTGCAGTTGAAATCTGAGTTTGAAGAAGTGAAAGAAGTTGATGGTATTGCTGAGCCGTAAAATCCATGCTGGACCCTTTAGATGTTTGAGAAGTTATGTCAGAAACCTGATTAACATGAGTGGCAGGAGTTGTTGATCGAGATTTCCTGTATCCAGGGGATAACCATGGAGTTTATAACACTTGTCTTTGAAATGTCCCAGTATACCGCAATGAGCACAAAGCGGACGATCCTTTTTGACAAACCTTGATTTATTGTCAACATTTTTCTTATAATTATGCTGAACTGAGAAGGCAGGAGAGAGTTCTAAAGCAGAAGGAAATGTGTCTTCACATTGTTTTTCTTTCTGGAGAATTAATGAGAAAACCTTGTTTAGGGGGGGGGGGGGTGGAGTATCCATGAGCAGCATTTGCCCACAAATTTGAGAAAAAGAATTTTCAAGCCCCATAAGAAAAATCATAACGTGTTCCATGTGATTGTAATCCAGTAATGCACGGACTCCTCCACAGGCGCAAGAATGAATGGGTTTATATTCACTCAATTCTTCCCAGATAGCTTTCAATTTGGTAAAGTATTGACTGACACCGAGGCTTCCTTGATTGAGATTCATCAGATCTCGTTTTAGTTGGAAGATGCGTGGTCCATTTTGTTGCTGAAAGCATTCTTGAAGTTCCGTCCAGATTTTCGCAGCGGATGAAGAATAAATCACGATGGCGGTGATGTCTTTGGAAATCGAATTCAAGATCCAAGAAGCAACAATGTTATATATTGTTGCGTTGCCAGACAAGGTATCATGATGAATTAGCCTTATCCGGGGACGAAATGGATCCATCGACAAACCCAAACTTGTTTTTGGCGATCAAAGCCATTTTCATGGCTCGGTGCCAAGAACTGTATAGTTGTCACCATTAAGAGGTTGAGAAACCAAAATCGAACCAGGGTTATCAGATGGATGAAGGTAGCTAGAATGGATTTGAAGAATCATCCAGGGTGTTGATCGTGGAGGAGACGACTGTGGTCGGAATGACAGTGGTAGGTGGCAGAAGCGCCATAAAGAAAAGTTTCTCTCTGTTAGGTGCCGGGCCCAGGCTAGGCCCGGCGCCCGGGCTTTGCCCGGCCTAGCCCGGCCCGGGCACCGGTCCTGGCAACCGGCTGATATGGGGGCCCTGCAAGGCCCCAAAGCCCAGCCTTGGCCCGGGCTGGGCCTAGCCAGGTTTTTTCCGGGCTTGGCCCGGGCCGGGCTCCTCGGGTCTGATCTTTTTGAACACGGCTATATACATGTACATATATATAGTGTTGACGCCAGGAAAATCCTGACCTCAAGATTCGGACCGATGCAGCCGGAGGTTACTCGCCCAGCAGTCCAACGAGATGACCTGGCTGGCGACTACTACAGAGCTAGAAGAGAAACAAACAAGACCCCAGGCGCTGCGGCAGGGAGGTCCCACCACGTACCCAGAAGCTCCGAAGAAACTTCCCCTCCAAGACCAAAAATGGCCGAGCAGGGTACAAGGAAGGCGCCGACTTGGCTAGTACCGGTAGTAGCGGCCAAGTGTGACAGGTTCCAGAATGCAAGAGCAGGGTTTCGAAAGCTCAAGTCCAGGTGTCAATCCAAGTACCCCTGGGGTCCTATTTATAGGAAAATCAAGGGGTAGGGGGGGGGGGGGGGGGGGGGGGGGTTTATAGCCCAGCCCTTGCCCGGCGACTAGCGATATTGAGGCGATCTCCCCGGGCAAATGAGCGAGTATCACCTATGGTCGCCACCTTTTGGCGAGTATCCGGGCTACTCGCACGAGTGCACCCCTACTCGCCTAGGCTGTCTTCTGCTCCTATGCTTGACGAACTCTCCCATTATGCCTGCTGGCCGACTTTATCTTGGTATCTCAAATTGTTGACTGCCGTATTGACTCTTTGACTTTGACCTCTGTCTACGTGGCCTTGGGTGGGTCATACCCTCGGAGAATGAGGGTTGTACACAATCTCCGCTCTTTGCGAGTAACGTAGTTGCTTGGAAAGAATCATCCAAACCTTTCGACGAGCTGTCTTTCTGGCGAGTATCGGTTGATAGTCGGCATCCCGCTGGTTTGACGCTCCGGCCCTATATAGAGGGGGAGGGGTCTCTGATGGCAAGGCTTTTTTGATCTCGCTTTCAAGATGTCGCGTAGTATTGCCGAGGAAGCTGCTGCGGACATGGCCGAGCTTGCTAGTCTGATACCGCCTTTGCGGAAGCCTGCTCGCGACGCCGAGCTTGAAGACTTTCTCGCTTCCAGGAAGAGGAAGCGTCTGGAGAAGAAGAAGGAGAAGAAGAACAACAAGAAGAAGAATGCGGACGCCTCCGAGAATGTCGCTGAATCTCAGGTTGGCACTACCCAGCAGGTACTCGCCGACTTGGGTCTCGGTCAGTCGGGCGACTCGCCTGTTCCTGATCCTCCTTTGTCGAATGTAGCTCCTGAGGCGAGTACTGTGGGAATCTCGGCTGAAGATCAAACTGAAGTTCTTCCTGCGCGAAGTGAGAGCTACCTACTCGGCACTTTTTAAGTTTTAGTCGCCCGTTTGTCTGACGTTTTCTATACTATTTCGCAAATCCGCTTCTCGTCGATGCTCGGGAGGAGCCTTTGAGCGCTATTCCTCTGCGATCATCGCCTATGATCTCGCCCAGGACTGGGGGAGGAACTTGCCAGGGCGGATCGGTGCGGATCCTTCATAGCTCCGCGGTGGATAAGAGGCCGATGAGCGAGCAGAGGGCTCCTTCAGCGAGTAATCCTCCTCCGCCGCCACCGCCTTTGCAGCAACCAGAGGTGGCGAGTAGCCCGCAACTGCCCGCGGACCAACTTCCTCCACCTCCTCCGTTCCCTCCTCTTGCCGATATGCAGGATGATCGCCGCCTTCTGTCTTCCTCGGCTCCCACCGCTCATCCGGCTGAATCCTCGCGCCGAGGCGGGGTGGCGGGGTCTTCTGGCTTCTTCGCTCCCAGAGGGGGAGGGCGACCAGTGGATGGTCGCGGTCGGGGTGATGCGCCTTCCAGCAGGGAGCACATCGGCGGATCGCACTCGAACCGACGAGATGGTGCTCGTCGCAGTCTGTCCCCGCATCGGGGAAGGAGCTCTCCTCGCCGACCATCTCGGAGTCCTCGCCGCGACTTGCGGAATGATGCTCATCGGCCTGGTAAATGGAGTCGCTGTCTTTCCGAATGTCTTCAAAGAAGGGTCTTCCCGATATTCATCACTAAGGCTTCACTTTTATGTCTTCTTCTGCAGCTCGCGCTCACACCCCTATCGGGGCTCTGATTGACGGGGTCGGGCTTCCCTCCCGTGAGTATCAGGAGAGGGCTACTCGTGCCATACTGGATTTGGAGGCGAAGTTGGAACGTCTGGCGATCAACGAGTCCCATCAGCGTCTGACCGCGGTGGAAGCGCGAGTGGAGCTCTTGGCGGCTGCCGACTCTCAGCGTCGTCTGACCGAGCTGGAGGTGCGAGCATCACGGCTGGAGGAGTTCGATACTCGCCTGGCTAGTGTAGAATCTCGCCTTCAGGCTGTCGGCGATCTAGAGCGCCGGGTTGGCAGGATGGAGCATCGCCAGCAGTTGCATCACGACGAGCTGGTGGGGATGCGTGCGAGCACGGGCTCCGTTGGTCGCCTGGCGAGGATGGAGGAGCAGCTGCGACAAGGCGAGGATGCGATGTCCGTGGCCTTCGAGCATTTCAAGCGAGCTCGCAGTATGGGCTGGGTTGGGCGACAACCGCAGCTTCCTGACGCTCAGCCGAACCCCTAGGATCCTGCCCCTCTTTCTTTTTATAGTCGCTTGTAGCCTTTTGGCAAATGCCTGTAATTCTGAAATAGTTGATTTCTTTAAGTAATTTGCTATTTGGCGAGTATGAATATCGCCCTTGTTGCCTTTCTTGTTTTCTGCGATGTCTTGATGTTCTTTTTTGTTTTCTTTCCTGTGAGTAGTTGTTTGAATGTTGTGTTGATGTGGCGAGTACCCTAGTAATTTGATGCAGGTACTCGCTCGTTCGACACCGGTGATTTGACGTGCACCCTGGGTTTTGGCGATTTTCCTCGATACTCGCCACCCCCGACTCGTGCTCGCGGTGGCGTACGCGGCAAGCCAAGCTTCGTCGAGTACTATAAATAGGGGGTGGGTACATATTTATTACGCTTTTGGCGATCCTCCCTTTCTTTCCAGCGACTATCTCCCGATTACTCCTCTCCTCGCATCTTCAATACTCGCTTCTTTAATCCTTCCCTTCCTGAATGGCTGACGAGGCAGCTATTCGCCGTGCAAGTCATGCGAAGAATTTCGAGGCGACTTCTTTCAAGTAGCCGATTACTCGGCCGAGCGATCTGAAGGAGTTCTCTGCAAAATATTTGTCGTCGGGGTATGTCGCCAGGCTTACTCGCGAGGATGAACGCCTGAACTCCTTCTCGGCGACCGAGCTGGTCTTCCCCATCCGCCATTTTGAAGTCGGCCTGCGACTACCCTTGTGGTCGGAGGTTTGCCAGATCCTCCGCTACCACGGGATAGTCCCGGCGCAAATCAACCCAAACGGAGTGGCGATGATCGTGGGGTTCCTCTGCTACCTGCGCGATCAGGGGATCGCCTTTGATCTCTCCATCTTCCGGCGAGTATTCCACTTCGGCGCCACTGGCGAAGGCGTCGTCTTCTTGTGCAGTCATGTCTGCACGCTGGTCGGCACGGCGAACAAGAACCATCGCTGGACAGAGCGAATAGTCGTCATCAAGGGCGACTTTGGCGTCGTGCCGACTTCATCCTTCCAGCCGGCAGAGAGTGCCTTCGCTGCCCCTTATCTGGAGGAGAGTCGGGAGAAGCTACTCGACAGCTTTTGAGGTCGCCGTCTAGATGTCGTCCTCTGGAGGAAGCGAGTAGATGAGCTCTCCGAGGTGTTCCCTGGTGAAGGTAGTCGTCTAAGCGAGTACTTGGTCATGCTCGCCCCTTGTCTTCAGTTGGCGCCTAACGCTCTTTTCTTTTTTTGGTGCAGCTGTTCGCTCCTTACCGAGCGAGCTTCTTCCCTTGGTGCCAAAGGCGGGGGCTCCTGCTTTGGTTGATTTGTCGCCCGACGGCGATGATCAGGAGGTCGCTGGCGACGATGCTGGGCCCTCGAAGAAGAGGAAGGTCAAGGGGAAGTCCGCCGAGACTGTGAGAAAGAAGGAGGTCGCCAAGAGGGACCTGAAAGCGAGGGCACATCCTTCGGAGGATGGCGAGCCCAGCGGCCATCCACTCTTCGGCGAAGGTGTGGGCAGCGAGGATGCCTATGGTCGCCCTCTAGTGTCCTGGGCTGAGCGAGCCCATGAAGTGACGTTGAGCACCAACCTCCCCGCCTGGTCGGAGGATTGGGAGGATGCGGGCGAGGCGTTCGACGTGTCGTTCGCCCTTTATGGTCGCGCGGACGCCGAATCCTTGCAAGACGTCTCGGTCGAGTATCTCGCCCATCAGAGCTCGCGAGCCAACCTGCGAGCTGCCGAGCTTGGGCATGCGACGGCGAGGAAACTGCTTGAATATGAGCAGATGATCAAGTTGCAGAGCAAGAAGCTCATCACCATGGGGCTGGAGGCCGCCAAGTGGAAAAGACCAGGAGGTACTCGCTCATCGCCTTTCTGGTCTCTGAGACAGTCGCCTTTTGTGCCGATGGATGTTTGCTAACCGATGTCTTCATCTGTATAGACCGCCGAGCTGGAAATGGCGAAGAAATTATCCCATCTGGAGAAGGAGCTGGAGGATACTCGACAAACCTTGGAGGCCGCCCAAGTGCGAATCGCCGAGTTGGAAACTCGGCCTGCCGAGCAACAGCCTTCGTCGGCGGGTCCCTCCAGGGTTGGCAAGCAGATCCGGATAGTCGGCGACGATATGGCGCATATTCGTCGGGAGATCGCGCGAGCAACCCGGAAGGTAGTCCTAAGCAGTCTGAAGGTCGATGGCCTTTTGAAGCCAGAGGCAATGAACCTGACTGTCATAGACATCATCCCGACACTACTCGCCGAAGAGTCCAATTCCCCCATGCGAGATCTTCCATCCTCATCCACCGATTCCGAAGATGACGATTCTGAGGACGAGGGTGATGATGGCGAAGATGTCGATCCTGACGGCGAGGATTGTGGCGATGATGCATAGTCGCCTGTCTTCTTTTTGCAAATCTGTACAATCTTTTTTGTATATGTACTTATGAAAGTAAATGAATACAATTGTTTTGCTCGCCTTTTGTAGTCGCCTTTTGCTTTTCTTCTTTTCGTGATCATGCCGAGTAGGCTCTTATGCTCGAGACGAGGTTGAGTGCTTGCTAGGCGACTAAGCATAGGCGAGATAGGATGTTGCGGACGACGATCGTACCTTACTCGCTGGGTAGATGCTCGTCCATACATGCTCGCGCCCTCATACTCGCATCTTCCTACTCGCACATGCATATGAAGAAGGATCCTTGAGATATGCTTTTCTAGAACCTCATTTTATACCTTCAGGTTGATGCCGCTGAAGAGGTCGACACAGTAGGGAATGACTGTCGGGGAGGTTCCGATGGAACACCTTCCAAGGGATCACACCATCCCGAGATCTCCATCCTACTTGGGCGCTGAATGTTTCCATCCTTCGGTCGGTCGAATCGGTCCTACCCTTTCCCAAGTTGGAATGTCGGCTTCCAGACTCTCCCCTGGTAATCTCTTCAGTCGGACGAGAAATGCGGTCGGAGGGTAACTCGACCAACATGCAAGGGGGGAGCTGATCTCGACCGTCAGTGCAGAGGCTTGGTATTAGGAGAACGCACTACCGAGGCACCGTCCCATCATCCGTTCTGAGTTTTTACGAGGGTGTAGTCGGAGGCTCGTATTTCAACTTGCGGCGGTGAATGTTGATGCAGGACGACGTCAAGCAGGGAATGGCAGTCGGGGAGGTCCAAGGGGACACACCATCCCGAGGCCTCCATCCTACTTGGATGTTGGACGTCCGCGATGGATGACGTCAAGTAGGGACTGACAATCGGGGAGGTTCCAAAGGAACGCACCATCCCGAGGCCTCCATCCTACCTGGATGCTGAATGCCGACCGAACCTGTTTCCTGTTGCTCAACAATTAAACGGGGAGTTAAGCACACTTAAGCACATTAACTCACACAATTGGAGGAAATAATTGGAAACGCATCGCGTTGTTATGGGCTTTTAGCCCTCGAGGGTGAACGACACCTTTATTCAAGGGTCCCCTGAGCTAGTTAAATCGATCATCTCTTCGCCGAATCGGGAGGTCGGCGTCCAGACTTTTCTTCTGGTAATCTCTTCAGTCGGACGAGAAATGCGGTCGGTGGGAACCGCGGCCAACGTGCAAGGGGGGAGCTGATCTCGACCGTCATTGCAGAGGCTTGGACTTAAGGGAACGCACACCCGAGGCACTGTCCCATCATCCGTTCTGAGTTTTTACGAGGGTTAAGTCGGAGGCTCGTTTCCCAACCTAGCGTGGAGATCGACTATACTGGCCTTCTTCCTTAAAAGACTTTTCTGAGATAGGAAGGACTGCCTCATCCCATATTTCAGGGAGACGTAAATTTTTTATTTACAAATGTATTTACAAAAGAAGGGGGGCATGTACATTCCCCTTAGGGATAAAACCTTTTCAGGTCATCGCCGCTCCAGGTGTTCCCTAGCAGCTCGCCTTCCTGGTTCTGCAAGCGGTACCCTCCGGTCAGGAGAGCTTCTTGGATGATGAAGGGTCCTTCCCAGTTCGGGTTAAGCTGCCCGACGGCTGCTGACCTTCCTGCCGCGTCCAATTTCTTCAAGACCAGGTCACCTGCTTGGAAGTGCTTGAGGCGGACATTCTTGTCAAAATGTCTTGCCATTCGGCGCTTGATCTCTTCTTGCCTAGCTGAGGCCAGGTCGCGGAGCTCTTCGATGTAGTCGAGGGACAGCTTCTGGGCTTCCTCATTTTCCAATCGCCATTCTTCGTTTCCGTCTTCCGCGACTACCACCCTTTGGGCTTCTGACTTCAAACTCTACTGGAATGAGAGCTTCCGACCCGTGAGAGAGCTTGAACGGTGTTTCCCCGGTGGCTGAGCTAGGAGTGGTCCTCAGAGCCCAAAGGACCGAGGGGAGCTGGTCCGCCCAATTACCTCTTAGGTTCTCCACCTTCTTCTTCAGCAGGTTGATGATCAGCTTGTTGGCGGCCTCCACTTGGCCATTGCTCCTAGGGTGGTGTACGGAGGCGAATCGAAGATCAGTTCCCAGTTGTCTGCAAAAGTCCTCCAATTCCAAGCTGGCAAACTAGGGACCGTTGTCGGTGACGATGGCGAGAGGGATTCCAAATCTGCAGACGATCTCTCCCCAGATGAAGTTCTTCACGACTTGAGAGGTGGTCTTGGCGAAAGCTTTGGCCTCGATCCACTTGGAGAAGTAGTCGATCATGACGAGAACGAACTTCCTTTGACCACTTGCTTGAGGGAAAGGGTCGATCAAGTCCATCCCCCAGATGGCAAACGGCCATGGGGCGGTGATTGATCGGAGCTGCTGGGCTGGCTGCAACTGAAGAGGGGCGAAGAGCTGGCATTTCTGACACTTCTTCGATAAGGTCTCGGCATCCTTCCGGATAGTAGGCCAGAAGTAACCTTGCCTTAGGATCCTTTGTTCCAAAGTGCGAGTCCCAGAATGGCTTCCACACTCTCCCGAGTGGATCTCTTCCAACACTCGAGGTACTTCGTCTTCAGAGACACATCTGGCCAGGGGGCCTGAGATGGTTTTGCGGTACAGCTCTCCATTTTGTAGTAAATAGTACGCCGCCTTGTACCGAAATCTTCTTTGATCTCCTTCGCCCGGCGGGAGCTGGCCGCTGACCAGGAAGGCCACAAAGGGATCCATCCATGAAGGGCGTTGCTCGATCTCCATCATCTCTCCCTCTTCAATGGATGGACGGAAGAGTTCGGTAATAGTTCCTCCAGCCCTCGGCCCGTACTTGGCTAAGCGATCTGCTGCGGAGTTCTCCTCTCTTGGCACATGCTCAATGAAGAGGGACTGGAAGCATCCAATCAGCCCTTTCACATTTACTAGGTACTTCTGCAGGATGGTGTCGCGCACCTCGAACTCGCCTCGAATCTGTGACGCGACCACCATCGAGTCCGTGAAAGCCCGAACATCACGGATTCCCAACTCCTTGGCAAGGCGCAAACCTGCCACTATGGCCTCGTACTCTGCTTGGTTGTTTGTGACGGGGAAGAGGATCTCGACGGCTTGCTCGATCCTTGTTCACTGTGGGCTGACGAGCACGATGCCCACCCCCACAGAACTTTTGCCCGAAGCTCCGTCGACAAACATCTTCCATGGAATCGGATTGAGAGCTTCTTCTCCTAGCTCCGATTCCACCGAGAAGTCAGCCAGGAAGTCTGCCACTGCCTGGGCCTTGATTGCTACCCGGAGTGAGAAGGAAATGTCGAACTCGCTGAGTTCTACCTACCATTTCGCTAACCTCCCAGAATGTTCCACTCCCTCTAGGACATTTCGGAGAGAATGATCAGTCACAACCCGAATGGAGTGAGCTTGAAAGTAAGGCCGGAGCTTCCGCGCCGACACCACCAGGGCGAAAACAAGCTTCTCCAGGATCGGATATTTCAACCCCGCCTTCTTCAACACCCGACTGACATAGTAGATGGGTAGCTGCTTCCTTCCTTCCTCTCGGACCAATACGGAACTCACTGCTTCTGCTCCTACTCCCAGGTAGATGAGCAGGTCTTCGTCTTCCTTTGGGCTCTGAAGGAGAGATGTCTGAGTCAACTGCTCCTTCCATCTTTCGAACGCCGTCTCACATCCTTCGGACCACTCGAAGCTTTCGGTTTTGCAGAGTGTCTTGAAGAATGGAGAGCACTTCTCTCCGGCCTTTGAGAGGAAGCGGCTAAGACCCGCCAGCCTTCCTGTCAACCTTTGGACCTCCTTCATCGTTTTCGGGGACGGCATCTCCAGGATCGCCCTAACCTTGTCGGGGTTAGGCTCTACTCCCTCCGGGGTAAGGAGATGCCCCAGGAACTTTCCTCTTCCAGCTCCGAAAACGCACTTCGCTGGATTGAGTCGCATCTTGAATTTTCTCAGCGTCGCGAAGGTCTCCACCAGATCGGCCACGTGTTCCTGGATGCTCTTGCTTTTGATTAAGAGGTCGTCCACGTACACTTCCAGATTCCTCCCCTTTTGCCCTTTGAAGATGTGGTCCATCATCCGCTGGTAGGTGTCTCCCGCATTCTTCAAACCGAAGGGCATCATCTTGTAGCTGTAGCAGCCATCATCGGTGATGAAGGAGACATCGCGGCAATCGTGGGGATGCATCCGGATCTGGTGATATCCTGAAAACACATCAAGGAAACTCATCACAGAAAAACCGACGGCTGAATCAACCAGCGCGTCGATTCGAGGCAGGGGATAAAAATCCTTCGGGCAACTTTTATTCATCAAGGAAAAGTCAACACACATTCTCCAGCTAACCCCCCCGTTTTCTTCACCATTACAACATTGGAGACCCAGCCTGGGTACTGGATCTCCGATACAAAGCCTGCATCGAGCAGTTTTTTCACCTCCTCCCGGATCGGCTTGGCCAAGATGGTGGCGGTCCTCCTCTTCTTCTGGCGGACGGGCTGGACCGCGGGATCCAGGTTGAGGCGATGACATGCAACCTCAGGGTCGACTCCTGGCATCTCGGCGGCACTCCAAGCAAAGATGTCGACGTTCTTTTGCAGACACGCCGCCATCTCGATCTTCTCCCCCGTATTTAGTGATCCGCCGATCTTCAGCAACCCAGGTACTCCCTCTGCGGAGAGTACCTCGATTTCTTCAACTTCTTCGGCCACCTCCAGCCTGGTCGGGCTCTCTAGCACCCTTCCGAACTCTTCTGCGTCAGCCATCCAGCTGATGGTGCTGACGACGCTGAGATAGCATTCCCGCGTGGCTCTTGGATCGCTCCTGATCCTCACCTGGACATCTCCCTTGCAGTACTTCAAGCACTGATGGTAGGAAGATGGGACGGCCTTGAAGGCGTTGAGAAGCGGCCTCCCAAAGATAGCCCTGTAACAGCTCGGGGCATCGACGATGACAAATCGACAGTTGATGGAGGTGCCACCGAGCGTTACAAGGAGATATGCTCCTCCTTCTACTTCCTTCTTCTCTCCGGAGAAGCCGAAGAGAGGACCATCAGCTGCCCGAAGCCTTGCTGCTCCGACTCCTAGTCCGCTAAACGTCCCCTTGAAGACAACGTTTACGGAGCTACCGTTATCAATCAGGATTCGATCAACGGTGAAGTCCTCTACTGCGGATTGAATCACGAGGGCATCATGAAAGGGATTCTCATTCCCTAGCATGTCCTCCTCTGAAAAGGTGATCTCCTCCATCGGGGGTGGTGCTTGCGAGGTCGAGGCGACACTCCTGCGGTAGATCTGATGGAGGCTCCCCTTGCGGGAAGCTTCCAGCCCCGCTTCCCCATGGATTACTCTGACTCTACCTCCCTGAACCAGGTCTCCCCGACCTCCCTGGTCGACCAGGCCCTCATTCCTCCTTCGAACGACGACAGCCTGCCCTGCCTGCGGCTCGGCAGGGGCCTCTATCCTCCGCTGCTCCCCTCCACCTTCTCCTGCTGCTAGCCTCCTCCGGGCTTCCCAAAAGTCTGGGCAGGCAGCCATGGCATGCCCCCCACCTGGTGGAAGTCACAGTAGAGGGGAACCTCTTCTGCTTGCTGCCTCCTCGGCTTCTGCTTCTTCCTTCCTTGACGGCGGCCACGCCCGGCTCCCGCCATCGCTTCGTCTCTCCTCCTCTCCTGACGCCTCTCCGGCTGGCGAAAAGGCCTTCTCTCCGGGGATCTCCCCCTTTGATCACGATGCTGGTGCCGTCCAGCCGGCCTCCAAGGTGGCCGGTTGACGGGGACCTGGTAGCGCCTTTCCTCCTCCTGACGCTCCGGGGACTCGACGGGTCTCCTCTCAACGCTTCTCCTGGCTTCTTTCCTCCAGGGTCCTCCCTCTTCTTCTCTTCTCTCCTCCTTTCTTCGCGCCGCTCCGACCTCTTCTTCTCCTCCCTCCGGGGCTCTTCTCTCTTCCTCTTCTCAGGGATCCTATCCCTCTCTTCTCCCTCGCCTCCGGTCACCTTAGCAAGCCTTGCCAAGAAGTCAGGGTTGGAATCCTCTCCTCGGACAAACTTGTTGGCCCTCTGAATGAGGTTGTCGTAGGAGTAGGGAGGATTCTCACTGAGCTCCAACTTGAAGAGGCCTTGACTTATGCCGAACGTCAAGGCCAGCAACAGGATGTTGCTATCCACCTCCTGGATCTGCAGAACCTCCTCCTGAAAGCGCTCGATGTAGGGTCCCAACGCCTCGTCCGGCCTTTGCACCAGATAGAACAGGGTCGTTGCCTCCTTCTTCAGCTTCCGGGCCGTGTCGAACCGGGTCGTCACTCCACAGCACAGGTCTTCGAAGCAGTAGAATCCTAACGTTCACCGCACCAAAGTGTTGACGCCAGGAAAATGCTGACCTCACCGCACCAAAGTGATAGAACCGGGTCGTCACTCCACGCTCACCGCACCAAAGTGTTGACGCCAGGAAAATCATGACCTCAAGATTTGGACCGATGCAGCCAGAGGTTACTCGCCCAGCAGTCCAATGAGATGACCTGGATGGCGACTACTACGGAGCTAGAAGAGCAACAAACAAGACCCCAGGCGCTGCGGCAGGGAGGTCCCACCACGTACCCAGAAGCTCCGAAGAAACTTCCCTTCCAAGACCAAAAATGGCCGAGCAGGGTACAAGGAAGGCGCCGACTTGGCTAGTACCGGGAGTAGCGACCAAGTGTGACAGGTTCCAAAATGCAAGAGCAGGGTTTCGAAAGCTCAAGTCCAGGTGCCAATCCAAGTACCTCTGGGGTCCTATTTATAGGAAAACCAAGGGGTAGGGGGGTTTTATAGCCCAGCCCCTGCCCGGCGACTAGCGACATTGAGGCGATCTCCCCGGGCAAATGGGCGAGTATCACCTATGGTCGCCACCTTTTGGCGAGTATCCGGGCTACTCTCACGAGTGCACCCCTACTCGCCTAGGCTGTCTTCTGCTCCTATGCTTGACGAACTCTCCCATTATGCCTGCTGGCCGACTTTATCTTGGTATCTCGAACTGTTGACTGCCGTATTGACTCTTTGACTTTGACCTCTGTCTACGTGGCCTTGGGTGGGTCCTACCCTCGGAGAATGAGGGTTGTACATATATCTAACAGAACAGCACCTCAAAAGAGGCAACAAATGAAAAACTTACATCTGTCCAACTATAAGACAAAAATAACATAAAAATAAAGTTTCAAAATACTTGAACTGTAAAAGTTATGTACCGACAATCCTATTCTCGATCGCATCCTATTCTCAATTTTCATCGGAGCAAGTCGGCAACATTCACAAAGATAATGAGGAAGTTTATCGGAACAAACCTACAATACGAGAGTTTACTTCTTTCTCGGTGGCCATCTTCTGAAATTAGGCCTGCTTAATCCACATGAAGATCCTTATCCTATGGCATTCGTTGTCGATGTTGATGCCATCGAGAATCCTTCGGGTTGCTGCTTCTCTGCATGAGTCGATGCATGGATTGGAGGTTGATGACTGGAACTTAGCTGTTGAAGAAAAGAGATGACTGATGCCGAGGTTGGAAATGAGGGAGGGGTGGGGGGGCCGCCGGGTTCCACTCTGGTATGAGGGGGAAAAAAGGGAGGAGGGGGGGGGGAGAAAAAAGAAAAAGAGGGGGAGGAGAAAAAAGAGGGGGAGGAGAGGGAAAGGGGGAGGGAGGAAGAAAAAAGAGGGAAAGGAAGAAAAAATGAAGGGAGGGAGAGAGGAATGCCCAAAGGTTCTCCACGGAAAACTTTTGGCCCCTCCGTGGAGAACCTTTGGGCTCTCCGCGGAGAGCTCAAAGAGCTCTCCGCGGAGAGCCCAATGTCCGCGGAGAGCCAAACGGCTCTCCGCGGAGAACCTTCATGCTACCTTAGCCAATATTGCGCTGAGTTTATTTAAACACCTTTCATTCACCCATTGAACAATCGATTGCTATTATAGACAAATAATCAAATGTACATCTAAAATGTTTCCAAAATGACATCAATCATATACAAAATACTTGAAGATTTCTGCACAGATCTGGGCTCTATACATAGGCATTTTTGTATGCCAGTATGTTCAACTTGTCCAGCTTATGTCCCATGGCTTCGCTATATGCTCTATATACTTCATAACGAATACACCGCAGTCCACGGAGTTGTCCTGCTGTGGTATACCAGTACAATAGATGATACTCCACTTTGAGAACCCTGCGTGGACTTTTTTCACGGTCGCTTTCTGGAGCATAGCAACCTGCATTAACACAAATATGTTAGTACATTAGTAACTACGTAATGTACACAACTACATTGCATGACATTGAACAATACTTACAGCCTTTTTAGCCGTATCTTTCCGCTTGGGGTTATGAAGTGAGTCATGCACTAGCCATTTCTTCTCTTTAACAAGACCCGCCAATAAGATCCGGTGTTGATTTAAACATACTGGCATTATAATTAATGGGATTTTGTCGAGATTCTCCTGTGTAATGTCCTGGACAAATGCAGTTACAGCCTTCGCATCTGGCTCCTTGTACACAGCGGTCTGAACCTATATAAATTACAACATTTTATAGCAATAGAGACAGAATTAACAATGTACAAGCATAAGTAGATATCATACCACAAAGTTAGGATTGATATAGATAAAAGGACGATACGCATTTTCATCCCGCTCTCGGCGCAAAGTCAAAATCTTTGCGTATGCGTTAACATGACAATCTTCGGCGTAATTATTCATCAGCAGAGCTTCCATGGAATCTCGAAATCCAACTATATTCCATTTATTAAAGGCTATGTCGCCCCTGAAATATGATAAAATCATCGTCAATATAAATGTATATAGATAAAATTGTTGAAAATATAGCAGTGTATAATGTCAAAAGGGTACCTCGATGTGATGGAGCTCATAGCAAAACTGATCATACTTCTTTCTTCGTCTGTTATCATAGTTTTCCCTGGATAGTCATCAACGAACGCATCCCCTTTAACATGTTTTTTATTCGGGATTTTCCCTTGTTTTAATGGGGAATCTTTAATACTTATAATGCTTGAATCCTGAGGGGGAGAAGGGGTGGTCTCGGTGCGTTGTGGGCTAGACTTAGGGCTAGAAGGGGCAGAGGAACGACGAAGGAGTGCGTCTACATCGGCACTCAATGATTCAAGGTTTTCACCTATACTATGGCTAAATGAAACTAGATCTCTATGTACCTTATCTACTTTATTGTCTAATATATCTAGCCTATTATTAAAGGCTCCTACAAAACTATCTATTTTGTTATCTAATACTTGAAACTGAGCTAAAATCCTATTATCTAAATCTACCCAAAATTGTGCTGGAGGGAGAGATAGTGTGCTAGGTGGTGGGGAGGTGATGATGTGCTGGGTGATGGGGGAGGTGATGATGATGAGGGAGGTGGTAATGATGTGGGAGGTGGTGGTGCAAACTTCATTTTTTGTACTACCCTAGATGACGAGACTATTGGTTTTCTCTTAGATGTGGGAGGTGGTGGTGTCCACTGTGTTGTCACGTCTGAACATAACAACTTCTCTGTCGGTGATATTTCATCTAGTACTTCCAAAACCTAAAAAGAAGAAATACAACTATTGTATTGGATAGTTCAAAAGTGGTTGTTAATCGAATAAACTAAATTATTTACCTGCTCATCCAAGAGTTTTGGAACAGTCCCCAGCTCTTTCATTGAAAATGAGACCTTCTCCGACCATCTTAATATTTGTGGCCTCAATGAAGGATAGTGCGGAGCGATGCTGGTGGTGTGCTCGAGGAACCAAATCTATATCAAACATTGCAATAGTTTAGAACATATGAAACAAAATTCATTTTAGGAATTAGAAATATAGATACTTACAACGAGAACATGGGTGCATCCATAGATGTATCCCATTGAAGACTCTGGCCAATGTTGCAGTTGGTCTTCTTCTGCAACAGGTGGCAGCTTCTCCACCATCGACCTGAACGACCTCATAAGGAAGGTATAGATCGCTTCTGGCCAATTGAACTTTTGAAATTTCTCCAAGCTGGAGACCTCCTCGAAGAACATTGGCATCCTCTCCGCGCTCGAGGGGAAGAAGAAATTGCACAGAAGGTGCAAAATCAATATCTTCATCGTCACAGGGGACGACCCTTTCTCCATCGATTGAAGTTCCGTCTTCAAATCGGACTTCGTGAGCGGTCCAAATGGCTTGGTAGTCAGGATGACTTCCTCCCCATGGTTCGGCAGACCCAATATCAATGCCACGTCATTGGGGGAGAAGGTTAGCTCTCTCGATCCAATGACGAAGACATCCTTCTCTATATCATACCAGTTTAGTAGACCGTAAAGAAGGGAGTGTTCTGCGGTACCTTCGGTGCATGGAAGATATGTCAGATGTTGGCATCCATCAGCATCTTCTTCTGATCCTCCTCCAATCGTTCTAGTATTGCTGAAGTTAGGCCAACAAATGAGTGTAAATATCACCTCGAGCTCAAAAAATGGATCTTTTTCTGCCCCATTGATCTGCAAAATTTATAAACAGATGTTACAATAGAGGGACAAGAAGAATAAATTGGAGGGAGAAAGAGAGGAAGCAAATGGCTCTCCGCGGAGAGCTACTTGGCTCTCTGCGGAGAGCTACAGGGCTCTCTGCGGAGAGCTACAGGGCTCTCTGCGGAGAGCCATTTGGCTTTCCTGGGAGAGCCATTTGCTCTCCGGGAAAGCCATTTGGATCTCCGTTGAGATCCAATTGGCTCTCCATGGAGAGCCATTTGGCTCTCCGTTTAGTTCCAATTGGCTCTCCATGGACACCCGTACGACTCGCCCGAAACTGGTTCATCCCCAACACCCGTACGACTCGCCCCCAGTCAGTCCTGAACATAAAGCCCGATCGGGCCGGCCTGGACCGGGCCCGATCGGGCTTTTTCCTGTATCGGGCCGGGCCGGCCCGGTCCTCCCCTGGAATCGGGCCGACCTGGGCCGGGCAGGCAGCACATAAGTGCTGCCTGCTCCGGCCCTTCAGGTCGGGCCGGGCAGGACCGGGCCGGTCTCGGGCCCGATCTGGGCCGGCCCGGTTTTATTATTTTTTTAAATATAAAAATAAATTTTTTAATTTTAATTTTTATAAATTATTAAATATTGAACAAATGAAGCATTTGGAACAAAAAATTTTATTAATATTGAAAATTTGGAACAAAATACAAAATTGAAAATACAAAGTTACAAACGCGTCCATTTCGTACAAATTTGAAAATACAAAATTGAAAATACAAAATTGAAAATACAAAATTGAAAATACAAAATTGAAAATACAAAATTGAAAATACAAAATTTAAGTCGTACAAAATACAAAATTGAAAATACAATTGCTTGATTTAATCATCTTGTACTTGTAGATTCAACGCGTCCATTTCGTCTTCTATCTCCTCCGAGCTATCCTCCAATGCTGTTATGTGTTGTTTCCTCTTTACACTGTCCAAGTAGTCCTTGTAGCATATGCAAACCTCCAGCGAATCTTCGTTAAGTCGGCTCCTCCGCTCGTTCAAAACCCTGCCACTAAGAGAAAAACCGGACTCCGAAGCTACTGTACTAGCTTGGACAGTTAATAAATCACGGGCCATATAGGCCAAAACAGGATAGATATTAGCTTTACATTTCCACCAATTTAAGATATCGAAGTTTTCGATCTCTTCCGAACTCATAAAATCGTTAAATTGAGTTTTTGTGTATAATCCTAATTCATCTAAACTACTAGATGTGCGCGCTTTTTTCCTAGAAGCTAAATCTAAAATTTTATTTTTAAGACTATCCTTCGTTTTGGGTTGCGTTATTTCTTCGCGGGGTCGTGACCCGTATAAGTTATTGTAATAATTATAACTTTGCGTAAAAAAATTAGTAAAACTTGAAGCACTAACGGGGTCATCCGCATCATCATAATTTATATTTAAGGTTAGATTTGTATTGATTTCGTCGATCAAATTTTCTACGCCTTCTACGTTAAGTAGCGGATTTAAAGCGGCGGCGCACGAAAACATAGGCGGTATTTTTCTATAATATTTTAAAATTTTTTCTTCCATTACTTTAATTAAAGGAGCCCAACCTTGGTGTTTCCTATAATAACTAAATTTTTCTGTGATATGTACGAAATGTTCAATTACTAATGCGCTCGTTGGATAATATACTCCAGATAAAGAAACGGTGACCCTATAAAAACACTTTAGTAAATCTACATAATATTCTATTATGGTCCAATCAGTTTCACCTAAACCGTGTTCAATATTAAGCAAACTATAATATTCCATTAGAAGTGCTTTTTGTTGAAGGGCTCTTTTTAACATTTTATAGGTTGAGTTCCATATAATAGGCATATCGAATTGAGGTTTCAAATATTTTTGATTTTGTGCTTTACAAAATTTTCTAAAATCTTGAGCTCGTTGTTTAGTACAATAAATTGTTTTTAACATGTCACGAATTTTATTAATATATGTTGACATTGCCTTTAAACTATCATGTACCACTAAATTTAGGACGTGACAAACACATCTAGTATGAAAAAACGCGCCGTTGAGAAATGGTTTTAAATCTCGTTTTAACAATTCAATTGCGGCGCCATTATTGGAGGCGTTATCAAGAGAAAAACTAAGTATTTTATCGTTAATTTTAAATTCCCGCGCACATTTCATAATAACCTTATATAAAGCTATAGCCGTGTGCGGGAATTCAAAACCCGTAAAACATATTACGCGTTTATTTAGCTCCCACGAAATGGGATCAATCCAATGACAAGTGATGCAAAGATAAGCTAATCCTAAATTTAAATTACTCGTCCAAATGTCGCTCGTTAGACTCACACGTCCTTCGAAATTTTCAAAATACGTAATTAATTCTTGTTTTGCTTCTAAATATAACCTAATCGTGTCGCGTCTTAAAGTAATTCTACTAACCTTTTGGTATTTGGGCTGAAGCCCCCCATGTATGTACTCTGTGCCGTCGTCATTGTCGAAGACGCTGAATGGCAGCCCACGTTTGATGACAAACTTCGCCTGCATCTCTCGCTGTCGCATTTGATCGTACGTCCAAATCTGTCCTGCTCCAGAAATTTGAGCTTGACTTGACTCGGGAGGAGCTTGTTTCGACTCGCAAGATTTTTGGTGTCTAACGAGCGTCGAGTTGCCGCTGATGGATAGCAACTTCGAGCACATCTTGCAGCGCGCTTTTTTTTCGGAGCCGACTTGGACCATGTCGAAATGCTCCCAAATACCCGCTCTACGGTTGTGCTCCACCACCGAAGCCGCACTTTGAGAAGACGACGCTGGAGTTGTGGAGGACGACGCCATTGGGAGAGCTAAGAGAGAGAGAGAGAGGGGTGAGGTGTGAGAAAAGAGAGAGGGGAGGGGGGTATTTATAGGTTTTTTGTTTTTTTTAAATTAAAAAAATAATAAAATAAAAATAATAATAATAATAATATATTATTATATATAATAATAAAAGGCAGCCAACGGCTCTAATAAGAGCCGTTGGCTGCCTCTCATGGCAGCATGGCTGGCACATGGCAGCCATGCTGCCATGATGAGCTCATGAGCCTAACGGCTCTAATAAGAGCCGTTAGGCTCAATCGGGCCTAGCCCGAGACCGGATCGGGCTTTGCCCGGCCCGGTCTCGGGCTAGCCCGATTATCGGGCTCTACCCGGCCCGGACTGGGCCGGGTAGTGCGGCCAAACCGGGGCCCTTTCAGGGCCCCGGGTAAGGGCTCGGCCCGGTTCGGGCCTGAACCGGGCCGGGCTTGACCGGGCCTTGACCTGGCCGGGCTCGGGCCGGCCCGTCAGGCCCGATTTTTTTGTTCAGGACTGCCCCCAGTACAAGAAACGCTTGGCTAGGCTCTTCCAAGACATTTGATCACCAGTCAACGATTTCACATGGGAGCGCTCTGCTGGACTAGTTAGCAAGTAATTGAGCAGCTCCTTCTCCGATTGGGAGAACGGCTCTCCTGTAGCTAGGGCGGGGACGATGGCCTCCATTATCTGATTAAAAGCCGGCAATTGTTGATTGACCATGAATGGAGGACGGGAACCAATCTCGCTGACAGCGGACGAGATGCCCGCATTAGGTTCCTCCGTCGTCGTGATGACTGCAGAAGACGCTGGTTGAGTTGAATTATGTGTGACGGAGTTTCGGCTTGCAATGATTATGTAACAACCGGCGATGGTTGAATGTAGATGGCGTCTTGATCACCGAGCTCCTTTTGCGCTTCGGTATGCGACTGCAAACTGTTTGATGTCCTTTTCCTTTTGAGACGTCTAAGATAATCCCAACGATTTTGAATCTCCTTGTGGGTCATCTGAACTAGATCCTCACGACGTGCAGCAATGCAGGCGTAAGCTGGGGCGACCACTTTGGTCCAGTGAATGTTGCCGGCATGCCCAGCATCAATCTCGTTTTGAACAAGTCGATCAATGATATCGTCCGCCGATCCTTCAATTACTAGATCGGGCGGGGACGATTGCAGATCTGTTGCAAGGGGCTGACTTGAACTGTGAGTTGGGGCGCCGGTTGTAAAAGTGACGCTTCGAGTTACTGTTGTGGTGACAGTCTCTTCTAACTGGATGAAACTATCATCACGTCTCGCCTGCGTTGGATCAATCAATGACGCAGCCAGATTTAGTGCAGTAATGATGCTGCGTTTGGGCGCTGCTCGTTGAATGGGCAATCTGAAACGAGACTGGACAACCATATCCTCCAAGTGCTGTTTAAGAACCTGTTCTGATTTTGGCCGAATGAACCGTTTGAAAGCGTAATTGGTGCTATGTAAAGCCGAGACAAGAACAGACCAAATTCGATGCGATTGTGGAATATGCAAGGATTCAATGGGCAAATCTTTCAGATCAAGCAGTTCATCGGGTTGATGAAATTTGAGTGCCACCATTCTGAGTAAGCGCCGTTCGAAGGGGTTGATCATTGGTGAAGTGCTCATCACTTTTTCCCAGAGATTAAGGCATTCTAATGCCGATTGACGTTCATTACCCAATGCGTTAAGGCTGCGAGATTTTTTATGGTGATTTGATGAAGCTTTGCCCATGCAATGTTGGTCCGGGTTTTCTGCGCTTGCGACTGGACTGAATGGAATGGGGTGTGTTGTTTATATCGATGACTTCGGTCTGGTTCAGAACAGTATGGTTTAGCGGAAGTGCTTCGTCTTCTCCAACGCAGTGATGATCATCGTTCAGAGTCCTCTCCACAGCAGTTGCGGCAACCTCAAGTGCATCATTCACAATCGCATCGAACGTGTGGCTCGACCAAATTGCATTATCAGCTATTGATTCGGCAATCATTCCAACGGATTCTAGCTGCCCTGCTGGAATTTCTGGAAGTTGAGGAAGGGATTGTCCAAATGCCGCCGTCAATCCAAACTCGCCGTCGCAATCATCAATCGAGAGAGGCAACATATGAAACATTGTCGACAGAGACGTTGGTGAGGGAGTTATGCCATCGGTCGAAAGAGCTGCGAGATATTGAGTGAGAATGATATGCATACCCGAGATTGGCAAATATGCCCAGCGAGGATCAAATTGGAGTTCGCCGTGAAAGTTGATTTGAGCGACCACGTCATGGAGCAGCAAGATCCCTCCATCCAGGGACATAGTCTCCGGGAAAATGGCTCGTCCTTGACGCCATAAGTTTTCGTTCTTCCCCGATACACGACGTAGAGTCGAACGAAAGAAGCGATCCACGACGGTATTTGACGCCCCTACAGGCGGTGTTAAGCAATTTCTGATGTGCTTTTTCTGCGTCTCGTGGCAAGATAGAAGTTTGGTCGTCACAATGCGCTTCGACGGTGGCACATCATTCTCGTTTTTCCAGTTTTTAATTCAATCTAACAATGCATCCAATTCAGCCTCAATGATGGAGCCTTCTCGCATTGAAGCATGTCCATTGCCAACAATGATTTCGGCCACGCCAGCCATAAATAGTTCCTGCCGAGCATGATCCGTGCCATTCGAATTGTCCCTATATCTCGTGATCAGGTGATGATTGTCTAGGAGAACAATGATGTTGTCGAAATCTTGTAGCCATTCTCGGTCATCGCAACACTTGTTAAGGTACATGATGAGCAGAGAAGTATCAATATTGTTAGCATTGTACCGGTTCTGCAAACTCCGACCAACAAATCGACGCTCTGCATTGCCCGTAGTCGATGTGAATTGATGGGAGAGAATTTGTTGGCGCTCGTTCATGACGGAGTGCAATCCATCAACGGGGGAAAATTTCCTGCCATTGAACTCGTCCGTCAATTTCATGCGTCCTGGCATGTTGTGATGATGGTCAGCCGAGAGATGAGTCCCGGTTATGGCGCCTTCCATTCGGTTGAAGAACGAAAGTTGGCGAGCAATGCAGTCATTGAGTAGGCGTGATAGTGTTGATTCCACTGGACCAAGAGTGTCATTGTACCCGTTACAATGCTGAAAAAATGATGGGAAATCAGGGAACACTGCCGGATCCTTCTGCCATGACGTTTGCCCAAGTGCTGCATCCCATAAGCGCATATCCAAATACCACGACACGTGACCACGATATAGTGCGGTTTGACGCATGTATCGAGTCGTTCGGGCACAACGAATCACCTTGGCTGCATCAGCAATGCCGGAACGGGACGTGTACAAGTCGTATGCCATTTGAACAAGACCGACGTCGTGTGCGCTCTGTTCGAAAAGCTGCACAGGATAGTTAAGGATGATGGGTGTCGGGATCAACTTCTCGTTTTTGGCCTCGTCCATGACATGGAACGTGGCACCACAGCCGCCAGAGGTGTTCGACTTGTTGCACATGTATCGAGCACTGATAGAGAATGCAGTGGTGTCGATGCAATCGACAACTCGCGGGGCACTTAATTGCTTACGGAAAAGAAAGCCGACTTTGTTGCAAGATGAGCATGCACCCGCTGTCACATTGACGTCGTACTGCCGTTCCGGATCGATCACGAACAACGGTTTCAACAGATACGCATTCAGGTCAGGTCGCTTGTTCCACAGTGACACGGGCTGATCGATTCGGATGGGAGGGCGAATGCCATCCTCCATCATTTTCACTTGGATCTTGATCCAATCCTCCTAAATTTTGTTCAACGTGTCTGATTGCTTCCCACAAATGCACGGCTCAGTAGTGGGGCGGTCGAAGGCTGACGAATAGAATGGAGGCGTTTGCGTCGGAATCAATTCGGGTAGAATTTCAGGGCAGCGATGAACGAGGATCTCTATTGATCGTTGTGTTTTCGCAATGTCCCGCAGCACAATGTCAATACCATTCATTGCCGATAAAGACAAACACTCAAATAATCTAGTCACCCAAAACCAAAATTTAGATTAGTAGCCATAATACTAGGATCCTATTTTGAGTAACTATAATTGGTTATAGTAGCTTGCCTAGTAAAATTCCTACCTGACCTTCCAAATTATATGCTAATTATAATTGATTTCCAAGGATTGTCAAAGAAGAATGAACAAACGTCTTTCCTAAAAACAGAAAACTTTTTTTGGGCTCTCCGCGGTGAGCAATTCGGCTCTCCTCGGAGAGCCAGTGGATCTCAGCGGAGAGCCAGTGGATCTCCGCGGAAAGCCATGTGGATCTCCGCTGAGAGCCAGTGGCTCTCCTAGGAGAGCCGAATGGCTCTCCGGGGAGAGTCGTTTAGCTCTACGCGGAGAGCCATTCTACTCTCCTCGGATAGCCACTGGCTCTCAGCGGAGAGCCAAACGGCTATCCGCGAATGGCTCTCCGCGTTATCTTTTGGGTTCGAACATGATAATGGCGGATGCGATACATACCTTGCGGAGAGGATGGGTAGGCTGCGCCGGAGAGCTCTTGTGTAGACTGATCGGATTGGAGAAGGAGCGCCGGAGAGCTGTGTGATTACTGCCGAAGACGATGGGGGAGGCTGCGCCGGAATCAAACCCTAGAACGCTCGACTGCGAGAGAGAAATCAGCGAGGAAGCTGTGCGAGGAGAGCGAGGAGAGCTGAGTACGGAGAGGAGAAATGAAGGGGCGCGGGATTGAAGAGGCGCGGATTCGTTATATTTTATATTTTCTTATGTTGCGCTGAATAAAATAATAATATTCAGTCGGATTCAGTCTACAAGAGTGAGGCCCGACAGGGGGGGGGGGGGGGGGGAGAAAAATAGCTTATTTCGAATTCACATGAAATTTGATTGAATTCAAATTCCCATAAAAAAATTGGCTGACGAACAGTAGTTTTGAGTCAAACTCAATTCTTGTGTTCGTTTGCGATGGTTTTCAAGCACATGAATTGAAAACTGTCAATTTTTCTATTCGGCTGTAGGATGATTTTCAGACACAGGTTTTTGCGAGATTTTTAATCATGGATAATTAACGTCTTTAAATCGGGAAAAATATTTAAATTGGCTAAAATAGTAATCATTATCAAATAATGCTGATAAAATAATAACCATTACTTTAAGAGAGAAAAGAACAAGATTTTCTCTCAAAATCGATCAAAATGGGAAGGTTTTCACCATATGCTATTTTCTTAATGGATCTAACCCGACAGGTTTTAGAGGAAAACCAATTCCCTCCAATGAAAGATCAAACGAACTATTGTGAATGGAATTAGATTGCCCAAAATCAATTCCTTCCTACAAAACCTACCAAACGAACAGAGCCTTAGTGTTTTTAAAACCAGTCTCCAAACTTTCATTTAGTTGAAATCAATCATCTAATTTCACAAAAGCACTCAAAATCTAATTTCACAAAATCACTCAAAATCAATCTAAGAGAATGATGTAGACTGATTTTGAGTGCTTCGATCAAATTTAAAGATTTGTTTCAGATAAATGAAATTTCAGAGACTTATTACAAAAAGATCAAAGCAAGCTACTTATTTATAGTTGTATCTAAATCAAGAAAAATATAAATGAAAAGAGAAAATAGAATAATAAAAATAAAATAAAGTAAAGCAAAGCAAATTCGAAAAATAGCTTATTTCGAATTCACATGAAATTTGATTGAATTCCAATTCCCATAAAATAAATTGGTTGTCGAACAGTAGAATTAGAATTGACAATTCAAATTCTAATTCTTTTCTTCAATTCCGCCCAAATGAACTAGGCCTTAGTGTTTTTAAAATCAGTCTCCAAACTTTCATTGAGTTGAAATCAGTCCTCTAATTTCACAAAAGCACTCAAAATCAATCTAAGAAAATGATGTAGACTGATTTTGAGTGCTTCTATGAAATTTAAAGACTTGTTTCAAATATATGAAATTTCAGAGACTTATTACAAAAAGATCTAAACAAACTACTTATTTTATAGTTGTATCTAAATCAAGAAAAATATAATTGAAAAGAGAAAATAGAATAATAAAAATAAAATAAAGTAAAGCAAAGCAAAGCAAATTAGGTCTATTAAATGGAAAATAAAATAAAATTAAATATCACATGGCCTTACATAACTTCATTCGTAGACATCCTTCTCGCTGGGACCCTGAGTTTAATGTTTGTGATGCTGATGAGTCTTCTTTCGCTCCCTCAGAGGATGAAGACCCTGCGGCGGAGGATGATATTGGAAGCGATATGGGTGATGCTGCTGGAGCTGAACAGATGTCTACAGTACGAGATAGCATTGCCGAAGAAATATACGGGGCGCGTGGATAGCATTACCAAAGAATTATGTAAAAGACTATTGTTATCGGTTGTTTTTTATTATTCTCCACGTTTAAAACTTTATGTATTTTAAGTTCTAAAAAAACAGCTTCCAAAAGCTGTTTCTCCAAACAGCTAAATTAGAAAAACGCTCTTCAAAGCGCACTTCTGTACAGAACACCTAGGGTCTGTTTGGCGCAGCTCTGGCGGCTGGAGAAGCTCTTTCCCAGCCGCCAGAGCTCTTAATTTGTGCGTTTGGGACAGCTCCCTAAAAAAATCGATTCTCCGGAATCGCTCCCAGAGCTATTTTCCGGAAGCCGCTCCCCCCCCCCCCCCCCCCGCGTTCCGCTGTTTAGGAATCGCTCCCGTGTTTTTTATTTCGCTCCCGTGTTTCGTTCTTTCTCCCGATCCCCCCTCCCGATCTCTCTCCCAACGGTGCCCTCGCCTCTCCCAGCTCTCCCGTGCCCCTCGCCGCTCCCTCCTACGCCGCCGACGACCTTCGCCGTGCTCCAGCCGCCGATCTCCGTGCCCTAGCAGTTCCAGCCGACGACCCCGCCGATCCAGCCGCAGATCCAGCCCTAGATCCAACCCTAGATCCAGCCGACGACCCCGACGAATCGCGGCCTTCCTTGCACCAGACGGATCGCGGCCTTCCCTGCAACAGACGGATCGCGGCCTTCCCTGCTCGCCGTCAGCTTGTTCTTCCCTTCTGCTACAGATCTGAGGTGAGCTTCTTCTTCCATTTCTGCTAGTCTTGCTTCTTCTTCCATACGCGCAGCTTGTTCTTCCCTGCAGAAATTTCATGTCCCAAATTATTAATTTCATACATTTATGGTGTATGTGTTTTTGTATGTGTGTGTGTGTGTGTGTTTGTTGTTGGATGAGTGTGTGTGTATGGTGTATATGTTGGATGTGTGTGTGTATGTATTTGTTGTTGGATGTGTGTGTGTGTGTGTGTGTGTATGTTGTTGAATGTGTGTGTATGTGTTTGTGTGTTGGATGAGTGTGTGTGTGTGTTGTGTTTTGCATGAATGTGTGTGTGTGTGTGTTTGTTGTTGGATGAGTGTGTGTGTATGGTGTATGTGTTGGATGTGTGTGTGTGTGTGTATGTATTTGTTGTTGGATGTGTGTGTGTGTATGTTGTTGAATGTGTGTGTATGTGTTTGTGTGTTGGATGAGTGTGTGTGTGTGTGTGTTGTGTTTTGGATGAATGTGTGTGTGTGTGTGTGTTGTGTTTTGGATGAATGTGTGTGTGTGTGTGTGTGTATGTTTGTATGAGTGTGTGTGTGTGTGTGTGTGTGTGTGATAGTGTGTGTGTGTGTGTGTGATAGTGTGTGTGTGAGTATGTATGTATTTAGGAGGGTGTGTGTGTATGTATGTGTGTGTGTATGTATTTTTGTATTTAGTGAGTGTGTGTGTGTTTTTGTATGTGTGTTTGTGTGTGTGTGTGTGTGTGTGTGTGATAGTGTGTGTGTGAGTATGTATGTATTTAGGAGGGTGTGTATGTATGTTTGTATGAGTGTGTGTGTGTGTGTGTGAGTGTGTGTGTGTGTATGTTTGTGTGTGTGTGTATGTATGTGGATGTTGTGTATGTTTGTGTATGTTTGTATGTGTATGTATATATGTGTGTGTTTTGTGTTTGTTTTTTTGAATGTGTGTGTGTGTGTATGTATGTGTGTGTGTGTTTGTGTATGTTTGTTTTTTTGAATGTGTGTGTGTGTTTGTGTGTATTTTGGAATGTGTGTAGGTGTGTATGTTTGGGTATATGTGTGTGTGTGTATGTATATATGTGTGTGTGTATGTATATATGTGTGTGTGTATGTTTGTATATAAGTGTGTGTGTGGATGTATATATGTGTGTGTGTATGTATATATGTGTGTGTGGATGTATATGTGTGTGTGTGTATGTTTGTATGTTTGTATATATGTGTGTGTGTGGATGTATATATGTGTGTGTGTTGTGTTTGTTTTTTTGCATGTGTGTGTGTGTGTGGATGTATATAAGTGTATGCGTGGATGTTGTGTATTTTGTGTATGTTTGTGTGTATGTTGTGTATGTTTGTGTATGTTGTGTATGAGTTTAGGGTTGTTTGTGTATGTTTGTATGTGTGTGTTGTGTATTTTGTGTATGTTTGTGTGTATGTTGTGTATGTTTGTGTATGTTGTGTATGGGTTTAGGGTTGTTTGTGTATGTTTGTATGTGTGTGTGTGTGTGTATGTATGTGTGGATGTTGTGTATTTTGTGTATGTTTGTGTGTATGTGTGATGTATGTGTAATTTTTTAGTAGAAATAGCTAATAAAATTTCATTACTTATTAATAGTGTAATGGGTAAACCAAAAGAAGGAGGAATCATAGCGAGTTGGGAGTCTAGCGAGGTCATGTTATTTTGTGATCTCTGCATAAAAGAGATTGGTTTGGGGAATCGGCCTACGACTCACTTTAGCAAAGAAGGGTGGAAAAATTTGATTGCGGGGTTTAAAGAACGAACCGGGAAAAGCTACGATCGAATGCAAATGAAAAATAAATGGGATCATTTGAAAAAGGATTGGAAGTTATGGAAGGAGCTGAAACATGGTGAGACTGGTTTAGGTTGGGATCCAGAGAAGAGAACTATTGCTGCATCAGAAGAATGGTGGGCAGAAAAAATAAAGGTGAAAATAAATTCATTTTTCAGTTCATGGTATTAGTTCTTATTTTGACAGATTTTAATATTGATGTATTGATGTATTGATTATAACAGGTTGTTCCAGCAGCGAAAAAATTTCAATACGGAGGGATATCACCTGAGTTGGAGGAGAAACTGAACACCATGTTCAGTCAGGTTGTCGCAACTGGAGATGACTCATGGGCTCCATCTGTTGGGAGTTTGCCACCGGATGTGGGGAGGATCCAGTTGGAAGATAATGATGTAGAAGATATCATGGAGAACAATCAAGGTGGCCCTGAAGAGATAGGAGGTCATTCAACAACCATTGGGAATGCGTCCACCTCGGTGAGTAAAAGAAGAAAGATCGGGAAGAACAAAGGAATGACATTTTCTTTGATGTCAGACTTACATCAATCCACCCTAGCTGTGAAGCCTCCACCAGTTATCACAGTCAAAGAGGTGGTGGAGTTGATTTCCAGTAGCACCGAGATACGGGCAAACCTGGATCTTTATTACTTTGCTCTCGACCACATCAGGGACAAGACCAGTAGGGAGATCTTCATGAGTATTCCAGAAGATATGCGGGTTTGGTGGATTACGAAGGCGTACGAGAAGAGGGCTCAGTGATCATTTATTTTTAAAAAATTTATGTATTTTACGTTTTAAAACTGTTATGTGGAATTTTCTATTTTTCTACTTCTGATATGGACCTCATGTTGATTAACATTGGACCTCGAATTTATATTAGTTGTTTTGGTAATTTCTTCACATAGATTATGATAAATGTTATGTGATACTTTAAATGCAGGTACTACAATGGAAGAGCATGACTCCTCCCCTGAGGATTCCGGGGATTCAACAAGTCTTTCGCCGGAGCGGATGCAATATATAGAGTACTGTCGTGTAGTTATGTCATCGATCGAGAGGATGAATTATCATGTTCGTGACACACGACCATGCATGACATCTACCCAAACAGGTGATAAATGGATTAAAGAGTTACTAGAAGGACATCCAGATAGGATTCATGATGCATTTAGGATGTCGAAACGCATTTTCATAGATTTACTTCATAAACTAGAGGTAGATCATGAACTTCAAGGATCACAACGGACGTCGTCAAGAGAAGTCCTAGGGATTACATTGTATATCTTAGCACAAGGAGGTTCCGTTAGATTGGCGAAAGAGCGATTTCAGCACTCGACCGAAACAATTAGTAGATATTTTTCGAAAGGTCTTACATCTCTTTTGTTACTCTCAATTGATGTTATAAAGCCTATAGACCGTCAGTTCAGAGATATTCCGGCTGAGATAAGATATGATGCTCGTTACATGCCATTCTTCAAGGATTGCGTTGGTGCAATTGACGGTACACATGTAGATGCGAGGATACCCGTAGAAGATCAAGTCAGATACATAGGACGTCACGGCACTACGACGCAAAATGTAATGGCAGTCTGTGATTTTAACATGTGTTTTATATTTGCCCTGGCTGGATGGGAGGGATCTGCTCATGATAGTCGCATTTTTGCACGCGCATTGGCAGACGATAGATTGCATTTTCCGCATCCCCCACAAGGTATAATAATCAATATTTTTATATTCATTAAAATCCTTCAAATATCCCCTAATGTTTGCTTGTTTAACATACAAAATAAATGCAGGTAAATATTATTTAGTAGATGCTGGATACCCGTTAAAGATGGGTTATTTGAAGCCGTATCCGGATACAAGATATCACTTGGCAGACTTTGCTCGTGGGAGTCGGCCTGTTCAAGGAAGGCAAGAACATTTCAATAGGGCTCATTCATCTCTTCGCAGTGTTATTGAGCGAACGTTTGGAGTGTGGAAGAAGAAGTGGCACATTTTGAGCAAAATGCCACAGTATAGCTTCAAGAAACAGAGGTCCATAGTGTTGGCCACAATGGCCTTACATAACTTCATTCGTAGACATCCTTCTCGCTGGGACCCTGAGTTTAATGTTTGTGATGCTGATGAGTCTTCTTTCGCTCCCTCAGAGGATGAAGACCCTGCGGCGGAGGATGATATTGGAAGCGAAATGGGAGATGCTGCTGGAGCTGAACAGATGTCTACAGTACGAGATAGCATTGCCGAAGAAATATACGGGGCGCGTTGATAGCATTACCAGAGAATTTGTAAAAGACTATTGTTATCGGTTGTTTTTTATTATTCTCCACGTTTATGTATTTTATCATTATTCTCCACGTTTAAAACTTTATGTATTTTAAAGTTCTAAAAAAAACAGCTTCCAAAAGCTGTTTCTCCAAACAGCTAAATTAGAAAATCGCTCTTCAAAGCGCACTTCTGCACAGAACACCCAAACACTCTGCAGCTTTTCAAAACTGCTCCCCAGAGAGCTATTTTAAAACAGCTCTATCCGGACAGCAGCTTTTCAATCCGCCAGAGCTGTCCCAAACAGACCCCTAAACACTCTGCAGCTTTTCAAAACTACTCCCCAGAGAGCTCTTTTAAAACAGCTCTATCCGGACAACAACTTTTCAATCCGCCAGAGCTGTCCCAAACAGACCCTTAAATCATATTTTGTATGTCTATAAAACTATTTTTATATAAAAAATTACAAAATATTAATTATGGTATTTTTGCAATCCTTTTAAGTACCTATTTGTCCATATTTTGAGCATTTCATACAAAATTCTGCTGAGACTTACAAAAATCCAATTGAAAATGGTACGATACATGTTTCAAATTTTAGGGTTGGATTTTGTTAAGAATTACTTAGAATACAGACAAACAAATACTTACACTAATTGTAAAAATACATTAATTACTATTTTCTACTTTTTTTATAAAACATAATTTTATACATATACAAAAATATGATTTAGCACGCACAACATACCATGCTCATGATATTCTGCACGCACCAAAAAATTACTCGTTCATAAAAGAATACGTGCCCAATGAAGTCAACAAGCACACACATTAAATTATTAATTCCCTACATCTATACATATGTAGAATGTACAAATAAGGCGAAAATAGAGTTTAAATTGACCATCCGGCTTATAAATCTCCATTCAAGCTCATTTTGATCCATAGCTAGATATTTCAATCCTATCCTCTTAAACAATCTTTGATCTTGGAGCAACTTAAAATATTCTTTCCAACAAATTATTGATTATTTACTACCTATTTTGACCAAAAATTATATACAATAATTTTTAAAAAAATGAATCATAATGATTTTCATCCAAATATATTAACAAAGGTACAATTTTTAAGGAGCAATGTTAAAATCACACCTAATATGGCTATTAACACACCAATAAAATTTTTAAAAAACACAAAAAAGCCAACACATCAAGCTTTAAGAGCACACCTAAATTTACATTCGCCTGCTGGAATCACGAAAAGGGGTTCCTAATGTTCGGAAATGGGGGTGAACAATGACTACTGGTTTAGTGGTCGACCCGGATGAGACACGGCGAGAAGAAGTGCGGAGAAGTTTTCCACGCCTTTTCCCCAAATTTGCTTTGTGGTAACCAGCAGAAACCGTGTGGGTAGCGACAGAGGAGCCGCCGGATCTATCGACGATGGAGCTTGACGCCCGCTGGATTTGTGTGGTGAGGACAACGACAAGCTAAGATGGATCCCTCGCGATGCCGGTAGAAAACTAGGACGGCGGAGACGATGGCGAGCAGCGAGATGTGGGAGGTGAGCAACGAGATGAGGCAATCGCGATGCGGGGGGCTAGATGCACGGCTCTAGACGCCGAAAAGTAGGTATTCCCTGCGGTTCCGCCCTGACGATGGCAGTCTGTTTACTATAGGAAATGCCAAAAACAACATTGACGTTCCGTTTCTCACCACTTGTGACCTCCTACTTTTCCCGCCGCCCTCTTTTCCCACGGCGAACAACAGAGGCGGACTGTGCGGTCGATCAGTCATCAGTTCGGATCTGAACCAAACCAAACCCAAGGAGTTTCTACAGACTCCAATGCATAGGTCTTATTAAGACACACATCACCATTCCATCAAATTAAAGAAGAGCAGCTGGCTGACGGTGGCTGTAGGTTTCAGTCGGGCCGAGGCTTAATCTGTTGGGGGCATTTCTGTTGAGGTATATTGAACTATCGGGTTAACGGATGCTTAACGGTAGGTTAGGACCCGTTAGGGATCCACGCACCCGCCGGGGAATTAGGGTTTGCCTATAAATACCCTGCTAGGGGCAACGAGTAGAGTGTTCCAAACTAGACACTCACGCGGATGCTTCGAGCACCATTTTAACATTCTCGAAGATCACTCGTTCCCGCTCGTGCGTTTCCCGTAACCGCTCTTCTTCTTCCTGTCGCTGAAGGAGTTTTTCGTGTAACTGCTCCTGTCGTTCCTGTCGATCGAAGGAGGAAGGCCGCCGGTCCTAGTCGTTCGCGTCCTCAGTAGGATCTTCATCGTCGATTGAAGGTGGAACCAGTCTGCCTCCCGCCGATCTCCCTGTGCGAGAAGAAACCCGTCCGAGCGCGCCCGTCGCTCTGTTCTTTTTCCCGCCGCGCACTTCTTCGCGAGGAAGGACTCTGTCGCCGGTCCTGTGCAAGGAGGAAGAAAGGTTGCAGTCTTCTCCTTTGTTCCCGTCGTTCGACGAAGAAGGAGACTCCGACGGTTGTTCGCTTGCTGCCGTCCCTGTCTTCGCGAGAATCATCGTCGATGATGTTGCTGCCATCTATCGCTGTCGACGCTTCCCTATCGACGTCTTCCCTGTCGACGTCGTCCCAGTCGACGCTTTCTAATTCGACGCCTTCCTTGTCGACGTAGCCGAACCTAGTCGACGCAGTCGATCTCATTCGACGCCTTCCCTGTCGACGCAGCCGAACCCAGTCGACGCAGTCGATCTTAGTCGACGCCTTCCCCATCGACGCAGTCGATTCCAGAGCCGCCCTTGTCTGCTGCCGTTTTTCTGTTCTAGCGATATCGGAATTCCGACATCACTATCGGAATTCCGACAGTGCTCAGTATTTCTAGTGATCCCGTATTCGGCTTTATTGGTTGCTGCCGTCTTTGTTTGCGTGGATCAGTCTTCGACCAGTGGAGTGGATCCTAACAAGTACTGGATTGGATCCGAAGATTTTGTTCTCGCCTCTACGCGCTTCAGGTGATCTCTTTCTAGTTTTTCTGCTCGTCATTAGGTTGCTAGTGGAAATCCTTTGCTTTGGAAAGAGACACGATGTCGAAGGGCTCTACTCCTGTTCCGATGATCAAATTAGAGAAATTCTCCAATTCTGAGTTCAGTGCTTGGAAGAGGAACACTCAGTTTGGCATGAAGTACCTGAACGTGTTCTACACCATTCAGACTGTACGTGCTGAGGTTCTTGGGACAGCTGGAGAGACTCAGTGGGTGGTCGATGAAGATTTCTGCCGCGACTATTTGTTGAACTGTCTTTCCAACAAGCTTGCTGAGACGTACAGCAAAATGAAGACCGCCAAAGAAATCTGGGATGCTCTGGAGGAGCAATTCAAGGAAGAAGAAAATATGTCCAAGACGCACCTCGTGGACAAGTTTATGGCTTTCACCTTCACTGAGGAAAGGGAAATCCTTCCACAGGTGGCCGATTTTGAGAATCTGGAGGACAAGCTGAACAGTGAGAACATCCCACTGCCAGATGGTTTTGTGCAGGAGCTATTATCTTCAAGCTCCCGTCGGCGTGGTACTCCTTTAAAACGGAGATGTATCGGAAGAAAACGCAGGTCAGCCTTAAAGACCTCAAGCGCTTTATTTGCATTGAGGATGAGAATAGGACTAGACACGCTAGGGAGACTATTAGCAAGCAGTCTTCTGCTGCCAACATGGCCACGCATCCTAAGCGGAAGTTTAAGCCCGGCAAGACTAGACCGTTACCCAGTGCACCTACAGTTGTGGACACGAGCAAGAAGGCGAAGAAATTCAAAGGCAAGTGCTACAATTGTAACAAGTGGGGTCACTGTGCTTCCGAATGCAAGCAGCCCAAGAGAGGAGATCCTAGTACACCAAAGCCTGATAATAGGGCCAATATGGTCCATCAGACTGCGCCCACCGACTTTGTTGCCATGGTCGGTAACGGACAGGCCAGTACAGAGTGGTGGCTAGACTCAGGTGCTACATGTCACGTCTGCAACAACACTGCGCTTCTGGAGGATGTCACTCCAGTCCGAGAGACTGTCACTGTTGCTGATGGAGGAGTTGCTGACGTGCTGAGGGTCGACAATGCTACCCTGACGCTCTCCTCAGGTAAACCTCTTACTTTGAAAAATGTTAAATTTATACCATCATTAGCTGCTAATTTAATTTCAATTAGTCTGTTATGCGATGCGGGTATGTCCTTTAACATTAGTGGTGGTCGAGTAACGCTTATGGTTCACTCACACTACTTTGGTTGTGCGTATGTAGTCAACGACATGTATAGGTTGAGTCTAGCAAACGAAGTAGTAAATCAGGTTAGTTCTAATTTGATTGATCCTAAGACTTTACATGCAAGACTAGGACACGTCAATTATCGAAAACTACTCCTGCTAGCTAGAACTCACAACATCCCTTTAGACACAAAAACCAGATTTGACAAATGTGAAATCTGTGCTCAAACTAAGATAACTAGAGCACCTTTTAGTCAGGTTTCTAGGAGCACACATTTGCTAGAGTTAATACACTCCGACATATGTGACTACAAAAGCTTTGTCACACGTGGAGGTCGGAAGTATCTGATAACTTTTATCGACGACTACTCTAGATTCAGTCACATTTATCTACTTAAATCCAAAGATGAAGTTTTTGAAAAATTCCGTATATTCAAAACTAAGGTTGAGAATCAACTTGACATGAAAATCAAACGGCTAAGGAGTGATAGAGGTGGAGAATACGTCTCTGGGGAGTTCAGAGATTTCCTTGCCAGCAATGACATCATCCCTAAAACGACTACTCCTTATTCCCCCAATCCAACGGTATTGCTGAGCGAAAAAATAGGACTTTAACAGAAATGTTGAATTCCATGTTGTTGACTGCTGGCATGCCTGCGGCCTACTGGGTGAAGCTGCCCTCACATCTAATCACATTCTTAATAAGGTTCCCCATGCCAAGTTGACTAAGACACCCTATGAACTTTGGTTTAAGAGACCTCCTATATTTGATAATCTTAAGACCTGGGGCTGTATCGCTTATGTTAGGATACCTGACCTTAGAAGAGCTAAGATTGGACCTAGGACAAATACGTGTATCTACCTAGGATGTGCAGAGGATAGTGCTGCAGACAGATTTCTAGATCTCTCAACGAACACTGTAATCGAATCTAGAGACGCTGTCTTCTTTGAAGATAAGTTCCTTAAGGATAAGAACCTGACGCTTCCAGGTCTGCCAGCCACTAGACCTGAGCCTCCTGCTGAGCCAAGTCAACGTAACTCTGACACTGAGCCTGTAGACACGAGTGGTTTAGATACTAGAAGGCTATCTAGTAGAGAGAAAATGCCTACAAGCTTCGATACAGACTTCGTGACTTACCAAGTTGAAGCTGATCCATCCACCTATAAGGATGCGATGCGATCTCGAGACTCTCTATTATGGAAAGAAGCCATCGATGAAGAGTTAAACTCTCTCATGCTGAACAACACGTGGACATTGGTTGACTTGCCCAAAGGGGCTAAGACCATTGGAAACAAATGGGTTCTGAAGAATAAGCTTAATCCTGATGGGAGTATTGTCAAATACAAAGCACGTCTAGTTGCAAAAGGCTTCACTCAAGTGAGTGGAATAGACTACTTTGATATATACTCACATGTTTGTCACTATGCGACAATTAGGATACTTCTCGCTATAGCATCTATTGAACACTTCACAGTTCATCGGATGGACGTCAAGACTGCATTTCTTAATGGAGATCTGACCGAAGAGATCTACATGCACCAACCTGAAGGGTTTGTGATAGAAGTTCTAGAAAATAAGGTCTGTAAGTTGATTAAGTCACTCTACGGATTGAAGCAAACACCTAAATTGTGGCACAAAAAATTTGGCACTTGTGTTAAAGCTATGAGTTTTAAATCCAGCTTTTCAGATAAATGTCTGTACGTTCGTACAAGTTCAATTAAAGTTGCAATTATATGCTTGTATGTTGATGACATGCTAATTCTGGGCACTGATCAGTCTGAGGTGAAAGACGTGAAAGCTGCCTTGACGGCACAATTTAGCATGACTGACTTAGGCGTGGTGAAAACCATCCTAGGAATGGAAGTGAACTTCACTGACAAGGGTATTACCCTCAGTCAGAGTCACTCTATTAGAAATCTACTTGAGAAGTGGGGTTACGTTCATAGCAAAGGTAGTGAGACTCCATACGATTATAACAATAGACTGAAACCGAATGAAGGTTCATCTATTAGACAGTTGGATTACTCCAAACTCATAGGTAGTTTCATGTATGCTACAACCTGCACTAGACCTGACATAGCCTTTACGGTCGGCATGTTAAGTAGATTTACGAGTAACCCTGGGCAGGACCACTGGAATGCCTTAGAAAGGTTTATACGATACTTAAAGCACACTGAAAAGTATGCTTTATGTTACAGTGGACATCCTCCTGTACTTGAGGGGTATTCTGACGCCTCCTGGTGTTCTGAAATTGCTGATAGTAGATCCAGTAGCGGGTTTGTATTTACCCTAGGAGGAGCAGCAGTAGCTTGGAAGTCAAAGAGGCAGTCGTGCATTGCACTTTCCTCTATGGAATCAGAACTCTATGCCCTCGCTTCAGCAGGAGAAGAAGCTGAGTGGATAAGAGATCTGATCATCGACATTCCAATGACGAGTCTAAAAATGAACTCTATTTCGCTATATTGTGACAATCAAGCCACAAAAACCATTGCAATAAATACGTTGTTTTTTGTGAAGCGAAGGCAACTCAGGATGAAACAGGCCTGGTTGACCCAACTCACCAGTCAGAGAATAATCTCCCTATTGGACGTGAGATCGAAGGATAATGTAGCAGATGTCCTTACCAAGGGCTTATGTAAGGTTCTAACACATAAAACAACGGGGGAGATGAGACTAAGGTTCATTTAGTATGACTTAATACCCTGCTTATGTTTTAAATCTTAGAACCGTAGTCTGCTTACATTCGAGCATCTAGAGTGAGCACACGGAAGTATTCCAGATGCTATCTGATGAAGGTCAGAGATGGATAGTTGCCAGTCATTCCAAACTTGATGACTTACGCAATTATTTTTAATTCAAAGGCTGATTTGGGTATCATTTCAAAAACGAATACTGAAGTTGCTGATATGCGTCCTGATATTATGATCGTTACTTATATCATTCCAAACTTGATGATATATTGGTCACAACTTGTTGTATCATTCCAAACTTGCTGATATAATACAATTGTGAAACGTTTGGTAATAATCTTAATAATCGAAGGAACATGGTTTGATTCTTTGAAATCAATTGTCTAATTTTGTGTAAATTGGATAGAGATGCTGATATGTGATTCTTTTCTTCCTGGTTAGAGTATTACGTTCTTTTACTGCTAGAACTATTCACTTTACTCTTGATTAGCAAATGTTAGAATTCATAGAGATTTGTCTCATGACATTCTTATTATGTCTGTTTGCAGATCACATGGAGATTGGAGGAGAGAAAGTTGATTTCGACCCAGATGATGATGATCTATTGTTTGCATAGATCACTGTTCATTTATCTGTCCATTGAGTGTTTTTCCAGCTTTGCTTACTGTTTTCTTGTTTGGAGCCTTGTGTTTGAGTTTAGATATTGTGTATTCTAAAACTCATATTTATGTTTCTGGAAAACTCATGTTTATCATTATTAACTCTTGTTTAAAGTAATCTGTGATGTGACCCCGATATTTACAATATAGGAGGAGAATGTTGAGGTATATTGAACTATCGGGTTAACGGATGCTTAGCGGTAGGTTAGGACCCGTTAGGGATCCACGCACCCGCCGGGGAATTAGGGTTTGCCTATAAATACCCTGCTAGGGGCAATGAGTAGAGTGTTCCAAACTAGACACTCACGCGGATGCTTCGAGCACCATTTTAACAATTTCTTCTCCGGTGGTGATGGTGGTCAACTGTTCGACGATGAAGAAAAATCCGACGATTCTTGTGCATCCATTTCTACCGATTTGTGCGCTTGAATTTGAAACTTGAATTCTAATGAATTCAGTGGAATTCATTTTGAACTAAAACCAATTCTTTCCGATCTATATAAGAATTGGGCAATTCTGTTTGGGCGCGTTTTCGACTAGGGGCGTGTTTTTCACCCGGACGAGCGGACCGGTAGTTAAAATGATTGTAAAAATAAATAGATCAGATTTTTTCAAATATGACCAGTATATATACGAGCAAATCGGTACTTAAAATGATTGTAAAAAATACTCTCATACATATTCCATAATTAGTTTTGCAAAATTCTTTTTTTTTGAACACTTAAACATATGATTTAAAACATTGTTGTAGGCTCTGATTGGCTCCAATTTTGGAGTGGTGGAGCATTTCTTTTGGAATAGTCATGCCAAATACAGTTTTAAGAAGGGCGGTGACAGAATAGATTTAGGTTTTTAATCTAATTTTAGCCTCTTTTCCCACCGTGGATTACCAACCACGATTCAATTTCAGAAAGTGATTTCTCTCTTCCGCCTTTCGGGTCTTTCCGCCCTCGTGCTAGGTCTTCGCCCCTTTCTCCTCTTTCGACGATTAGCGCACGAAACTCTTGCGACGATTCACACGAGTTTCCTGCGTATAGGTGAAGCCCTCTCCTCCATCGCCGACGCAGGTGAAGCTTCTTACTCCATTTTCGTGATTTGTCCTTCCTCCATATAATCATCGCTTTGTCAGTTTTCTTTATTTAATCTGTAGATCCATCTTTGCGACATCATCGTAAACCTACCTATTCATTTTTATGTTGATCATCGTAAACCTACAGGTGAAGCCCTTTCCATTTCCGTAAATCTACAGTTCTTTTTTTATGTTGATCCATCTTTGAAGGTTCATTGTAAACCTACAGATCCTTGTAAGCATTTTTCAACATATAAATCCGCAACTTGTTGTTTTGAAATCAATGGATTGTATAGTTGATATTGGGTAAAAATTTGGAATTTGCTTTATTTTATAACTAATTGTTTCTTTTTTAAATGTATGTGCAAAGATTAATGGGTAAACCAAAGAAATGACGAATTTCCTCCAACTTTAATGCTTGATGCAGGAGTAAGATGACAAAAGCATCTATATATTGCGGTTAGAATTCAATGTGATGGTTGGAGGCTTGATTATGCACAACTATGAGAAGCTGTTCATGGAAGAAGATATCTATAATTATATATGTGTGAACTTTTAGAAATAGGTTTATTCATATATAAAATTGGCCATATTATAGGCAGGCATTATTAACTTGATTTGAAATGGTTAGAATAAATAACAATCTCAAGGAAAATAAATACCGGAGTTTTATTTAGTTTTTTAAAGGAAAAAAGTATGGTATACGTTGTTTAAAATAGACACGTTCAAATAACAGCTACATTGGTGCCTATATTTGGCACAACAAATTCTACAGCTTAATATATTGAAATGTAATATTCTAATTAAAAAATACAATGAAATATAACATAATTGACTACTAAACATTGATTCCATCTTAACCAATTGTTTTTTTTTATTTTTTATATATCTTTTATAGATATAGATAGAGGGAGGAAAGAGAGACCAAAATATGAATTGCACGTGGGTATCACGTGTGAAAGCACCATCATAGATTGTCAATATTTCTCAAACTTATGATTGTGCATGGATGACATCCATAGTAGTGTGGCATCAAGGTTTAGTAAATCCCTCTATATTCTTCAAAGCTTATGATTTTTTTAGGACGTTGTTATTAGCAAATCACGTTATGCTATTAGCAAATCATCTATTTTGAAAAAGGTTATTAGCAAACTTTTTTGTTATTAACAAATCAGGGTTCTCTCGTATGCGATCACGAGTAGGGTTGAAGGATTTCGAGGGGGGTGAGGTAGGAGGGGGGGTAGATGAGGATTTACGTAGAAAACCCTAGAAGGAATAGCAACCATGGGTCAAATATTGGGATTAGACTGCCTAACAAATGTTTCGAGTTCAGTGAGAGAAGCGGGGCAAATAAATGGAGGATACCTTGCTAGGGCCTTTCAGAGATCAATCTGGAGAGGAGGAAAGCCAAACAACGCCTACAGAGATGAAGTGCATGACTGCCGCCGGCGAGATTCGCTCGCGGGAGAGGCTACGTCGTCGGGTGATTGCGCGAAGACCTCGGAACGGAGAGCAGCGAGGGTGCGAAAAGGAGACCTGGGATTTTATTATCGCTAAGAGCAGCGAGGAGGGCTTTTGGTTTAGGCGGAAAGAGGGAGAATAAGGTTTGCTAATAGCACATTTTTTAGATTGAGTAAAAAGACTTCATATTGGTGAACCCGATTTATATTGATTTGCTAATAGCGAAACTAGGTTTGCTATTAACAATGTCCTTTTTATTGTCAAAATTTCATTTTTTATAATTTATGTTGTTATACACCCATTAAGGCTATGGTGTGCGTCTAAAGGAAGTCCTGCTGAAGAGAGGCGGAGTCAACGGTCATCAAATAATCGCTTAAGTTAAAGAGATCGAGCCCGCCATTTCCACCGCCAGCCGCCGCGATCAAAGCATGCGCGGAGCGAACCGCAGGTACGAGCGCTCCCGCGCGCAAAGTGGCGAGCGGTAGCGCGCGGGCAACGCCCCCCATCGCGGGGGAGCGATCCGGCCGCGCCTCGGCCGCACCCGTCAAGGGGTGCGGCCAATCCGCACCCCTCAAGGGGTGCGGCCCAGCCGCACCCGTCAAGGGGTGCGGCCCAGCCGCACCCCTCAAGGGGTGCGGCCCAGCCGCACCCCTCAAGAGGTGCGGCCCAGCTGCACCCCCCAAAGGGTGCGGCCAAGCCGCGCACCCCTTGGAGGGTGCGGTCCAGCCGCACCCCTCAAGGGGTGCGACCAAGACGCACCCCCCTTGGGGTGCGGCCCGACCGCACCCCTTGGGCGGCGCGGCCAAGCCGCACCCCCCCTTGGGGTGCGGCCAAGCCATCCCTCCCCCCCGGGGGGAGCGGCTCAACCGCACCGCCCTTAGGGTGCGGTTCGGCCCCCTCCTCTCGCTTTTTCGCAGGTGGGCTCGAAGGGGCCCCCGCCGCGTTGGCGCCCCCTCGTCAGGTGCGTCGGGTCCCTTTTCCTCCGTGGGGGGCGACTCCCCGCTCCGCCGTCTGCCCAGGGCGCCACCATAATCCACTACACGCTCAGAACACTTTAGCTCTCGCGCGCGCTCAGAACGTTTCTGAACACGTTCGGGAGCGTTCTCACTTTTTGTCTTTCCAGCTTCTCACTTTTTGTCTTTCCAGCTTCTCACTTTTCAGGAACAACCTGTCGCCTTTTTCGCCTCCAACGGAACAGCCTGAACTGCCCGAATTGCCCGAACCGCCCGAAGGGCAAGGTAGTCATTTGTGAAAAATGGCGATCCGTGTGCCCCGAACCAGAAAATATGATTCGTCCACCAAGCATTTATGAAAACTGCGAACGGCGAAATTACCGGACTGCCCTCGGCCAAAGCTATAAAAGGAGCCCCAAGGCTTCATTTGGGAAGACCTTGAGGCCAGAACCCGGGAGAGCTCCTTGCAGACTTTTGCGGAATTCTCCTTCAGCGCTGGAAGATCTCCTTCGGGGACTTGAAGATTTTCTTCATCCCGAAAGGCGACACGCCTTCTCACTGTTGTTCCCCAGAGGCTTCTCACTTTTGTTCTCCGGGCCTTCTCACTTTTGTTCCCCAGAATTCGCAGAAGGAAAAAGACTTAGTTTTTCCGAGAGGTTGTCTGTCACCCCCGGAGCTCTTTCTCCATCTCTATTATTGTAACGAGCAGCGGCCTGTCGCGCTCAAGTTCTAACTACCAAATTGTAACCCCCAGAAGATAGTGAAGTTTGGTCGGCACAGCTCCGGACGCGTGATTTTTTACCCTTTCCGGGTTTTCCACGTTAAAAAGTCTCAGTGTACTCAGCGAATCTCGAATTGACTGTTTGCGCGCTTAGTTCGCTCACGAGCTAAGGTGGTTCAATTGGACCAGTCTACCAAGAGCCCTAAGCGTTCCGCAACAGTTTGGCGCCGTCTGTGGGAAACTATTCCCAAGACTCTTTAAAGGCCAACTGCAATGACAAGGAAGAGTGCTCGCATTACTGAAGGACCAATGCTGGAAGGACGCAATGACCCAGCTCCCTCCCACTCGATCATCAACGCGCCTCCCGCAGAAGAGGCAGTACATGCGCCCGCAACCAGGCTGGAAGGGCGAATGCAGCAGATTGAAGAACAACAAGCCGAGATGTTGGCTCTCGTAAGGAATCTCGGGGCTCCTCAAGTTCCGGTTCAACCGCCAGCGTTGAACGCACCGCCACCCCCAGCTCCGAATCATGCCCCGAACGAAGAGGCCGTTCGAGAGGAAGAAGCTTCAGAGGGATTCTCCAACGCAACAAGTTCGGCTCACCATGCCCCGCCAGCCAGAGACCCAGAAGTTGACCACCGTCATCATCACCCAAGAAGAGCTGCCCCTGATCGAGCAATAGAAAGAACCACGCGAGAAGAAATGCGCGATATGATAGAAGAAGAGTACGCCCAAGCAGGGCGACGCGCAACTCTCGCCCGCCATCCCGCGCACCACTGCTGTAAGACCCCCCCCCTCCCCAGACTGAACCGGGTTCAGGGAGGGGGGATCTTACTGCCCAAAGAGGACTACCCAGCGCTTTTCGGGTGGCGACGTCCCACCCTCTTAAGCGCTGAGCGGTCTCTTTGTCAGGCACAAGAATCATCACAACACATCAGAACGCACAGCGGAAGCAATCGAAATAAGAGAAGCTAAGCATGCTGATTATATTACATATTTAAATATGGTCGGGGCCTATCGTTTTACAAAATACTGCCTCGAAGGCTACATAGTCTAAAACAAAAGGGAGCCCTAGGCTAGTCCTTATACTCTCGAACTCACGTCTCTGAAGATAGGGGGCGAGGCTGGGGTAATCGAACGGGCCATCTCCAAGGCTCGTAACGCATCCTGCGGTGCGGGGGCTCCTTGCTGTCCCATCTCCTGTGATTGGTTATAAGAAATAACCGTTAGTCACAGAACTAAGTAGAAAATACATCCCCTCCCCGGATCCATATCCAGGGGGCGGTTAAAGAACAGAAATGAAATAGCCGAAGCAAGGTAGAAGGTTAGTAGCAGGTAAACATATATATCTCCGTATATATATATAGGGCTTCCCGCCCTAAAGCTCGTAACCGCGCCGTATAGTAAGTACACAACACTATAACGCGCAGACACGCACACCCAGGTATTCAAACCTGTACGCATACAAAATACCCTGTGTCGACACAGTTTAGACCGCTTTATTTCAAGCAGGGGAGCTAACCCCGCGGGCCTCACCGATGTGGCTGTCGGTGACAGTGGCCAGTCTTGCCACTTCTGAATGTAGTCGTACCGTATCATTCAGGCCCTCCTGTACATCTTGGTGTACCAACTGGATGTGAGCGACATCCGACGAGCCGATTTGTAGGCCGACCAGAGGAGGTAAAACTGCAGGCTCGGAGGGTAATAACCCGTTGTGCACATCTCCCTGTCGCCATGAGTCGTCAACTCACCCGCACCGATACGAACGGTCTGCGAGCGTGACCAACCCTCCACTCCCAAACAATCTTCACCCGCTTTATATAAAGATAAGCACATAAATTACGTGGCAATTCTACTCGACCGGTCACACGACCTCTGACCGGGAGGATTAGCGGTATGAGGTCTCCTTGCTTGGGGCTAACCTGGGAGGAGGAACTTAACTCCGAGTTTTCCCCAACTAAGGCCTCGCAGGAGGGAGGATAAGCACCGCTTGCCTGTGCAGGGCTGCAGTTAGTACCCCAATACGAATAAGTATAGCAGCAACATAGGCCGAAAGCAGAGGCCATAATATTAAGAAGGAAATTAGGCCGAAGGCAAAGGCCATGGTAATAAGCAGAAAAGTAGGCCGAAAGCAGAGGCCATAATATTAAGAAGGAAATTAGGCCGAAGGCAAAGGTCATGGTAATAAGCAGAAAAGTAGGCCGAAAGCAGAGGCCATAATGACAGAAAAGTAGGCCGAAAGCAAAGGCCATATTAAGCAGAAAAGTAGGCCGAAAGCAGAGGCCATAATGACAGGACCAGTGCGAGACTGGATTTAAATGAAAGTACAGAAAGTAAGAGCGGGGGACCAGTGCGAGACTGGATTTAAAGGAAAGTACAGAACGTAAATGCGGGGGACCAGTGCGAGACTGGATTTAAAGGAAAGTACAGAACGTAAATGCGGGGGACCAGTGCGAGACTGGATTTAAAGGAAAGTACAGAACGTAAATGCGGGGGACCAGTGCGAGACTGGATTTAAAGGAAAGTACAGAACGTAAATGCGGGGGACCAGTGCGAGACTGGATTTAACGGAAAGTACGGAAGGCAGTAAAAGAATAAAAGAAAGGGTCAGTAGTCCAATCACTCCATAAGAGGAGGCATCAATTGTCGACTCCGTTCTTTTATTATTGTCGCGGCGGGATTAAATTTCGGCGCCGCGACGCGATTTCGTTCCGATTTTCGCGTCGATATTCCGAGCTTAGTCGATTCCTTGGATAGATACGCATAATTTTTAATAGGCATTTAAAGATATGCGTCGAGGGGACGCCGATTCATTTCGATGAATTTCGCTCTTTTTGGGCGTTTATTTTTGCTTGTAAAAGCTTTTGGAGGACCAAAATAAGAAACCACACCTCCCAATTTTAATAGTGGTTGCAAAACACCTTTAAATAGAGCCCTTAATTTTTGGTGTTTTTTGCGAACTTATTTGGACGTTTATTTTCTCAAAATAAACTATATAAAGAGTTTTAAAAATAGTAAAACTCCTCCTAAAAATCCCAAAAAATTACAGTAGGTGCCCCTTAGGGTGGGGCACATTGTTCATTTAGAAAACTTCTTCCCAATCTGCCCCATTTTTTCTCAAAAAAAATGGGGAAGGGGAAAGGGAGATTGGGGTGCGGTTAGGAAAAAGGAAGGGGGGGGGGGGGGGGGGGGGGGGGGGGGTTGGGGTGCGATTAGAGAAAGGGAGGGGGCGCAGGGGTCTTGCACCCTGCGCCTTCCCGCGGCCCCCGCAGCGGATCTGCGACGGATCCGCTGTGGGGGGCACGTATGCTGAGGCGGAAGGCGGGAGTTAAGAAAATAGGGGCCGCTTGATCTCCTGGGGGAGATCGTGCGGCCCCCGATTGATCTCGGGTGGCTGCCGCAGCCGCCGCCGGGCAGCGGCCGGCTGGGGCCGGCGCCGCCCTCGGACGATATGTCGGGGACCGGCGAACACTACGGTGGTGGTCCGGCGGCCTGGCGCCGGCGGCCACCGCCGGGGGTGCTGCGAGAAGGGGAACGGCGCCCACTCCGGTGGTGTCCCGGCGGCCTGGTGCCGCCGGATCCCACCGGAAAGAGAGGCAGAGAGGACGGGGAGGCGCGGCGCAGCCGGTACGAGCCATGCCGGCTTGCTGCGCCGCCGCCTCCTCGTGCACTGCCCTCCCTGCCGCTCCTGGTCGGGGCGCCGGGGAGGGGGCAACTCTCCGGCGATGGTCCGGCGGCCTGGAGCCGCCGGCCGCCGTCGGGGGAGGGGGTTATCCTCCTACAAGAAAAAGAGGAGGGGGGAGGAGGACTCGGGCGCCGCCGGGACTGCGTCCTCCGGCGGCCCGACCGCCTCCCCTTCGTCGGCGCCAAGGTCCCCGAGTGGGGACCTGCTCCCCCAGCGCCACCACCGGCGCTGGGGAGGGGGGGGGGGGGTTGGCTTCCACGGCCAGCGCCGCCACCCGAGCAAGCTCGGGGTGGCGCTGATGGCGCTCCGGCGACGGGGAGGGGGTGGCTCGCCTCCAGGAGGTAAGAAGGAGGAGGGGAGGTGGTTCTACCTGGAGGTGAGGTGGGGCTCGAGAGGTGGAGGGGCGGTGGCCGACCATGAGGAAGGAGGAGGAGGTGGCGGCTTGGGGTTGGCTTGCTCCGGCAAGGTGGAGGAGGAGGAGGAGGGCTGAGCTGGGCTGCCGGCAGGGAGAGGCTGAGAGGGAGGGTGAGTGGGGTGGGGGTTTGAGAGGGGCTGCCCCTTCCTTTTATAGGAAGGGGGAGCTCTCCTCCTTCTCCCCTACGTGGGGATAAGGGAGGGGGAGATATTTTCTCCCCCCCCCCCCCTCCCCTCCCTTCTCTCTCTATTGCCCCCTTTGCCCAAATAGGGGCTGCCTATTCATGGGCATCCCCTTTTCTTTGGGGGGGGGGGGCTTTCTCTCTCCCCCCCCCCCCTTTTCTTTAGCAAATTCGAGTTTGGGGGGGGGGGGGGGGGGGAGGGTTGACCAATTCAACTTAGGGCGGGGTCCTCCTTGGCCCCCGGGGTTCAATAAGAGTTGCCGGGGCCGATGCCGGGTTCAAGTGCTTCATATCTCGTGCGTTGCACTGAGGCGATCTGCATAGTCGTAAAATGGCATACTCTCCATACGACCTTGAATCGAGGCCCAACGAATTCTGTTGCGCTTGTATTGTCCGCACGAGTTTATCTGAGCTGACAGAAGTCCAATCGGGGTTCGTATGGTCACTATTCATAATGATGAAGTAGTGACGCGCTACGACACCCGAAATGGTCGTTTTCTCCAAATGACCTCGGATCGAAGTGCAACGAATTCCGTTGTGCTCGTATTGTCCATACGAGTCTAACGGAACCGACGGAAGTCCAATCGGGGTTCGTATGGTCACTATTCATAACAATGAGGTAGTGACGCGCTACGACACCCGAAATGGTCGTTTTCTCCAAACGACCTCGGATCGAAGTGCAACGAATTCCGTTGTGCTCGTATTGTCCATACCAGTCTAACGGAACCGACGAAAGTCCAATCGGGGTTCGTATGGTCACTATTCATAACAATGGGGTAGTGACGCGCTACGACACCCGAAATGGTCGTTTTCTCCAAACGACCTCGGATCGAAGTGCAACGAATTCCGTTGTGCTCGTATTGTCCATACGAGTCTAACGGAACCGACGGAAGTCCAATCGGGGTTCGTATGGTCACTATTCATAATAATGAGATAGTGACGCGCTACGACACCCGAAATGGTTGTTTTCTACTGCTCGGGCCTACTTTTATTGGGCTCACTAGGGTCTAGTGGCCCAATAAAAGTCGGGATGTTACAATCCAATAAAAATAAAGAGATTTTCGTCCCCGAAAATTGGCTGAAGTAGGGGTTAAAAGGATATACTTGGGGGAAGAGCGCCGGGTATTTTTCTCGGACGAGCGTCTCTGGTTCCCAAGTAAACTCTTCGCGTCCACAGTTTGACCACAAGATCTTGACCATCGTGATGGTTTTGTTCTGTAGTTCTTTGATCTTGGAGTCCACTATCTTTACTGGTTCGAGTTGGATGGATCGGTCGGATTGTACTGATGTTGGTGGTGTGGGAAGATGCTGCTCTTGTTGGCGTAAAACACGTCTTAGCGAGGAGACATGAAATACGTCGTGAAGGTTTCCCAGTTCGGCCGGCAGAGCTAACCTATAAGCCACCGGGCCAACTCTTTCGATGACTTGATATGGGCCTAAATAGCGGGGTCCAGCTTTTTCTGCTTCTTTATTCGGGATATCCCGTGCATCGGCTTAATTTTTAAGAAAACCATATCTCCTACTTGGAACTCCACTTGCTGATGACGTGCGTCGTAATATTTGGCCTGACGACTCTGTGCCTCCAGCATACGTTCTTGAATTAACCTTATTGCGGCAGTGGTATCGTCTATGTAGGTGACCCCCAAGGCTTCGGGGTCCTCATCCTGTGCCCAAGATAGTGGGGTCCGATAGCGTCTTCCGTAGAGGGCTTCGTAAGGTGCCATCTTGATGCTTACCTGGAAGTTGTTGTTATATGAAAATTCCACCAGAGGTAGTAACTGCTCCCATGGCTCATTGTGTTCCACTATGCATAATCGGAGAAGATCTTCCATCGTCCGGTTCGTTCTTTCCGTCTGCCCATCGGTCTGGGGGTGGATTTAAGGCGGTGCTAAATGCCAATCTGGTTCCTAGATAAGCTTGCACTCTTCTCCATTCCTTCGATGTAAAGCGCCCGTCGCGGTCCGAGACGATTGATTTGGGTATTCCATGAAATCGGACTACCTGCTCAATAAATAGTCGGGCTAATATGTCGACACCGTCGCCCTGCCGGTTCGGGATGAATCGGGCTACCTTGGTGAGGCGGTCTACTACGACCCATATGGAGTCGTTACCTGCACGAGATCGGGGTAAGCCATGGACAAAATCCATGGAGATATCCTCGAATTTCCATTCTGGTATCGGCAGGGGTTGTAGCAGACCTCCTGGGCTACGACATTCGGCTTTGACCATTTGACAGGTCTGGCAGTGGGCTACATAATCGGTGACGTCCTTCTTCATTCCTGGCCAGTATAATGTCCTTCGCAGGTCCGTGTACATTTTTACTACCCCCGGGTGTATTGAATACCTCGTTTGATGTGCTTCACGGAGTATTTCCTCCCGGATTCCCTCTGCAGCGGGAATGAATATGCGGTGTCTGTATTGCAGGATGCCATCATACAAGTTGTAGTCTTCTTGTGCACCGTGTTGCAAGGCCTGAATGATCGGTGCTGCTTCAACGTCGATCTTCTGTGCTTCTCTTATCCTGTCCCTGATGTCGCACTGAATCTCCATCCAGTAGAGCTGGGCCCGGTATTCCATTGGATTCCTACGGGTGATGAGGATAATATCCAGTTCTGCCAAAGATTCGACTAATTCCTCCGGTACCATTTCTAACCAACTCCCGGTCCTTGGAGGCTGCCGACTCAGGGCGTATGCAACCTTATTAGCCTTGCCGGGGTGGTACTGAAGGGCGAAGTCATAATCGCAGAGAAATTCCAACCACCGGCGTTGTCGGAGGTTCAGCTCCTTCTGGGTGAAGACATACTTGAGGCTTTTATGATCGGAGAAAATCTCGCATCGTACCCCGTAGAGGTAGTGTCTCCAAACCTTTAATGCGAAAACTACCGCCCCCAATTCTAGATCGTGGGTGGCGTAGTTTAGTTCGTGCGGCTTGAGCTGACGTGAGGCGTAGGCAACTACCTTGCCATGTTGCATAAGCACGGCTCCCAATCCTTTCAGAGAGGCATCCGCATAGATCTGGAAGCCCTCAGTTCCTGAGGGGAGAGTCAGGATCGGGTTCGATATCAGCCGGTTCTTCAGTTCGATGAACGCTGCTTCGCACTCGGGAGACCACTGGAATGTCACATCCTTTTTGGTGAGGGAGGTAAGCGGTAACGCAATCTGGAGAATCCTTCGACGAACTTACGGTAGTAGCCAGCGAGGCCAAGGAAACTTCGGATGTCTGCCGCGGTCTTACGTGGCGGCCAATCTCGTACCGCTTGTACTTTGGCTTGATCCACTGCTACCCCGTTCTTGTTAACTGTGTGTCCCAGAAAACCGACTTCTTCCATCCAGAACTCGCATTTGCTAAACTTGGCGAACAACGAGTGCTCTCTTAGCTTAAGCAGAACCATTTGGAGATGCCTGGAGTGATCGGTTTTGTTCTTCGAGTAGATGAGGATATCATCTATGAAGACTATTACGAAAAGATCCAGGAAGGGTTTAAATACAGTATTCATTAAAGCCATGAAGGCGGACGGGGCATTGGTTAACCCAAATGGCATTACCATGAACTCGTACAGTCCGTAGCGGGAGCTGAAGGCGGTCTTGGGAATGTCCTCTTCCCGCACTCTGAGTTGATAGTAGCTGGATCTTAAATCCATCTTGGAAAAGACGGACGCGCCTTGCAGCTGATCGAACAATTCATCTATCCGGGGTAGGGGATAGGTATTCCGGACAGTGAGTTTATTCAATTCTCTATAATCAATGCAGAGACGCAGAGATCCATCCTTCTTTTTAACAAACAGTACTGGGGCTCCCCAGGGCGAAGTACTAGGACGTACGAATCCTGCGTCGACTAACTCTTGTAGTTGAATCTTGAGCTCGGCCAGTTCCCTCGGGGCCATCCGGTACGGTGCTCGGGATACTGGCCGGGCTCCTTGAGTAAGTTCGATTTGGAAGTCCACCTCCCGTTGCGGGGGTAACCCGGGAAGGGACTCTGGGAAGATATCCGGGAAGTCCCTGATTACAGGTACTTTAGCGAGTACTTGTGTCGTGTCTTCCATCTCAAAGTAGATTAGGTACACCTCGTCTTTCCGTCGAACTGCCTTGACGGTTTGTGCAGATGTTAAGATAATGCGTGTGACAGAGGGTATACCTGCTAGCGTGATAAATTGCCCATTCGGGTTCTGGAGGCGGATTTCTCGAGTTGAACAATTGATTTGGGCGCTGTGCTCGGCCAACCAATCCATCCCCAGAATGATGTCGAATCCGGTTATTGCCAAAACGGTTGCGTTGACTTCGAATTCTATGCCTCCTAGCATTGCCTGGAAGGAACATTTTTCGGTGGAAGTCATATCTGATCCATCCGGGAGTCATATTCGGATTGACATCCCGGACGATCGCACCGTGTTCTCCTTGCCAGCGATGAAGTTTTGTGCAACGAAAGAATGTGTGGCGCCGGTATCGAACAGTGTTTTAGCGGGATGACCTTCTACCAAAAGTAAACCTGATAACATATATATATCATGATCATAAGCTTTTCACAGATATACAGAAGTAGGGATGACATATACAAAAGTCCTAATATATAAAGCTATAACATCTCCTAGGATATCGTACTACCGGAAGTAGATACCTATCACTACGTCAGGAGCAGGACCGTGCTGAAGATCCAACGCGTATGCCTCGAGCGGTGCTGCTCTGCCCTGCCTGACCTGGCCTCTCCTGCCTGCGGGACGTCCTCTGCGTCCACCTCGTCCTCTCTCCGTCGCTCTCTGTACTGCTCCTAAACCGGGTCTCCCGGTAGCCTGCGGGCAGAAGGCTCGTATATGCCCAGGCTGCTGGCTTAGGTAGCAGTTCCCTGCGAAGGGAACATCTCGTCGTGCTGCTGGGATGACCTGAGGTGCTGGGGCTGGGGGTGCTGGTCGGGGCTGGGGTGCTGGTCGGGGCTGGGGTGCCTGCCTATATGGCTGGTGACGCTGACGCTGTCTCCCATCTCGGCCCTGCCTGCGAGGACCTACTCCTCTCTCTCGGCCCTGAGTCCGGGGAACACCTACGTGTCCCCTCCGCTGCTGGGCTACCATTCGTTGGTCCATCTCTAGAGCGGTGGCATGTGAGGCGATCGTGTGGAAGGATGCCTGGGAAATCATGATCAGGGCCTGACGGAGGTCGTCTCGTAATCCCCGGTAAAATCTGGCCGCCCTGTCCTTATCCGTACCTGCTAAGGTCCCGACGAAGCGGGCCAGGTGGATAAACTCTCTCTGGTAGTCTGGAACCGTCCTATCTCCCTGCCTGATCTGCAGGAACCGCTCCTGGAGTGCCATCCGGTCTGCATCCGAAATAAAATGCTCTAAGAAGGCCTCTGAGAACTCCCCCCAGAAGATCGTGCTGAGTGGTCGTCCTCTGAAGGTAGAGCGGCTAGCGGCCCTCCACCAGTCCCGGGCATAGCCCTCCAGCATGGTCACCACCAGGGACACTGCGGCTACTGCGGGGCACATCATCCCTACTAGAAGCTCCTCTACCCTCTCCACCCACTCCTCGGCCTGGATGGCTGACTCGGTACCTCGGAAGGTGGGGGGCCTTAGCCCCCAGAATGTCGTCAACAGATCGGTGGGTACGGTGGCCTGCTGTGGTGGTCGTAAGGTGGCTGTCTGGAAGGCGGCTAACAGGGCTACCGGGGTCTGTTCGAGCTATGTCTCTCCGAACGGAACTGTGGCTGGAGCGGGAGGCGGTGGCGTGGCCTGCATGGGCCATGCAGGCCCGCTGCGCCGCCGCCTCCGCTGAGGGGGGGGGGGGGGCACCGGCGCCGCCCCCGGTCGGTGCGCCGGGGGAACGACGCCCACTCCGGTGGTGTCCCGGCGGCCTGGTGCCGCCGGATCCCACCGGAAAGAGAGGCAGAGAGGACGGGTAGGCGCGGCGCAGCCGGTACGAGCCATGTCGGCTTGCTGCGCCGCCGCCTCCTCGTGCACTGCCCTCCCTGCCGCCCCTGGTCGGGGCGCCGGCGAGGGGGCAACTCTCCGGCGATGGTCCGGCGGCCTGGAGCCGCCGGCCGCCGTCGGGGGAGGGGGTTATCCTCCTACAGGAAAAAGAGGAGGGGGGAGGAGGACTCGGGCGCCGCCGGGACTGCGTCCTCCGGCGGCCCGGCCGCCTCCCCTTCGTCGGCGCCGAGGTCCCCGAGTGGGGACCTGCTCCCCCAGCGCCACCACCGGCGCTGGGGAGGGGGGGGGGGGTTGGCTTCCACGACCAGCGCCGCCACCCGAGCAAGCTCGGGGTGGCGCTGATGGCGCTCCGGCGACGGGGAGGGGGCGGCTCGCCTCCAGGAGGTAAGAAGGAGGAGGGGAGGTGGTTCTACCTGGAGGTGAGGTGGGGCTCGAGAGGTGGAGGGGCGGTGGCCGGCCATGAGGAAGGAGGAGGAGGTGGCGGCTTGGGGTTGGCTTGCTCCGGCAAGGTGGAGGAGGAGGAGGGATGGGCTGGGCTGCCGACAGGGGGAGGCCGAGAGGGAGGGTGAGTGGGGTGGGGGTTTGAGAGGGGCTGCCCCTTCCTTTTATAGGAAGGGGGAGCTCTCCTCCTTCTCCCCCACGTGGGGATAAGGGAGGGGGAGATATTTTCTCCCCCCTCCCCTCCCTTCTCTCTCTCTTGCCCCCTTTGCCCAAATAGGGGCTGCCTATTCATGGGCAGCCCCTTTTCTTTGGGGGGGGGGGGGGGGCTTTCTCTCTCTCCCCCCCTTTTCTTTAGCAAATTCGAGTTTGGGGGGGGGGGGGGGGGTTGACCAAGTCAACTTAGGGCGGGGTCCTCCTTGGCCCCCGGGGTCCAATAAGAGTTGCCGGGGCCGATGCCGGGTTCAAGTGCTTCATATCTCGTGCGTTGCACTGAGGCGATCTGCATAGTCGTAAAATGACATACTCTCCATACGACCTTGAATCGAGGCCCAACAAATTCTGTTGCGCTTGTATTGTCCGCACGAGTTTACCTGAACTGACAGAAGTCCAATCGGGGTTCGTATGGTCACTATTCATAATGATGAGATAGTGACGCGCTACGACACCCGAAATGGTCGTTTTCTCCAAACGACCACGGATCGAAGTGCAACGAATTCCGTTGTGCTCGTATTGTCCATACGAGTCTAACGGAACCGACGGAAGTCCAATCGGGGTTCGTATGGTCACTATTCATGACAATGAGGTAGTGACGCGCTACGACACCCGAAATGGTCGTTTTCTCCAAACGACCTCAGATCGAAGTGCAACGAATTCCGTTGTGCTTGTATTGTCCATACGAGTCTAACGAAACCGACGGAAGTCCAATCGGGTTTCGTATGGTCACTATTCATAACAATGGGCTAGTGACGCGCTACGACACCCGAAATGGTCGTTTTCTCCAAACGACCTCGGATCGAAGTGCAACAAATTCCGTTGTGCTCGTATTGTCCATACGAGTCTAACGGAACCGACGGAAGTCCAATCGGGGTTCGTATGGTCACTATTCATAATAATGAGGTAGTGACGCGCTACGACACCCGAAATGGTTGTTTTCTACTGCTCGGGCCTACTTTTATTGGGCTCACTAGGGTCTAGTGGCCCAATAAAAGTCGGGATGTTACAACGGCTCCCCACTATCACCTCAAGTCCTGGCTCATCCAGTTCCAAATGGTTTCAAGCTTCCCAATATCGAAACGTTCGACGGGATGGATGACCCGTTGGAACACGTCAATCACTTCACCACCATCATGAGGATTTACAGTGCCCCCGACCAACTCCTCTGTCAAGTGTTTCCGGCAACTTTGAAAGGACAAGCGCGCACCTGGTTCCACTTCCCGCGAGATGGGCCATGAACAACTTTGTAGAAATGGCGCAGCAGTTCGTGGACCAGTTCATCGCAAATCGTAGAATTGTCCGAGATCCCTCCCATCTCTCAGGAATCCGCCAAAATGACAGAGAGACTCTCAAGGATTTTTTCCGACGCTTCACCTCGGAGGCTCGACAGATCCCAGGAGTCGATCCCGAACTCTTGCGGGGAGTCTTCCTTGGAGGACTCCGCCCAAGTGGCTTTTATTCAGCTCTCATGAGAGAAACCGTACCAAGTTACCCCGACCTCGTTCACCGAGTTGAAGCTCAGATAGCCGCCGACGAGGCCATCGAAGCACACCGCCGGCAGTTCGAGGGGAGCTCAAAGAGGAAGAAAGAGGAGTCGTCGCTGCAGACAGTTCCCAACAAGAACAACAAGCATCACGACAATCCCAGCCGAGACCGAAGATCTCGCCAGCATCAAGACTACACTCCCCTGAACACAACCATGACTAAAGTTCTCCTTGCCATCCGCGATCATCCCTCTCTCCAGAGGCCTAGGGCTCTTCCACCAAATTCTGGAGACCAATCCAAATACTGCGACTACCATCGAGGTCGCGGGCACAAAACAGAAGATTGTTCGCGACTGAGCGCAGAAATCGAACGATTCGTACGTCGGGGACTCCTTGAAAAATTTCTCCAAACCAAGGGTCCTGAATCAACAAGTCAAGAATGATCCAGCAGGGGAGCAATCCCCAGGGCGACAGTCCCGAAGAATAGCCTGTTCTACGCCTGACGTATTTACTTGTATCTCGTGTTTTCAGCATCGATGTAACAAACAAATATCATTCAATTTATTACACTTTATCATGCACCAAAACCACAAACGTCATTTTCAATTGTACTGCCTCTCCCAAAACAGAGTGTTCAGATTGTCCGACAAAGGACTCTGCCCTCTCCCAGAACAGAGTGTTCAGATTGTCCGACAAAGGACTCTGCCCTCTCCCAGAATAGAGTGTTCAGATTGTCCGACAATGGACTCTGCCCTCTCCCAGAACAGAGTGTTCAGATTGTCCGACAACGGACTCTGCCCTCTCCCAGAACAGAGTGTTCAGATTGTCCGACAAAGGACTCTGCCCTCTCCCAGAACAGAGTGTTCAGATTGTCCGACAAAGGACTCTGCCCTCTCCCAGAACAGAGTGTTCAGATTGTCCGACAAAGGACTATGCCCTCTCCCAGAACAGAGTGTTCAGATTGTCCGACAAAGGACTCTGCCATCTCCCAGAACAGAGTGTTCAGATTGTCCGACAACGGACTCTGCCCTCTCCCAGAACAGAGTGTTCAGATTGTCCGACAAAGGACTCTGCCCTCTCCTAGAACAGAGTGTTCAGATTGTCCGACAAAGGACTCTGCCCTCTCCCAGAACAGAGTGTTTAGATTGTCCGACAACGGACTCTGCCCTCTCCCAGAACAGAGTGTTCAGATTGTCCGACAAAGGACTATGCCCTCTCCCAGAATAGAGTGTTCAGATTGTCCGACAAAGGACTTTGACCTCTCCCAGAACAGAGTGTTCAGATTGTCCGACAAAGGACTTTGACTATAAGACCCCTCTCCCGCACCAGGAGAGTTCCCGGATCTTATGCCCAGAACCGCCGCCTTACGGTGATGCTAGCACACAAGTTAGTCATCTCCGCAAGACGTCGATCCTGCCGGCAAGGACGATCAACTAGGCCAACGAGAGATAAGAAGAAAAACTAGCACATAAGTCCACAATCACACGCATCTGTATATGTATAAATACCCAAATGAAAACTGTCCATCAATGAGTACAAGAAAAGAAAGAGAGAAAGGGGCTTATGCCCAGTACAAGTCCGAAAGAATAAAAGAAGTACAGTTCTCTCTCTCACTATATACATCTAAGCGGAAGCTACAACAAAACATCTCTCATCAACACCTGTCCAGTAACGGTAGTAATGCACGGCATCTGCTCCTCAGGTCCTGTCTCCCGTGCCAGCTGAGCTCCAGCTCCTTGGACACCTACGGTCACAACCGACCGTTAGTCATAATGTTGAAACCGACAACTCAGTCTCTGTGGAGTTTGGGGCCCTCAGCGAGGCTGAGGGGCGACCAACCCTTACTCCCCCCAAGGGAGAGCTCTAGGTTGAAGGTGATGGAACTAAAACTGGACCAAGGGCTTAGTGGGGAGGTCCCGCCACATACCCGGAAGTCCCCTTGGAACTTCCCCTCCCAAGCCACTACTAAGCTTGGGCACCACTGGAGCCTCTCCTCACCCCCTAGAGAGACTTGGGGAGGGAGAGAGGGAAGGAGAGAGCTAGCCTAGGATGAGAGATCCCTCCAAAAGGTGCCCCCTTGGTCCTATTTATAGGATTCTTGAAGTTGGGCTAAAAATAGCCAGAAACTGGTTTGCCAGATTACCGAAATACCCCTGAATTGGGCTGCGGATAGCCGAATCCCGCTGTTCTGAAATGCTAAGCGTAGACCACCGGACTACGAATAGCCAGAACTGGACTATGAATAGCAAAACTGGACGAGGGGGGGCCTCCCCTGGGCGAGAGGGGGGGGGGGGGGGGGGGGGGGGGGGGAGAGACCCCCTCCCCCTCTCCGCCCCAACCTCTTGGGCGAGAGGGGGGGGGGCGAGACCCCCTCCCCCTCTCCGTCCCAACCTCCTGGGCGAGAGGGGGGGGGGGGGGGGGGGGGGGGGCGAGACCCCCTCCCCCTCTCCGCCCCAACCTCGTGGGCGAGAGGGGGGGGCGAGACCCCCTCCCCCTCTCCGCCCCAACCTCCTGGGCGAGAGGGGGGGCGAGACCCCCTCCCCCTCTCCGCCCCAACCTCTTGGGCGAGAGGGGGCGAGACCCCCTCCCCCTCTCCGCCCCAACCTCCTGGGCGAGAGGGGGGCGAGACCCCCTCCCCCTCTCCGCCCCAACCTCCTGGGCGAGAGGGGGGGCGAGACCCCCTCCCCCTCTCCGCCCCAACCTCTTGGGCGAGAGGGGGGGGGGGGGGGGGGGAGAGACCCCCTCCCCCTCTCCGCCCCAACCTCCTGGGCGAGAGGGGGGGCGAGACCCCCTCCCCCTCTCCGCCCCAACCTCTTGGGCGAGAGGGGGGGCGAGACCCCCTCCCCCTCTCTGCCCCAACCTCCTGGGCGAGAGGGGGGGGGGGGGGGGGGGGGCGGCGAGACCCCCTCCCCCTCTCCGCCCCAACCTCCTGGGCGAGAGGGGGGGCGAGACCCCCTCCCCCTCTCCTCCCCAACCTCTTGGGCGAGAGGGGGGGGGGGGGGGGGCGAGACCCCCTCCCCTTCTTCCCCCTCTCCACCCCTGCCGCTCTTTCTGCGTGGTTCGATGCTACCAAACTGCCTCCCCCGGATCCTTGGGAGTACTCGGCGGATATCGGGGTTGTACACAATCCCCGCTCTTTTCGAGCGTGGCTCACGCTCGGAAAGAAATGTCCAAACCTGCATATTCGACGAGTGTCGCTGGGAACCCGATTATCGGTGATATCTCGGAAAATACATAACCTCCCCGAGGGGTCCCTCGACCTTGCTGACTAGTGAGAGCCCGGCTAGCGGAGCTACCTCGGGGGAAAAAACACTTAACCTCCCCGAGGGGCCTCCCTACCCTGCCGGCTAGTGAGAGCCCGGCTAGCGGAGCCGCCTCGGGGGAAAAAACACTTACCCTCCCTGAGGGGCCTTCCTACCCTGCCGGCTAGTGAGAGCCCGGCTAGCGGAGCCACCTCGGGGGAAAAACACTTAACCTCCCCGAGGGGCCTCCCTACCCTGCCGGCTAGTGAGAGCCCGGCTAGCGGAGCCGCCTCGGGGGAAAAAACACTTACCCTCCCTGATGGGCTTTCCTACCCTGCCGGCTAGTGAGAGCCCGGCTAGCGGAACCACCTCGGGGGAAAAAAACACTTAACCTCCCCGAGGGGCCTTCCAGCCCTGCCGGCTAGTGAGAGCCCGGCTAGCGTAGCCACCTTGGGGGAGAAACACTATGGCCATCGAGCGGTTCCCGGCCCTGCCAGCTCGGTGGGAGCCTGGTCAGCGGGCCAGCGTTGAGGCTATGTACTTTTGAAACATCCTGCCATCGAGCGGTTCCCGGCCCTGCCAGCTAGGTGGGAGCCTGGTCAGCGGGCCAGCATCAAGGCTAAGTACTTTTGAAACATCCTGCCATCGAGCGGTTCCCGGCCCTGCCAGCTAGGTGGGAGCCTGGTCAGCGGGCCAGCATCGAGGCTAAGTACTTTTGAAACATCATGCCATCGAGCGGTTCCCGGCCCTGCCAGCTAGGTGAGAGCCTGGTCAGCGGGCCAGCATCGAGGCTAAGTACTTTTGAAACATCCTGTCATCGAGCGGTTCCCGGCCCTGCCAGCTAGGTGGGAGCCTGGTCAGCGGGCCAGCATCGAGGCTAAGTACTTTTGAAACATCCTGCCATCGAGCGGTTCCCGGCCCTGCCAGCTAGGTGGGAGCCTGGTCAGCGGGCCAGCATCGAGGCTAAGTACTTTTGAAACATCATGCCATCGAGCTGTTCCCGGCCCTGCCAGCTAGGTGGGAGCCTGGTCAGCGGGCCAGCATCGAGGCTAAGTACTTTTGAAACATCATGCCATCGAGCGATTCCCGGCCCTGCCAGCTAGGTGGGAGCCTGGTCAGCGGGCCAGCATCGAGGCTAAGTACTTTTGAAACATCCTGCCATCGAGCGGTTCCCGGCCCTGCCAGCTAGGTGGGAGCCTGGTCAGCGGGCCAACATCGAGGCTAAGTACTTTTGAAACATCCTGCCATTATATTGACCTCCTAATACATGTGAGAAAACTAGGTACGGAAACAAAACATCACATTACATGGACTTAGGGGTAGAAATAAAAACTAAGCATGGAAACCCACTAGGTCTCTTACTCCCAAGTCTGGTCTTCCTCGACCTCCTCTGGTTGTTGAGGTTGCTGCCTTGGACCCCTTGCCTCCTTCAGTTCCAAGAACTCAGGGCAGGTGGATGTCGTGTGACCCTCCTCCTCGTGGAAGTCACAGTAGGGCAACTTAGCCGCATCCCTTCTTTTTCCTCTTCTTTCCGCTTTCCTGGCTCTCCTCCTTCTTCCCCAACCGATTGCCATGGTTTGATGGGGTGGTGGAGAGGGCGCCTTCGACTCCTGCCTCCACCCTGGGAGGTCAGTCTCTTCTTCCTGGAAGTTGTCCTCCTCCTGGTCGAACTTCCTCTTGGGGGCCTTTACTCTACCCCCTGCTGCCTTGCCTCTGGCTCACTCAGCTTGGCCAGCCTTCTTGTGAACTCCGGGTTGGCCTCCTCACTTTCAACTTCCTCGGCCGCCCTTTCCATCAACTCCTCAAAGGACACAGGAGCTCTTCTCTTGAGGTCCATTTTGAAGAAACCCTCCCGCAGCCCCACCGTGAAGACGAGCTTGAGGGTGTACCCGGGCACTTCTTGGACGAGGAGAACCTCCTCCCTGAACCGTTCCAGATAGTGAGCCAGCGACTCCTCTGGTTCTTGCTTGATCTTGAAAAGTGTTTCGACATCTTTCTTCTTCTTCCTTAACGTCGAGAAGCGTAGCAGGAAAACTCGGCGTAAGTCTTCGAAGGCATTGATGGATCCTGTAGGGAGCTGGTGGAACCACTCCCTGGCTTTCTCTTTGAGGGTGACGGCGAAGAGCCGACACTTGAACGCGTCAGTCATGGGCACGATGGAGACCATGTCCTCAAACCCCTGTAGGTGCAGGACGGGGTCATCCTTGCCGAAGTAGTGAGACATCTCCATCCTTCCGAACCCCTCTGGAACAGGGGCCGAGAGGATCACTTCGCACAAAGGACCTCCTATGCTCGCCCACCTTTGGAGCTGGGCGGGACGGGGTTTGACACCTTCCCATTCGCCTACTTGGGTCTCGGCGAGTGGGGGTCGAGGACCTCCCCACTCCCCCCCCCCCTGGCACCTCCTCTCTGGTTGGTTGGTTGAGAGGGATCTCACCCTCCTGTCGGGGCGAGACCTCCGGACCACTTCCTCTCCTGCCATCGCCTATCGAGGCGAAAGCCACCTGCAAGGTCTGCAGGACCTCTTGACTAAAATTTTTGAACATCTCCAACATCACCCCAGCCACCGGGGGCTGCGAGTGACCTGGGTCGGAACTTCCTCCACCTCCGTCCATGGAGCTCAGCTTGAGGCTTTCTTGAATCGGTCACACTCCACGCTCACCGCACCAAAATGTTGAAACCGACAACTCGGTCTCTGTGGAGTTCGGGGCCCTCAGCGAGGCTGAGGGGCGACCAACCCTTACTCCCCCCAAGGGAGAGCTTTAGGTTGAAGGTGTTGGAACTAAAACTGGACCAAGGGCTTAGTGGGGAGGTCCCGCCACATACCCGGAAGTCCCCTTGGAACTTCCCCTCCCAAGCCACTACTAAGCTTGGGCACCACTGGAGCCTCTCCTCACCCCCTAGAGAGACTTGGGGAGGGAGAGAGGGAAGGAGAGAGCTAGCCTAGGATGAGAGATCCCTCCAAATGGTGCCCCTTGGTCCTATTTATATGATTCTTGTGTTGGAGTTACCATTGTGATCTAGAAGTGGTCAAACATGTAATGTCACTGCCAACGCGGTATGAGCCTGCAGGGTCGCACATAAGTGCATGTGGAGAAGTTGGAACATTGACTGTGTTGGTAAAGGTTACCAATCACCATAAAGGATCGGGGAGGTAAAGCAAATGTTGCTGTCGGAATTCGTCGGAATTCGTTGGATGGGATTCATCGGGATTCGTCGAACCGTTCCGTGAAATCTCGACGAATTATAACAGAAACCCTGATCTCGGCAAATGTTGCCGTCTGATCGGAGTTCGTCAGAATTCGTCGGATCGTTCCGTGGAATCCCGACGAATTGTTACAGAGTCCCTAACCTAGGCAAATGTTGCCGTCTGATTCGATTCGTCGGATTCGTCGGGTTGTTCCGTGGAATCCCGACGAATTATTACAGAAGTCTGTTTCTGTATGGATTGCGGATAGCAATTTTTTAGGTCTTTTATACTTCGGGTATAAATAGACGGTTCGACGGTTCTTCTTAAGGATCCACGATCATTACGCGAAGTAGAAGAGACGAGACGGAAGAAGTTCCGCCTAACGAACCCTAGCCGACGGAAGTGTTCCGCCGTCTCGATCGCCTCCGCAGATCTCCCCTCCGGCGATCGTCGTCGTGATTGTTCTTCCTGGAGCGAACCTAGCAGTTCGTGGAAGTGCAAAGGTGCAGTCGTTCTTCTCCCGGCTCGTGTGGATCACTGTAGAGACGTAGACATTATTCTACGTGAGAACTCTCGCATAGCCGGCGCAAGGACTCTTCTTCTTGGAGCATCTAGGTTGGATTTGATCCAACTCCACTAAGGTAATTTTTGCCTAGTATTTTATTAACTTCTTGATTCAATATTCATGGCCCGATCAAAGTCTTTTGGGTTGTTTCTCTTTATTTCTGCTGCGCCTACATGTGATGTATGGTTCTAGAAAAACCCAACAGTGGTATCAGAGGTAGGTTCCGGTCATGTTGTTTCAGAAGTTAGGTTATTCCAGTACGTGCAAATCTAGGTATTTGGAAGCGTTCTAAATGTCAAGATTTCTTCTTGGAATATCACATTTGATGTGATTTTGTGTGGTTTCTGGTGGTGGGATTTCAAAAATTTTGTCAGACCACCGTCAGGGGCGCGGCCCCTTGGAACCCCGCCAGGAACGTCTGGGATTTCGTGGTAATTTCTAATTGTTAGAAATTGTTGTCTCCTTAGCAGTAACCGTCCCTCAAGTGGTTAATGAACCCTGTATTGTTTTGGATTTTGAATCCAACAATGAGAGACGAGCTTGTCTACTGCTTTAAGTCGAGTTGTCTTTGCCTTTGTCCAATGCATGTAAATCTGAAGATTTGGAAGAGTTCTAAATGTCCAGATTTAGCCCTTTCGTCTATCAAAGGTTGATAGTCTTATGTTGTGCACATAAGGGATGCATGTGGATTTTAGAAATCTTTTTTTTTTTCTGTTGATGTGCACTTGATCAAATGTTGATCATGGTTAAGTGTTAACTTATTATTAAAAATTAAAATCCCTTCATAAAATATTAAGTGTTCGGATGCCTTCCGATGGATGACACTCTTCCTGCCTCGATCGATGAAGTGTGGGCTTGCCAAAGCAAGGTGCATTAATCTATCTTGGTAAGGGTGCGAGCGGATAATTGTGATATCCCACTGTCGACATCGGGTCTAACTTAACTAGGTGACCTCAAAGGTTGAGTGCCTAGAGGCATAGGGTTGGCATGCATCATATGATGTATGCGAATAAGAAGTTATTCACCAGCCATACAAGAGTTGCATGAGGATGCAATTGGCAAGCGTTGCCTACCTAAATAACCGCATTATGAGAGGAACGCCAAAGCGGACTCGTGGTGTTGGTGAAATACGGATCTTGTCCACTAAGAGAGTAGCTCGCATGGACTCTCCGAATTGATAGTGAGGGTTATCAATTTGAATAAAATAGTGGGAGTATTTAATTGAAGTCCAAATTAAAATAAATTGTATTTTGAAATTAAGGTACTGATTAAATTCTGCATGAATTCTTGTAGAATTCCATGACAAGTGTTTCACATTCCACCTTGTCCCTGAGAGCTATCCTTGAGAAGGACAAGCTTAGTGGGACGAACTATATGGACTGATATAGGAACCTGAGAATTGTTCTCAGGCAAGAGCGAAAGCTCTACGTCTTGGAAGAAGAAGCCCCCGAGGTGTCGACCGGGAACTCGTCCCGTGTTGATAAGCATGCTTATAAGAAGTATACCGATGACGCCTTAGACATCGAGTGCCTTATGCTTGCCACCATGAACTCTGAGCTTCAGAAGCAACACGAGAACATGGGGTGCAAGGAGATTGACGAGCACCTAAAGAAAATGTTTCAAGGGCAAGCTCGTCAAGAGAGGTTCGATGTCACGAAGGCATTATTTCAGTGCAAAATGGGAGCTCGAGACTCGGTTGGTACTCACGTACTCAAGATGATTGGGTATATAGAGAACCTGGAGAAACTGGGTTTTCCTATGGGTCAAGAGTTGGCCACAGATCTTATCCTGCAATCGTTGCCGGATAGTTATGAGCAGTTCGTCTTGAACTACAACATGAATGAAATAGACAAGACACTGCCCGAGCTCCTAGGCATGTTGCGAACTGCCGAGATAAACATGAAGAAGGCCAAGCCTGCTAGTCCCATATTGATGGTACATAAAGGCAAGGGTAAGGCCAAGGGCTTCAAGAAGACGAAGGTGTGACCTAAGTCACATCTTGAGCCCAAATCTTCTGCGTTGAAAAAGAAGAGCACCGTGAAGGAAGGGAAATGCCACCACTGTGGCAAGGCTGGTCATTGGAGGAGGAATTGCCCTTCGTACATTGACGGTCTGCAGAAAATGAAGGGAGGTATGACTTCCGCTTCGAATATTTATGTTATAGAGATAAACCTTTCTGCTCCTTCATCTTGGGTATTGGATACCGGATGTGGTTCTCACATTTGTACAAATGTGCAGGAACTAGGAAGGAGGAGATTGCTGAGTAAAGGAGAGGTGGACCTGCGCGTCGGCAATGGAGCAAGAGTTGCTGTTGTAGCCGTAGGGGTTTACCGTCTTTCTTTGCCCAGTGGGCTTGTAATAGAACTTAATAATTGTTATTATGTTCCGGCCATAACTAGAAACATTATATCCATTTCATGCTTAGACATGATTGGATTTTCTTTTATAATTAAGAACAATTGTTGTTCTATATTTAAGAATGATGTTTGTTATGCTGTAGCTCAATTGTTTAATGGTCTTTATGTTTTGAACCTAGACCATCCGATCTATAATGTAGATAATAATAAAAGACTAAGAACAAATGATTCAAATCCTACATATCTCTGGCATTGTCGTTTGGGCCATATAAACGAGAAGCGCATATCCAAGCTCCATAAAGATGGACTATTGGACTCATTTGATTATGAATCATTTGAGCGATGCGAGTCTTGTTTATTAGGCAAAATGACTAAAGCCCCTTTCACTGGTTATACTGAGAGGGCTGAGGATCTTTTGGGTATAGTACATAGTGATGTATGCGGACCCATGAGTTCTATGGCTAGAGGTGGGAATTTCTACTTCGTTACATTTACTGATGATTTCAGTAGATACGGATACGTGTATCTTATGAAGTGCAAATCCGAAACTTTTGAAAAGTTCAAAGAGTTTAAGAATGAAGTGGAGAACCAATTGGGTAAGAAGGTTAAAGCACTCCGATCTGATCGAGGTGGCGAATACCTGAGTCATGAGTTCCGTGATCATCTGAAAGAGTGTGGTATTGTATCACAGCTCACTCCACCTAGGACACCGCAGCATAATGGTGTGTCTGAGAGGAGAAATTGTACTCTGTTAGACATGGTACGGTCGATGATGAGTCATGCAGACTTGCCTGTTTCCTTTTGGGGTTTTGCTTTAGAGACTGCTGCAATAACACTGAATCGCGCTCCAACGAAAATGGTTCTAAAGACACCATATGAGATATGGACTGGGAAGCGTCCTAGTATGTCATTCATTAAAATTTGGGGCTGTGAGGCATACGTACGACGTCAAATGCCTGACAAGCTGGAACCCAAATCAGATAAGTGTTATCTGGTGGGATATCCTAAGGAAACGAAAGGATATTACTTTTACCTACCGTCTGAGGGCAAAGTGTTTGTCGCAAGGACGGGTGTCTTCTTGGAGAAAGAGTTCTTGTCAAGAAAGACGCAAAAGGTAGAACTTGAAGAAGTTCAAGAACCACAAGTAGTGAATGAACCAGAGTTGGATTCTGAGCCAGGACTACAAGATGTTGTAGCTGGAGAACCTGCTCAAGAGACACAAGTCCTACGTAGATCTGGTAGACCAAGATTTGAGCCTGAGAGATATGGATTTCTCGTGTCTCAAATAGGTAATGTGTTGCTTATGGATCATGATGATGAACCAGCAACCTACCAAGAGGCTATGAATGGACCGGACTCCGACAAATGGCTTGAGGATATGAAATCCGAAATGGATTCCATGTATACAAACCAAGTTTGGAACTTGGTGGAACCACCTGAAGGGGTACGACCCATAGGGTGCAAGTGGGTCTTCAAGAAGAAGACCGACATGGATGGGAATGTACAGACATTCAAAGGGCGACTGGTGGCTAAGGGTTTCAAGCAAATTCATGGTGTTGACTATGATGAGACCTTTTCCCCTGTTGCCATGGTAAAGTCCATTAGGATATTGCTTGCTATTACTGCGTATTATGACTACGAGATCTGGCAGATGGATGTCAAAACGGCTTTCCTAAATGGAAAACTCCTTGAGGAAGTGTACATGACACAACCCGAGGGTTTTGTATCCCCAAATGAAGCCACTAAAATATGCAAGCTGAATGGGTCCATCTATGGATTGAAACAGGCCTCTAGAAGTTGGAATCTTCGTTTTGATGAGAAGATCAAAGAGTTTGGTTTTGTCAAGAATGAAGATGAACCGTGTGTTTACAAGCGAATCAGTGGGAGCATTGTTGTCTTCCTGATATTGTATGTAGATGACATACTGCTGATCGGGAATGACATACCTACCCTGAAAGTTGTTAAGAACAACTTAGGGAACTGCTTTTCTATGAAGGACTTGGGTGAAGCGACTTACATACTCGGTATTAAGATCTATAGAGATAGATCGAAGAAGTTGCTGGGTTTGACCCAAAGTACGTACATTGAGAAGGTGTTGAAGCGGTTCAACATGCTTGAGTCCAAGAAAGGATTTTTGCCCATGTCTCATGGTGTAAATCTCTCTAAGGACCAGTGTCCAAAATCTTGTGAAGATAAGGACCGCATGAAGTTGATTCCATATGCTTCGGCAATTGGGTCAATCATGTATGCAATGTTATGTACTCGACCCGATGTCTCTTTTGCTTTGAGCATGACTAGCAGGTATCAGTCTGATTCTGGTGAATGTCACTGGATAGCCGTAAAGAATATCCTGAAGTACTTGAGAAGGACTAAGGATGTATTCTTGGTGTATGGTGGAAAGGAAGAGCTCGTTGTAAGTGGTTACACGGATGCCAGCTTCCAAACTGATAGGGATGATTCGAAGTCTCAGTCAGGGTTTGTGTTTTGCCTGAATGGAGGAGCTGTGAGCTGGAAGAGTTCCAAGCAAGAGACAGTTGCTGATTCTACAACTGAGGCCGAGTATATCGCTGCGGCAAATGCAGCGAAGGAGGCTGTATGGATTAGGAAATTCATCGGCGAGCTAGATGTAGTTCCTAGCATTATTGGTCCCGTAGTTCTCTACTGTGATAACAATGGTGCAATTGCACAATCTAAGGAACCTAGATCCCATCAGCGCTCCAAGCACATACTTCGGCGGTTCCATCTTATTCGTGAGATTGTCGAACGAGGAGATGTGAACATTTGCAGAGTGCCAACTGAGGAGAATATTGCAGATCCACTGACAAAGCCTCTCGCACAGAGAAAGCATGATGGCCATACTAGATCAATGGGTATACGATACCTGAGTGATCAACTCTAGTGGGAGTCTTGTGGGTTGCATGTAAAATAAATATTATGTTGGCTGTTTATTATTTATTCATATGATGAATTGTGTACCAATTATTTCTTTTTACAATTAATGGCAAGTTCTTTTATTACGATATACTGTTTCTATATGATAGAATAAAATTCGTGATAAATACCCTTAGAATGTTCGCTTCCATAGGACATCAAGTACGTGACTTGAATGTGAGAGCCTATGATTTCGAAGCTTCATTCTTAAAAGGTCCCTAGTCGAGGTATCATCGTAGAAACTAAGGGTGATGATGATACATTAAGACTAGCATGTGTATTGACTGATGACCGGTTCTCACAGGTCATGATATTGTGATATCAAGTCATCACGTGGGTACTTGTTAGTGAACAAGTTGTACTGGACAGACCCAACCTGAGACTACTTTGTGGATTGTTACTTAAAAATGTCACAAGTAGGTCTCATTTGACAATGGTGTTGTGGTCCTTTGACCTGAAGTCACAGCATTCATCGAGTGAGGAAGAGCGTGCTTTGATGTCATCTAAAGTCTTCCTTGAAGAAGGTTGATGATAAGGGTGGTCGTTGGGTACGTTACGAATCATTTGGGTGTTTGGGTGTGAGCAGATATGGGATTTGTCCTCCTATATAACAAGAGTTGCATCCATGGGCCCCTTGATGGAATTGGACTGAGAAATGCATGGCCATGCTTGGTTGAGTCAATATGTGATATTGAGCTCACCATTCTCTGGATGTCCGTTCTAGATCAAGAAACTTGGATTGAGCTATAAATAGGGTGACACGGTCCATGCCTCTAGTTCTTTTCGGATGTAAGGGACAAAGGGACAAAGACAACGCTGGAACATTGGTCATAAAGGCTTATGAGTTATGAACTCTTATTGCTTGGGGAGAAATGATGCATTGCTAGATGACGCTCATTGTTTGTGAGGTTTTTGTTTGATACTTTCAAGATCAAGTGGGAGACTGTTGGAGTTACCATTGTGATCTAGAAGTAGTCAAACATGTAATGTCACTGCCAACGCGGTATGAGCCTGCAGGGTCGCACATAAGTGCATGTGGAGAAGTTGGAACATTGATTGTGTTGGTAAAGGTTACCAATCACCATAAAGGATCGGGGAGGTAAAGCAAATGTTGCTGTCGGAATTCGTCGGAATTCGTCGGATGGGATTCGTTGGGATTCGTCGGACTGTTCCGTGAAATCTCGACGAATTATAACAGAAACCCTGATCTCGGCAAATGTTGCCGTCTGATCGGAGTTCGTCGGAATTCGTCGGATCTTTCCGTGGAATCCCGACGAATTGTTACAGAGTCCCTAACCTAGGAAAATGTTGCCGTCTAATTCGATTCGTCGGATTCGTCGGGTTGTTCCGTGGAATCCCGACGAATTATTACAGAAGGCTGTTTCTGTATGGACTGCGGATAGCGATTTTTTAGGTCTTTTATACTTCGGGTATAAATAGACGGTTCGACGGTTCTTCTTAAGGATCCACGATCATTACGCGAAGTAGAAGAGACGAGACGGAAGAAGTTCCGCCTAACGAACCCTAGCCGACGGAAATGTTTCGCCGTCTCGATCGCCTCCGCAGATCTCCCCTCCGGCGATCGTCGCCGTGATTGTTCTTCCTGGAGCGAACCTAGCAGTTCGTGGAAGTGCAAAGGTGTAGTCGTTCTTCTCCCGGCTCGTGTGGATCACTGTAGAGACGTAGACATTATTCTACGTGAGAACTCTCGCATAGCCGGCGCAAGGACTCTTCTTCTTGGAGCATCTAGGTTGGATTTGATCCAACTCCACTAAGGTAATTTTTGCCTAGTATTTTATTAACTTCTTGATTCAATATTCATGGCCCGATCAAAGTCTTTTGGGTTGTTTCTCTTTATTTCCGCTGCGCCTACATGTGATGTATGGTTCTAGAAAAACCCAACATCTTGAAGTTGGGCTACAAATAGCCAGAAATTGGTTTGCCAGATTACCGAAATACCCCTGAATTGGGCTGCGGATAGCCGAATCCCGCTGTTCTGAAATGCTAAGCGTAGACCACCGGACTACGAATAGCCAGAACTGGACTATGAATAGCATAACTGGACGAGGGGGGCCTCCCCTGGGCGAGGGGGGGGGGGGGGGGGGGGGGGGGGGCGAGACCCCCTCCCCCTCTACGCCCCAACCTCTTGGGCGAGAGGGGGGGGGGGGGGGGGGGGGGGGGGGGCGAGACCCCCTCCCCCTCTCCGCCCCAACCTCCTGGGCGAGAGGGGGGGGGGGGGGGGGGGGGGGGGCGAGACCCCCCTCCCCCTCTCCGCCCCAACCTCTTGGGCGAGAGGGGGGGCGAGACCCCCTCCCCCTCTCCGCCCCAACCTCCTGGGCGAGAGGGGGGGCGAGACCCCCTCCCCCTCTCCGCCCCAACCTCCTGGGCGAGAGGGGGGCCGAGACCCCCTCCCCCTCTCCGCCCCAACCTCCTGGGCGAGAGGGGGGGCGAGACCCCCTCCCCCTCTCCGCCCCAACCTCTTGGGCGAGAGGGGGGGGGGGGGGGGCGAGACCCCCTCCCCCTCTCCGCCCCAACCTCCTGGGCGAGAGGGGGGGCGAGACCCCCTCCCCCTCTCCGCCCCAACCTCTTGGGCGAGAGGGGGGGGGGGGGGGGGGGGGCGAGACCCCCTCCCCCTCTCCGCCCCAACCTCCTGGGCGAGAGGGGGGGCGAGACCCCCTCCCCCTCTCCGCCCCAACCTCTTGGGCGAGAGGGGGGGCGAGACCCCCTCCCCCTCTCCGCCCCTGCCGCTCTTTCTGCGTGGTTCGATGCTACCAAACTGCCTCCCCCGGATCCTTGGGAGTACTCGGCGGATATCGGGGTTGTACACAAAAAATGTTGAGACGATTTTGTCCCCGCCTCCCCCCGCGACTCCTAGGCACCGTGCGGGAGGAAGAAGTGGAGGACATCAAAGTGGAGTAATCAAAAGCAGGTGACAAATTCTCTATGCTAACAAGAGTATACCCATATAATTTCTATACTAACAGTATAAATATACATTAATAAGTGCAGTAAGGTAATATTATAGCAGTAAAGGAAGTAAACTACGCAAGTAAAGTAATATAAAAGTAACCATTGATTTATAGGAATGCCCATACAAACCTATAGACCAAGGGGTCGTTTAGCAGGGCCTATCGTATAAAAAGTCTCATACCAATTTATACGATATGGGTAGGGGTTGAAATGCTATGTCATGCAAGGTATGTTGTTATGCTATGTTCATACAAGTGCAACTCACACACTCCGACTCTATGCGCATAGACCTTTAGTTCCCCCTTTTTGGAGCTAGCAAAACTCCCAGGATACTCCCGTAGTGGCAAGCAGAAGCGGTGGGTTGGGTCTCGCCCACCTCTAGGTTGGTATTCACACTACCAAACCTAGACTTATCGTACGCCTCAACACAAAACCGTGGAGCGTCTGCGTACTCTTGCTGACTGGACCGCCAGACTTTCTAGGCTAAGTGTATATACCACACTTGCCGAGTCAACGTATTGACGTCGGTGTGAACATCCGTCCAATACAGAAGACCCACCACCTTCGTGCACATGCAACATGTTCTACAATCTTTTTTCGAGCCATAAGCTCCCCGGGCTAACCTGCCCGTCATTAAAAACCTTCCGAGCCATAAGCTCCCCCGGGCTAACCCGCCCGTCATTAACAAACACTACTGAATTGTAAGCTCACCTAACTTTCAATCCGCTCTTTCAAACACTGAGCTTACTGCTCGCAGCACCAAACAGACTAGGCTCCCGCAACCACGGGGTGTGGGTGAGTGTGTTATTAAATTATTCTTGTAACATCTTATCCCTACGGTTTAGGTTTAATCTTGGATTCCTGATGGTTACCCTGTAAAGGGCTCGCTATGGTATTAGGAACTACAATGGGATGACACCCCAAAATTCCCTTTCCCAAGACACTTAGTATTATTGATATCTACCCATAAGATTACCCTCTTATCATTTCACTTGAATTAACCTCAGCGCTTTATGACTCTCTAAGGGGAAGGACGATCTCTCGTCAATCCCGAGCACAACCTTACCCACAGCTCACCAGCACTCTCATCTTCTAACTCCTATTTAGACTACTCTTATTTAGTTATTATTCTACTTGGAAGTTTAGGGTGGATCCTGGACTTCCCGAGGGCTACCCGGTGAAGGGTTCGCAAGATACTAGGGTATATGATGGGATGATGCCCAACCCCTTTCCAGGACATTTAACATTCTTGGCGGCTACCTTGACCTAACCTTCCTCCCTCTCATTACCCCTTTATAACTTACGCCTTATGTTTCACCCCGCTCCTATGCAATCAATCTTTTGGACTCAACTCTAAAAACTTCTAGTCCTCTAAGTGGTCTATACTCATCTCTTGTTATAATCAAATTCTCACCGATTTTCTTGTGAATATATTGACATATTCATCATAATGAGTTTTCACTATCCGCAGACCACGACATATAACTAACTTAGATTCCTATGATGGAATCTTAGTCAAATTACTTCCAAATGACTTCTAATTTTTATCCTAGGTTCATAGTGGATAAAATAAGGGATGATCAAAATCCAAGCATGTTTCATCTAATTTTGACCTCTATAAAAATTTCTTAATTACTAATATGAATCTAAAATGTGAAGGAGGTATCATGTCAGTGAATTCAAACTTGTTAAATATCCTTCCAGAGATGAAATGTGACATGATAAAAAGATTTCCAAGATTTCATATTTTTCGAGCAATTAAATAACTATGATCCCTAATTTTCAACGAATGAATGGAAAAATAATTTTTACACATCAAGTACAAGATTTTGTCTTCCTAAAATTCTGTAAAAATTACAGTAGCTTCATATTGACATAAAAACACTATTTCCAGAAGATCTTAATTTTCCAAATATTTTAAACCCACAATTTCTATTTATCTTTAAGGAGAGGAAACATGGCTCTACACTACAAGTACTGAAATTAGACTTCCTAAAATTCTGGAAAAATTACAGTAGCTTCATATTGACATAAAAACACTATTTCCAGAAGATCATATTTTTCCAGCAAATTTATAATCATAATTTATATTTATCATGAGAAAGATGAAGATGTGACTTTACACACCAAGTACTAAAATATGGATTCCAAAAATTCTGAGAAAATTAAACTAGCATACTAATCATCTAAAAACACCAAATCCAAGGTTTCATAATATTTCAGGTAATATTTATCCACAATATTCATTTAAAACAAGTGGTGTGCCAATAAGGGTTTACACTACAACCACCACCTACAGGTCTCAATAAAATCTGAATAAATCACAGAAGTATGTTATTAACTTAAAAACAGCAATGCCTAAGTTTCATATTATTCCAAGGAGTATTTACCCTTAATTATTATTTGTTACATTTGGTGTGCGTATAAGGGTTTACACTACAAGTGCTATGTTAAGACTTCAATAACTTCTAGGAAAATTATCATGGCTTAATAATGGTCTAAGAACACTAAATCCTAAGTTTCACATTTTAACAGGAATTTGACCATAATTTCTATTTAACATAAATGGGGTGCAAATAGGGATTTACACTACAACTACCATTAATATGTCTCTATACATTCTGAGAAAATTGTCCTAGTATAATAATCATCTAAAAATACTAAATACAGAGATTTAGAATTTTACAAACTACTTTACCCCATTAAATTAATTAATTACAAAAGGGAGTTTTTCCTCATTAAATTGATAATTACCACAAAATTCATCTAAAAATTATGATAAAATTTACAGAGCTATAGAATCACCCAGGAAACCTACTAGAATAATTTCATAATTCTCCAAATGCACATGAGACCTAAATGTCATATTTGAATAAATTGACCTAACCAAATAAATCAAATTCAGAGAAATAAATGAGGTCCAAAAATTCCAACAAAAATCCTAAATGTGTCTTTCCAGTCAAAGATCCATTTCCCAGAGTTTTGGATTTAACCCTAAGTTTTTGATTCAAATTATTCCATTAATTTAAAAGTGTGACAATTTTCATTTAATTAAAAACTTTAGGAAAATAACTTCCAAAAATCATGAAACTTATGACAATGATGCATATCCTCATGACATACACTAACCCCGAGGTGTCAGAGGCATGCAAGGTGATCCCCACCATCAATTCCATCAAAAAGCTCAAAAGCCCAAAATGACTATTAGCACCCCAATTTTCCTCTTAAGACCCTAACTTCATTTTGAAGTTCAGAGAAAAATACTCATGCATATGAGATGAGATTTTAACCAGTGATTTAGATATGTATGAAGAGCTCACCCCACAAATTAGGGGGTGTTTGGAGTTATACAACTCCTTAAATACCAAAAATTTACTTTTACTAATAAATGAAATATCTCAATGGATACACATCCAAAAATTCTCAAATTAAAACCCTAGGTGAGTCTTTATACCATGCATTCATGGTAGAAAATTCAAGTGATTTGGTTAAGCCAATTGAAAGTTATAGCCCTTTTAATTTCTGCCCTACACAAGGAGCAGTCCTAGGAAAATGGGTGCCCTGATGTCCATAGTGCACCAAATTAGTTGATTAAGGTTGAAAATGAAAGTAGACTTCTAGTGCTACAAAAGCTATCTCTTCCCTGTTTTGCAAATATGGCCTCTAGGGCCTTCAGTTTTTGCATGCAAACCATTGCATTTTTATGTTCTGACCAACCTCACAAGAATTATTACTGTGGTCCCTACAGTGGTCCAAATGACTTGATCTAAAATTCTACTGAAAGTAGACATCCATATCTACAAAACTTGTCTCTGGTCGATTTTCAAAATAAGGCCTCTAAAGGCCTCTAAATAATTAAACAAGGCAATGATACAAAGGTGTGACAGCATATTACATAATAATAATACACTATACATCATTATGAATGATCCAGCACGAATCACGGCGCAAAACGGGCGGCATCCCTTCATCGTCCCCAGCTCGCCAACGGCTGAGATTAATCCCGCGTGGGCCAACTTCTCCGATCACTTCCCGGCCATCCACGACCCTCCACCGCTGGCCACCGCCTCCACCACCTCCGTTGAGGTGGTGGCCATCGATTGACGGCGGCACGGCCGCCTGAGAGCCCGTCTCCGGCGATTCCGAGCAAGAAGAAGAGCTCGGTAAAACTCCCTCGATCTCACATGGGATCGGGCTCAATTGAGCCCGATTCCTCTCCTAGATGGAACTAGATACTAGCACAGAGGGAGAGGGGGGGAAATCGTACCCTAAGCGAGCTTGGTGGCGCGTATTGAGGTGGTGCGGCACGGCGGCGGCGAGCTCCGACGATCCTCCCAGAAATCCCGATTCTCCATGGTTTGCTTCACTGTAAATGTCTAGCTCCACTCCTTTCGACCCTCTGAAGCTGATGGAAAGGTCGAAATGGGCTGAGAGAGGCTGGTTATAGGAGTTTAGAGAGGAGGGGGTTTCAGCCAGCATTGGTTGCTCCTCCTTGCTGCCAAATGGCACCCTTCCATCACCAAATCGGCTGGGAATGATGTAGGGAGCTTAGTGGGGGCTTTGGGCAGAGGTGAGGAGGGCCACATGGCAGGCTCTCCTCAAAATTCTCTTGTTTCTTAATGGAGGGAGGGGGGATTTTCCACTTTTGCCCCCAAGCATGCCTTTGCATGTTGGATTTAAGGGGCAAAGCTGGTCATTAGGTCTATGGGCTTCAGAGTGGGCTGACCTTGAGGGCCTTAAACCATTGGAATTTGGATTAATTCCAAATAAGCCCAATTTAGGCAAAATTGACCCTATGTTGACTTTTGGGTTGACTTGGTCAATTTGGCCAAATTGAAGACTCCATGATGGGGCTTTTGAGTCAATTAGGTCCCTCATGATGTCCTAAGACTAGGGGTGAAGTCAATTTCATGCTTTGGGGTTCAATTGAACTTATTGGGGAGGGTTTGACCTATGTTGACCCAAGTTTGACTTTGGTCAAATTGGGTCAATTGGTGACCCCATGATGAGGCTTTTGGGTCTATAGCATTCCTTGGAGTGTTTATCATCTATTGGAGGAGTCAATTTGCAAGCATGAGTTCAAGTTGAGCTAGTTTGACCTAGGTTGACTTGAGCCTTATAGTAGACCACATGTGAGTTCACCTAACCCTGTGAGTCCTAAGGCTACAATCTAGCTCAAACTCACCCCACTCACCACTTGTCTCACCCTAAATTGGAGTTAGGGGGTCTAGTAGGAAATGAGATGTTACATTGACCACTCCCGGAGCAGAATACTCGGATCGTCCAACAAGGGACTCTGGCCTTTACCAGAACAAAGCACTTGTATATGCCATACAGAAACGACAAGCTCGATCTCCAACACAACCACTGGGCAGCAAGCCCACAACGTAACCGTTCAAGGCGAGATAGAAATCTCTCCCACAACTAGAGCCGAGCGACGACTTCCGGCACGTCACGAGAGGATGACAGTGATCCAAATTGCCGCGAAGGAAAAATCAAAACCTTTGAACTCCTCCGCGTAGTAATTCGGACTCCGAAGGTTTGGGGGGCTTATGTTATACACCCATTAAGGCCTTGGGGTGCGTCTAAAGGAAGTCCTGCTGAAGAGAGGCGGGGTCAACGGTCATCAAATAATCGCTTAAGTTAAACAGATCGAGCCCACCATTTCCACCGCCAGCCGCCGCGATCAAAGCATGTGCGGAGCGAACCGCAGGTACGAGAGCTACCGCGCGCAAAGTGGCGCGCGGGCAGCGCCCCCCATCGCGGGGGAGCGATCCGGCCGCGCCTCAGCCGCACCCGTCAAGGGGTGCGGCCCAGCCGCACCCGTCAAGGGGTGCGGCCCAGCCGCACCCCTCAAGGGGTGCGACCCATCCGCACCCCTCAAGAGGTGCGGTCCAGCCGCACCCCCCAAAGGGTGCGGCGGCCAAGCCGCACCCCTTGGAGGGTGCCTGGACCGCACCCTCCAAGGGGTCCCAGCCGCACCCCTTGGGGGGCGCGGCCAAGCCGCACCCCCCTTGGGGTGCAGCCCGGCCGCACCCCTTGGGGGTGCGACCAAGCCATCCCTCCCCCCCGGGGGGAGCGGCTCAACCGCACCGCCCTTAGGGTGCGGTTCAACCCCCTCCTCTCGCTTTTTCTGAAGGTGGGCTCGAAGGGGCCCCCGCCGCGTTGGCGCCCCCTCGTCAGGTGCGTCGGGTCCCTTTTCCTCCGTGGGGGGCGACTCCCCGCTCCGTCGTTCGCCCATGGCGCCACCGTATTCCACTACACGCTCAGAACACTTTAGCTCTCGCGCGCGCTCAGAACGTTTCCGAACACGTTCGGGAGCGTTCTCACTTTTTGTCTTTCCAGCTTCTCATTTTTTGTCTTTCCAGCTTCTCACTTTTTGTCTTTCCAGCTTCTCACTTTTCAGGAACAACCTGTCGCCTTTTTCTCCTCCAACGGAACTGCCTGAACTGCCCGAATTGCCCGAACCGCCCGAAGGGCAAGGTGGTCATTTGTGAAAAATGACGATCTGTGTGCCCCGAACCAGAAAATATGATTCGTCCACCAAGCATTTATGGAAACTGCGAACGGCGAAATTACCGGACTGCCCTCGGCCAAAGCTATAAAAGGAGCCCCAAGACTTCATTTGGGAGGACCTTGAGGTCAGAACCCGGAAGAGCTCCTTGCAGACTTTTGCGGAATTCTCCTTCAGCGCTGGAAGATCTCCTTCGGGGACTTGAAGATTTTCTTCATCCCGAAAGGCGACACGGCCTTCTCACTTTTGTTCCCCGGAGGCTTCTCACTTTTGTTCTCCGGGCTTTCTCACTTTTGTTCCCCAGAATTCCCAGAAGGAAAAAGACTTAGTTTTTCCGAGAGGTGGCCTGTCACCCCCGGAGCTCTTTCTCCCTCTCTATTATTGTAACGAGCAGCGGCCTGTCGCGCTCAAGTTCTAACTACCAAATTGTAACCCCCAGAAGATAGTGAAGTTTGGTCGGCACAGCTCCGGCCGCGTGGTTTTTTACCCTTTGCGGGTTTTCCACGTTAAAAAGTCACAGTGTACTCAGCGAATCTCGAATTGACTGTTTGCGCGCTTAGTTCGCTCACGAGCTAAAGTGGTTCAATTGGACTGGTCTACCAAGAGCCCTAAGCGTTCCGCAACATATGTGTTTTTTATTTTATTTTAAAAAATGCGCTATCATATAAACAAAATCCTCTACCTACAATTATAAAAAAATATGTTCTCTCCACGCTCGCAAACTCTGTGCACACCGCAAAAATGAGCGACGAGCGGAGTATAACATTTAGGGGTTTTCGAGCGGCGGGAGCGCCGTCGCATCGGGACAATGCCGTGACCGAGATAATATTGTGCGGGGCACTATCACACCCGTCACTTATATATTAAAAGAGAGAGAGAGAGAGAGAGAGAGAGAGAGAGAGAGAGCGAGAGAGCATATGAGACAACTCTTTCTTTCCTTTGACCGTCTCAAAGCAGAACTCAAGTCATTATAATCAGCTCTGGTTTGATGAACTGTATAAAGGCACCTTATTAAATCGGACGGCAGCTCGTATTTTAATTTTATATTGAAATGACCATTTCAACGGCCTACAAAATTAACTTAATAATTAATTAATTATTCTGCCCATTTCAACCTCAGGCGTCTTAAATTCTACGAAAATTTATAAAAAGTCTCTTTCTATCTCCCAACCCCATAACTCCCATGGATTACAGCAACAACCTGCAGAGGCAAACCTCCTGCGCCTTCCTCCCCCTCGATATGGCCGACTGGTTCTCGGCCGGTCGCCGGACAACCGCCGGATTCAGCCGGCAATTCTCCAACGGCTGCTCGTACGACAAGCTCGACTCCCACGGCTATGCTCCGTCGGCGACGCGGCCAGTCGCCTTCCAGAGGCTTAGGTGGAGGAGGTTGTGGAGGAGAGTTTTGAGCAGCAAGAAGAGGATCTTAGACCCTTCCGCCACCAAGGGGGCGGCGGCGACAGCCCCCTATGATTTCTATACCTATGCTCAAAATTTTGACGATGGGTCGGACCGGGTCGAACCGGAGAATCTGTCACGGTCGTTCTCCTCCCGGTTCGCAGTCTACTCAGGTGTCACGCGGAGGTAGGATTGGATGAGCCGGGCTAGTTTGTTTCTTAATTTTGTCCTGGTTCGATGAATCGATGCCCCTATTCTTTTTTAATTAATGGAAGATGATAATAGAGATACTTATTAATTTTTGAAATAATAAAATACATGAATATTTCATCTCTCACGAGCACTGTGATTTTACTAACCAATTTTGCTTAATTTGTTTTTAAATTTATTTAATGAATAAATATATTCAAACTCACGCATGAAAGTAAATATGGCGTAATATGACAGCTCTACGCCTTGAATAATTTCCTAAAGATCGCACGCATAAAAGTCATTGTTGTTGCTGGCCGCATGGGTGCTCTTGGTAGACCGGTCTAATTGAACCACCTTAGCTCGGAAGCGAACCTAGCGCGCAAACAGTCAATTTGAGATTCTTTGGATACACTGAGACTTTTTGACGTGGAAAATCCGAAAAGAGTAAAAAACCACGTGGTCGGAGCTGTGCCGACCAAACTTCACTATCTTGGGGGTTTACAATCGGGATCTTAGAACTCGAGCGCGACAGGCCGCTGCTCGTTACAATGAGAGAGAGAGAACTCCGAGGGTGACAGACCACCTTTCGAAAAGCCAAGTCCTTTTTTAATCTGGGAATCGGGGTGAGAACGAAAGTGAGAATGCTCGGAGAACAAAATTGAGAATGCTCGGAGAACAAAAGTGAGACTGCTGGGTCGCCTTTCGTGGAAGTGGAAATCTTCAAGTCCACGAAAGAGATCTTCGAGCACCGAAGGAAAGCTCAGAGGAAATCTTCGCAGAGCTCTCTCGGGTGCCGAAAGTCAGATCCAGGAAATGAAGGCCTGCGGCTCCTTTTATAGCTTTGGCCGGGGGTAGCCCGGTAATTTTGCCGTCGTAACCACCGTAACCACCTGGCGGGCGAATCACGTTTGCCGATTCGGAACACGCGGATCACCATTTTTCATAAATGACCGTCTCGCCCTTCGGGCAGTTCGGGCAGCTTTGTTGAAAGCGAAAAAGGCGACGGACGATTCCTGAAATGTGAGAAGTTAGAAAGATAAAATGTGAGCGCGTCGGAAATGTGGGAATGTTCCGAGCGTGCTCAGAAGCATTCCTAGCGCGCATGAGCGCGGAGGCGTTCTGAGCGATCAAGTGAGCGTTGTCGGAATGCGGTCGTCATGTAGGCGAACCGCGACTTCTGGCGATGGTGCTTATTCGGAAAGCGGAATGCGGTCGTTATGTAAGCGGAAAACAGGGCTCAGCCCATACCTGACGGGGTGGATGCGGCTTCGGCCGTGTCCCCTGCAAGCCCCGGGAGGGAGGGGGGGGGGGTGTCACAACCCGCATTTTCTCAATATTTAAAATATATCAGAGTGAGAGAAAATACGCGCCGTGATGCCACGCCGTGCAGGAACAACTGCAGACGCTCAGGCAAACTCCTAATTCTAATGCTCTTTTATGAAAAGACATGTTATTATGATAAAACAATATTTAAGTTTAAGTTGAGAACCGTGTCACTCGGTTCAGTGGATCAACTAGTCCACGAGTAAAGTATATGTGGTCGCAGCGGAGAAATACTTGATTCAATTCTTTTATGGTCCTATATGAGCCTGAAGACCTAACATACAGCTAATGTTATGCATGACTCTATATTTATTATAAGAAATAAAAAGGTTTTTTTAACGTTCAAAATATGGTGGCTTTCAGTTAAAGATATGCGATGAATCTAAGTTAAATGCAGTTTTTTATATTTAAAGTAACTAACATGCATCCTAACATAAATCCTTCCCAGAGAGCAAGAGTAAGAGGTAACAGTAGGTAACAGCAGTGAACACTAGCAAGTAGTCTAACATCCAAGACAAAACACTATGGGCGTCAACAAACAGACACAAACCCATATGAGTGAATCTAGTCAGAAAAGACAAAACTACCTCACAGAAGGAGGTGAAACAAACGCTGTCACTACCTGCAGCACAGAAACCTCGAGCTCTACCAGACGAACCTGCTACTGCTCTGAACCTGAGGCATTCAAAAGAAGAACACCTCAGAAACAAGTTGCAAGTGGTGCAAGAGAGCAAAAAGAGCTAAACAAACCTCCAAGTAAACGGGAGGTAAACAACAGCCTGCAACAGACGTCAGTACTAGAGTGCAGAAACAGGGAGAGAAACAAGCTAAATGGTTAAAATCAAGAGAGCTTACTAACAGAAGCAAAAGAAATGCATAACTATATATATACATATATTTACCAGATTTCAAATTCATATTCGTATTCATATTCATAAGAGACTGATCAGCTCATCCAAAAGAAGAGCACCGCACCGGGGGCAAAAACCACACCGTGTACGGCCTCCCAATCAAAAGCTTAAAAGAACACCGCACCGGGGGCAAAAAACACACCGCGTACGACCTCCTAATCAAAAGCTTAAAAGAACGCCGCACTGGGGGCAAAAACCACACCGCGTACGGCCTCCTACACAAAATCTTAAAAGAACACCGCACCGGGGGCAAAAACCACACCGCGTACGACCTCCTACACATTTAGGTTACGGTTAGGAAGCATCATGCCGGGGGTAAAAACCACACCGCGCACAACCCTCAATATAGCATTTTATTATGACGGTTCTGAACTACGAAGCCGACAAAGACTTAGGCCAAACTGAATATACGGTCGACGTAACTACACAGACCATCCATGTACAAGTCCAAGGCCCTAACAACACATATCTCCAAAATAAACGGGAAAAAACTAGCCATCTGATGGTATTCCGATACCGAGACAATTCAGTTAAATCATTCCGCCTAACGAGGCGACGATCCAAATGATGCGACGACCAAGTTGACACGACAGCTAGAAGCACACAATTCAAGGTTCAACACTTAGACCAACACCGTACTAATAAGCGAGTTGAGGATTTGATACAATCATCGTAAAAGACCATGAATGATACAATCGTTAACGGGAATAACCAAGCAGTCAACCAACGATGATGACCTGACCGACAAGCAGCCAATACATGCCTTAAATTATACAAAGGGAACGAATCGAGATCATATAGTTGGTAAAGGATAAGCAAGTGAAGTCTTGCAGTTAACGACGCAAAGATTGGAGCTCATTTAATTGATTATATTAATGCTCATGGGACTTCTACTCAAATTGGTGATGTCATTGAATTATTAGCAGTACAAAAAATTATTTTTGGAGGCAAATCCCAAAATTCTTATGTCATCTACTAAATCTTCCACCGGACACTTGCTAGGAGCTGCTGGTAGTATGGAATTAATATTTGCAATTCTGGCAATTCAAGATCAAGTAGTTCCTCCAACTTTAAATCTACATAATTGTGTAGAAGAAGCAAAAAATAGATTTAGTACCTATAGCAGGCTCGTTTTGAGAGGATAATTAACTTATCATGGCTAAAAGGTTTCTCTAAATAATCGAAAGCCCCCATTTTGATTGCACTTACTGCTGTTCCAATAGTTCCATGTCCACTAATTACTATCACAGGTATCAAAGGGTAACGTTTTGTTTACTATCTCCAAAATTCCAAGCCCATCAAGCTCACTACCTTGTAACCAAATATCAATAATCGAAACTGAAAGTAGTCCAAGATTTAAGAGAAAACCACTAATTAAATAATTTTCTGTAATATTACTGAAATTAGTATTAATTCATCGTAATATACCTACAGAAAATACACCATAAACACCAACTAATACTTATATTATAGAATATAAGATTAGTGCCTGAGATTGTGAACGTGTTACCAAATATTTAGCCAATTCTGCACCACATCCTAAACAAATCATAATAAGCAACTATCAACAGCTTCCGCAAAACTACTAGAATTAAATCCTAAATGATCAAGCTTGTATTTTAGAAGGAGAACCCGTAAAAGATTTAGTGATATTATCCAAAAAGCTATCTTAAAATAGGCTTTCTGGTGTATAACCTCAACTTAGGTTCTATATGTAATTTTACCTGATCGTTAGTTATTACCTGATTCCCCCGATCATAAGCTTCAGTCTCTATCTCAGAATTGTAGTCCTTCATTATTGTATCATTACCCAAAGGAGCAATAATACCCGGTTTATGTTTTTTTTCCATAATGAGTCAATAGTTACAAGATCTAGGTGATCATAGTGATTATGACTAACCCACACAATATCAATAGGCGGGTAAGTTCTCAAATTTAATTCCAGGATCTATTACTCTCTTTGGCCATGACTAACCCGTCGGGCAGCTGACCGTGACCCGATAAGGACAACTAACTCCCCAAATTTTTTTTGTAAGTAAGGGAACCAGCATAGCAAAGCAAGGTTGGGGAGAAACGGAAAGAAATGACGAAAATAAACAAGAGAGCAAGGGATCCACCACTTGCCTTGGTTTCGCCGGAGACGTCTTCCGAAATGCGCCACGTCGTAGATCGGGGCAAAAAGAAGACGGGAGAAGTTGGAATCTACAAGAAATCGGGCGAAATAGGGGTTAGGGTCAAAAATTCTATCGCGAAAACGTCGAGGAAACGGGGAAAACTTACCTCTATAGCGAAGCTCTCGTCGAGAGCATTCCAGATCTACTCTCGATCGAAGATTTCGAGCTCTGGATCGCCGACGGCGGCCACCGGAAGGATCGCGAACAAGACGTCTCGCGCTCGTCCTTTCTTTCTCTGGTTCCGTCGGGAGAAAATGAAGAGGGGGAGGGGGCGCTGCTAAGATTTTATAAATGTTATTATTTTTCTTTTCTTTTTTTGAATTCTTTTATAATGCTCGTATTAATAATAATGTAATACTATAAATATTATGTTATTATGAAGGGCTAAATGCACACCGAATCAAATGAAATTCGCACCGTAGGCGAAAGGCGACGCTACGAATCTAACGGCGAAGACCAAACCAAAATCCGCGTGTCATCGTCGAGGTACAAATTTTACAAAGTTTACGTTAAACGCAAACCACACTAAACTTCAAACGCGCGCCGAGACTCCAAAAACGATCGGATTGCGATGAAACTCGACGGGGATTTCTAAAATTAAACAACTTAATTTCCTATCGTAAAATTTTCCAATTTCGGTAACTTTCAAAATTTTGTCGGCTTGACCAAACGGACACGAGAACGCACTAACAGCGATGCGTCGTTGACTCTGCACTAGCGTAACGCCCTTACGTCATTATTACGACAATTAAAATAATAGTCGAAAATCAGGGGCGTTACAGGGGGGGTCGGCCGCGCCCCCATGGCGGGGGGGGGGGGGGGGGGGTGCGGTCCCCAATGAGGGGCTGCGGCTTGGCCGCATGGCCGCACCCCATGGTGGGTGCGGCTTGGCCGCACCTCCCCATGGTGGGTGCGGCTTGGCCGCACCTCCCCATGGCGGGTGCGGCTTGGCGCACCCCCAAGGGGGTGCGGCTTGGCCGCACCCCACCGGAATGGGATGGGAAGCTATCCGCACCCCACTTAGTGGAGTGCGGGCTAACCGCTCCCCCGTAGTGGGGTTCGGTTTTCGTTTCGCTCGGTGCCGCTCGGAGTGCGAAGTGCGCGTGGGAGGTCTGATTTCTGTCCTTGACATGGCTAGGACTTCTCTTCCATCGTTTTTGTTTTCTCATGATGGAGTTTCTGCTAATCGCACCACGTGCGATATTCACTCGTTTATGAGGAGCGTATCAACCCGTTTACGAGGAGCATATCAATTGTATAAAGCAATTTATTCATTTCTTTTATGTACAAAAATCTCCTGTATCTATATATTTTGTTGAAGATGAATACAATATCAATTCATCCTGCCTCCAAACTATTTGTTCACATGCTTCTCGTGTGTTTTTTTCTTCAGTTTGTTATGGCGAAACAAAAATTGGCAAGGTAAATGGTAAATTTTGTGGTCTAATTAATTTTGCAGTTAATTTCATACATTAATAAAAGGTCGTTCGTTGATATACGCACTACATTAATGGATATCCACACTCTTTATTAGCCAAATTTTAGGGCTTTTCAATTGTTTTCGTTGATATACGCACTACATTAATCGATATCCACACTCTTTATTAGCCAAATGTTAGTGTTTTTCAATTGTATATCCGCACTCTTCATTTCCTCCGTCCCTCTTTCGCGAAACAGTCGCTCTCACCTTTCGTGAAACAGTCTCTTTGGCCTTTCGCGAAACAGTCGCTCTCGCCTTTCGCGAAACAGGTCCGCCTCCCTTCCCGATCGAGATCTCGTCTGGATTTGCCGCCGGCAAACGCTCCATGTCTCGCCGACTACCGAACGTCCGCAGGTTCTCCTTCCCTCCCCGGTGTTTTGCGCCGCTTATTCTTCCTCCAGTTTCAGATTTCTTATGTTTTGCTAATCCTTGTTTCTTCTTCATCATTGTATGGGTTATTAGGGCTCGGTATTTGTCTCCTACCCAACAGATCACCTCTCATTTTTTTGAAAACCCTAGAATAAACCCTAAAATGAAATGCTCTATTTTGTTTTGAGAAATTAGTTGTAATAAATGCCAGTAATTTATAATTATTCGCACTTTTTGCCAAAATCCAAATAGCAAGCTGTGAAATAGGAAGATGTTGGATTCAACGAATGATTTGAAAATTGCATGTGTATTACCGGTATGGAGATACACATCCTTTTTTGGCTTTTCCAAATGCATGATTTTATTTGTTATTCCTAACTCATATGTTGTTGTTTAATTTGAAGATCCAAACGCTGTTATTGAAGAAAACAAATTAAGGTTGTGATTGATGTGAGCAGCCATTTTGAGATCGAAAATGTGTTTCGTTCTAAAAAAGAGTTAGTGGATTGGGCTCGTGGTGTTGCTATAAGTATTGGCTAAGTTGTAGTTAAAGGCCTCCGATAATTTTATTGACCGGTCCAAACCTCGTGTGTTGTTAAGATGTGATAGAAGTGGCTACTATTGAGACAATCGAAATAGGAAAGGGTGGGTTAAACAAGGACTTCGTAGAACAACCTCCAAATATTGTGGTTGTTTATTTGCTCTGAAAGGACAGAAGATAGCACATTTATAATTAGATGAGTGAAGAGTTGAAGTGCTTTGTGGAGTGCACAATCATGAGAAGACCCATTAGAAGTACACACATATGCGGGAGGGTTAAATATTGGTGTAGGCCGAGTGAGCCAAGTTAAATTTTGCGCCCCAAAAATAAAAGACTCGTCGCTATGAGCATTAAGAAGTTCATTAATTTTGTTTGAATAGATCTCTTACGTGTTTACGAGTCAAATCTTTCACGAGATTAATGCGGCCACAAGTAGAATTGCAAACAACAATGTAAAGGCAAGTTTATAGTTATTCAATTAATTTGCATAAAATTAAGCTAATTCCAAAGAGCGATGTATCATGAGAATACGTGGAGGGAGTAGTAATCCGTTCCAATCCTTTGTCGCACAAGCAGAATGGCAAGACGAAGACTGACGGAGAAGGATGTCGAAGTCGACGTCAATCGTCACGACGGAATCAGAGGGCTTGCCAGAATAACTAGTCGTGGTCGACGACAACCCTTCGACTGACAGCGGGAGGCGACACTTCAAGACGACAACGGGAGATGGAGTCGCTGGAGGATTTGTCGTCGTCGGGTGGGAATAGTGGAGGCGGCGTACCGGGATGAAGATGGTAGGCGTCGATGGGCTGGCACCAAACGAACGGCCGACGATGGCTTGATCTAAAATTGGCGACCTACAAGTGTAGAGAAACGGGTTGGTTTCTCTACGTGTCCAGGACTGGACTCTTTATGCTCCTGTTTGATTTCTTCCAAAAGAGGTTACCAAATATTTGTTCCAAATATGCTTCCAAATAATTACTCCCAAATAATTTCAGATCTTTTGCTTATTTCCTGTGTTTTATTTTCTTTCCAAATAATCAAACTAGGATCCTTTTCCTAAATTGATATTTGTGTATGATTTTGATTTTAATTTTCCTCTTCTTAATTTTAGGCGCTTAATAAATAAGTTTAAGCTTGCATTTTTCGTCATACTCCTTAATTACCAGACCTTTTTATTTAAGGTTTCATCGGGCGGTCAAGCCGGTGAGACGAAAGTTCAAACATAGGCCGATGCATAAAATAAATACTAAAAGATATAAGATAACATAAATACTAAAACATATAAGATGCATGATGGTGCAACACATCTTTGAGTGCGACGAAAGATGCATCAAATATGGATGATGAAAAGTTAGTTGAGCAGATGTATAATGCAAGTGTTAAACCAAGAAATGTTTTATCAGTTGTCAAGGGTAAAAACATTGCAAATATGATTGTGATTCGAACAATAATGGAAGGGTAAGTTACACAAGAAACAATTAGAGGGACATACTCATATTCAGTTTTTATACAAGTGTATTGCCGGTGCAAACTATGTTAGTTTCAATAAAGTCAATCATAGTACTAAGAAATTACAATTTTTTTTTGCACATCCAGTTTCAATCAAATTGATCAATATGTTTTTGATTATGTTTTAACTGAAGCAAAAGACGTTTGGAGTTATTAGAATCTCTATAATGTACAAAATTTTTGGCTCAGTTAAGTAAGTGGACGACACTACCGGATATGAGACTTGTTATCTCTTCGTGCTACAACATAGCCTTGGTTCAATTGTCTAAAGTACAAAGTTTTACATTCCTACCCCTACATTCGATCATTCCGGATGCGCCGATACTTATTTGCATTGGATTAATTCTACATGATAATTATTTCATTCGGTAGCATTTGAACGCTTGCTCTCCAATTCCGAACATTATTCCGTCTTGGGTGAGATATCATCAACATATGGCAAAAGGATGGGGAATACGTACACTACAACCAATGCTTATGGGTAGCACAATCGACTACGGAAACAACAACTTTGGTCCACTTGGATTATCTAAAATGAATAGATGTATGAAATTATTTTTATATTTTTAACTTATACTTAACATTTTGTAAACTAAAAATATTAACTTTGTTTTTTTTTTCCATCAAAATTTCTGGTTATAAAGATGTCGGTGAATGAATGACTACTCGGAAGGAAAAAATGATTACTTTTGAAATTTTGATTATTAACCGCTTTCATGTACTCTAAAGACCACAAATTAATTACTTTGAGTTAATATTTTGGACTGTTTAATTACTAGAAGATATAATCGATTGCGTTTTAACTAGTTAAAATTTTTATTTTTTGTTTGTGGATTACAAATTTGTTTGCGATTTTTTTTTTGAAATACTGTAGTGCGGCTAACAAATAGTTGCGGATAGCCAATATTGTAGTGCGTATACCAACCGCCTATTAAAATTACTTAGCGATATATTTTTCTTATCACCGTTGATAACCTAAATTAAATGTATCCATTCAAAAAAAAAAATCTACGGGTCCATTCAGTGTGCGGTTATTGACTTTCTGAAAATGGCTTTGTGCTGAATTTTAATTTTGTTGTTCGGCTGCTTGATGAAATTCGGCTAGTAGAATTAGAATTGAGGCAAGAAGCTATTCGCATGCAGGTTAAAATTGATATAATACTATAATTTTATAAAGTCCAAAACGTATGCCCGTGCCTAACGCATTAAATTGTATGAGTTTTTAAGACGCGCTGACACGAAAGTGCGTGCGTCGGCAAAAAGGCGTGCCTGGGCTAAAACATGTACCCGGGTAAAAAATGCACGTACGGGTGAAAGCATGCCCCTTAGCAAAAACACTCACCCTGGAGAAAAACGCTTGTCTTGAAGAAAACGCGGGCGGGCGGAAATCGCGCACCCGAGAGAAAAATGCGTAACCGAGAGAAAAAAAACTCGCCCTAGAGAAAAACGCTTGTCCTGAAGAAAACGTGGGCGGGCGGAAATCGCGCACCCGAGAGAAAAATGAGCACCCGGGAGAAAAAGTGAGTTGGGACGAAAAACACGCTCTTGAACAAAGAAACGCGCTCCTAGAAGAAAACACACCCGTGCGAAAATGCGCACCCGGAAGAAAAACCGCGTTAGGACGAAAAACATGTGCCCGAGCAAAAAAAACGCTCCTGGGAGAAAACGCACCAGTGCGAAAAATGCGCACCCACGCAAAAACCCGCGCGTGGGAGAAAAAATGCATCCTAACGAAAATGTGCGCGCGGGCAAAAAAACACGCTCGAGGTAAAATGTGCTCTCGAGCGAAAACAATCGCTGATGTATAACCGTGTGCCCGAGAAAAATTGTAATTTCTCTATGGGTCAATGCCATAGAATTTACTAGTTTTTAATCCTCAGATCCTATGGGCTTGTGGACGTAGTTTTTTTATCCTTTTTTTTATTTGCCAAAAGTGGGAAATTTGAATCATTCAACTCTTAGGCTCTGTTTGGGACAACTTTGATGGGTTATCACCTACTATGTAGAGAAATTCGGGTTGTATTTAGCCAAAAACCCCACTCCCCACTAAGGTGGTGGAGGCATGGGCAAGAAAGAGGAGGCAACCGCCACATCCGCCAACCGCAACCGCCGCAACAACCGCACGAAGCCACGCACAGCACCACGCACGGCCACGAGGCCGCGTGGCACCGCGCGCGGCCGCGCGGCGCCGCACGGCCGCACGACGCCACGCGCAGCCGCGTGGCACCGCGCGGCCGCACGCGGCCGCGCGGCACCGCATGGCCGCACGACCGCGGCACCTCGCAGCCGCGCGGCGCTACGCGCGGCGCCGCGCGCGGCGCTACGCGCGGCGCCGCGCGCGGCCGCACGACACCACACAGCAGCGCAGCACCATGCGCGGCAACCGCGTGCCCGACACCGCGCGGCCGCGCGGCACCATGCGCGGCAACCGCGTGCCCGACGCCACGCGGTACCGCGCGCCTAGCGCTGCGCGGCACCGCGTGCCCAGCACCGCGCGGTACGACGCGCCCAGCACCACGCGATACCGCGCGCGCGCGGTACCACGCGATACCGCGCGCGCGCGGTACCACCCGGCACCGCACGCGGCCGTGCGGTTGGCGCTGTGCCGGTCGGCCTCCCTCGCCGCCGGGCGCATTCTCTGGCCCCTCTTATCTCGTCCCCGGTCGACCTCCCTTGACCAACGGACGCGCTCGTCCGACCTCTCTCGCCTCATTCGGCGGAGAAAATGAGGACGACCAAGCCAAACCTCCCTATACCTGTAACCACACATCATGGGGTGCAAATAGTAAAACTCCACATCATGGGGTGCAAGTAGTAAAACTCCACATCATGGGGTGCAAGTAGTAAAAGTCCATATCATGGGGTGCAAGTTGTAAAACTCCACATCATGGAGTGCAAGTAGCAAAACTCCACATCATGGGGTGCAAATAGTGAAAATCCTCCAACATGAGGGTATAAATAGTAAAAACCTTCAATACGGTCTGCGTCTAGCAAACAATATGGTTATGAGGTGCGCATAATTAACCATATTCGTCATATGAACGCATATTATCCCAAAACTATACAAATTGGTGTGCGCATAGCCATATTCATGATGAGTGGGCATCCGGTCTGCGTCTAGCAAATAATATGGTTATGGTGTGCGCGTAACCATATCCGTCACATGAATACATATCATCCTAAAAACTATACAAACTAGTGTGCGCATAGCCATATTCATGATAAATGTGCATATAGCACATAAATTGGTTATGGTGTGCGGATAGCCGTCCTAACCACCATAACCACCCTAACCACCCTCAAAAGCTATAAAAGGAACCCCAGGGATTCATTTCAAGGGACTTGGAATTTTCTGCACGGGAGAGAGCTCTCTGGAATTCCCTCGAAGAAGATCTTCATCAGTATTCGAAGATCTCCTTCGGAACTCGAAGATCTCCTCCGGAACCCGAAGATCTCCTTTGGAACCCGAAGATCTCCTTCAACGTTCGAGGACCTTCATCAGCACTCGAAGATCTCCTTCGGAAGGAGATCTTCGGGTTCCGGAGGAGATCCGACCACGTGGTTTTTCACCCTTTTCGGGTTTTCCACGGTAAAAACGTCCTCTTGCCACCTGTTCGTTCTCTCTGTGACTGCTTGCGCGCTCAGTTCACTCTCGGGCTGAGACGGTTCGATTCGCCCGGTCTGAAAGAACGTTGAGCGACCCGCAACAAGCTTATGCTGATGAATAGTCTCTGTTCGAAATGCAAATGCAGTTTTACAACTGTTTGTTTGTGCACTTGTTAGAAAATCACTTATTTTAAAATTGCTGATAAGCTGTATAGTCCTCATGTCAATTATTTGAAGGATTCTAATGGACACCAGGTCTGCCTACTCTCTTTGTTTTTTTCTCTTTATTCAAATTTATTACCTGTTTCCTCCTTAACGGATCTTTAAGTTACGTTTGACACTATCTCTCTGGGCTTGACACAAGAAACGGAGATGCTGAGCAGCATGCTCGCCGCAGTGCCGCTGCAGCAACAGAAATAGATGCTCGGTGAACGCCTCTTCCCATTGATCCAGAAAGTCAAGGTTTGTCCTTTGAGCCGCCGCATTATATTATTGCATCCGACTCTTTTTACGCCGTGGTCGGATCAGCTAAGAAATGATGTGGCTGGTGCGTGCAGGAGGACATGGCAGCTAAAATTACTGGGATGCTGCTGGAGATGGATAACTCAGAGTTGCTGCTGCTGTTGGAATCGCCGGAATCGCTGACCGCAAAGGTGGCAGAGAAAGAGAGAGAGAGCGGCGATGGCAGACAAGCTCAAGTAGGCTAGCTGGAACCTAGGCTAGCTGGAACTTAGGCAAATTGCTATAAGCACCCTAAAGGTGCATAGGTCAACCGAGGCCAATTCACATTCAATTGAGCTCACCACCTCAACACATGCTCACCAATACATCCTTAACCCTAAGGGAGGCCTAAGAGACACAAAGAACTACCATAGGGTCATCAACTTGACCAAATTGACCAAAGTACCCTTAAGGTCAACAAAGGCAAATCCTTCACCAATAGGTCCAATTGACCCCCAAAACATGAATTTGATCTCACCCCTAGTCTTAGGGCACCATAAGGGACCCAATTGACCCAAAAGCCCCATCATGAGGTCATCAATTGGTTCAATTTAACCAAAGTCAAACTTTCCCTAATTTTGGTCAAAATCACATTCTTGACTAAATTGGCCCCATTAGGGCATTACCATGACCCAACCAACATTGAGTTGTTTCAAAGAACTCAAGACCAACACATTGGACTAGTCAACCCATATGTTGACCAAGTCAACACCCCAAGTTAACCATGGTCAAAGTAAGCCCAAAAGAGAGGAATAAATGCTCAACTCACATCCTATATGCTAAGGCCTTGAACCAAGACCCATCCTACAACCCACTAAGAATAATAAATTAATTATTATGATTATTTAGGATTAATTATAATTAATTGGAAATTAGGAGGGGAATATTCCCATTTTAATGGGGGGAGAGAGAGAAATTATGGAGGGAGGCCATGGGGCACTCCCTTCATCTCCCCTAAGCACCTATTGATATCCCCAAATGCTTGGGGACTTATTCCCATTGAATACATCCGGCCATCATCAAGAGGGGAGTCATTAATGACCATGGCCGAACTCCCCCTCCTGAAATTACCCCTATACAGCCCCCATTCTCACTTCTGACCAATTCATCACCTTCAAAATCATCTTGGCAGTCGAAATCGACTATTAGATCACTGCTTTTGGTGGAGAATCAAGAAATCAGCAAGAAAAAGCTTGGAGCTCGCTGTCAATGGCGCATCACCACAACACTCCCCGCCAAGCCCGTCTACAGGTCCATTTCTCCTCTTCTCACCTTGTGCTAGCATCCTAGATCGATTAGGAGAGACATATATGCTCAATGGAGCCCGAATCAAGGTGAGGAAAATCTGAATTTTTCATGGAAAATGGAGTTGATGGTTCGCCGGAAATGGCCTCTCCGGCGGCCGTGCTGCCGCCCGACGATAGCCACCACCTCAACGGAGGTGGTGGTTGAAGTAGATGGGTGGCCGAGATTAGGGGCTGGAAAAGCTCCGGGTCGGGCTGATCACGACCTAGCCTGATTGGGGAAGACGAAATCAGGACCGCCCATTTTTGTTATTAGGATTTGTATATTTAAAATATCATTTTCGGTTACATAAAAAAATGAATTTTTTGATCTAGAAAATTGAAGCCCTTAGAGGCCATTTCATGAAAATTGACCAGAGATAAAAGTTGTAGTCTTTGAGTCTACTTTATGTAGGAACTTGAATCAGCCCATTTGGAGCACTGTAGCTCCTTATAGGGCTGTTTTGGTGGACTGGTGTTCTTAGGGTAGGACAACCCATAATAATTGAATAACTGTTGAATGGATAAGGCTATGTGGGTGAAATTTGGTACATGTATGCATGTACCCTATATATACACCCTGTCCAAAAATGAGAATTTTTGGAAAACATTTTTCTATAGATTTAGGTAAAATATGATTTTCCAAATAAATGAAATATTTGAAGTTTAATTAATCCAAATGCCCCAAGTTTTGGGTGGCACGCTTCTTAGGCTATAACAAGGCAGTGGTAAAAGTTTGAGCCCATTTTGACCCCTGCAAGTTGGTGAATTCAACTTGCAAGAGAGGACAAGGTTTCTGTTTTGGGTTGCACCTAGCAAGAAGTGGAAAATGGGATTTTCAGCCTATATGGCCTTTGGTGTGCCAACGAAATTTTGGCCAGAGACTTATAATGATGAAATACATCACCTTTAATAATATTAGAATTTTTGGGACAAAAATTCTTGGGTATTTCAATTAATTTAATTATGCTGACTTTTGAAATTAAAGAGATGAAAATGAGCAAATTAGTTCCGAAAATTATGGAGCTCTGTCGTAAGTCTTATAAAGCTACTTTACATCTCTGGTAATTTATTTGAAATTTTTGGAATTTATTTCATGTGAAGTTTAACAAAAATTTGATAATTGACTCTTAGGAACTTATGTACAAACCATGATGTTTAGGGTTTGCAAAATGTTGAAATTTTTCCTTGATCAATTTTATAACCTTTTGGAACTATGTGAATTTTCTTGGAATTTTTGGGTGACTACTTATGGTACTTCCTTTTAGTAATGACATTTTAGTAAATTGTTGATTATTGAAATCATGGGGAAATACACTTTAGAAAATTACAAATCTCTGGAATTATATTTTATTTGGCATTTATATCCTCTGAAAATCTTATGGAATTTAGTTATCAAATATTTCAATTACTTCCTTTGGGAATTGACCTAGAGGTTCTATTCTTGGAAAAATTAATTGAGTCATTAAATGTCACTGAATAATTATGGAATTTTGTTCAGTCTCATGTTTCATCAATGTGATTTTTGATAAATTAATCTTGCTGGTTGGATAACATAAAGTGACACTTCATGTTCAAAATAACTAGTGACATCTATTTAGGAAAATCATAATAATGGCTAATTAAATTAGGAAAATTACAAATATCTGGATTTTAGAATAACATGTCATGATTGACCCCAACTAAATAATCTTAGGGCTTTTGGCCAATTATTTGGGGTATTCCTTTTATATGCTCAATCTAGCTCACGTGGTTTGCATATAATGATATGGCGGAGTAAGGATAGAGTTGTGGGTCTCATATGGGGTTGAAATATTTCAGGTAGACCTAAGCGTTGTGAAGTCTAAATGAGGTCATCAAAAGGTGCTAGGTATTGGAATGCCTGAATTTCAAGAAGGAGGAGTTGTGCTCAGGACCGACGATTGAACGTCTCTCCCCTAAAGGGCTATAATTCACTTAGGGTTAGCTTAAGAGTAATGTGAGAAGGGATTTAGTAGTGGGTAGATACCAATAAAAGTAAGTGTCTTGGAAAGGGAGTTTTGGGCTTCAGCCCATCGTAGTTCCTAGTACCGCTGCGAGCCCTTTACCGGGCAGAACTCGGGAAGTCCAAGGTTAACCATAAACAGCTAAGTATAACTGAAAGTTAGACAAGAGTAGTCTAATAGAATGGCTGACTAATATAATGATCTCACCCACGTATGGGTAGGAGTGATTCAGGACTTGAAGGTCCAGCGAGCCAAGGGCTCAGTGTATCGACGAATAAAAGGACTTGTTAGTCATGTGAGCGGAAGGCTCGGTGATGTATAAGATTTGAGGACTGGGTGGTCATGTGAGCTGGAAGCTCAGATAGGTATTACTATATCTGTTTTTTTTCTTGAGTGGTGAGTCAATTGGTACTGGTCCAGTCGGCACACCGACGAAAGTACCTTGACTCTGGTGAGGGGTGCAAATCTTGGGGAGACCAGTAGGTTATTTATACTGATTTCTGGAGGACTGTCCCCTAAGCGCACACCCAACCATAAAGACTGGTTGTTGCCAGCAAGAGTACACAAGGGATCCGATGTTGTGTTCTTAGCGTTGAAGCGTACGTACGTAAGGTCTAGGCCTAGTAGTGTGCCTTCCCGCCTAGGAGTAGAGATACCCACTCCACTGCCAACATGAGCCACGAAGGTTGGTACCTGAGAGGCTAGCTACCTCTGAAAAGTGGAGAATGTGTGAAAGGTTTGTGCGCACAGAGTCAGGTGCGTGAGTTGCATTACATTCATGACATTGCATCGCATAGCACGACATTCATTAGTTAGCGTAACTTAGATTTATAATCGCAGAACCTCATCATATAAATTAGTATAAGCTCTTTTATATGATGAGTTATATTTGGAAACCTTAACTTATAAGTTTGTATGAGCATTCATATAAGTTAAGGTACTTATCTTGATGATAGTGTAGTTTGTTTACTTTACCTTTTTTTACTTTACTGCACTACTCTTACTTTGTTATTACTGTCATACTGCTGTTTTCTTACATATACTCCTGGTAGTGTAGTTCAACGTACTGTCACCTGCTTGATTTACTTGCTACTCATATACCTTTCCTCTCTTCCTCCCGCGTAGTGCCTAGGAGTCGCGCGCTGGGGGGGGGGGGGGGGGTGGAGGACGACAGTGGCTTAGTCTTTTGACTAACGGTCGATGAACTATATCATTTTAGTAGTTCGAGAAGACGCACCAGTTGGACGAGGAGACATGCCGTGTGGAGCAGTTGTTGCGAGCCACCGATACTACTCAGAGACAGGTGCTCATGACCAGAGTTTTGATTTGCTTCCGTTAGAATTTTTGTGAGAGAGTGTTTGCATTTTGTTTCATTGGATATGTATCGGGCATAAGCCCTTACTTTCTTTACTTCATTTATCTCATTGTGGACTATTGCTTTGACTTCATTTACATAAGATGAGCTGTGATTTGTGGACTATGTTGGTTAACATTTTTTGAATTGGCCTACTTGTGATATGATCGTATAAGCCGTAAGGATCGGCGTCGTGCGATGCCGACTAACTCGGAAGTTGGTGTCACCGTAAGACGGTGGTTCTGGGCATAAGAGCCGGGTACTCCCCAGTGCGGGGGAGGGGTCTTACAGGCCATGCGCCCATGGCGCACGACAGTCTCGCCGCACGGCCGTCCTAGGTCGCGCGTCACGGGCGCGAGACCATGGCCATAAGCCTGGCCTCCCAGTCGGCCTTGGTCGCGTGCCCGTAGGCGCGTGACCGCCAAGGCCCGGCGGCCGCCAGCGGACGGCCAGCAGCCGACCTCACTTAGCCGCGCGCCTACAGAACGCGGAAGTCTCACCGCGCGGGCACAAGGTCGCGAGGACCTTGCGGCCTTGCGGCCAGCTGCCCGGGGCCGACCTTCCTTGCGGCCGGCCGCCCAGGGCTGGCCTTCCTCCCGGCCGGCTGCCCGGGGCCAGCCTTCCTCCCAGCCGGCTGGCCTTCCTCCCGGCTGGCCGACCTTCCTCCCGGCCGGTCGGCATCCCTCCCGGCCGGCCGCCGAAGGCCGGCGTCCCTCCCGGCCGACCGCACTTCCTCGCCGGTCGGTCTCCTCGCCGGCCTGCGTTCGCCGTCTGTCGGGCCTTTCGTCATGCCCGTACGATCGCTCCACGGTGTCTCCACCCTCCGATCGGAGCATAACCACCCATGTAACCGCTCTCGTAACCATCAATCATGGGTGGGTGCACTTATCCAAAATCATGCCGAGTTGCATATAGAATAATACAAAAATAATACACGCTTTAAACCATATAAGCCCGACCTGCGTATAACAATTATGGTGGTTACGGTCTGCGAATAATCAGATAACTACCGTAACCACCTCTGAGGCTTATAAATAAGACACCAGGGCTCTCCTTCCATTCCATCTTATTCTCTTCCTCCATCCTTGTAAGTTCAAGAGAGAGAAAGAGAGAACACTCTTGAAGATCTCCCTCCTCTTCAAAGCCACCCTTGAAGGAATCTTCATGTACTTCGAAAACGGACGAAGATTTTCGTCCTCCTTCGAGCATTCCGAAGGCCGTCCAGCAGTTTGCACGCCAAGTTCTAGAGCGCGACGAGTTCCAGAGCACGATAAGTTCCAGAGCGCGCACAAGTTCCAGAGCACCCCAAAAGTTCCAGAGTGCGTCAAGCTCCAGAGCACGCCCAAGTTCCAGAGCACGGTGCTCCTCACCGCTACAAAGACGAAGATTGAGCTTCGAGAGTGGTGGCCTGTCACCCTCCGAACGCTTCTTTATCTCTCCCCCCAAGTTGTAACGAGGAGCGACCTGTCGCCCTCGGTCTCCCGAGCAAGCCCTGTAAAGAAGCAGCAAGTAGTGAATTTCGGCCGGCGCTGTCACGACCACGTGGTTTTTCATCCCTTTTCGGAGTTTTTCATGCTAAAAAGACTCTTTGTCATCTGTCTCGTCTCTCAGTAACTTATCGCGCGCTCGACCGCTCCCGAGCTAAGATGGTTCGTTCTGAACCGGATTTAGGAGCCTTGAGTAGACCGCAACAAGTTTCATTTACATGTACATGATATTTTAATTCCTATATTATGTTCTAAGTTTTTTTATTTTAAATCTAAACAGGATTTTTTTTAAATTATCTCAAATGTTATATGGGACTCGAGTAGATGTGTTCAAGAAAATCGGGCCGTGATTAGGTCAAATTCGCCGATTTCCGTCATATTTAGCTTTTTGATTAGGTCAAATGTTATATGAACCCATAAGAGGAGCACTAATTTCCTCCCTCCATTTTATTTTCTTTAGCTTTTAGATATTTCTCCGCGGAATATTTTGCATACAAGTCAAGTCATACACAAACTAACGACGTTGTCTTCTTGCATTGATTCAAGTCATATGATATATATCACTAATATCAGCTGAGCGTCTGCAACGCGTTACCGTCAAATCTTGATCTTACCATATCAGCCTTTTGATTAGGTCAAATTCGCCGATTTCCATCGTATTTTAACATAAACTTATAATTAAGCACCACCAACCCCTCTCTCTAATCTCTCACAGCTGTGTATCTATAAATAACTCTTCGGCCAAGCATACTCCGCAGTCAAATTTCTGCTTTCGATCTTTACTCTTCTGCACAAGTCTCCAGTACTCAAGCTGCTCGTCACTCTCTCTCTCTAAGAAAATGAGTTTGATGAGAGCATATGCTCTGGTTTTCGCCGCCTTGTTCATGTCTGTGTTGATGCAGTTCGCTCAAGGGAAGACGACGACGGCATCGTCAGCTCGGGCGTTCGATGGCAAGACAATCGATCAAGGAATTGCTTACTTTCTAATGCTGGTCGCCCTTCTTGTTACCTACCTTGTCCATTGATTTCAAGATAAACTCTTGGAACAACAATTTTAAGCACACTTAATTAGATGGATATCTTTCTGTTTCTTTGATTAATGTAACGGACTTGTTAATTGGTTGCATTATTATTATATGCGCATAATTTGCCATAAGCTTGTCCATAATAAGATCAACTTATAAATATATATATCTTCTTCTTCATCTTCATTAATGGGGCCATTATCACAACTATGTTAAGGCGCCCTTATCCTTAATTAGTGTGTTTTGTCGAGTATGAGCCTAAACCATATTTGAGCAAATTGAGACATGTTCTATTTGTCCAAGCGGCGTCCATCCGTCTCCTTCTCGCAATAGCTAGACGCTAGATGGGGCCCACCTCTATAAGGAAGCAAAAACGTCACGCAATGCTTACGGCCAGAGTCATGTGCGCATGACTCGAGGGGACCGAGACAATTGCTAACTGTGTCCCTTTCCCCTATTCCTCCGATCCTCCCAAACCTAGAAAGTAATTTAATTGATGGTACACTTTTTGGATTGCCATTGTTCCACACTCAAACGAAGCATAATTTGGCCATGACTAGGATCAATACAGATCTAAGTTCGCCTATTACAAATTTTGATGGACGGTTGTTAGAGATTCTAGTGGATTCACTTCATATTGATGAGACGAAACTTCTTTGAAAATTTGTGCCTGGTTGAAGATTTAACATTTATGGCTGCCTAGTCAGATCATGCATGCTTGACACCATCAAAGAGCTCACATAATTCATATGGAAAATAGTATATGCATTAGGGACACCATTTCATGACTCATCAACACGCCTTTCACATAAAGGAAGAAAAAATACACATCTAGGGGCATAATTAAGGACATTGTTAGAATTGAAGTGAGCTAGCGCCAGCGCTAGCGCTAGCGCCGACGTTAGCTCCTTCTCGCCATCCCCCCTGTTTTGCCTATAAATAGAGGGGTACCCCCCCCCCCCCCCCCCCCCCTAAAGAGCATCCATTCTGAAAGTGGCGAGTATCCTCAACTTTGAGCGAGTTAGAGATACCAGATCGCTACTTGGCGAGCATCGAACTTGGAGTAAGTTCGGCAGGCGAGTTACCTACTCGCAAGATAGCACCGGCGATAGTGGATAGCGCCTGCGTTAGCGAGAAGAGAAGGAAGGAGCGAGTACCTACTTCGGAAATAGCGCCCGGCGCTAGTGACTAGCGCGCGCGGTAGCGAGAAGTGGAGGAAGCGAAGCGCGGCGAGCGTGCGAGTAGCTTGGAGTGCGAGCAGCGAGCTCGCGAGCTGGAGAGCTAACGCCCGGCGCTAGCGTTACCGCCGGCGGTAGCGAGGAGCGAGTCTCACCTGCGCGGTGTGCTCCGGAGAAGAAGCGGACCTTGTCCGTGACCAAGTTCTTACCTACTATTGGCTGTTGTGATTCAAGTTGGATGCAACTTGTATTCAGCCTCGTTCATTTGTAACTAGCTGTCAGAGTTATTATTGTGAAAGCTTGTGTTCATCTTTGGTGTCCTTATTCTCCTGTTGGTTGACGTGTTCTTCCGACTATAAAATATTTCACATGGTATCAGAGGGATAGTGGGAACAAGGACGAAGCAACCAAGATGGACGGTATGCTAGAGGACTTGTGATCGAGCTGCTCACCCAGACCAACTACAAGAAGTGGAAGTCTTGCTTGGAGAGGACCTATGGGAGGTCGTTGGAGGAGAAGAGCAGGCAGAAGTCTTTCCAATCGAAGACAATGGTCAAGCTGTGAGAGCTTGGAGGAAGACCAACGCCAAGGCGGAGTTCACCTTGAAGAGAGCCATTTCACCTGACTTGTTCGACCACATCATAGGTTGCAAGTCAGCGTCTGAGATCTGGATAGCCCTCGATGAGTTATTCAACAAGAAGAATGTAGCGCGGCTACAATTCCTGGAAAATGAGTTGGCAAAGTCGACTCAAGGCGAGATGGCAATATCCACCTTCTTCCTGAAGGTGAAGAACCTATGTGGGGAGATCTCGGCCTTGGATCCTGAAGAGCCAATCTCAGAGGCGAAGTTGAAGCGGCACATACTCCGAGGCTTGAGGAAGGAGTATGTTCCATTCGTTACTTCCGTGCAAGGATGGGCTACTCACCCCTCCCTTCTGGAGCTAGAGAACCTGCTGTCGTCACAGGAGAGCTTGGCGAAGCAGATGGCGGGAGTATCCATCTCAGGAGGAGATGGCGAGACTTTGCTCTCAGGAAAGAGGAGATCCTGGGACAAGAGAAAGAAGAACTCCGGAGATGGACCTTCAACGTCCTCTCAGGGAGATGGGGGGAAGTTCCTCCCTGCGCGCGATGAGAAGGGGAGATCCCTTTGCTTTGCCTGTAAGAAGTACGTGCATATGGCAAAGGACTGCCGGTCCAATCTAAAGGCCGGTCATGCTGCTAACAAGGAGGGAGATCACCAGAGAGGTGGAGGTCACCAGGGCGGTGAGAGGGGGGACAATTATTTCCTGGCAGAGATGACGGCAACGTCAGTCGATGTCTTAGCCTCCATCAACCTCGAGAACGACTGGATAGTGGATTCCGGTTGCGAGCATCATCTCACAGGAGATATGTCCAAGCTCGACTCCTTGGAAGCATATGAAGGAACGGATGCTATCATCACTGCGGATGATACGGTACATCCTGTGGAGCGAGAAGGGAAGGTGTCCCTTGGGAGTGAAGAGAAGCCAGTGACAATGAAGAGTATGTATCACGTGCCTGGCATGAAGAAGAAACTCTTCTCGGTGGCTAACGCAGTGGATGCTGGATACCACGTGCTGTTTGGACCGAAGGAGGTGAAGTTCCTGAAGAACCTATCGTCTGTCGATGCTGACGTCACGCTCACCGGGAGAAGGGTGAAGGATTTGTATATTCTGTCTGCAAATGCCTATGTGGACAAGCTGAAGACAAGCGACAGCGCTGTGATCTGGCGTGAGAGGCTGGGTCATGTGGGGATGGATAAACTGAAGATGATGGCAGCAAAGGGCCTAGTGAGTGGCATGCCTCATCTCTCTTCCTACGGCGACGACCATGTGTGCAACGGATGCCAATATGGAAAGTCACATCGACTTCCATTTGACAAGTCGGAGACCAGGTGTAAGGCACCTCTTGAGTGCGTATATACTGATGTTATGGGGCCGTGCGCCACGCTTACTTATGGAGGCAATAAGTATGCGCTGGTTCTGGTGGATGACTACATCCGCTATACATGGGTATACTTTCCGAGAGAGAAGTCAGAAGTATTCAACAAGTTCCTCGAGTGGAAGGAGCTTGTGGAGGGGAGACTAAACCGCAGTGAAGAAGCTGAGAAGCGATAATGGAGGGGAGTTTACCTCCAATGAGTTTGCTTCTTTCTGCAGGAGGTTCGGCATTCGGCGGGAGCCCTCCTGCGCTCACACCCCTCAGCAGAATGGGGTGGCAGAGAGGAAGATCCGCCATCTGGTGGAGACTACCAGGAGTTGGCAACATGCCAAGAGAATTCCCAAGGCCTTATGGGCGGAGGGAATGGCGTGTGCTACTCATGTGATCAACCGGCCACCTCTGAGTCCTAACAGGATGGTGTCTCCACACCAGCTCATGTTCGGGGAGAAGCCCAATGTCAGTCACATGAAGGTGTTCGGTTCTACCTGCTTCGTGCACGTCCCGGACGCTCAGAGAACCAAGTTGAATCCGAAAGCGAGGAAGTGTATCTTCATCGGCTACGATGAGCGGAAGAAGGGGTGGAAGTGCATGGATCCGCAGACCCACAAGTTCGTCGTCTCGCGCGACGTAGTGTTTGACGAACTGGTCTCATACCAGGGAGTCTCTTCAGTGGAGCTGCCGGAGAGTGGAGAATCTAGCAGGGAAGAAGAGTGGGTCACTAAGGACCCTACTGTGGAGTTGGAGCTTTCTCCCAGTGCTCCATCGCCATTTGGCTCAGGAGGAGCATCTGGCTCGGGAGGAGTTTCTGGCTCAGGGGGAGCTACGAACTCAAGAAGTAGGGAGAGCACCGCTTCAGGAGGAGTTCAGAGAGGAGTTTAGAGAGGAGCTCAAGCAGAGGAGTCTACCGGAGTAGTGGTAGATAGTGGTCAAGCCTTGAGGAGGTCGAAGAGGACCATAGTCCCTCCTGCTCGCTATAAGGAGGGAAACTTTGTGAGTTTGGTTTCCTGTTTCTTCCCAGGACCACTCGATGAGAGGGAACCTGCCTGCTTTAAGGATGCAGCTGACATCAAGGAGTGGGACGCGGCCATGATCGAGGAGATGGAGGCCCTAGAGAAGAATGAGACATGGGACCTGGTTCCCATAGTGGAGGGCATCAACCTGTCACCTGCAAATGGGTGTACAAGGTTAAGAAGAGAGCGGATGGAGAAGTGGAGTGGTACAAGGCGAGGCTTGTCGCTCGAGGCTTCTCACAAACCTACGGAGAGGACTACGAGGAGACATTTAGTCCTGTCGCGAAGATGACGTCGGTGAGGACGATCATCGCTCTGGCGGCGTGCCGAGGTTGGAAGTTGTGGCAGCTTGATGTGAAGAGCGCGTTCCTATATGGAGAGATTGACAAGGACATATTCATGGTGCAACCACCTGGATATGTGTCCAAGTCGCAGCCACGTCATGTCTGCAAGCTGAAGAAGGCCCTCTACGGGTTGAAACAGGCGCCGAGAGCCTGGTATGGAAAGATTGCGGAGTACTTACAGTTCTGCGGCTACGATGCCTCGGACTCAGACTCCAGCATGTTCCTGAAGAAGAGTGGAGGTCTTCACGTGCTGGTGCTGCTATACATCGACGACATGATCGTGACAGGGAACAACCCTGAGGAGGTCGCGACGCTGAGACAGCAGCTTTCCATACGTTTCGAGGTGAAGGATCTTGGTGAGCTGCACCATTTCCTTGGCCTCCAAGTTGAGAAGAGAAGAGTCGGGCTGTATGTTTCCCAGAGGGCGTATGCCGAGAGGATCGTCGAAAGATTCGGCATGAAGGAGGGGAAGAGCAGTTCCGTTCCTCTAGAGGCTGGGCTGAAGATTTGGAAGGAAGAAGGGAGGATTCTTCCTGATCCGAAGATCTTTCGGGCACTGATGGGGAGTCTTATCTACCTGACTATCACGAGGTCGGACATCGTCTTTTCTGTCAGCCGAGTTAGTCGGTATATGCAGGAGCCGCGGAAGCCTCATCTGGAGGCAGCCAAAGGGATACTGAAGTACGTGAAGGGAACCCTTGAGATGGGGTTGTCCTATGAAGAGAAGTCTGACTTCAAGCTGCATGGGTACACGGATGCAGATTACAGAGGTGACGCTGATGATCGCAAGTCGACATCAGGTTACGTGTTCTTGTGTGGAGCAGCAGCTATCTCGTGGTGTAGCAAGAAGCAAGACTCTATTTCCCTTTCTACCACGGAGGCCGAGTACAAGGCGTCGTCCTTAGCAGCTCAGGAGTCTGTCTGGCTAAGGAGACTAGTGGAGGATGTGGATGAGGAGGTCAGCGGACCTACTGTGCTACGCGGGGACAATGAGAGTGCATTGAAACTGGTAACCAATCCAGTGTGTCATGCAAGGACCAAGCACATAGAGATCGAGCATCACTTCATCAGAGAGAAGGTGCTGGGTGGCTTGATCGATGTAGAGCATGTGCGGAGTGAAGAGAACCTTGCAGACATATTCACGAAGCCCCTATCTGCGGGGCCGTTCCGGAGGCTTTGCTCATTGCTTGGAGTTGTTCCCGGAGCTCACTTCAAGGGGGGAGTGTTAGAATTGAAGTGAGCTAGCGCCAGCGCTAGCGCTAGCGCTGGCGTTAGCTCCTTCTAGCCACCCCCCCTGTTTTGCCTATAAATAGAGGGGTGCCCCCTAAAGAGCATCCATTCTGAAAGTGGCGAGTATCCTCAACTTTGAGCGAGTTAGAGATACCAGAGCGCTACTTGGCGAGCATCGAACTTGGAGTAAGTTCGGCAGGCGAGTTACCTACTCGCAAGATAGCGCCGACGATAGTGGATAGCGTCTGCGTTAGCGAGAAGAGAAGGAAGGAGCGAGTACCTACTTCGGAGATAGCGCCCGACTCTAGTGACTAGCGCGCACGGTAGCGAGAAGTGGAGGAAGCGAAGCGCGGCGAGCGTGCGAGTAGCTTGGAGTGCGAGCAGCGAGCTCGCGAGTTGGAGAGCTAACGCCCGGCGCTAGCGTTACCGCCGGCGGTAGCGAGGAGCGAGTATCACCTGCGCGGTGTGCTCCGGAGAAGAAGCGGACCTTGTCGGTGATCAAATTCTTACCTACTATTGGCTGTTGTGATTCAAGTTGGATGCAACTTGTATTCAGCCTTGTTCATTTGTAACTAGCTGCCAGAGTTATTATTGTGAAAGCTTGTGTTCATCTTTGGTGTTCTTATTCTCCTGTTGGTTGACGTGTTCTTCCGACTACAAAATATTTCACAGACATATCTTGCCAAGAACAGTACTCATGTTGCTGCTGCGGCTATGCCTACACCTACGCTTATGCAAACACCTATGAGTACATACAACTATATATCGGTATGAATTTGCATATGCCTACACCAACGACAATGTTGATGGCTAAAGTTATCGTCATGCGTACGACATATAACCCTGCGTGTATACTAACAATAACAAAGGCTAACGTGACATATGTCTAATACAACGTTTAAGACTACACATGGATATAACAAGCTTTCTATATGCAGAAATATAGTTATCTGGCAATGTTACACATTGATTACAATTATGAATATGCTTACATATGTGTATGTACTAACAATAGCAGTTATGATCAATTACATATGGCCAGTGACGGATCCATGAAATTTGTAATGGGGGTCACAATTTTTTTTCAAAATGAAATCACAAGCTCATCTTAAAATATTGTTATTATAAAGTCGTACAAAATTACATTTCATCGTCGAAATTGGAAAATATAAAAATAACAAAAAAAATTACAATTGCGCAGGACGAATCTTCATTTTTTGAAAATGATCGAAAACGTCGTCATCACAGACTTCAAAAAATGTATCTCTCAATAAAAGTAACCAGTCAATTATTCAACATTTGATCGCTCATACTATTGCGCAACTTGTTCTTGACATAGTTCATGCTTGAGAATACTATTTCCACATTTGTAGTGGCCACATGAAGAATCAGTACAAACTTCAAAAGCCTGTAGATTTGTTGATAAACAATATGTTTATGGGTTTCAACAAGCTTTATAGAGAGATGACCAAGATTCTTCAAATTAGAAAATCTTTCATCGCTTCTCATATCTAGGTCACACTGGAGCTTTGCGCACCCTAGAAGAGAAGAAGAGGGGAAAGAGTGTGAGAGAGTGATTACATCCAATAGAGGAAATTAGGGCCCAGAATTGGGCTCAAAACCCACATCGTCGTCGGCTCGTCGCATAAGCGAGCCTTGCAGACCTGCAGTCTACCGTCAACGACCGGGCTCAGGCAAACAAGATAGAATTGACGTCGATGACATGAGTAAAAGGGAGGAAGGGAGAGGAACTGAGGAATGGAGATCAGAGATTAGCCGTCGACGTGAACTACGTGAGCGCGCGAGAGAGAGAAAGCAGAGGCGACGGGCGAGGCGTGACCTAGATATCGCTGTTTTAAGTTTATGCGTGCAAATAGCGACTTTGATGGGGTGCAAAAGCGTAATTGTGGATCTGGTCAGGTAAGTAACATGATTCGGTGAAAGCGAGGGCTATGTGAGCCATAAATCGTATTATATTCTACTTAAACCAACTGCTGTCGGGCTATAATTTGAAGGAAAAGATTAAAACATAAGAAGTGGGCTTAATGCCTTAATTAGTGTTGAAGTCAAATCTCTGAGTTGGTCAGCAATGATCAGTTCTATTTTAATGGAGACGGGCAGCTTCTTGGACCGACATTTATAAGGTGGGAAATTTTCTCATTATTTAACTTGCTGTAATTTAATGGCAGCAATCAACATGCTTGTTAATTAATTATAGCACTTAATTGTTGACTAGATCAAGTCATCATCCACTTTCCCGGAGACGAGAGGGGGAGTTCTAAAAGTTTTCCACCTATATAACCTGATCCCTTCATAGTTTTTCATTCTCTCTATTCCAGCCAAGTTCGGCGCCTGATTTCCTTCAAAAGCTGCTGGACAATTCTCCGGTGACTTGAAAAATGACTTCTATCAAGGCTTGCATGACTCTCTTCTTCCTGGGTTTCCTCTTGCCTGGGCTCATGCAGCTCGCACATGGCCAGGCGTCGGCGCCAGTGGCACCGCCGCCGATGAGCAATGACGGCACAACGGTTTATCAGGGTGTTGCTTACGTCCTCATGCTTATCGCCCTTCTCGTCACTTACCTGATCCACTAGAACATTGCAGCACTACAAATTTGTTGGAAATTAACTATTTTTTTGATTGATTTCTTGCCTCTGCTGATAAGTCAGAGAAGCTGATACTTGATGTAAAGAATTTATAGTTCTTGATGCATTATTCTAGATGTTGATCCCATTCTTTTCTCAAACTTTTGTCTGACTTGTTTCCGCGATGTGAGGCCGGGCGACTGTCGTGGTCGTGGAGGGACTCCAACTGCACGATGTTAGAATTGAAGTGAGCTGTCGCCCAGGCGACAGTGGCTGTCGCCCAGGCGACAGCGTGCGAGTAGCGACATACTCGCTAGCGAGCATCATCGTGACGAGCATCACCGTGACGAGCATCACCGTGACGAGCATCACCGTGACGAGCATCACCGTGACGAGTATCGGTGACGAGCATCACCGTGCCTATAAATAGAGGGGTACCCCCCACCCCCCCCCCCCCCCCCCCCCCCCCTTAAAGAGAAACCAATCCAGACCTTCTGACAGTGACGAGTATATACTCTGAGAGTGACGAGTATAGCCATCAGAAGTGGCGAGTATCATCAACTCTGAGCGAGTTAGAGATACCAGAGTGCTACCTGGAGAGTATCGGACTTGGAGTAAGTTCGGCAGCTCCCTTGAGCGGGTAGCGAGCATCGGTGACGAGTATCGGTGACGAGTATCGGTGACGAGTATCGGTGACGAGTATCGAGGCGAGCATCGAGGCGAGCATCGGTGGCGAGCATCGTCGTGCCGAGTATCACCGTGACGAGTATCCGTGACGAGTATCGAGGCGACGAGTATCACCAGCGCGGTGTGCTCGGGAGGAGAAGCGGACCTTGTCCGTGACCAAGTTCTTTACTACTATTGGTTGTTGTGATTCAAGTTGGATGCAACTTGTATTCAGCCGTGTTCTGTTGTAATCTTGTTGCCAAGTATATATTACAGCTGTGTTTGTTCTGTTTTGGTATCCTTGATTGGTAGCACACAAAAATCTCAACATGGTATCAGAGGGAGGTTGCTGAAGCAGCGCCTGCTATCGTAGTTCAAGGTTGTCATCCAAGATGGACGGTGGAGGAGGTTTTGCGAGAGGACTAGGCATTGAGCTGCTTACTCAAACCAACTACAAGAAGTGGATGTCTTGTATGGAGAGCTACCTTCTTGGAGAGGATCTCTGGGAGGTTGTTGGTGGTGGGGAGCAAGAGGAAGTTGTAGCTGCCGGCGATAATGGTCCAGCTGTGAGAGCGTGGAGGAAGACCAACGCCAAGGCAGAGTTCACCTTGAAGAGAGTCATATCTCCTGACTTGTTCGACCATATCATAGGTTGCAAGTCAGCTTCTGTGATCTGGATAGCCCTCGATGGGTTATTCAACAAGAAGAATGTGGCGCGGCTACAATTCCTGGAGAATGAGTTGGCGAAGTCGACTCAAGGCGAGATGGCGATATCCACCTTCTTCCTGAAGGTGAAGAACCTATGTGGGGAGATCTCGGTCTTGGATCCTGAAGAGCCAATCTCAGAGGCGAAGTTGAAGCGGCACATACTCCGAGGCTTGAGGAGGGAGTATGTCCCCTTCGTTACTTCCGTACAAGGATGGGCTATTCAGCCCTCCCTTCTGGAGCTAGAGAACCTGCTATCGTCACAGGAGAGCTTGGCGAAGCAGATGGCGGGAGTATCCATCTCAGGAGGAGATGGCGAGGCCTTGTTCTCAGGAAAGAGGAGATCCTGGGACAAGAGGAAGAAGAACCCCCGAGAGGGACCTTCAACGTCATCTCAGGGAGATGGGGGGAAGTTCCTTCCTGCCCGTGACGAGAAGGGGAGATACCTTTGCTTTGCCTGTAAGAAGCATGGGCATATGGCAAAGGATTGTCGGTCTAATCTCCAGGCCGGTCATGTTGCTGAGAAAGGTGGAGACCATCAGAGAGGTGGAGACCATCGAAGAGGTGGAGGAAGAGGTGGAGGTCACCAGGGCGGTGAGAGGGGGGACAATTGTTTCCTGGCAGAGATGACGGCAACGTCAGTCGATGTCTTAGCCTCCATCAACCTCGAGGACGACTGGATAGTGTATTCCGGTTGCGGGCATCATCTCACTGGAGATATGTCAAAGTTTGCCTCCTCGGCAGCATATGAAGGATCGGATGCTATCATCACTGCGGATGATACGGTGCATCCAGTGGAGCGAGAAGGGAAGGTGTCCCTTGGGAGTAGAGAGAAGCCAGTGACACTGAAGAGTGTCTATCACGTGCCTGGCATGAAGAAGAACCTCTTCTCAATGGCGAACGCCGTGGATGCTGGATACCACGTGCTGTTTGGACCAAAGGAGGTGAAGTTCTTGAAGAACCTATCGTCTGTCGATGCTGACGTCACGCTCACCGGGAGAAGGGTGAAGGACTTGTATGTTCTGTCTGCAAGTGCCTACGTGGACAAGCTGAAGACAAACGACAGCGATGTGATCTGGCATGAGAGGCTGGGTCATGTGGGGATGGACAAGTTGAAGATGATGGTGGCAAAGGGCCTAGTGAGTGACCTGCCTCATCTCTCTTCGTACGGCGACGGCCATGTGTGCCATGGATGCCAATATGGAAAGTCACATCGACTTCCATTTGACAAGTCGGAGACCAGGTGTAGGGCACCTCTTGAGTGCATACATGCTGATGTTATGGGGTCGTGCGCCACCCTTACTTATGGAGGCAATAAGTATGCGCTGGTTCTGGTGGATGACTACACCCGCTATACGTGGGTATACTTTCTGAGAGAGAAGTCAGAAGTATTCAAGAAGTTCCAAGAGTGGAAGGAACTTGTGGAGGGGAGGCTGGCCCGCAGACTGAAGAAGCTGAGAAGCGACAATGGAGGGGAGTTTACCTCCAATGAGTTTGCTTCCCTCTGCAGGAGGTTCGGCATTCGGCGGGAGCTCTCCTGCGCTCACACCCCTCAGCAGAATGGGGTGGCAGAGAGGAAGATCCGCCATCTGGTGGAGACTACCAGGAGTTGGCTACATGCCAAGAGCATTCCCAAGGCCTTATGGGCAGAGGGAATGGCGTGTGTCACTCATGTGATCAACAGGCTGCCTCTGAATCCTAACAGGATGGTGTCTCCACACCAGCTCATGTTCGGGGAGAAGCCCAATATGGGTCACATGAAGGTGTTCGGTTCTACCTGCTTCGTGCACGTCCCGGACGCTCTGAGAACAAAGTTGGAGCCGAAGGCGAGGAAGTGTATCTTCATCGGCTACGATGAGCGGAAGAAGGAGTGGAAGTGCATGGATCCGCAGACTCACAGGTTCGTCGTCTCGCGCGACGTTGTGTTTGACGAACTGGTCTCATATCAGGGAGTCTCTTCTGTGGAGCTGCCGGAGAGTGGAGAAGCTAGCAGGGAAGAGGAGTGAGTCGCTGAGGACCCTACTGTGGAGTTGGAGTTATCTCCAAGTGCTCCATTGCCATCTGGCTCAGGAGGAGCTTCTGGCTCAGGGGGAGCTACGAACTCAAGTAGCAGGGAGAGCACCGCTACAGGAGGAGTTCTGAGAGGAGCTCAAGCAGAGGAGTCTATCGGAGTGGTAGATAGTGGCCAAGCCTTGAGGAGGTCGAAGAGGACCATCGTCCCGCCTGCTCGCTATAAGGAGGGAACTTCGTGAGTCTGGTTTCCTGCTTCTTCGCAGGACCACTCGATGAGAGGGAACCTGCCTGCTTGGAGGATGTGGATGAGGAGGTCAGCGGACCTACTGTGCTTCGTGGGGACAATGAGAGTGCATTGAAACTGGTAACCAATCCAGTGTGTCATGCGAGGACCAAGCACATAGAGATCGAGCATCACTTCATCAGAGAGAAGGTGCTGGGTGGCTTGCTCACTGTGGAGCATGTGCGGAGCGAAGACAACCTTGCAGACATATTCACAAAACCCCTATCTGCGGGGCCGTTCCGGAGGCTTCGCTCGTTGCTTGGAGTTGTTCCCGGAGTTCACTTCAAGGGGGGAGTCTTAGAATTGAAGTGAGCTGTCGCCCAGGCAACAACGTGCGAGTAGCGACATACTCGCTAGCGAGCATCACCGTGACGAGCATCACCGTGACGAGCATCACCGTGACGAGTATCGGTGACGAGCATCACCGTGCCTATAAATAGAGGGGTACCCCCCCCTAAAGAGAAACCAATCCAGACCTTCTGACAGTGACGAGTATATACTCTGAGAGTGACGAGTATAGCCATCAGAAGTGGCGAGTATCATCAACCCTGAGCGAGTTAGAGATACCAGAGTGCTACCTGGAGAGTATCGGACTTGGAGTAAGTTCGGCAGCTCCCTTGAGCGGGTAGCGAGCATCGGTGATGAGCATCGGTGACGAGCATCGGTGACGAGTATCGGTGACGAGTATCGGTGACGAGTATCGAGGCGAGCATCGAGGCGAGCATCGGTGGCGAGCATCGTCGTGCCGAGTGTCACCGTGACGAGTGTCACCGTGACGAGTATCCGTGACGAGTATCGAGGCGACGAGTATCACCAGCGCGGTGTGCTCGGGAGGAGAAGCGGACCTTGTCCGTGACCAAGTTCTTTACTACTATTGGCTGTTGTGATTCAAGTTGGATGCAACTTGTATTCAGCCGTGTTCTGTTGCAATCTTGTTGCCAAGTATATATTACAGTTGTGTTTGTTCTGTTTTGGTATCCTTGATTGATAGCACACAAAAATTTTCAACACACGATTGCTTGTGTATGCACACAAAGCAAATTGATTACACCTACACAAGGGGGATAAAGGGAAAAAACCACGCGGCCGAAGCTGTGCCGACCAACTTCCACTATCTTCTGGGGGGTTATAATTAGAGACTTAGAATTCGAGCGCGACAGGCCGCCGCTCGTTACAGTGGTGGAGAGAAAGAGAGAATTCCGAGTGTGACAGACCACCTCTCAGAAAGCTAAGTGTTCTTTCTTCTGAGAACAACCGTGAGAACAAAAGTGAGAATGCTGGTGAGAACAAAAGTGAGAATGCCGAGTCGCCTTTTAGGAGGGGGGGGGGGAGGAAATCTCGAAGTCCATGAAGGAGATCTTCAAGCACCGAAGGAAAGCTTAGAGGGAATCTTCGCAGAGCTCTCTGGGGTGCCGAAAGCAAGGTGTCTTGAAATGAGGGCTCTGGGCTCCTTTTATAGCTTTGGCCGGGGGTAGCCCGGTAATTTTGTCGTCGTAACCACCGTAACAACCTGACGGGCGAATCACGATGGTCAATTTGGAGCACACGGATCGCCATTTTTCGTAAATGACCGTCTCGCCCTTCGGGCAGTTCAGGCAGTTCGGGCAGCTTTGTTGAAGGTGAAAAAAGTGACAATTGAGTCCTGCAATCTGAGAAATTAGGAAAGACAAAATGTGAGTGTGGCAGGAATGTGGAAGTGTTTTGAGCGCGCTCAGAAGCGTTCTGAGCGCGCCACGAACACGGATGTGTTCTGAGTGCGCTCAGAAGCGTTCTGAACGTGTAATGAGCATGGGAGTGTTGCGGGCATGCAACGGCCGCAGGGGCGCTCTGGGCGCACGATGAGTGCGGAGATATTCTGAGCGCGCTCAGAAGCGTTCTGAGCGCGTAATGAACACGAGAGTGCTCCGGGCACGCAACGACCGCGGGGGCGCTCTGAGCGCGCGGTCAGTGCAGAGGTGTTCTGAGCGTGCTCGGAAGCGTTCTGAGCACGCGAGGAACATGAGAGCGTTCTGGGTGCGCGACGAACTTTGGCGGACGAGGAGTCGTGTCTCAAAGGAAAAGACGTACCCCGACCGCACCTGACGAGAGGGCGCGACTTCGGTCGTATCCACCGCAAGACCCCCTCCGGGGGGGGGGGGGGGGGGGGGGGGGGGGGGCTAGCCGCACCCTGCTGCGGGGGTGTGTGGCATGGCCGCACCCCACATGGGGTGCAGTTAGGCTGCATCCCCCACTATGGAGGGGGGGTGCGGCTATCCGCACCCCACTAGTGGGGTGCGGACTATCCGCACCCCAATAGTGGGGTGCGGTCATGACGTCGCGCGGCGTCTGGCGGAGCGTAGATTGAGCGGCGAAATCCTTCACTCCCATGATCATGGGTTGGACCACTACCTCCACTTCCCTTTAGTGGAGCTCTCTCTCTAAGCGCACCCCATGATGCTTATAAATTCATGGAGGAGCAGTATATTTACGGATGCACATCATAAGCCCCCCAAACCTTCGGATTCCGAGATGCTGCTCGAAGGAGAGCGAATGTTATTATTTTTGCTTGATGCGGTTCCGATCACTTTCAACGCGCCGTACCATGTCAGAGGTTAGTAATTTCCCGTTTTGTGCGAGGTATGAAAAAGGGAGAGAAAGAGCGCACCAGCAGCGCGCTTGATGCGCGTGCCGCCGGCGTGCGGCCATGCCCGGCCGAGGGGCGGCCGGTCGGCGGGCACGGTTAGTGGCGACCGCGCATGTGGGGCTGGAGGCATCCGGCGACGGCGACACGGCCGGACGTGCCCGATGCCGGTGCGCACGACCGACGTGCGCGGCCAGTGCCGTGCCGCTGCGCTACGCTTGCGCGGCCCGGACGGCCGGCGCCGGTAGTGAGGCAGGCCCGCGCGCGCGACCTGTGCGCGTGCGGCCTGCGTGCGCGGCATGTGCGCACGCAGTTTCCGGGAGGCCGGTGTCGCCGGTGCGGGCGCGCGCGCGGCTGTCGTTTGGCCGGTGTTGGCCGTGGGGGGTGCGCGACTGATGTACTCGCAGTCAGAATTTGAATAATATGGGCATGTTCAGGTTTTTTGCTCTTTGATACACGTGCATTCGTGTAGCGATCCGCGGTTTTAATTAGGCGCGCTTATGCATATGTTTTGTCTATTTCAGGCTTCAAAACGGAGCGGTCAATCGAGGCCGATGCATTTGCGCTCCACTCTCGACGGCGTGCGGATTGATATGTGGTGCAAGCGCTTGGGGTTGCCCTTAGACGTTGAGGTGAAGGTACCTCAGACTGAAGAGCGTGCCCAAAATCCTCTTACCGGTTTTATGACTCTCTCGGAGAGTTGCTTGAAGTCTGGGTTTCGCTTTCCTCCTTCTGAGGAGGCTCTCGAGGTGTTTCGGTTTTGCGGTGTTCCGATCACCTAGTTTACCCCGGTCGGGATGGCGAGGATAATGAGCGTGGTAGTATTCTTTCAAGAGCATAACGCGCGTGTTGAAACCAATACTTGGTCCCTTGTGGAGCTCGGGCCCCCAAAGAAGGGGGGTGACCTCACACTTACTTCTCTCAAGGGTAAGCGCTAGGCTGAAGACTTAAGGAACTAGGAACATGACCGAGGGCTCAGTGAGGAGGTCCCACCTCACACCCGGAAGATCTTAGAGCGCTTCCCCTCCCAAGCCAATGCTGAGCTTGGGCACCTTTTGTAAGATCTCTTTTTCCAAAACCCGTTCGGGTACTTGAAAACTCGAACCTCTCCCGTATCGCACGGTTGAGGTGGACCTTCGCCCAGAATCGCTTCCTTGCGGTGTCACCAACACTCGGGTTGGCTAACACCGCTCAACACCAACCCTGCCGGCTATACGATCACAAGTAAAATATGCCAAAAAGTAAGTACATAAAAGAAGGCATGTCCACAATCACAGCATCATATAAATATATATAATGGAAACAGAAAGTCCAAAAGAGGTGTACAACTAAAGGGGCTTTTTGGTCCATTGGGTTCCTTAAGGTGTTTAGAGTGTGGTGGTAAGGTCAATTTGAACATTTGAGGGTCAATTGAACCCTACTTGACTCAGTTTGGTTAATGTTGACCTATTGTTGACTTTGGTCAATTTCATGCAATTGGGTCCCACCCAAGTGCAATTCTCAAGGTAATGGTCTTCCTTAGTGGTTAGGGTGGTATGGGGGAGGTCAATTTGGTGAATTGAGGATCAATTGGCCTAAGGGAGTGGTATTGGGCAATGTTGATTTTGTGCCCTTGGTGTGCACTTAGTACACTCCACTTGGCCCAAGGGCCTTAGTGGCCACTCTGCACACCACCCATGCCCTAACACCATCTAGGGGTCTAGAAGGATTGGGGATGTTACACCTTTGGAGGCACTCTTCCCCCAACCAAAGAAACCTGGGGAGAGAGTAGCCCAAAGAGAGTGATGCCCCAAAAGGTGACCCCTTGGTCCTATTTATAGATTTCCGAACTTGGTCTGCCAATAGCCAGATTCTGGCCTAAGAGATTACGAAAATACCCTCAGATTTGGCCTGCCAACAGCTAAATCCCGTTGTTCCGAGATGCTGAACGCAGACCCCCTCTGGAGCGGGGAGAGTGGTGGCTGGATGCCTCCCTGCTCGCCCCCCTTTGGGGCTGGGCGAGCAGGGGGCAGGCTGCCTCCCTTGCTCACCCCCCTACTAGGGCTGGGCGAGCAAGGGGCAGACCGCCTCCCTCGCTCTCCCCCTTGATGGGGCCGGGCGAACAGGGGGCAGGCCGCCTCCCTCGCTCGCCCCCTTGCCAGGGTCGGGTGAGCAGGGGGCTGGCCGCCTCCCTCTCTCGCCCCCTTACTGGGGCTGGGCGAGCAGGGGGCAGGCCGCCTCCCTCGCTCGCCCCCTACTGGGCTGGTCGAGCAGGGGGCAGGCCGCCTCCCTCGCTCGACCCCTTACTGGGGCTGGGCGAGCAGGGGGCAGGCCGCCTTTCTCGCTCGTCCCCTTGCTGGGGCCGGGCGAGCAGGTGGCATGCCGCCTCCCTCGCTCGCCCCCTTGTTGGGGCTGGGCGAGCAGGGGGCAAGCCGCCTCCCTCGCTCGCCCCCTTGTTGGGGCCGGGCGAGCAGAAACTCTCCCTCTCCTCTCCTTGCCTGGGGCGGTGCTAAAAAATATTGGGACTAAAGACATCTTGGGTCCCAAGGGCGCACTCAGCGAATACAGGGTTGTACACAATCCCCGCTCTTTGCGAGCTTGTTTCAAGCTCAGAAAGAAAGTCCAACCCTACAAATTCGGCGAGTGCCGCTGAGTGGAGTTGAAAAGACTCCACACCATCCCGGGAAAAATTTACTTAGCCTCCCAGAGAGGTCCTCCTGCCCTGCCGACTAGTGAGAGACCGGTCAGCGGAACCACCTCGGGGAAAAATTTACTTAGCCTCCCAGAGAGGTCCTCCCGCCCTGCCGACTAGTGAGAGCCCGGTCAGCGGAACCACCTCGGGGAAAAATTTACTTAGATTCCCTGAGAGGTCCACCTGCCCTGCCGGCTAGTGAGAGCCCGGTCAGCGGAACCACCTCGGGGAAAATTTTTACTTAGCCTCCCCAAGGGGTCAACCTGCCCTGCCGACTAGTGAGAGCCCGGTCAGCGGAACCACCTCGGGGAAAATTTTACTTAGCCTCCCCAAGGGGTCAACCTGCCTTGTCGTCTAGTGAGAGCCCGGTCAGCGGAACCACCTCGGGGAAAAATTTTACTTAGCCTCCCCGAGGGGTCAACCTGCCCTGTCGGCTAGTGAGAGCCCGGTCAGCGGAATCATCCCGGGGCTAAGTACTTTGAAAAACTTCCGGGCACCGAGCGATCCTCGGCCCTGCCAGCTTTGTGGGAGCCTAGTCAGCGGGCCAGCATCGAGGCTAAGTACTTTGAAAAACTTCCGGGCACCGAGCGATCCTCGGCCCTGCCAGCTTGGTGGGAGCCTGGTCAGCGGACCAACATCGGGGCTAAGTACTTTGAAAACCTTCCCGCCACCGAGCGATCCTCGACCCTGCCAGCTTGGTGGGAGCCTGGTCAGCGGGCCAGCATCAGGACTAAGTACTTTGAAAACCTTCCCGCCACAAAGCGATCCTCGACCCTGCCAGCTTGGTGGGAGCCTGGTCAGCGGGCCAGCATCGGGACTAAGTACTTTGAAATCCTTCCCGCCACCGAGCGATCCTCGGCCCTGCCAGCTTGGTGGGAGCTTGGTCAGCGGGCCAGCATTGGGGCTAAGTACTTTGAAAACCTTCCCGCCACCGAGCGATCCTCGGCCCTGCCATCTTGGTGGGAGCCTGGTCAGTGGGCCAGCATCAGAGCTAAGTACTTTGAAAAACTTCCAGCCACCGAGCGATCCTCGGCCCTGCCAGCTTGGTGGGAGCCTGGTCAGCGGGCCAGCATCGGGGCTAAGTACTTTGAAAACCTTCCCGCCACCGAGTGATCCTCGGTCCTGCCAGCTTGGTGGGAGCCTGGTTAGCGGGCCAACATCGGGGCTAAGTACTTTGAAAACCTTCCCGCCACCGAGCGATCCTCGGCCCTGCCAGCTTGGTGGGAGCCTGGTCAGCAGGTCAGCATCGGGGCTAAGTACTTTGAAAAACTTCCGGCCACCGAGCGATCCTCGACCCTGCCAGCTTGGTGGGAGCCTGGTCAGCGGGCCAGCATCGGGGCTAAGTACTTTTTCTGAAATCTTTCATCACGTTAGCTATCACATTACATGCAAGAAAAAACTAAGTTTGAAAGTAAACCATCGTATTACATGAACTTAAGAGTAGAAACATTTCTGGTCGTCACCGCTTAGCTCGGGACATCCCTTCTGCCTCTCATTCGCCTCCTACTCCCATGCCTGGTCCTCCTCGGTCTCCCTCGGTTGTTGTTGTTGCTGCATCGGACCCCTTGTCCCCCTTATTTCCAAAAACTCTGGGAAGGCAGATGTCGCGCGACCTTTCTCCTGGTGGAAGTCACAGTAGGGTAACACCACTATATCCCCTCCTCTTCCTCTTCTTTCTGCTTTTCTGGCTCTCCTCCTTCCTCCCCAGCCAATCGCCATGACGTGCTGAGGCGGGGGGAGGAGTGGTCTCAGGCCCTGCCTCCACCCCGGGTGGTCGGGCCTCTCCCCTTGGAAGTTCCCCTCTCCTAGCCAATCACCATGGAGAAGGTTGGGTTCCGGACGAGGAAGCAGGCAGCGACATCGTCACCCGAGATTTCTTCATGGTCATCCACCCTAAATGGATGCCCCCGCTTTCCGCGCGCTCCGGTAAAGGGGGCGATCGGCGAGTAGGTTCCTGCTGTGGGATGACCCCTGCGGGAATGACCGGGGGAGGCGGTAAGTGTTCGACACTCACGTGCTCCTCCACTAGAGGCGCATGCCCATTTGCCTTAGCAGGCATCTCACCTACAAAGAAGCGTCAGCATTATCGAAAAGGTATTCACGATATCAGTAAAGAGGCGATAATCACCTTCTCGGAGAGGGTCGGGATGGACTCTTAGAAGCTCGTCCTCGGCGTCCGGTCGGAGGACGTCATCCCCCAAACCTTCATCGCTCGGTCGGTTTGGGGTCGACTCGGGTAAGGAGGCTGCGTATTCATTGCGAGTAGTCTCCCCGCTCAGCGGCTTGGAACGAAGATCGGTAAACTCCCTCTTCCTCTTGCGCGCTTCAGAGTTCTTTGATTTCTTCATCAACTTCCTTAGCAACTCGGCCTTCGCGAACATCTCCTCGGCAGTCAACATCTCGCCAGGTATAAAAAAGTGGCATGCCATGAAAGAACCATCCCACCTATATATAGATTTCAAGGGACCCCCCTGGCTTCCGAATAAGCTAGATACTCGCCAGAAGCAGCTCGTCGATTACGGGTTGGATGATTCTTTTCGAGCATCTTCGTTACTCGCAAAGAGCGGGGATTGTGTACAACCCTTATTCTCCAAAGGTGGGCCCACTCGAATCCACGTAGGCAGAAGTCAGAGTCAATGGTCAACACGAAGATATCAGATAGTGTACCAGGACTATGTAACCCCAGGGTGCGAGTAGGATCTTGCTCGCCCCCAACTGGCGAGAAGGAGTACGCCCCGAAGTTATCCAGACAGGCGAGCGAGAAGGTAACAGGCCTGGACATACTCGCCTATAGGCGACTTTCATCAACCAACTCGTCAGCCTGCGACGAGGTCCTCACCTACTCGCTCGCTTAAGCCTTTGCTCAATCATCTCAAAGGGGGTCAGGGATAGTCGCCTGCCTCCCCTCCCTCAAGATTTGTCTATAAATAGACCCCCAGGGGTACTAGGAATGACACTTGTCAAAACCCAGATCTTCACCCTCCTTATAGGCGAGAATCCTCCCTAGCCAGTGCCTTCCTAGTACCAAGCTCGACCATTCGTTGGTTGTGGAGGAGAAGACTCCTTTGAGCTTCTGGGTATGTGGTGGGACCTCCCTGCCGCAGCACCTGGAGTCTTGTTGTTGTTACTCTTCTAGTTCTTCGTCGTTGTCGGTCAAGCCTTCTCGTTGGACTGCTAGGCAAGTAGCCTCCGGCTGCATTGGTCCGAATCTTGGAGTCGGGAATTTCCTGGCTTCAATACTACCGTTCCGTCCGGGAGTTTTGCGTCGTCGGCTCTGATCTTGAGGTTCCCGCCTAGGAGTTTGAGCCGCACCACGGCTGTCATGAACAGGATGTTGAACGAGATGCAATGGGTTATCAGCGCCCTTCTTAGTTCACAGGATGGGATGCCGACGCTTGCGCGCAAGGTGAAATCCGACCCTCTACGGAGGTGCCTCTGGTGGGGGCTCGTGACTACTTCTTCTTGTTGCTTGCCAGACTCTGCTTGCCTCGGAGGGGGAGATCCGTCCAACTCCAGCTCTTCTCATACTCGTCTATCCAGTGAATAACTGGGATAGCTCGGTGAAGTTATGGATCACTCCCTCTGGAAAGGATCGATACCAGCTGAGAGCACTTTCGCGTAGTGTTTCTGCGAAGATCTTGCAGCTGATTTGGTCTGGAAGCCCAAATATCTCCATCGCGATCAGGAAGTGGTTGACGTGTTCGTACATGTTTTCTGCCCCGTGGAACTCTTGATAGTGCGGAAGCTTCAGCCATGACGGGATTGAATAAGCCAAGATTGGTCTTGACGGGGGGGGGGGGGGGGGGATCACCTTTGCCGTGACGCGACATCATTCAGATCCTCCTCCACTGTGAGAGGAGCTGGCTTGCTGTCTTTGTTAAGCCACTGGGGCAGGATGGGTGCAACGATGAGCGCTTTCTTCGTCGGGCTTTCAGGGATGGAGGAATTGCATGCGTCGGATAGTTCCCGGGGGGTGTCCGTTCCAGCTGCTTTCGTGAACTGAGCGAAGTGGGTGCTGCGTTCAGAAATCCTTTGCACAGTATTTGGGAATCCATTTCCCACAGACGGTGCCAAACTGTTGCAGATCACTCGGTCGCTTTGGTAGACTGGTCGAATTGAACCGCCTTAGCTCGTATGCGAACCGAGCGTGAAAACAGTCAATAAATGAGTTAGTAAGTGACACGAAAAGTTTTTAACTTGGAAAACCCGGAAAGGGAAAAAACCACGCGGCCGGAGCTGTGCCGACCAACTTCCACTATCTTCTGAGGGGTTACAATTAGAGACTTAGAATTCGAGCGCGACATTCTGCCGCTCGTTATAGTTGTGGAGAGAAAGAGAGAATTATGAAGGTGACAGACCACCTCTCAGAAAACTAAGTGTTCCTTCTTCTGAGAACAACTGTGAGAACAAAAGTGAGAATGCTGGTGAGAACAAAAGTGAGAATGCTGGTGAGAACAAAAGTGAGAATGTCGAGTCGCCTTTCGGGGGAAAGGAAATCTCCAAGTCCACGAAGGAGATCTTCAAGCACCAAAGGAAAGCTCAGAGGGAATCTTCGCAGAGCTTTCTCGGGCGCCGAAAGCAAGATGTCTTGAAATGAGGGCTCTGGGCTCCTTTTATAGCTTTGGCCGGGGTAGCCCAGTAATTTTGTCATCGTAACCACCATAACCACCTGACGGGCGAATCACGCTGGTCGATTTGGAGCACACAGATCGCCATTTTTCATAAATGACCGTCTCGCCCTGCGGGCAGTTCGGACAGTTTGTGCAGTTCGGGCAGTTCGGGCAGCTTTGTTGAAGGTGAAAAAGGTGAGAATCGAGTCCTGCAATCTGAGAAATTAGGAAAGACAAAATGTGAGCGTGCCAAGAATGTGAAAGTGTTCTGAGCGCGCTCAGAAGCATTCTGAGCGCGCAATAAACATGGAAGTGCTCTAAGCGCGCTTAGAAGCATTTTGAGTGCGTAATGAGCACGAGAGTGCTCCGGGCATGCAACGGTCGCGGGGGCGCTCTGGGCGCGCGGTGAGTGCGGAGGTGTTCTGAGCACGCTCAAAAGCGTTCTAAGCGCGTAATGAGCAAGGGAGTGCTCCGGGCACGCATTGATCGAGGGGGCGCTCTGAGCGCACAGTGAGTGCGGAGGTGTTCTGAGCATGCTCGGAAGCGTTCTGAGCGCGCAAGGAACATGAGTGCGTTCTGGGTGGGAGACGAACTTTGGCGGACGAGGAGTCGTGCCTTAGAGGAAAAGGCGGACCCCGACCGCACCTGACGAGAGGGCGCGACTTCGGATGTATCCACCGCAGGACCCCGTCCGGGGGTGGGGGGGCTAGCAGCACCCTGCTGCGGGGGTTGCGGCCCAGCCGCACCCCCACAAGGGGTTCGGTTACGCCGCATCCCCCACTATGGGAGGTGCGGTCATGCCGGCGAGCGGCGTCTGGCGGAGCGTAGATTGAGCGGCGAAATCCTCCACTCCCATGATCATGGGTTGGACCACTACCTCCACTTCCCTCTAGTGGAATTCTCTCTCTAAGCGCACCCCATGGTGCTTATAAATTCGTGGAGCAGTATATTTACGAATGCACATCAATAATTAATCAAGTACCAATTTAATATAGAGCGATGTTAAACGTAGGTCGGTTTTGGCTATATGCAGGCCACAATTTTGTAAAAAGAGCGATGTTAAACACATGCCGGTTTTAGCTATATGCAGATCAAAGTTTTTTAAAAAAAGGTATCATTTTTCCTTCTCAACCTGCAGCCGCCGGACGAGATCGAGCTTCCTCTCTGATCTCCTCTCCCTCCGTCAACTCCGGTCGGTGATCCTCTCCGGCCGACCACCTCCTTCCCTTCTCCGTCCGGCGAGCTCCTCTCTCTTCCTCTATAACTTATTTTTCTATTTTCGAAAGGGCTTCATTTATCCAAAATGCTGCAAATCGTGTTATACATCTGAATTTAATTAAATGATCGTGCTTTGTGCATAAATAAAGCCTGGTGTTTTTGTGATTTTACATGCTTTTATTGATTGAAGCCTTGAAAGGAGTGGGCAAAAACATATTTTTTGTGATATATAGAATCAAAATGATTATAATGTATTTTGTTGGACTATTATTGTAGGTCAAATGGACTGCAAAAATGTATTTATTTGGCTTTTATGAATGCTATATTTTACTTGGTTATTTATTTAAGAAAATATTAATTTGGTTTTTGAATATGGTCTGTAAATATGAAATTTGGCCTGCATGAACAATTATTTGGCCTGCATATATCCGCGACCTGCATAAAACCAAAAGCGGACTGCATATAACATTGCTCTTTAAAATATCTACAAAGTAACGCATTAATCGATTGGGTACCGTGTGATTGAATGAGTTGGAAGAAGAGGACGAGAGCGAACAAAGGGGAGAGGGAGAGCAATAGAAGAGAAGAAAACACGTTCTCTTTATTGTGCGCACTACCATCTTAAAAATAAGGAGAAGTGGAAAACACAATCTTAAAAATCACGAGAAGGGGGGAAGGTAGGCGGCACTACCATTTCTTCATTGCACAAAACAAAAATACAACTGGGTTTACATTTGGGGGACCGTTACTCTCAAACAAGGTTTTTGATTCACACTACTTACTGGGTAGTCCACCCCAAAATACTTATATACGAGATACAAAGGGGCAAAACAGGAAATAGACTTAATATATATAAAAGAGCAGCAACATCTTATATGAGGCGGACAACATTAGCGGCGTCAGGAAGTGGCTCTGGGCTCAATATCTTCTGGTTCTTCATTTCGTGATGTTGTGGTGCTTTCGATCTGATGTGAAACTTTTTCATCTTGTAGGGCTTCTGAATTGATGATGTCTGGAGGAGGTATGAGCTTCTGGCTTTAGAGATTACTTTCTCTATGTTCTCCCGTAATCTCGTTCGAACTTGGCGCTGGTTAAGGGTTTGGTTAAGAGATCAGCCACTTGGTTTTCAGATTCACAATAGCTGATACTACTCTCACCTTTACTAATATAATCTCTTCTGAAGTGAAGTTTTAGATCCATATGTTTTGACCTTTTGTGAAATACTATATTATAGGCTAGGGCGATGACAGAGGTATTATCTAACTTGATTTTGGTGGGTTAACTGATACTAATCTCACCTTTACTAACATAATCTCTTGTGAAGTGAAGTTTTAGATCCAAATGTTTTGACCTTTTGTGAAATACTGGATTATGGGCTAGGGTGATGACAGAAGTATTATCTAACTTGATTTTGGTGGGTTCTTTTATTTCTTCTAACATTTCAACTAACACATTTATGAGCCATAAGGTTTCTTTTACTGCTTCACTGAGGGCTGTATACTCAGCTTCAGTAGAGGAAAGAGCCACGGTTCTTTGTTTTCTGGTGCTCCAAGATATGGGTTTTGTCCCAAGAAAGAATACGAATCCAGATGTGCTTTTGCGACCATCTTCACATCCTCAGCAGTCACTGTCAATGTAGCCTATAAGGAGATTACTTTCTTCTTTGAAGTAGTGTAGACAATAGTATTTCGTCCCATTTATGTAGTTGAGTATCCTTTTCACAGCTGCAAGGTGTTTGATAGATGGTTCATTCATATACCTGGACTCTATGCTAACATCTTTGTTCAATGTTAGGTCGAGTATTAGTTAAGTAGGTGAGAGACCCAACTATACTTCGATATTATTCAAGATTTGTCTTCTCAGCATCATCACTCTTCTTTAGCCTTTCACCAGTGATCATTGGCGTTGAACATGATTTGGAATTAAGCATTCTCGTGCGGGTGAAAATATCTTCAAGGTACTTCCCTTGAGAGATGTAGGTGCTGCTCCCTTTATGAGAGATTTGAAGACCCAAAAAGTATTTTGTTATTCCCAAATCAGTCATTTCAAACTCTAAGTTCATATAACCACTGAATTTGTTGATTGAATCATGGGAATTACCTGTTATTAGCAAATCATCTACATAAAGGCATAAAATGATGTACTTCCCTTCTTCTTCTTTTTTTACATACATAGCTGGCTCGCTTATGGTTCTTATGAATCAAACTTTGATAAGATTGGAGTCAATCTTCTGATTCCACGCGCGTGGTGCCTGTTTAAGCCCGTATAAAGCCTTTTTGAGTTTGTAAACTTTTTCATTCATACCTGGTAAGTTGTAACTTTCAGATTGTCTTACAAATATCTTCTCTTTGATTTCTCCATTTAAGAATGCAGATTTTACATCCATTTGGTATATTTGGTAGTTGTGTTCCGGCAATAGCTAGGAGCATCCTGATGGATTCAAAACGGGCAAGGTATCAAAATAATCTACTATAGCTTTTTGAGAGTAGCCTTTTGCGATCGGTCTTGACTTTATATCTTAGGATGTGACCAAGTTCAGTATACTTAATTTTGTATAGCCATTTTTGGCCTATGGCTTTCTTGTGAGCACGTAGGTTCTTGAGCTCGCAAGTGTCATTTTTGGTAATCATCTGGATCTCTTCATCCATAGCAGCTTTCCAGTTGAGATTGGTGACAGGTTCTATGAAGGTGGAGGGTTCTGTGGCAAGAAAGGTAAATTGACAGTTTTGAAACAAATCAGTGAAAAGTCGATACCTAAAAAAGGTTGTCCGGAGCACAAAGCATCCCCGCACAGCGAGGGTCCGGGATAGGTTCCCACCACAAGGGTGAAATTTAGACAAACCTTATCCTGCATTATTACTTAATGTAAATAAATTTTCATCCAATTTCGACTCAAATTAAAAACATTTTTGCATCTCCTTTCTCCGATAAACACTTCGTCACGAAAAGATTAAAACATAACTAGAAGTGGGTGTTGAAGTTGAAGTGAGAGAGGGAAGGTGGCGAGTGGAAGGAGGTGGGGGCGAGTGGAATGTCTGCTGGGCGAGTGGAATGTTGGGGGCGAGTGGAATGAGTGGGGCGAGTGGAATGAGTGGGGGTGGCGAGTGGAGGAAGAGAGGGGGGCGAGTCCATCGAGTGAGTGGTGAGTGCATGCCTGGTGAGTGCGTGTGTTGTGTTGGGCGAGTGCACCTCCCCCTCTCCCCCTTAGCCTTTTGTGTTTTCCTATAAATACCCCCATTTTTGAAAAGAGTTGATGATAATTGAGTTGTTGAGAGAGAGTGGGAGTGTGCCTACACCCCAAGAGAGTCCAACCCCAACCCATACCTCAGTGTGAGGTGGAGAGTGCAGAGTGCACAGTGAGGTGGAGAGTGCAGGGTTCCGTGCGTGGTGAAGGTGGAGAGTGCGTTGCAAGGTCAACTGCACTGAGTGGAGAAGCGGACCCTGTCCGTGACAAAGTTTATTCCTTATTTCAGCGGTCGTGAATCAAGGTGTATGCACCTTGTATTCAGCTTGTCTATTTGTAATTATTTTCCAAGTTATAAAGAGTTTCTTCCTTGTCCATCGTTGGTGTCCTTGTGTATGGTGGTAGCATAAAATTAACATGGTATCAGAGCGAGATTGGTGAAGCGGAGTTTGTTATCAAGGTTCAAGGTTGACAATCAAGATGGACGGCGGAGGAGGTTATGCGAGAGGACTAGGCATTGAGCAGCTCACCCAGACAAACTACAAGAAGTGGAGGTCATGCATGGAGAGCTACCTTCTCGGAGAGGACCTTTGGGAGGTTGTTGGTGGAGAAGAGCAGAAGGAAGTTCTGCCAACCGAAGGCAATGGTCCAGCTGTGAGGGCTTGGAGGAAGACCAACGCCAAGACGGAGTTCACTTTGAAGAGAGTTGTTGCTCCTGACTTGTTCGACCACATAGTGGGTTGCAAGTCAGCTTCTGGGATCTGGAAAGCTCTCGATGGGCTATTCAACAAGAAGAATGTAGCTCGGCTACAGTTCTTGGAGAATGAGTTGACACGGTCCACTCAAGGGGAGTTGTCGATATCCACCTTCTTCCTGAAGGTGAAGAATCTATGTGCAGAGATCTCGGCCTTGGATCCCGATAAGCCGATCTCTGAGGCGAAGCTGAAGAGGCACATACTCTGAGGTCTGCGGATGGAGTATGTTCCGTTTATCACGCCTGTGCAAGGATGGGCTACTCAACCCACCTTACTGGAGCTAGAGAACCTGCTGTCGTCACAGGAGAGCTTGGCGAAGCAGATGGCTGAAGTATCCATCTCAGGGGGAGATGACGAGGCTTTGTTCTCAGGATAGAGGAAGTCCTGGGACAAGAGAAAGAAGAACTCCGGAGATGGACCCTCATTGTCCTCTCAGGGAGATAGGGAGAACTTTCTCCATCCATATGACAAGAAGGGGAGACCCCTTTGCTTTGCCTGCAAGAAGTACGGGCACATGGCAAAGTAGTGCCAGTCAAATCTCAAGGTCGGTCATGTTGCTGAGAGAGGTGGAGACCATCAGAGATGTGGAGGAAGAGGTGGAGGAAGAGGTGGAGGTCACCAGGGTGGTGAAGGGGGAGAAAACGTTCCAAAGCTTTAGAATATGGTTACGACCTGGTCGGTGCATGGTTGTGAAGGGCATGCCCCAGCCCTTTGGAAAGTGGATCCCCGCCAAAGAAGATCCTAGCGACTTCCTTCTCGCAGTCAGAGTTGCGGCAAATCCATTTCATTTTCACTGCTTTCTGGATGAGATGACGACAACATCAATCGATGCTTTAGCCTCCGTCAACTTTGAGAATGACTGGATAGTGGATTCCGGTTGCGGGCACCATCTCACTGGAGATATGTCTAAGTTTGCCTCCTTGAAGGCATATGGAGGAACTGATGTTATCATCACGGCGGATGATACAGTGCATCCAGTTGAGCAGGAAGGGATGGTATCCCTTGGAAGTGAAGAGAAGCCCGTGACACTGAAGAGTGTGTATCACATGCCGGGCATGAAGAAGAACCCCTTCACGGTTGCGAATGCAGTGGATGTAGGATACCACATGCTGTTCGAACCGAAGGAGGTGAATTTCCTGAAGAACCTGTCTTCAGTTGATGCTGATGTCACGCTCAGTGGAAGAAGGGTGAAGGACGTGTATGTTTTGTATGCAAGTGCCTACATGGACAAGCTGAAGACTAACGACAGCGCATCAATCTGGCAAAAGAGGCTAGGTCATGTGGGGATGGATAAGTTGAAGATGATAGCGGCGAAGGGTCTGGTGTCTGGCCTGCCTAATCTTTCTTCTTACGGCGACGACCATGTGTGCGAGGGCTGTAAATTTGGAAAGTCACATCGACATCCATTTGACAAGTCGGAGACCAAGTGTAAGGCACCTTTTGAGTGCGTACACACTGATGTGATGAGGTCGTGCGCCACCCTGACTTATGGATGAAATAAGTATGCGTTGGTCTTGGTGGATGACTATACCCGCTACACGTGGGTTTACTTCTTGAGGGAGAAGGCGGAGGTGTTTGAGAAGTTCCAAGAGTGGAAAGAACTTGTGGAGGGGAGGCTGAACCTGAGGGTGAAAAAGCTGCGAAGTGATAATGGGGGGAGGAGTTTACCTCTAACTCATTTGCTTCTTTCTGCAGGAAAAATGGCATTCGGCGAGAGCTCTCATGCGCCCACACCCCTCAGCAAAATGGGGTCGCAGAGAGGAAGATCTGCCATCTGGTGGAGACTACCAGGAGTTGGTTACATGTCAAGGGCATTCCCAAGGCCTTATGGGCGGAGGGAATGACGTGTGATACACATGTGATCAACTGGCTACCTCTGAGCCCTAACAGAATGGTGTCTCCACACCAACTCATATTCGGGAAGAAGCCAAATGTGAGTCACATGAGGGTGTTTGGCTCTACCTGCTTCGTGCACGTTCTGGAGGCTGAGAGAACCAAGTTGGAGCCAAAAGTGAGGAAGTGTGTCTTCATCGGCTACAATGAATGGAAGAAGGGATGGAAGTGCATGAATTCGCAGACCCACAAGTTCGTCGTCTCGCGTGACGTGGTGTTTGACGAACTGATCTCGTATGAGGGAGTCTCTTCTGTGGTGCTGCCGGAGAGTGGAGATTCTAGCCGGAGAGAAGAGAGAGTCACTGAGGATTCTACTGTGGAGTTGGAGGTATCTCCAAGTGCCCCATCGCCTTCTGGCTCGGGGGGAGCTTCGAGCTCTAGAAGCAGTGGGAGCACTGCTTCAAGAGAAGTTGAGAGAGGAGCTGGAGAGGAGGAGTCTACCGGAGTGGTAGAAAGTGGCCAAGCCTTGAGAAGGTCGAAGCGGACCATCGTCCCACCTTCTCGCTATAAGGAGGGGAACTTTGTGAGTTTGGTCTCTTACTTCTTTGCAGGACCACTCGACGAGAGGGAACCTGCCCGCTTTGAAGATGTTGTAGGCACTAAGGAGTGGGATGTGGCTATGGATGAGGAGATGGAGGCCTTGAAGAAGAATGAGACATGAGACCTTGTTCCCATGGTAGAGGGCATCAAACAAGGTAAAGAAGAGAGTTGACGGAGGAGTAGAGCGATACAAGGCCAGGCTTGTCGCTCGAGGTTTCTCGCAAACCTATGGAGAGGACTATGAGGAGATGTTTAGTCCTGTGGCGAAGATGACGTCGGTGAGGACGGTTATTGCACTAGCAGCGTGCAGAGGGTGGAAGCTGTGACAGCTTGATCTGAAGAATGCGTTCCTGTATGGAGAGATTGACAAGGACATATTCATGGTGCAACTACCTGGGTATGTGTCTAAGTCACATCCACGCCATGTCTACAAGCTGAAGAAGGCCATCTATGGGTTGAAACAGGCGCCGAGAGCCTGGTATGGGAAGATCGCGGAGTATCTGCAGTTCTGTGGTTACGATGCCTCAGACTCTAGCATGTTTGTGAAGAAGAGTGGAGATCTTCACGTGCTGGTGCTGATGTACGTCGACGACATGATCGTGACAGGGAACAACAGTGAAGAGGTCGCGGCGCTGAGACAGCAGCTTTCCATTCGCTTTGAGATGAAGGATCTTGGTGAACTGCACCATTTCCTTGGACTACAAGCAGAGAAGAGAAGAGGCGTGTTGTTCGTTTCCCAGGAGGTTTATGCTGAGAGGATCGTCGAGAGATTCGACATGAAGGAGGGGATGTAGTGAATGATTAATTGTGCAATTTTGAATTTGTTTAATTTATTGTATTCATTGCTAATGTTTTTTTAAAACTTTTCTAGGATGTTGATCAATCAGTTGAGAAGTACTCAGAGAATGGAAGAGAATATTGGAAGAAAGGGAATGTAGGAAGAATTGATGGAGGCATTGTGAGAGCAGGTGAAGCATTGTGAGAGGGAATGTAGTGAATGATTTTTTTTTTGTGATTGTTAACCGCAACCCGAATTTAGCTTTTCGCACCCCATTGTTAACCGCAACCCAAAAATTTAACTGCAACCCAGTTTTGTGCTTGCCGCACCCCTTTGCTAACCGCACCCAAAATTTTTAAAACATTTATCCGCACACCAAAATCACTATCAATTCACATTTATTGTACTTAATAAAACAAGTTGCGCTGATAGATCATATAGGTCTCAAACAGTAAAAATGATCAAACAAAACAATTGTGATAAATAATACACATGAGTAAAAATAACAACAAAACAAGGAAACAAGGAAACAACATCCTCCGGTCATTAGAACATATAGTTAAAAATAAAATGCCAAAAGGGTTCTAAATATTGGAACAGTCTACAAGAAAAACATGTATAGTTACAGTCCACTGAACTAAAACAAGGAAACAACATCCCAAAAGCGTATGACACCATCACATCCTCCAGTCATTAAAGCCCTTTGTTACTGTGTGGAATGAGCCTACATAAAGTAACAGCTATTAGTACCCAGCAAGAATATAAAGTAGCATAATGAATTAAACCTTACCATCTCACTTCTACAACCCAATGACCATACCAAAAATCCTGCTATGCGAGCATACAACCGACGGCCTTGATATCGATATTGGCAAAAACCTCTCAATATATTGCATTAAACTGTCAAAAATAAGTCTATATCATTAAAATGACACAATTTACAAACTTTAGTCAATATGAATTAAATTTGTCGTACCTTTGGAAGAAGAGTCCTCCAAATGTATGAATGCAGTTGAACGTACAATATTGCTCTCCTTCATTACCATCCTTGATGCAAATATAGTTTCCCATGTATATGATATTTCTCCACAATACTTTCTCCATAGAATGAACAACCACAACGCTTTGATGATCTACGCATTCTTTTATTCACCCAAGTTTTCCTGTTCTGATTATCTCGGTATTTACCCCCCCCTATCACAACCAAGAAATACAAGGGGCTTTGGTCGCTCGTTCAACTTATCAGACGATTTTATGGTTACTACATAACCCAAACTCATAGCAACACCACGAGCCCATTCTACTAATTTCTCTTTAGAATCGAACAATATGTCCATGTCAAAGTGACTACCAACATCCACTTCTACCTTTTCAAAGGTTTCATCATTTTCATTGTTGACATCTAGAGAAATATAAAAAATAAGTATGAGATTCGTATAAAAACATGTAATACTGAAAGTAATTAGTAGACACATTTCTCTTACTGATCATAGGTAAAGAACATATGGCACCATAACCCAACATTTTATTGATATCACTTGAAAATTCCTCCATGTAAGGGTAACCTACAAATAGATATTTCTAGTTACTAACGACAGAGGCATACAACAATCACCTCACCTAATTTTATCCAGAAATTTTCTAAGCTTAAATGCAAAATATAAAGCTATAAACCCTAACCTAAAATTCTTTTGTTGCAAAAATCAGGAGGAGTTACCTGTTGCAAAAATCGTTCTGAAGCTTTGGAAGGAGGAAGACGACCCCGGCCGTTGCTCTGCTTCAGGAGAGGGGAAGGAGGCGCGGGTCGCTCTGCTTCAGGAGAGGGGAAGGAGGCGCGGGTCGCTCTGCTTCAGGAGAGGGGAAGGAGGCGCGCGTGGGTCGGTCGCTCTGCTTCAGGAGAGGGGAAGGAGGCGCGGGGAATACGACCCCGGCAGGATCCCGCCGGTCGTTGAAGGAGGAAGACGCCCCGGCCGGTGGCTCTGCTTCAGGAGAGGGGAAGGACGCGCGGGGAAGACGATAGGAATGAGGAGCGGCTGCGACGGGGAGAACAAGCGGAAGTGACAGAATGGGGGTTTGGGTTTAGGGTTGCGAGGAAAATAAAAACGAGAAAGCCTCTTTTAAAAAAATGGGGTGCGGATAGCTAAACTTGGGTTGCGGTTAACAATCGCCTTTTTTTTGCAAGTTTATATTATTTGAAGCACGTTTTGTTTATTATTAATGTGATTTTCTTGCAAGTTTATACTTTTTAGTTTCAGTGATGATGTATTATGTTGGCATTATAAATAATTTTTCATTCTTTTTATTATAATTAAAGATATAATACTTGGAACAATAAGTTGCAAAAAATTTCTTAACATATCTTAATATCACTCTCAAAAAATATTTAAAATATTTATGTAAATTAATTTAATAAAAAAATAATATTCATATTTTTAATTATGATTTTAGATGCACAATTACTTTTTAGAGTTTAGATTATCATAAATTTTTATTTGTTTTAAATTTTTTTTCTTAAAATGCAAAAAGTTGCGACGTTTTTTTTTGGAAAACGTTATTGTAGAGTTTTAACTACGATGACATTTTCCAAAAAATATAGTGGTAAAGTTAATATTTTTCTTGATGTTTTTTTATAAAATTTCACGATAGATCAAATATCTATCATGACGTTTTTTTCAAAAAATGTCACGATAGAGCAGCTACCAACTGTGACGTTTTTTTGTGAAAGCATCGTTGTTTACCCAGAAATCGGCGATCCTCTCAGAGGAGGTTTTTTCTGCGTTTCTCCTGCAGGTAATGCGGCTAGGGACCTCCTGTTCGCCCAGTAGTGGCGGTCTCCTTCCTCAGGCCGCCCAGCAGGGGCGGTCTCCGCCTTCAGGCCGCGCGGGTAGGCGGCCTCCTCCTTCAGACAACGCGGGTAGGCGACCTCCTCCTTCAGGCCGCGCGGGTAGGCGGCCTCCTCCTTCAGACCGCGCGGGTAGGCGGCCTCCTCCTTCAGGCCGCGCGGGTAGGCGGCCTCCTCCTTCAGACCGCGCGGGTAGGCGGCCTCCTCCTTCAGACCGCGCGGGTAGGCGGCCTCCTCCTTCAGACCGAGCGGGTAGGCGGCCTCCTCCTTCAGACCGCGCGGATAGGCGGCCTCCTCCTTCAGACCGCGCGGGTAGGCGGCCTCCTCCTTCAGACAGCGCGGGTAGGCGGCCTCCTCCTTCAGACCGCACGGGTAGGCGACCTCCTCCTTCAGACCGCGCGGGTAGAACTCAAGTCACTGGCTCATCGGCGGTGACGGCATCGACCCAGAGCCTATAAATAGGACCCTCGACATGAACAGTGGGAGAGGCAAGTTGGGGGCAAAACTGGCGGCTAGAAACAGCCAGACCGCTCCTGTCAGCGACCTGTTCGGCGATCTCCAGCGAACAGCCTGGGCGGTCTCAGCCAGACCGCTCCTGTCAGCGACCTATTCGGCGATCTCCAGCAAACAGCCCGTGCAGTCTCAGCCAGCAGCCCGGGCGGCCTCAGCAAGCAGTCCGAGTGGCCTCCGCGAACAGCCCTGGCGACTTTATTTTCTTACCTGTCACTCTCTTGTATTCACTCTATTTCCATGTACTAAACACAACAAGCTGTAATACAAATTATTAAATAAAGGGAAAGCCTGTCGCAAGAGTGGCATTTGTCGCGGCGGGCGAAGTCTGGCCTCGCCGCAAGCTAGCGGCCCTCTCTTCTTCTCTCTCACTCAGCTCTTCATTTGCGACTCAAGTAACCAGCTGCTCGACCACTACCCCCTCTCCTTCCTCCGGGATCGAGCATCAAGGACTTGGGGGCAATTTTGGATTCAACAGTTAACCCGTCTCATCTCTTTCACGCACATGCTAGGGCATTGTGGACGTGGTACAATTTTGGCATCAACAGTCGCAGAGAGCTACGGCGACGGCCGCAATCACGACGATTTGGTGACGTTTTTATAAACGTCACGAAAACTACCGCGACGCTTAAAAATCATCACTAAAGACATAAAAAAATGTCATTGTATAACGATTTTGTTGTAGTGACTAGAGGTTGGGCTGAAGCTTCGGAAGGAAGAAGGGAGGATTCTTCCTGATCCGAAGATATTCCGGGCACTGATGGGGAGTCTTATCTACCTGACTATCACGAGGCCTGACATAGCTTTTGCCGTCGGCTGAGTTAGTCGATACATGCAGGAGCCGCGGAAGCCTCATCTGGAGGCAGCTAAGGGGATACTGAAGTATGTGAAGGGAACCCTTGAGATGAGGTTGCTCTATGGAGAGAGGACTGCCTTCAAGCTGCATGGTTACACAGATGCAGATTACGCAGGTGACGCTGATGACCGCAAGTCGACATCAGGTTACGTGTTCATGTGTGGAGCCACTGTCATCTCATGGTGTAGCAAGAAGCAGAACTCCATTTCCCTTTCTACCACTGAGGCTGAGTACAAGACATCATCCTTAGCAGCTCAGGAGTGTGTCTGGCTGAGGAGGCTGGTGGAAGATGTGGATGAGAAGGTCAGCAGACCTACTGTGCTGCGCGGCGACTATGAGAGTGCTCTGTAGCTGGCAACCAACCTAATTTGTCACGCAAGGACAAATCACATAGAGATCGAACACCACTTCATCAGAGAGAAGGTGTTGGTGGCTCACTTGCGGTAGAGCACGTACGGAGCGAAGAGAACCTGTCGGATATATTCACAAAGACCCTATCTGCGGGGCCGTTCAAGAAGCTTCGCGCTTGCCTTGGAGTTGTCCCTGAAGCTCACTTCAAGGGGGAGTGTTGAAGTGAGAGAGGGAAGGTGGCGAGTGGAAGGAGGTGGGGGCGAGTGGAATGTGTGCTGGGCGTGTGGCGGAATGTTGGGGGCGAGTGGAATGAGTGGGGGGCGAGTGGAATGAGTGGGGGTGGCGAGTGGAGGAAGAGAGGGGGGCGAGTCCATCAAGTGAGGGGTGAGTGCATGTGTTGTGTTGGGCGAGTGCACCTCCCCCTCCCCCTTAGCCTTTTGTGTTTTCCTATAAATACCTCCCCCCCCCCCTTTTGAAAAGAGTTGATGAGAATTGAGTTGTTGAGAGAGAGTGAGAGTGTGCCTACACCCCAAGAGAGTCCAACCCCAACCCATACCTCAGTGTGAGGTGGAGAGTGCAGAGTGCACAGTGAGGTGGAGAGTGCGGGGTTGTGTGCGTGGTGAAGGTGGAGAGTGCATTGCAAGGTCAACTGCACTGAGTGGAGAAGCGGACCCTGTACGTGATAAAATTTATTCCGTATTTCAGCTGTCGTGAATCAAGGTGTATGCACCTTGTATTCAGCTTGTCTAGTTGTAATTATTTGCCAAGTTATAATGAGTTTCTTTTTTATCCATCGTTGGTGTCCTTGTGCATGGTGGTAGCATAAAATTAACAGTGGGATGAATAATTAATAAGCTGATTTTGATTTTGATAATTAACAGTGGGATGAGTTTCTTCCTTGTGCATGTTGAGAGTTGAAGTGAGAAGAGGGGGAGGTGAAGAGAGGGCCTGGGCGAGTGGAGGTGTGTTGGCCTGGGCGAGTGGAGGTGTGTGGCCTGGGCGAGTGGAGGTGTGTGGCCTGGGCGAGTCCAATAGGCGAGTGGAGATAGGGGGGCTGCTGCCTAGTGTCCTAGGCGAGTCCAAGGCGGCTGGGCGAGTCCATGCTGGCGAGTAGAACCATGGAGGGGGGCTGCCATATGGAGGAGGCAAGTGGGCCTTGTAGAGGTGTTGCCGAGTAGACCTAGAAGGAGGGGGCTGCCTTGTGAAGGAGGCGAGTGGAATGAGTAGGGGGCTGTCTTGGGTGTTTGCCGAGTGGAGCTTGGAGGAGGGATGAGTGAACCCCTCTCCTCCCCCCATCATCTAGTCTATTATTTGTGTTGCCTATAAATACCCCCCCCCCCCCCCCTTAGTGTAAAATAAGCAAGTGATATCCAAGAGAGAGAGTAGAGGTGAAAGAGAAGAGAAGAGTTGAGAGAGAGTGGGAGTGTGCCTACACCCCAAGAGAGTCCAACCCTAATCCGTACCTCAGTGAGAGGTGGAGAGTGCAGGGTTGAGTGCGTTGTGAAGTGGAGAGTGCGTTGACAAGCTCAGCGGCACCTAGTGGAGAAGCGAACATTGTCCGCGACAAGTTTACTTTTTCTATATTTCAGCTGACGTGATTCAAGGTGTATGCACCTTGTAGCCAGCTTGTCGTTGTTGTAATCATCTGCCTAGTTATAAAGAGTTCTTTGTCTTTGTTCATCGTTGGTTTCTTGTACTTGGTAGAAGCACACAAAAAATTAACATGGTATCAGAGGGAGGTTGGTGAAGCGAAGTGTGCTATCTAGGTTCAAGGTTGACAACCAAGATGGACGGCGGAGGAGGTTATGCGAGAGGACTAGGCATTGAGCTGCTCACCCAGACCAACTACAAGAAGTGGAAGTCTTGCATGGAGAGCTACCAGCTTGGAGAGGACCTATGGGAGGTCGTTGGAGGAGAAGAGCAGGCAGAAGTGTTTCCTATCGATGACAATGGTCTAGTTGTGAGAGCTTGGAGGAAGACCAACGTCAAGGCGGCGTTCACCTTGAAGAGAGCTATCTCTCCTGACTTGTTCGACCACATCATGGGTGCAAGTCAGCATCAGAGATCTGGAGTGCCCTTGATGGGCTATTCAACAAGAAGAATGTAGCGCGACTACAGTTCCTAGAGAATGAGTTGGCGCGATCCACTCAGGGAGAGTTGTCGATATCCACCTTCTTCTTGAAGGTGAAGAACCTGTGTGCTGAGATCTCGGCCTTGGATCCTGACGAGCCGATCTCAGAGGCGAAGCTGAAGAGGCACATACTCCGAGGTCTGCGGAAGGAGTATGTTCCGTTTATCACGTTTTTGCAAGGATGGGCTACTCAGCCCACCTTACTGGAGCTAGAGAACCTGCTGTCGTCACAGGAGAGCTTAGCGAAGCAGATGGCAGGAGTGTCTATCTCAGGGGGAGATAGCGAGGCGTTGTTCTCAGGCAAGAGGAAGCCTTGGGACAAGAAGAAGAAGAAATCCGGAGATGGACCTTCAACGTCCTCTCAGGGAGTTAGGGAGAACTTCCTCCCCCCATATGACCAGAGGGGGAGACCCCTCTGCTTTGCCTGCAAGAAGTACGGGCACATGGCAAAGGAGTGCCGGTCTAATCTCAAGGCCGGTCATGTTGCTGAGAGAGGTGGAGACCATCAGAGAGGTGGAGACCATCGAAGAGGTGGAGGAAGAGGTGGAGGTCACCAGGGTGGTGAAGGCGGAGACAACTGCTTCTTGGCTGAGATGACGGCAACGTCGGTCGATGCTTTAGCCTCCGTCAGCTTTGAGAACGATTGGATAGTGGACTCTGGTTGCGGGCACCATCTCACTGGAGATGTGTCTAAGTTTGCCTCCTTGAAGGCATATGGTGGAACTGATGCTATCATCACGGCGGATGATACGGTGCATCCAGTTGAGAAGGAATGGATGGTATCCCTGGGAAGTGAAGAGAAGCCCGTAAAACTGAAGAGTGCGTATCACGTGTCGGGCATGAAGAAGAACCTCTTCTCGGTTGCGAATGTAGTGGATGCAGGTTACCACGTGCTGTTCGGACCGAAGGAGGTGATGTTCCTGAAGAACCTATCTTCAGTTGATGCTGATGTCACGCTCACCGGGAGAAGGGTGAAGGACTTGTATGTTTTGTCTGCAAGTGCCTATGTGGACAAGCTGAAGACCAACGACGGCGCAGCGATCTGGCATGAGAGGCTAGGTCACGTGGGGATGGATAAGTTGAAGATGATAGTGGCGAAGGGTCTGGTGTCTGGCCTGCCCAATCTCTCTTCTTACGGCGACGGCCATGTGTGCGAGGGCTGTCAGTTTGGAAAGTCACATCGACTTCCATTTGACAAGTCGGAGACCAGGTGTAGGGCACCTCTTGAGTGCGTACACGCTGATGTGATGGGGCCGTGCTCCACCCTGACGTATGGAGGAAACAAGTATGCGCTGGTCTTGGTGGATGACTACACCCGCTACACGTGGGTGTACTTCATGAGGGAGAAGGAGGAAGTGTTTGAGAAGTTCCAGGAGTGGAAGGAACTGGTGGAGGGAAGGCTGAACCTGAGGGTGAAGAAGTTGAGAAGTGATAATGGGGGGGGGGGGGGAGTTTACCTCTAACGTTTTTAACTCTTTCTGCAGGAAGTTCGGCATCCGGAGAGAGCTCTCTTGCGCCCACACCCCTCAGCAGAATGGGGTGGCAGAGAGGAAGATCTGCCATCTGGTGGAGACTACCAGGAGTTGGCTACATGCCAAGGGGATTCCCAAAGCCTTATGGGCGGAGGGAATGACATGTGCCACCCATGTGATCAACCGGCTACCTCTGAGTCCCAACAGGATGGTGTCTCCACACAAACTCATGTTCGGGGAGAAGCCAGATGTGAGTCACATGAGGGTGTTTGGCTCTACCTGCTTCGTACACGTCCCAGAGGCTGAGAGAACCAAGTTGGAGCCGAAGGCGAGGAAGTGTGTCTTCATCGGCTATGACGAGAGGAAGAAGGGATGGAAGTGCATGAACCCGCAGACCCACAAGTTCGTCGTCTCGAGCGATGTTGTGTTTGACGAACTGATCTCGTATCAGGGAGTCTCTTCTGTGGTGCTGCCGTAGAGTGGAGAATCAAGCAGGGAAGAAAAGAGAGTCACTGAGGACTCTTTGGTGGAGTTGGATGTATCTCCAAGTGACCCATCGCCATCTGGCTCAAGGGGAGCATCTGGCTCAAGGGGAGCATCTGGCTCAGGGGGAGCTTCTGGCTCAAGTGGAGCTTCAAGCTTTAGAAGCAGGGGGAGCGCTGCTTCAAGAGAAGTTGAAGGAGGAGCTGGAGAGGAAGAGTCTACCGGAGCGGTAGAAAGTGGTCAAGCCTTGAGGAGGTCGAAGCGGACCATCGTCCCGCCTGCTCGCTATAAGGAGGGGAACTTCGTGAGTTTGTTCTCTTGCTTCTTCGCAGGACCACTCAACGAGAGGGAACCTGCCCGCTTTGAAGATGTTGTTGGCACCAAGGAGTGGGACGTGGCCATGGATGAGGAGATGGAGGCTTTGAAGAAGAACGAGACATGGGACCTTGTTCCCATGGTGGAGGGCATCAAGCCTGTCACCTGCAAGTGGGTGTACAAGGTGAAGAAGAGAGCTGATGGAGAAGTAGAGTGGTACAAGGTTAGGCTTGTCACTCGAGGTTTCTCACAAACTTATGGAGAGGACTATGAGGAGACGTTCAGTCCTGTGGCGAAGATGACATCGATGAGGACGGTCATTGCCCTAGCAGCGTGCGGAGGGTGGAAGTTGTGGCAGCTGGACGTGAAGAATGCATTCCTATACGGAGAGATAGATAAGGACATATTCATGGTGCAACCACCTGGATACGTGTCCAAGTCTCAGCCACGTCATGTCTGCAAGCTGAAGAAGGCCCTCTATGGGTTGAAACAGGCGCCGAGAGCCTGGTATGGGAAGATTGCAGAGTATCTGCAGTTCTGTGGTTACGTCGCCTCAGACTCAGACTCTAGCATGTTTGTGAAGAAGAGTGGAGATCTTCACGTACTGGTGCTGCTGTACGTCGACGACATGATCGTGACTTGGAACAACGGTGAAGAGGTCGCGACGCTGAGACAACAGCTAGCCATCTGGTTTGAGATGAAGGATCTTGGTGAACTGCACCATTTCCTTGGACTTCAAGTGGAGAAGAGAAGTAGCGGGCTGCTCGTGACCCAGAAGGCGTATGCCGAGAAGATCGTCGAGAGATTCGGCATGAAGGAGGGGAAGAGCAGCTCCGTTCCACTGGAGATTGGGTTGAAGCTTCGGAAGGAAGAAGGGAGGATTCTTCCTGATCCGAAGATCTTCCGGGCACTGGTGGGGAGCCTTATCTATCTGACCATCACAAGGCTGGACATCGCCTTTGCTGTCGGCCGAGTGAGTCGATACATGCAGGAGCCGCGGAAGCCTCATCTGGAGGCAGCCAAGGAGATATTGAAGTATGTGAAGGGGACCCTGGAGATGGGGTTGTTCTATGGAGGGAGGGACCGACTTCAAGCTGCATGGCTACACAGATGCAGATTACGCAGGTGACGCTGATGACCGCAAGTCGACATCAGGTTACGTGTTCATGTGTGGAGCCACTGCCATTTCGTGGTGCAGCAAGAAGCAGGACTCCATTTCCCTTTCCAACACTGAGGCCGAGTACAAGACGTCGTCCTTAGCAGCTCAGGAGTGTGTCTGGCTGAGTAGGCTGGTGGAAGATGTGGATGAGAAGGTTAGAGGACCTACTGTGCTGCGTGGCGACAACGAGAGCGCTCTGAAGCTGGCAACCAACCCAGTTTGTCACACAAGGACAAAGCACATAGAGATCGAGCACCACTTCATCCGAGAGAAGGTGTTGGGTGGCTCGCTTGCGGTGGAGCACGTGCGAAGTGAAGAGAACCTGGCGGACATCTTCACAAAACCCCTAGCTGCGCGGCCGTTCAAGAAACTTCGCGCTTGCCTTGGAGTTGTCCCTGAAGCTCACTTCAAGGGGGGGTGTTGAGAGTTGAAGTGAGAAGAGGGGGTGGTGAAGAGAGGGCCTGGGCGAGTGGAGGTGTGTGGCCTGGGCGAGTCCAATAGGCGAGTGGAGATAGGGGGGGCTGCTGCCTAGTGTCCTAGGCGAGTCCAAGGGGGTTGGGCGAGTCCATGCTGGCGAGTTGAACCATGGAGGGGGGCTGTCATATGGAGGAGGCAAGTGGGCCTTGTAGAGGTGTTGCCGAGTAGACCTAGAAGGAGGGGCTGCCTTGTGAAGGAGGCGAGTGGAATGAGTAGGGGGCTGTCTTGGGTGTTTGCCGAGTGGAGCTTGGAGGAGGGATGAGTGCACCCCTCTCCTCCCCCCCCCCCCCCCCTAGTGTAAAATAAGCAAGTGATATCCAAGAGAGAGAGAGAGAGTAGAGGTGAAAGAGAAGAGAAGAGTTGAGAGAGAGTGGGAGTGTGCCTACACCCCAAGAGAGTCCAACCCCAACCCGTACTTCAGTGAGAGGTGGAGAGTGCACTGTGAGGTGGAGAGTGCAGGGTTGAGTGCGTTGTGAAGTAGAGAATGCGTTGACAAGCTCAACGGCACCTAGTGGAGAAGCGGACATTGTCCGCGACAAGTTTACTTTTTCTATATTTCAGCTGACGTGATTCAAGGTGTATGCACCTTGTAGCCAGCTTGTCGTTGTTGTAATCATCTACCTAGTTATAAAGAGTTCTTTGTCTTTGTTCATCGTTGGTTTCTTATACTTGGTAGAAGCACACAAAAATTTAACAGGTAGCATAAAATTAACAGTGGGATGAATAATTAATAAGCTGATTTTGATAATCAAATTGTAGAGTTGAAGTCAAATCTCTGAGTTGGTCAGCAATGATCAGTTCTAATTTAATGGCGACGAGCTTCTTGGACCGACATTTATAAGGTTGGAATTTTTCTCATTATTTAACTTGCTGTAATTTAATGGCAGCAATCAACACGCTTGTTAATTAATTATAGCACTTAGTTGTTGACTAGGTCAAGTCATCATCCACTTTCCTGGAGACCAGAGGGGGAGTTCTAAAGTTTTCCACCTATATAACCTCACCCCTTCGTAGTTTTTCTTTCTCACATCCAATTCCATCTCTTCATTCTTTCTATTCCAGCCAAGTTCGACGCCTGATTTCCTTCAAAAGCTGCTGGAGAATTTGCCGGTGACTTGAAAAATGACTTCTATCAAGGCTTGCATGACTCTCTTCTTCCTGGGTTTCTTCTTGCCTGGGGCTCATGCAGCTCGCACATGGCCAGGCGACGGCGCCAGTGGCGGCGCCGCCGATGAGCAATGACGGCACAACGGTTGATCAGGGTGTTGCTTACTTGCTCATGCTTATCGCCCTTCTCGTCACTTACCTGATCCACTAGAACCTTGCAGCACCACAAATTTGTTGGAAATTAACTTTTTTTTGATTGATTTTTTGTCTCTGCTGATAAATCAGAGAAGCTAATACTTGATGTAAAGAATTTATAGCTCTCGATGATGTATTATTGTAGCTGTTGATGCCATTCTTTTCTCAAACTATATATGGCACCTGCTTGTTGAACTAGCTGTGAAATTTGTTGGAAGCGTAAAAGATGGACACAACACAAGCAGAGGAGCGAACAACTTCACTATTATATTAATAAGTGATTACAAAACAAATTTCAAAAACTTTACTTTACAAGGTTACAACTCAACACAGCACATTATAACCACTCCACTCAGAAACTCGCAAACAAATCTTGTAGCTCGCCGGAATTGATGTGCGCTACACCTCGTGGAGATCGCAGGAGGCTGTCCGCTGATTTTCTATGCCAATGTGTTGTCCGCAGAAACAGTCCGCTAAAAACAGCCCGCAAGAACAAGTCCGCAAAAGCTGCCCGCCACCTCTTGCATGCGTTTTCACACCACTTCCGCCAATAGGAGACCGCACTGTTCACGCGCTTTGAGTCTGCGAGTAGGAGACCGCGCCTTTTCTCCTCTATTGCTTTTCTAAGTTTCCGCAATATTTCACATGCTCCTCATGCATACATATTTATAGGAGTAGCCATCCAATGAGCAAAATCCACGTGGCCTCCATCATTAACTTCTTCCGCCATCTTAAAAATGCACCTTTGGTTTATATAATTATATATATATAATATATAATATATAAAAATGACATTTGACATTGGTCAAACACCAAATTTCCGCCAACAAACTCTCCCTCAAACACGACAGCACATGACGAGTTTGCTCTTGCACTTCATGAATGTCTCTGTCTTCAACGCCTTCGTGAAAATATTTGCAATCTGCTCTCCTGTGGGGCAGTAAATCAACTCCACCACCTTCTTCTGCACCTGCTCACGAAGAAAGTTGTACTACCCGTAATTCGTCGAGATTAGAAAGGCCTAAGGAGGCGTCTATTCGCAGACCTCGCTGGGCAAGCAAGGCGCGAGCTGGGCGAGCAAGGGGCGAGCAAGGGGCGAGCTGGACGAGCAAGGGGCGAGCTGGGCGAGCAAGGGGCGAGCTTGGCGAGCAAGGCGCGAGCAGAGGCGAGTTTGGGTGAGTATCTCGCGAGTACGAGCGAGTTGCCCTTGTAACTCGCGAGCAGGCAGTATACTCGCCAGTCCCCCCCCCAGGATTTCTCTATAAATAGACCCCCAGGGGTACTAGAAATGACACTTTTTGGAAGTGGTCGAGGTCCCCCCAAGCTGGATACTCGCCAAGTCCATGCCCGTCTAGTACCTCGCCCAGCTTTTGGTTGCGGAGGGGAAGTTTCTCCCAAACTTCCGGGTATGTGGTGGGACCTCCCTGCTGGAGCACCTGGGGTGTGCTTAGTCATTTTCTCTCTCCTATTTTAGCTATCCGAGCCGTGGAGTTGGACCGCATGATCAGTAACCTCGGGCTGCATTGATCCGAATTTGGAGCCGGGATCAGTAACAAAAGTGATACCATGTTTTAATATGCTTGTTGCGCCCATCCAGAACTGGATTTTTTCGCTAGCTGAATAGCGGACATGTTATCAACATACACCGTCACAGGAACATCCCGTGGATGATGCAACTCCTGCAGGAGATTTCTCAACCAAATGGCCTGACATGTACAGGCCGCCGCTGCGATGTACTCAGCTTCACAGGTAGACAAGGCAATCGTTGCCTGCTTTTTCGAACTCCATGAGAACACAGCTGTTCCCACATGAAATGCATACCCGGAAGTGTTCTTCCGGTCATTCACATCTCCACCATAATCACTGTCGGAGTACCCGACCAGCTACAACTCTTCAACAGTAGAATACAACAAGCCATGATCTCTTGTGCCATTCACATATCTTAAGATCCTCTCGCTACAGTGAAGTGATCTTTCTTCGGCTCCTCCATGTATCTGCTGACAACTCCAACAACATACATAATATCAGGTCTAATGAAAGTCAGGTAGCGTAAACTTCCAACTAGACTCTTGAACATCGTAGAGTCCACTGCTTCATCCTTCGAGTCCTTCCTCAGCTTCACTCCCGGATCTGCAGGAGTGGAGATACTTGTTATTCTCCATCCAGAACTTCTTCAGTATCTCCTCCGCATACTTCTTCTGCGAGATGCAGATCCCATCCTTCTTCTGTTGTACCTCTATGCCCAAGAAGTAAGTGAGTTTGCCCAGATCAGTCATCTCAAACTCCTTCTTCATTGTCTTCTTAAACTCTTCAAACATCAGGGGATTGTTGCCAGTAAATATCATGTCGTCCACGTACAAACACACGACCATAATATCTCCATTCTTCTCTGCCTTCGTGTAGAGTGCATACTCATACAGGTTCTTCATGTACCCGCTCTTCTGAAAGTATGCATCAATTCTTTCATTCCATACTCGAGGCACTTGCTTCAACCCATACAACGCCTTCTTCAGCTTGTAAACTTTCTTCTCTTGACCTTTCACTTCATATCCAGGTGGCTGCTGGACATACACCTCTTCCTCCAGATAACCATTCAGAAATGCGGACTTGACATCCATCTGACAGATTTCCACTTATACTGAGCTGCTAGTGCGATGATCAGTCTGATAGTGTCAATCCGAGCTACGGGTGCAAGACCTCATTGTAGTCCACACCTTGGACTTGTTTTGTAGCCTTTTGTGACGAGCCTTGCATTGTGTTTCTCTACTTCTCCTTCTTTGTTGGTCTTCACTCGATACACCCATTTCACACCAATGGGCTTGTGACCCGCTGACAGAGTGACCAACTCCCAAGTATTATTCTTCTTAATGGATGTTATCTCTTCATCCATTGTCTTCCTCCAGGTCTTCTCATGAGCAGCTTCCTCGTAAGAGTATGGCTCGCAATCTGTAAGAGACAATGTAAAGAAAAGTTAGCATGTGTCGCTCCGTCTCCTCGTAGATCTCCTCTAACCTTCTCATCCTAGGTTGAGATCGCTCAGAACTGCTCCTGCTAGTGCTTGCTCCACTAGCATTGTTCCTGTTTGTGCTTACTCCACTAGAGTAGGGTGTAGAGACTCCCCCTGAATCTCTGCTCGGTGGTGATGGTGGTTCATCTCCACCATCCTCAACTTCAGCTTCATGACCACCTTCTTCATCATCATCGTCAAAGAACATTCCTTTGACACTTCTCTCCTTCTCATCCCAACTCCAGCTGTTATCTTCTTCGAACAATATATCTCTAGAGATGATCGCCTTCTTCGTCACAGGATTGTATAACTTGTAAGCCTTGCTCATTGGAGCGTAGCCCACAAATATACACTTCTCGCTCTTGTCATATAGCTTCTTCCTCCTCTGGTCATGGATGTGAGCATATGCCACACACCCAAATATTCTCAAGTGTTGAACACTTGGTTTCCACCCACTCCATGCCTCATATGGAGTCTTGAACTTCACACTCTTAGTAGGACATCTGTTCAGCAAATACACAACACATTGTACTGCCTCAGCCCAGAACACCTTTGGCAACTTCTTGCCCTTTACCATACTCCTTGCCATATTCAGAATCGTTAGATTCTTTCTCTCTGCAACTCCGTTCTGTTGAGGTGAGTAAGCAGCAGTCAACTGATGAGCAATTCCATGCTCCTTACAAAAAATATCAAATAGCTTTGAGGTGTACTCCCCACCTCTATCAGTTCTGAGCACCTTCAGAAACTGCCACTTTCTTTCTCAGCCATCGCCTTGAACTCCTTGAACTTGTCAAGGGCCTCAGACTTCTCTTTCAAAAAGTATACCCAACACTTCCGACTGAAGTCATCAGTGAAAGTGATATAGTATTTGCTTCCGCCAACTGAGGCAATATCAAACGGGCCAGCAATGTCCGAATGAACCAGTTCAAGTTGTCTCCTTGCTCTTCAAGACTTCCACCTTCAAAAGTTTGTTGCTTATGTTTTCCCTTCGTACACGCTTCACGGATCTTCTGTGGTGGTATGATCTTAGGCAAACCTTCCACCATCTTTGAATGAGATAAAAGCTTCAAACCACTAAAGCCTAAGTGACCCATTATGTTGATGCCACAACCAAGCTTCATCTTCATCAGTTGTTGCAAGACATGATGTCGCCTCAACATCCATCTTCAATGTGAAGAGACGATTCGTCGTCATCTTCACCTTCACAACTTCTCTTCCACTTTGGTTCCGCATGATCAACGTTCCATCCTTCAGCTGGATGCAGTAGCCTTTCTCCACCAGTTGTCCAAGGCTTAAGATGTTACTCTTCAAGCCAGGAACATAGAAGACATCTCCAATGTGCACCTTCTCACCATTCAAGGTGACCACTATCACCCCTTTTCCTTCCACAAAGATCTTCGAAGCACCACCAAAACTAACCTCACCGCCACATGGTTTGAGGTCAGTAAACAGCTCCTTCTCACCACACATATGGTTGCTGGCACCTGTGTCCAAGTACCATACTTCATTCCTTCCTCCTTCAGCTCCTCTGTAAGTCAAGAACATCATTGGATCACCACCAGTGTTGTTTGCTTCAACATAGTGGTTGGTTTCCTCTGTCCTCCTCGGAAGTCTGCAGTCATAACTCATGTGCCCAAATCGGTTACAGTTGTAACATTGGATTTGGGCCATACCACCACGGCCTCTTCCTCGGCCTCTTCATCTTCCTTCTTGCCCCCTTGCTTGAGGTTGCTCCACCTCCTTTTGAAAGTTCTGATTTCTTCCTCCTCTTCTTCCTCTACCTCTACCTTGGTACCCTCAGCCTCGCTGGCCACCTCCTCTTCCCGAGCTCTCTCCAAAATTCAGTGGAGTCTAAAGTGTTTTTTCTAAGCCACTTGACTCTTCATCTTGCAACATGCGGATTTCATGAGCTTGCAGAGAACCTATGAGTTCATCGATGGACATCTGATTAAGATCCTTCGACTCTTCTATCACCACTACAATATAGTTGAACCTTTTCGCCATCGATCGCAGAAGTTTCTCCATGAGCATTACGTCATCAAGTGTCTCTCCATTGCGCTTCATCTCATTTGCAATCGTTCGCAGACGAGTTACATAGTCACCCACCTTTTCAGAGTTCTGCATCTTCATAACTTCGTACTCTGCTCGGAGAGATTGCAGCTTCACCTTCTTTGCCTTGTCAACTCCTTGCATGAGAGTTGCAAGATCTCCCATGCTAGTCACCCACCTTTTCAGAGTTTTTGATAAAAAAATTTCGACACATAAAATACATAATCTTGATAATAGTTAGTACAATAGATAAAAATACCAACAATTTTTCGACACACATAATTTTTTTACGATCGCATAACTTTTAATAAACTCAAAGCTATCTTCTGAATCATCAAAGTCAGTGGTAGACATTTTCTGATAAACAAAAGACAGGAAATAAATAAGAATAATGTCTAACCACAACCAAGAGAAATAACAATCTAGCAGAAATACTAATAATAATATCCAACAGAAATAACAATGTAACAGAAATAATATTGTAGCAGAAATACTAATAATAGCAGTACATGACCATAAATATGATAAGTCTACTCCCCACCATTGTAGCGGTTATAAATCCACTTTATGTTCATACCCTCGGGTAGGATCATAAATGCCTCTCTATGACCCTTTGTCCAACAAAAATATGATGACAAAGTCATCGAATTTCTCGTCCGTTACAACGTTGGTGTATCCACTTAACCGCTCTAATGCCTGAGTAATAGTATAAGAATTGCTCTTCGGATGTCCCTGAATGCATCGACTGATGGTCCTTGAAGATTCTGTCAGATCTTCTAAGACGGAGCTGGTGGCACTTTTCTTTCCTTTCTTCCTCTTCCTCGCCGATGTGACCTCGGGGGAGGTGATTCAACATTATCCTCCTGGATGTCATGCTCCTCACCGGACAACTCTCTCTCGTCGGTGGACTCACGCGAATTATTCCTTAAGCTAGGAATGATAGCATGACGTCCACAGGCAACTACTGAATCGAACATCCTCCTTAATCATTCCTCTAACTCGGGAGGGGGGGAGGGGGGGATGCCAGCATATCTGACTTTTTGGCCGCTGGGACAACCTACAATATTATAACAAAAATTAGGGATGGCAAATAGTTGAACATAAAGTTAAATCATCATTTTTTAATAAATGAATACCTTCAATCTCTCGGTCCACCACTCGTCCAAAGCATCTATAGTCTTTGTAGTCGGATTCCAACCCAAACTAGTGGACTCATGTTTTAGCTCACTCCAAATTTTCCACTCCTTCTTCAAATGATCTTATTTGTTCTTCATTTGAACTTTATCGTACTTTTTTCCAGTTGTAGTTGGAATTTTGTAGTCACATTTACCCAGCCCTCTTTGCTAAAATGGGTTGTCGGTCGGTTACCAAGCTCTATTTCATGAATGCATATGTCGCAAAAAATCAGGACATCATTTGCATCCCATATAGCTGAGACACCACCGTCTTTCGCCTTACCCATCTTAAAAAAATACAATTATTAACTAACCATACAAGATATTAAATTTCAAAACACCTACAAACATACACACACACACATACAAATACACACACACACACACACCAAAATTGAAAAAAAAAACACAAACACACACATACACATAAAATAAAAATATACATAACACACACGCATATAACACACACACACACACACACACACACACATACACATATAAACACACACACAACATACACACACATACACATATAACACACACACAAACACATATACACACACACACACATAACACACATAACACACACACACATACACACATACATACACATACACACATACAAACCACACACACATAACATACACACACACATACACATATAACACAAACATACAAACACATACACACACATATAACACACAAACATATAACACACACACATACACACATACATACACATACACACATACAAACGAATGCGGTGAAACTACAAAAAAACTTGTTGAAATCTCCTCTAAACTTGTTGGAATGAAGAGTTATCAAATCGATGCGAAGAGAGGTTGGAGGAGGAAAGAAAACAAATGGATACCTGTGCACCGTGCGGAAGTAACAGCCTGGGGTAGGAGATCGTCGTCAATGTCGACGCCTTGCAGCCGCCGTCCAGACGCTGGAAAGAAATGGACTGCCGAATGGAAACTGTCGTCCAGACGCCTTGCAGCCGCCACCAATGTCGCCGCCGGAGATCGCCGCCGAATGTCTTCTTCAACGGGCGCGAGAAGGAGAGGTCGGGGGGAGAGGGAACCCTAGCCACGGGAGAGCGTCGTCGCGTCTGGACTGGGGAGCTCGATCGCGTCTAGCGGAATAAAGAAACAAAGCTTTTAAGTAAACACCGTTTTGGGTCCAACCAGAGCGCCAAACTCTGCATTTACTCAAAAGGCCGTTTCTTCCCAGCCGCACCGGAGCCAAGACGCTCAACCAAACGCACCCTAAACCTACTGCACCGTTAAAGCCAAGCCAGATGTCACCAATATCAAAGCTTCTTTTAAAGTATGTTACAACATATATATATTAGGTCCATTGGCTGGACCAAATCAAGTCCACCCAAGCCAGCCAGCCCGCCCAAAATATATAGATCTATAATAATGTTATTTTAACAAATGAAGAAAAAGGTTGTACATGTAGTATCAATGCCAAAATAATAATCACAATTAATATAGTATACCGGAAATAATAATCAAATAAATATAGTATGCCAGAAAATATCTCAATTAATTGCTAACACTGATTTCTTTTCTCGTCATCAGGGTTTAATTATATTAATCGACTTTTAAACTTTTTGATAATGATTTGGGTTGTTACAGCATATGCTCTGGTTTTCGCCGCCTTCTTCATGTCTGGATTGATGCAGTTCGCTTAAGGGAAGACGGTGACGGCATCATCAGCTTGGGAGTTCGATTGCAAGACAAACGACCAAGGAATTGCTTACTTTCTAATGCTGGTGGCCCTTCTTGTTACCAACCTTCAAAAAAATTCAATCAATTAGAAGTGCGTGGAATTTCCTTGAATCTCAATTTCAATGACACCAAAGATATTAGAATCCCGGCTAGTTTTTTGGAATCAACTCAAGTGATTATTGTTAGATATGTTGTATATTGAGTAGTAGAGTTAGCCTATAACTAGTCACCTCGGGTGTTAGGATCACCCTCACATTATTCTTGTACATGTATTTCTTTGTTCAAGTGTGAATACAACATAGCAAATCTATTCTCCTATCATGGTATCAGAGCTAGGGAAAACCCTACTCTAGCCGCTCTTCCCGAACCCGCCGTCTCACGTCTCCCGGTAGATCGCTTGATCTTGACGCCATCCCGACGATCCCGATCGGCGATAGCAATGATCACGATTCCGACGATGTTTCTGTTGTTCCCGACGATCCAGTCCTATCGATGAAGCTGCTCCCGATCGTCTCTGCTGCTTGCTCCTCCCGATCGAAGACGCAACTGTTTCTCCTATCGTCGAAGCCGCTCCCATCTGCTGCTGCTCCCGATCGTCTCTGCTGTTCCAGTCCGATCGACGAAGCCGCTCGTGCTCATCTCGCCGAGCCCGACGATTCCGTCGATTCTCCTGCTTTCGGAGCCCGACGTTTTCTGCGCTTCTCCTGCTTGTCGAGCCCGTCTTCTGCTCGGGATCATCTCGCCGCGCCCGTCGTCCGCTTCTCCGATTACCCTGCAGCCCGTTCGTTGCTCCCCGCTCGTCTAGCCGAGCCCGTCCGCTGTTCCCGCACCCCACTGGACCACTCTGCCCCCCGTTTTGGTTCAATGGCATCACCTCACTCCTCTTCCGCCTTCCTCCAAAAGGCCTTGGTGATTGCCGAGGGGACTCTTTCTCCTGCGCCCTCTACTACTCAGTCCAGTGCTCCTTGTCGCCAGCCGGTCCGCTGTCACTATTGTCAGTGCCTTAGACATGTACAATCTAGGTGTCGCAAGAATCAGAGGGCTCAACAGCCTGGTCAGCAGCGTGCTCCTGGTGTTCCTTCTGCTCATTTCTCTACTCCAGCGCAGTCTCTCTCTGTCTCTGCGCTTGTGCAGCTGATTGTCCAACAGTTTTCTTTGGCCTGCTCTTCTGCGTCTATCTCTCAGCCGGCAGCCTCCGCCCCTGCAGGTATCTCCACATCTGACTATTTGCTTGACTCTGGAGCCTCTTTTCACATGACCTATGATGCTACACACCTTTTTTTCATGTCCGGCCCATTACTGTTGCCCTAAGTATAATGGTAACAGATGTCACCATTCACCCAACCATCACCAGTCATGGCCTCCTTCACACCACCCATTTTCACATTCCTGATGTTGCCTACATACCTGAGTTATCCATGAACCTTATATCTGTCAGCCCGCTTGTTGAAACCAGCAACTGGTCTCTTGAGTTCGGACCCACTGGGGGTGCAGCCGATGCTTATTTCTCCCTCACTAGACTCTCTTGACGGTGGATGCTGGAAACGGAATAGACCCAAGGCTGAAGCGAGGAGGTCCCTCCACACACCCGGAAGATCTTAGAGAGCTTCCCCTCCCAAACCAAAGCTCAACCGGGCACCTTGGAGGGCACTGGCTGCCAACCAAACTAGCCTAGAGGAGAGGATTCTCTAAAATCGGATCTCCTCCAAGGTGCCCTTAAGGGTCTATTTATAGTTTTCCCAGGCTTGTCTGCAAATAGCATGAATCCGCCTTTTAATTTTACTAACTGCACCCCAAATTGGTCTGCTGATAGCCTAACTCCGCTGTTCCGAGGGGCTATTTGCAGCCCACCAGGGGTATCATGGTCATTTCCTCCTCAAAGCCTTCTGGGGCGAGTGGTCCGTGAGGGAACCACTCGCCGAGTTCCCGCTTGACAGGGTGAATGCTCAAGCCCCCCTGAGCGAATGGTCCGTGGAGGCACCACTCGCCGGGTTCCCTCTCGCCTGCAGCCTACCCCCACTAATCTGAGGATCCTTTCTCCTGTCTTGGTATGGGCGAATGGTCTGGCTGACCCCTGTCCCATCAACTGACCCGAGGGACCCACTCGCCAAATACGGGTTGTACACAATCCCCGCTCTTTGCGAGTGGCTCTTCCACTCGGAAAGAACAGTCCAACCCTTTATTTGGTGAGTGCTTGTTGATTGGGCCCCGCAAGATTCTGTGGGCCCCACCGTTATCCTATATATATATATATCCCGTGTCAGGTTTTTCTGGACCACTTCCACATTTCGGCTCAAGATTTCTTCTCTCCCTTGACCTTTCGCCACTTCTAATGTCTTCTCATAAGCCTTCCGCGAAACCTCTTTCGCAAGAGATGATCGAGCGTCTGGCCGCGGCCCAGGTTGCAACCGCCCCGAAAAACTGCCAGATTCGCTCCCTGGCTGACATCTAAGCGAGACCCGAGCGTCCCGTACGTCTCGCGGCGAGCCAAGACGATTCGGCTGAATCGTCAAAAGGCGAGACCGTGGTCGAATCTCCGGCGCGTACTCCTGTTGACCTCGGGACCCAGGTATGGGAATTCCTCCCGCCTTACCTTTTAGTTCGGACCCTTATTCCAAAATTGCTTTGACCACTCGTAGGGGACCTCGGTGCCAGAGGACGACCACGTGGTCGTCTTGAGTAGTGTCGCGGCGCCACCCCCCGAGTCTGAGGGGCCTCCTCCGGATCTGGACCTGGCTCTTCCCCCTAACCCGGACCTGGCTCACCCCCCTCCTCCGGGCGAGACCGTACTTCAGTCTAGTAAGTTTTGGAACCCTTCCGATTTACCTTTGAGACGGCTTGTTTCTGACCCTCAACTTTTCGCAGCCCTCAACCCAGACGTCTCGCTACGGGACACTATTCTTCCACCTTCCCCAACCCAGCGGAACCCTTCTGTTACAGCGAATGAGCAGAGGGTCCACCCCGAGCGGGAGCCGGGTCAGCACCTCCGTGCTGAAGATAACGCGAATCCCCCGGCGGATGATCAGGCTCCTCCTCCCCCGCCTTTCCGCCCCGGAAAAGGGAAGGTTTTCCCCCCTTTCGCCGGGTTGCCCGAAGTACACCCCCATACTTCTCGCCCCTCAGGCCACAGGGTACCCGCCCAGGTCAGGCCTCTATCTTGTCCTTGCCGCATTCGCTAACTTCATCGTACTGATCCTTTTATAATCTCATAGGGTATCGGGAGGTCTCCCCCCCTGAGTCCTACTATGAGGGGGAAGACGGGGTGCTCTCGCCCCTTCCCTCCCCAGGTGATCTCGCTGACTTCTTGGGTGACTCATCTGACCACGTGACCCTGAAGGAGCGAATCACGGAGATCTTTGGGAAGCTTATCCACCTCCAGCGAAATGCTACCGGCCAGGTGGACGAGGAGAAGCTGGAGATCAAGCGCGAGCTGAAGGAACTCCGGAGGGACTACTCGCGGCTTCTCGCGACGGTGGAGCGACTGGGGGGCGAAGGTGGGGAGCTGTCGCCTGAAAGGCACGCGGCGAGAGCCCGGGACCAGCTCCAACTGGCTTCGCACGAGATCACCAACATGATGACATACTATCGTCAGCGAATGCCCCAGAAGCCGGGTCGCGAAAGCGAGGTCGATGGGTTTGGGTGGAGTACTGACCCAGATGCCATAATCTCTTTCTTTTCCTACCCGCCTCGCCGCGAGTGTCGAACATTAATATTTGTCTATAATAACTTTGTATATTATGATTCTGAGAATGCTCTATTTATCGCTATTTACTTTCCTCAGCCTATCTGATTGTCGCCGAATGATATGTTTTGCGAATGCTTTCCTAACCCTTTTTCGCAAAGCCATTGAGCGAATAGTTATAGGTCACTCGCCATTAATGGGCGAGAGAGATTTGGACCGGGTTTCGAGGCGCCGGACTGCCGCAGATTGCTATCCGCACCCCCGTTGCCTCGAAAGCCCAAACGCCGTTTAATGCCTCTATAAATAGGCCCTTCAACTACCGTAATAAATACACCACCATTCGCTCCCTCTCTTTCCTTGCTTCTAGCATTCGCACCTCTCCCTTCTTTGCTGCTCCTTTCTTTCCCCTCATTCGCGAGATGGGTGCCGATGCCGAAGGAAGGGGCAAGTGTGCCAGCGCATTCGTCAACCATGTATTTGATTCCTGCGACCTCTCCGAAGAGGCCTACTTGACGGCAGTCGCTGACTACGTCCCTGGGGGGTTCGAGGGGCGAAAGCCCAGGCCTGAAGAGCGCCTGAACTCCATCTCGCCTTGTGCTCTCGCGATCCCGCTAGAGCACTTCGAGGTGGGCTTTCGCCTCCCCATCTGGCCGGAGTTGCGCCAGACTTTCAGGTACTATGGGGTCGTGCCCGCGCAGCTCAACCCCAACTCCATAGCCATGCTGGTCGGGTATGCGAGCTACTTGCGAGAAGAAGGGATCGAGTTCTCGCTGCCCGTCTTCCGCAAACTCTACACCTTCCGCTGCACCGGCGGCATCTCCTTCTTCTCGGGTCTAAGCCCTCTCAAACATTACGGGCTCCCGAACAAGAATCACGAGTGGGTTCGCCGCTTCATCTTCGTCAGCGGGAGCCTAGGTAACACCCTTCTCGCCCCGGTGCAGGAGGAGGAGTCGACCTTCCGCCCCCGACCCTAGGGGGGCATGAGGCGAAACTTCATCAATACATTCTGCAGTACGGGATGGACCTTGTCTATCTCCGGCGGAACGTCGACACGCTCCCGTTCATTCCACAGGGCGAGGGTAAGATTCCAAGACTTTCGAATTCATCTTGGTCGTGATTCTTACACCATTCGCCTAAACCACTCGCAATATCATGCAGGTGTGCGTAATCTTCCCGTTCATCCGCCGCGTCCTCCTGGGTTTTGCCCACCTCTCGCGCAAGCCGCCGCGGATGCGTGCCGGGAGGAACCTTCCTCTTCCAAGCCTAGTGGCCGGAAGCGAAAGTCGGCGAAGGCTTCTTCCCCTCCTCCCTCGAAGTCGCCCTGTCCACCCGCGGCGAAGGGCAAGGGGGTTCTGGGCGAATCCTCTGGGGCGGGTGCCCCACCCTCAACCCTGGGGACCGATGCGCCTGGTGCGAATGCTCCTCCGGACAAATTGGCGCTGCCGCCGCCTCCGTTGCCCCGGGACCATCGTAACTTCGCGAACGGCGAGAGGTACGTGGACCCTTCCGGGGCTCCTTTGCTGAAGTGGGACAGGAACGCGAACAGGGTTTCACTATCCACTCTCCATCCTTCTTGGGTGGAGACCAACATTGCTAGCGGCGAGGCCTATGCCCTGGCGTACGCCCTTTATGGCCGGAAGGACGCCGAGGTCTTCGATTTGGAGAAGACACAAGTTCTCGCCCACGAAGCCGCCCGGGCTATGCTGCGCGCTCTCGAGCTCTCGCATATGTCTTCTCGCCGGAGCCTTGAGGTCTCGCGGAACCTGGCCAAGGTCGAGGAGACCAGGGCTCTTCTATCCCAGGAGGTGAGTGATCTCAGGGAAAGACTGAAGACCGCGGAAGCTCTTCTCGCCAACCGCCCGGTTGTAGAGGTACATTTACTTTTACTCCTGCGAATGGTTATCACTGACCGTCCCATATCCCTCTCATCATGATCGTTTTATTTTTCCAGGATGCTACAAGTGCTGGGATGCTCCGAGCGCGGGTGGTCGACCTCGAGGAAAAAGTCCGTCTCGCCAAGGCCGAGGCCCAGCTGCTGCGAGAAGCCGGAATGACAGCACTCACCCCGGGCGATGGGGGGCACTTTTACCCCCATCACGAGCTGGAGCAACTGCTTCAAGAGAATGCGCAACGCGCCGTCAAGCACTCGTTGCAGGTGCTGCGGCGGGCTGGGTATTTGAAGCCGGAGGCCGAATGCCTCACCACTCGCCAAGTAGTCCCGGAGCTTTACATTCCGATCCCTTTCCCGGAGGACGACGGCGTCGCGCCGCGAGAAGATGCCCCCGACCAGGATGAGAGCGAAGGTTCTTCGGAGGAGTCTGGTGACCCTTGAGGGGGGCCCTCTGTATTTTCCCTTTTTTTGTTGTTTTTTACCTTTTCTTTTTCTGGTGTAACCATGAATTGGGCGAATGCCCCTGAAAGATATATCTATGGATTACAATTTTTGTGCTATCTCAATTTCTGCGTAATCTCAGTTTTTATGTTATCTCAAACTTTATTATCATTCGCTGCAACGTCTTGCTAGGCTTACCAGGACGTTAGGTCGTAGAGTAACCGTCCCGGCTACCCAGCGAGTGCTCAGAGATGACTTAGGTGTGTTGTCTCTCTTCGACTTCCCGCTACCCGAAACACTCGCGTACCCTCGCCATTCGCTCGGACTGGGATTTCGTCCGGGCAGTTAGGAAGAGAGGTAAGATTATCATTCGCTTGGGTGGTCCCTGCGAATGCTCCTGGATCCACCTTAGAGAATTTGGATCCTGCTACCCAGTGGACCCTCCAACCTGCCAGCTGGATGAGAGCCCGGACAGCGGGTCTGCTCGGGGCCATTTTCTCATCACCTTGGAACCTGCCACCGAGTGAGCCTTCGGACCTGCCAGCTAGATGAGAGCCTGGACAGCGGGTCTGCTCGGGGCCAACCTCTTGAACATGGAACCTGCCACCGAGTGAGCCTTCGGACCTGCCAGCTAGATGAGAGCCTGGACAGCGGGTCTGCTCGGGGCCAACCTCTGGAACATAGAACCTGCCACCGAGTGAGCCTTCGGACCTGCCAGCTAGATGAGAGCCTGGACAGCGGGTCTTCTCGGGGCCAACCTCTGGAACATAGAACCTGCCACCGAGTGAGCCTTCGGACCTGCCAGCTAGATGAGAGCCTGGACAGCGGGTCTGCTCGGGGCCAACCTCTGGAACCTAGAACCTACCACCGAGTGAGCCTTCGGACCTGCCAGCTAGATGAGAGCCTGGACAGCGGGTCTGCTCGGGGCCAACCTCTGGAACATAGAACCTGCCACCGAGTGAGCCTTCGGACCTGCCAGCTAGATGAGAGCCTGGACAGCGGGTCTGCTCGGGGCCAACCTCTGGAACATAGAACCTGCCACCGAGTGAGCCTTCGGACCTGCCAGCTAGATGAGAGCCTGGACAGCGGGTCTGCTCGGGGCCAACCTCTGGAACATAGAACCAGCCACCGAGTGAGCCTTCGGACCTGCCAGCTAGATGAGAGCCTGGACAGCGGGTCTGCTCGGGGCCAACCTCTTGAACATGGAACCTGCCACCGAGTGAGCCTTCGGACCTGCCAGCTAGATGAGAGCCTGGACAGCGGGTCTGCTCGGGGCCAACCTCTGGAACATGGAACCTGCCACGAGTGAGCCTTCGGACCTGCCAGCTAGATGAGAGCCTGGACAGCGGGTCTGCTCGGGGCCAACCTCTGGAACATAGAACCTGCCACCGAGTGAGCCTTCGGACCTGCCAGCTAGATGAGAGCCTGGACAGCGGGTCTGCTCGGGGCCAACCTCTGGAACATAGAACCTGCCACCGAGTGAGCCTTCGGACCTGCCAGCTAGATGAGAGCCTGGACAGCGGGTCTGCTCGGGGCCAACCTCTGGAACATAGAACCTGCCACCGAGTGAGCCTTCGGACCTGCCAGCTAGATGAGAGCCTGGACAGCGGGTCTGCTCGGGGCCAACCTCTGGAACCTAGAACCTGCCACCGAGTGAGCCTTCGGACCTGCCAGCTAGATGAGAGCCTGGACAGCGGGTCTGCTCGGGGCCAACCTCTGGAACATAGAACCTGCCACCGAGTGAGCCTTCGGACCTGCCAGCTAGATGAGAGCCTGGACAGCGGGTCTGCTCGGGCCGACCTCTTGAACATCCAGGGTCTCTCCTGCGAGCTGCAGCATCATTTTCATTCACATAGTTTAAACAAAATGCTTTTATTCAAAAAACATCATTATTACATGGTACTAAGGATAAAAGCGTTTAAGGTCGTCGCCACTCCATGTATGACTGAGGAGCTGGCCCTCCACATTCTGAAGGCGATACCCCCCAGACTTTAGTGCTTCTTCCACGACATAGGGGCCTTCCCAGTTGGGGTTAAGCTTTCCCACCGCGGCGGATCTCCTAGCCGCGTCGACCTTCTTGAGTACCAGATCTCCCTTCTCGAACTGCTTGATCCTGACGTGCCTGTCAAAATACTTGGCCATCCGCCGCTTGACCTCTTCTTGATGGATGGCTGCTCGATCCCGAGCTTCTTCGATGAGGTCGAGGGAGAGCCGCAACTCCTCCTCGTTCTCGGCTCTCCAATCTTCCTCTCCATTGTGGCGACCGTGACCCGTGGTGTTGTAATCTCGAACTCTATGGGGATGACCGCCTCGCAACCGTGAGAGAGCCTGAAAGGGGTCTCTCCCGTGGCGGTGTTGGGGGTGGTTCTTAAAGCCCATAGGACCGAGGGGAGCTGTTCCACCCAATTGCCTTTGAGATTTTCCACCTTTTTCTTGAGCAAGTTCACGATGACCTTGTTCGCTGCCTCTACCTGCCCGTTGCTCCTGGGATGGTGGACGGACGCAAACCTAAGGTCTATCCCCAGCTGACCACAGAAGCTGATGAATTCCTCGCTTGCGAACTGCGGTCCATTATCCGTGACTATGGCCTGCGGAAGCCCATGTCGACAAATGATCTCCCCCCATACGAAGTTGCGGATTACCTGGGAGGTGACCTTAGCCAACGCCTTGACCTCCAGCCACTTTGTGAAGTAGTCAATCATGACTAGGAGAAATCTCCTCTGCCCGCTAGCCTGGGGGAAGGGTCCTACCAGATCCATTCCCCATATGGCGAATGGCCAGGGCGCCGTGATACTCTTCAGCCTCTGAGCTGGCATGAGCTGAAGTGGGGCGAACATTTGGCACTTCTGGCATCTCTTGGCGAAGGCTGCCGCGTCTTTGCTTAGGGTTGGCCAGAAGTACCCCTGCCTCACTATTCTTGCCTCCAACATCCTGCTCCCCGAGTGGCTGCCACACTCGCCGGAGTGGACTTCTTCCAAGATCCTTGGGACCTCTTCCTCCGAGATGCATCGGGCCAGGAGACCCTAGAGGGTCTTCCGATACAAGTCACCCTCATGGAGCACGTAGTAGGCAGACTTATACCGGAAGCGCCTCTGGTCCGGAACTTCCTCCGGAAATTTTCCCGTTGCAAGGAAAGTGACGAAGGGATCCTTCCAGGAGGGCCGTTGTTCTACTTCCATGAGCTCTCCTTCTTCAATCGAAGGACGGAATAGGCCCGTCAGGGTCCCTCCGGCTCGAGGACCAGATTTTGCCAACCGATCTGCCGGAGTGCTCTCCTCTCGTGGGACATGCTGGACGGAGAAAGTTTTGAACGTCCCCACGAGACCTTTGACTTTTGCTAAATACTTCATGAGCACTGGTTCCCTTGTTTCGAACTCTCCCCTTATCTGAGAAGCTATTATCATGGAATCCGTGAGGACCTCCACGTCATGGACCCCGAGCTCCCGGGCCAACCGCAGGCCGGCGATTACAGCCTCATACTCCGTCTGGTTGTTGGTGATTGGAAAGTGTATCACTAGCGTCTGCTCTATCTTTACTCCGTGGGGACTCTCCAGCACTACCCCTCCTCCAAGAGAATTCTTGCCCGAAGCTCCGTCCACCAGCAGCTTCCACGGAATGTGACGAGGGGCTCCGTCTTCTTTTATCTCGGCCACGAAATCTGTCATGAAATCAGCTACCACCTGCGCCTTCATAGATAATCGGGGGACAAAGGTAATGTTGAATTCACTTAGCTCGATTGACCATTTTGCGAGTCTTCCCGAGTGCTCCACTCCTTCGAAGATCTGGCGGAGTGGATGGTCCGTCACTACTTGGATCGAATGGGCCTGGAAGTATGGCCTGAGTTTCCTGGCTGCGATGACCAGGGCAAAGGCCAACTTTTCTAAAATTGGGTACCTGAGCTCCGCTTCCCTCAGGACCCTGCTTACGTAGTAGACTGGCAGCTGCTTCTTTCCTTCCTCTCGAACCAGGACGGAGCTTACGGCCTCCGCCCCGACCCCGAGATATAAATATAGAACCTCCCCCTCTTTGGGACTTTGCAGTAGCGGAGCCCTGGTGAGTTGGCTCTTCAGGGCCTGAAAGGCCTCCTCGCATTCTCTCGTCCATTCAAACTTCCGATTGCCTCGTAGCGCTTTAAAGAAGGGGGAGCATTTTTCCCTTGCCCTGGATAGAAACCTGTTCAGCCCGGCGAGTCTTCCGGTCAAGCGCTGAACTTCCTTGGCGTTCCGGGGCGACCCCAGCTCCATTATAGCCCTAACTTTGTCCGGGTTAGGTTCTACCCCCCAGGGGGTGAGAAGGTGCCCGAGGAACTTCCCTTTGCTGGCCCCGAACACACACTTCAGGGGGTTCAGGCGCATCTTGTACTTGCGTAGGGTGGCGAAGGTCTCCTCGAGGTCCTGGACGTGAGAGCTCACACACTTGCTCTTTATCATAAGGTCATCCACGTAGACCTCCAGGTTCCTTCCCCTTTGTTCCTTGAATACCCGATCCATCATCTTCTGGTAGGTTGCTCCTGCATTTTTCAGCCCGAAGGGCATCATCTTATAGCAGTAGCATCCCTCCCTGGTGATGAACGAGACATCTTTGACGTCCGGGGGGTGCATTCTTATTTGGTGATAACCTGAAAAAGCATCCAAAAAACTCATCACAGAAAAACCGACGGCTGAGTCAACCAGCGCGTCGATCCGAGGCAAGGGATAACAATCCTTAGGACATGCCTTATTTAACAATGAAAAGTCCACACACATACGCCAGCGGCCATCGGCCTTTTTTACCATTACGACATTGGAGACCCAGCCTGGATACTGGATCTCCGTTACAAAACCTGCCTCGAGGAGTTTCGCCACCTCCTCGTGGATCGGTTCTTCGAGCTTGTCAGCTATAGCCCTTCTCTTCTGCCGGATGGGGCGGGCTTCTGGATCGAGGTTGAGACGATGGCAAGCCACGTCCGCCTCGATGCCTGGCATGTCCGCCGCGCTCCACGCGAAGATGTCCATGTTCTTCTGGATGCACTCCAGCATCCTTCTCTGGTCCTCCGGGCCGAGGCCCCCGCTGACCCGCACCTTCTCCACCCTTCCTGCCTGGGTGGTAACCTCCATCTCTAACACCTCTTCTGCCGGCTCGAGCCGGGCTGGTTCGTCCCACTGGCCCTTCGCTTCTCGCCCCTCCTCCCGGGCCTTTTCTCCTGCAGCTCCTTCCGCCTCCATTGGCTCGACCTCCTGCTCCTCACGAGCGACCTCCAACACCTCAACCTCCTGCTCCTCACGAGCGACCTCCAACAACTCCTCTCGGGCATCGCCCTCTCCCCCTTCTTCTTCCTTCTCCTCTTCCTCTCCTGGACCCTCCGGCCTCACCATCTCTTCATCCATCTTTTCGGCATCCGCCATCCATGAGATGGTGTTGACGGCAGTCACGTAGCACTGCCTCGCCACCTTAGCATCTCCTCGGACGCGGATCTGGACTCCTCCACTATGGAGCTTTAAGCACTGATGGTACGATGAGGGCACGCACCGGAAGGCGCTGATGAGGGGTCGGCCGAAGATGGCGTTATAGCTGCTCGGAGCGTCCACGATGACGAACCGGCAGTTTCTTGGGACTCCTCCTAGTGTCACCTGGAGACCTACGCCCCCCTCGACCTCCTTCCGCTCTCCCGAGAAACCAAACAGTGGTCCGTCGGAGGCCTGCACTCTCTTCTTCTCTACCTCCATCGCGTCGAAAGCTTTTTTGAAGATCACATTCACCGAGCTCCCATTGTCCACCAGGATCCGAGAGACCGTGAAGTTTTCTATTGACGTCTGGATCACCAGGGCGTCGCAGAATGGGTCTTCGTAGTCTGGCATATCCTCTGAGGAGAAGGTGAGCTTCTCGGAGGGTGGTGGGGTCTGGGAGGTCGACGCGACGCCCCTTCGGAACATGGCCTGGAAGCTTCTCTTGCGAGAGGCCTCTATCCCAACCCCACCGTGAATCACCCCGATTCCCCCCCTGGTTCCTGTATCTGCCCTATCCTCACACCGGTCCTCTTCTGCCTCTGGAAGCACTTCCTCAATTCTGGCATGCGGCCGCCACGGCTGTCCTCTTTCCCTCATTTCCAAGAACTCTGGGCAGGTGGCGATCGCGTGACCTTCTTCCTGATGAAAATCACAGTAAGGCAACGCCACCCTGTCCTCTCTTCCAGCTCTTCCTCTTCCTCCTCTTGCTCCTCTACCTCTTCTCCCTCGGCTTACCGCCATGGCTTGCTCCCTCGGGGGGTGAAGGGGTCTGGGACCCTGCCTCCACCCCTGATTCACTCCTCCTGCCTCCCTTCCTTGGTACCTCTCATCCTGACCTCGCGCGGGTCCTTCCTGGTTCCTCCAGCCCAACCTGTTGTTGGGTTCTTGGTTCCTCCAAACCCGAGGTGGTCTTTCGGACCCCTGGCCCCTGGGCTCCTCTCGCCTTCTTCCCTCTGGCTGCCTCGTCTCGGGCTCGCTCATCTTTGCCAACCTTTTATAGAATTCGGGGTTGGCTGCCTCTCCTTCAATCTCCTCCGCGGCTCTATCCATCAACTCCTCGAAGGATACAGGAGGTCTTCTCTTCAGGTCCATCTTGAAGAACCCCTCTCGCAGCCCTACGATGAATGCCATCTGGAGGGCGAATCCCGGCACCTCCTGCACTAGGTGTATCTCCTCCTGGAACCTGTCCACGTACTTAGCCAGGGATTCCCCCTCCCTCTGTCCGATCTTGAAGAGAGCCTCCGCATCCTTCTTCCTCTTCTTTGACGTCGAGAAACGTAGTCGGAAGCTTCGGCGCAGATCATCGAACGCATAGATGGAACCTGTGGGAAGTTGGTGGAACCAGTCCCTTGCTTTCTCCTTCAGGGTGGTCGCGAAGAGTCGGCATTGGAAAGAATCTGACATGGGAAGGATTGAAGTCATGTCCTCGAACCACTGCAGGTGCACAACTGGATCCTCCTTGCCGGTGTAGTAGGACATCTCCGGCCCACGAAACCCTTCTGGCACTGGGGCCGAGAGGATCATCTCGCAAAAGGGGCTCCCTTCCCCTGCTCGGCGAGTGGTCCTCTCGCGCGGGACCAACTCACACACCTCAGCACTCGCCGGACTGCTGAACAACTGCCGTCCGGGGAGGTCTCGCGCACCTCCTTCCGCTGGCACCTCCTTTCCCGGTCGCTGCCCCGGTGCGTTCTCGCCAATCTGCAAAGGCGAGACCACTGGAACCACCGGGGTCTCGCACTCGGTCCTTGCTGCGAGAACCGTCTGCAGGACCTCTCGCTTGAACTTCTCAAACATCTCCAGCCACTCGCCTGCCGCTGGTGGCTGCGAGTGACCTGGGTCAGAACCATTTCCTCCATCTCCTGTCATCGAAACCAGCTTGGGATTTTCTTTCACCGGCTACGGTCCACGCTCACCGCACCAAAAATGTTGAAACCAGCAACTGGTCTCTTGAGTTCGGACCCACTTGGGGTGCAGCCGATGCTTATTTCTCCCTCACTAGACTCTCTTGACGGTGGATGCTGGAAACGGAATAGACCCAAGGCTGAAGCGAGGAGGTCCCGCCACACACCCGGAAGATCTTAGAGAGCTTCCCCTCCCAAACCAAAGCTCAACCGGGCACCTTGGAGGGCACTGGCTGCCAACCAAAACTAGCCTAGAGGAGAGGATTCTCTAAAATCGGATCTCCTCCAAGGTGCCCTTAAGGGTCTATTTATAGTTTTCCCAGGCTGGTCTGCAAATAGCATGAATCCGCCTTTTAATTTTACTAACTGCACCCCAAATTGGTCTGCTGATAGCCTAACTCCGCTGTTCCGACGGGCTATTTGCAGCCCACCAGGGGTATCATGGTCATTTCCTCCTCAAAGCCTTCTGGGGCGAGTGGTCCGTGAGGGAACCACTCGCCGAGTTCCCGCTTGACAGGGCGAATGCTCAAGCCCCCCTGAGCGAATGGTCCGTGGAGGCACCACTCGCCGGGTTCCCTCTCGCCTGCAGCCTACCCCCACTAATCTGAGGATCCTTTCTCCTGTCTTGGTATGGGCGAATGGTCTGGCTGACCCCTGTCCCATCAACTGACCCGAGGGACCCACTCGCCAAATACGGGTTGTACACCGCTCACATCCCATGGTTGTCTGGTTACCTTTGATGAGTTCACATGTCGCGTGCAGGATCGTCTGACTGGGGCACTCCTTGGGGCTGGTCGCCGTTGTTGCGGTGTGTACATCCTTGATCGTCTCCACCTTCCATCCACTTCATGGTCACCTGCAGCTTCCTCCCTTTGTCTTCCTTCGGTGGGTTTCTCTCAGTGGCACCACCGTCTTGGTCATCCCAGTGGTTCACGTCTAGCTTCTCTCATTAGTCATGGTTTCCTTGGTCGTATTTCTATTGATCGGTCTCACTCATGTTCAGGTTGTAAGCTCGGTAAACAACTACAACTCCCATATCAGTCTAGTGAGTCCAGGTCTCAGTGTCCCTTTGATTTAGTTCATTCTGATGTCCGAGGACCCGCACCTTTTGTATCCAAGGGTGGACACCGGTACTATGTTCTTTTCGTTAATGACTACTCTCGTTATTGTTGGGTCTATTTTATGAGTTCTCGATCTGAATTTTTTTAGATCTATGTTACTTTTTCTGCTATGGTGCGCACACTGTTTTTTTAATTGCTTCCATACGCATTTTCCGTTCTGACTCAGGGGGGAGTATCTTTCTCATGCTTTTCAATATTTGCTAGCTACTCACGACACTCTCCCTCTGTTTGCCTATCCCGGTGCCCATGCTCAGAATGACACCGCTGAAAGGAAGCATCGTCATATTATTGAGACAACTCGCACGCTTCTTATCTCCTCTAACATTCCTCCTCACTTCTAGGCTGAGGCTGTTTCGACTGTTGTGTATCTTATTAATCTGCAGCCCTCCACTTTCCTTCAGGGTCAGTGTACCGGTGAGTGTATGTACTCTCGACCCCCACGTTACACTCATCTTCGTGTTTTTGGTTGTCGATGTTATGTTCTTCTCTTTCCACGTGAGCGACTAAGCTCTCTGCTCAGTCTGTTCCTTGTGCCTTTCTTGGGTACAGTACTGAGCACCAAGGGCTATCGATGCTATGACCATGTTGCACATCGACTTCACATTTCCCATGATGTCACTTTTGATGAGTCTCACCCTTTCTTTGTGTCCCCTGCTTCCTCGACCTCACACTCATCCGTTACTCCCTCTGACGTGCAAATTCTCACTCTTCCCATCTATCCGCCTCATTATCCCAACCTCCGATATGTCCCCCTCCTCTTTTCTTTCCACAGTCTACTCTGTCACCTCCTTCTCCCTTGCCGCAGTCTACTTCGTCTCCTCCTCTTTCCTTGTCGCAGTCTACTCCGTCACCTCCTCACTCCTCTCCCTCTGATGAGCTGTTTACTTGGGATCGTGTCTCTCCTCTTCCTTATCACTATACTCTTCCTCCTCCTATCTCCCTCACCTCTAGTGCCCCCAGACTCATTGCCTACCTCCTCCAGCGAGTGCCCTATGGTTGATCCTCTTGTGCGCTGCAACCCACCTCGTGAGAGGCGTCCTCCCGATCGTCTTAGCCTTGCTACCCTACCGCTGGACCTACCAGCCCTTCCTGCCACTGTCTGCAGTACTCCAGAGCCGACTTCCTACCGTGAGGCTGCCTAGATACCTGAGTGGCAGGTTGCTATGTCTACTGAGTTGGAGGCACTTGAGCACACTCGTACATGTGATCTTGTTCCTCTTCCACCTAGTGTTGTTCCTATTACTTGCAAGTGGGTCTTTAAGGTCAAGACTCGCTCCGATGGTTCTGTGGAGTGGTATAAGGTTTGACTTGTTGCTCGTGATTTTCAACATGAGCAAGGGAGAGACTATGGAGAGACTTTTTTTCCAGTTGCTCACATGACTACAGTAAGGACTCTTATTGATGTTGTCGATGTTCGCCACTGGTCCATATCACACCTCGACGTGAAGAATGTCTTTCTTCATGGTGATCTTCAGCAGGAGGTATACATGCTTCCTCCTCCGGGTCTATCCTCTCTTCCAGGCCTTGTCTGTCGCTTGATGCGAGCTCTTTATGGGCTCAAGAAGGCGCCCCGCGTGTGGTTTGCACGTTTCAATTCAGTCATTACAACCGTCGGATTACAGCCATGTCCACACGATCCATATCTGTTCGTGCACTCCTCCCGTGGTCAGACGTTTTTGTTACTATACATGGAAGATATGATTATTACTGGCGATGATCCTTCTTATGTGACCTTTATCAAACATCACGTTCAGCAGAAGTTTCAGATGGCTGACCTTGGACAGCTGAGCTACTTCTTGGGTCTTGAGGTCAGCTCTACAGATCGCGGGTTTCAGCTCTCTCAGCAGCGCTGTGTGAAATATATTGTAGTCGGAAGAACACGTCAACCAACAGGAGAATAAGGACACCAATAGATGAACACAAGCTTTCACAATAATAACTCTGGCAGCTAGTTACAAATTAACAAGGCTGAATACAAGTTGCATCCAACTTGAATCATAACAGCCAATAGTAGGAAGAACTTGGTCACGGACAAGGTCGGTTTCTTCTCCGGAGCACACCGCGCAGGTGATACTCGCTCCTCGCTACCGCCGGCGTTAACTCTAGCGCCCATCGTTAGCTCTCCAACTCGCAAGCTCGCTGCTCGCACTCCAAGCTACTCGCACACTCACCGCGCTTCGCTTCCTCCACTTCTCGCTACCGCGTGCGCTAGCCACTAGCGCCGGGAGCTATCTCCGAAGTAGGTACTCGCTCCTTCTCTTCTCGCTAACGCAGGCACTATCCACTATCGCCGCGCGCTATCTTGCGAGTAGGTAACTCGTCTGCCGAACTTACTCCAAGTTCGATGCTCGCCTGGAAGCACTCTGGTATCTCTAACTCGCTCAAAGTTGAGGATACTCGCCACTTTCAAAATCGATACTCTTTAGGGGGGGGGGGGGTACCCCTCTATTTATAGGCAAAACAGGGGGGTGGCAAGAAGGAGCTAATGTCGGATGGCCCCATAACGTCAGCATGTACGCACTCAAGAGGTGCCTTACACCTGGTCTCTGACTTGTCAAATGGAAGTCGATGTGACTTTCCATATTGGCATCCGTCGCACACATGGTCGTCGTCGTAGGAAGAGAGATGAGGCAGGCCACTCACTAGGCCCTTTATCGCCATCATCTTCAGCTTGTCCATCCCCACATGACCCAGCCTCTCATGCCAGATCACAGCGCTGTCGTTTGTCTTCAGCTTGTCCACGTAGGCATTTGCAGATAGAACATACAAATCCTTCACCCTTCTCCCGGTGAGCGTGACGCCAACATCGACAGACGAAATGTTCTTCAGGAACTTCACCTCCTTCGGTCCAAACAACACGTGGTATCCAGCATCCACTACGTTAGACACCGAGAAGAGGTTCTTCTTCATGCCAGGCACGTGATACACACTCTTCAGTGTCACTGGCTTCTCTCTACTCCCAAGGGACACCTTCCCTTCTCGCTCCACGGGATGTACCGTATCATCCGCAGTGATGATAGCATCCGTTCCTTCATATGCTTCCAAGGAGTCGAACTTGGACATATCTTCGGTGAGATGATGCCCGCAACCGGAATCCACTATCCAGTCGTTCTCGAGGTTGATGGAAGCTAAGACATCGACTGACATTGCCGTCATCTCTGCCAGGAAACAATTGTCTCCCCTCTCACCGCCCTGGTGACCTCCACCTCTTCCTCCACCACTCTGGTGAACTCCCTCCGTGTTAGCAGCATGACCGGCCTTCAGATTGGACCGACAGTCCTTTGCCATGTGCCCGTACTTCCTACAGGAAAAGCAAAGGGATATCCCCTTCTCATCGCGCGCAGGGAGGAACTTCCTCCCATCTCCCTGAGATGACGTTGAAGGTTCATCTCCGGAGTTCTTCTTTTTCTTGTCTCAGGATCTCCTCTTTCCTGAGAACAAGGCCTCGCCATCTCCCCCTGAGATGGATACTCCCGCCATCTGCTTCGCCAAGCTCTCCTGTGACGACAACAGGTTCTCTAGCTCCAGAAGGGAGGGTTGAGTAGCCCATCCTTGCACGGAAGTAACGAAGGGGACATACTCCTTCCTCAAGCCTCAGAGTATGTGCCGCTTCAACTTCGCCTCTGAGATTGGCTCTTCAGGGTCCAAGGCCGAGATCTCCCCACACAGGTTCTTCACCTTCAGGAAGAAGGTGGATATCGCCATCTCGCCTTGAGTCGACTTAGCCAACTCATTCTCCAGGAATTGTAGCCGCGCTACATTCTTCTTGTTGAATAACCCATCGAGGGCTATCCAGATCTCAGACGTTGACTTGCAACCAATGATGTGGTCGAATAAGTCAGGTGAAATGGATCTCTTCAAGGTGAACTCCGCCTTGGCGTTGGTCTTCCTCCAAGCTCTCACAGCTTGACCATTGTCTTCGATTGGAAAGACTTCTGCCTGCTCTTCTCCTCCAATGACCTCACATAGGTCCTCTCCAAGCAGGTAGCTCTCCAAGCAAGACTTCCACTTCTTGTAGTTGGTCTGGGTGAGCAGCTCAATTCCAAGTCCCCTAGCATACCCTCCTCCGCCGTCCTTCTTGGTTGCTCAGTCCTTGTTCCCACTATCTCTCTGATACCTTGTGAAATATATTGTAGTCGGAAGAACACGTCAACCAACAGGAGAATAAGGACACCAATAGATGAACACAAGCTTTCACAATAATAACTCTGGCAGCTAGTTACAAATTAACAAGGCTGAATACAAGTTGCATCCAACTTGAATCACAACAGCCAATAGTAGGAAGAACTTGGTCACGGACAAGGTCCGCTTCTTCTCCGGAGCACCCCGCGCAGGTGATACTCGCTCCTCGCTACCGCCGGCGTTAACGCTAGCACCCAGCGTTAGCTCTCCAACTCGCAAGCTCGCTGCTCGCACTCCAAGCTACTCGCACGCTCGCTGCGCTTCGCTTCCTCCACTTCTTGCTACCGCGTGCGCTAGCCACTAGCGCCGGGCGCTATCTCCGAAGTAGGTACTCGCTCCTTCCTTCTCTTCTCGCTAACGCAGGCGCTATCCACTATTGCCGGCGCTATCTTGCGAGTAGGTAACTCGTCTGCCGAACTTACTCCAAGTTCGATGCTCGCCTGGAAGCGCTTTGGTATCTCTAACTCGCTCAAAGTTGAGGATACTCGCCACTTTCAGAATCGATACCATTTATGGGGGGTACCCCTCTATTTATAGGCAAAACAGCGGGGGTGGCGAGAAGGAGCTAACGCCGGCGCTAGCTCACTTCAATTCTAACACGCTGCACATCAGATCTTCTTTCTTGGGCTTCTCTCTCTGACTCTCGCACAGTGGACACCCCTATGGAGCTTCATCTTCAGCTACGCCCGGAAGATGGGTTTCCACTTTTCGATCCTACTCGATACCGCCACCTCGTGGGGAGTCTCGTCTATCTCACCATTACTCGGCCCGACATTGCCCATGCTGCTCATGTGCTGAGTCAGTTTGTTAGTGCGCCCACCTCTGTGCATTATGGCCATCTGCTGCGGCTCCTGCGCTATCTCCGGGCGATGACCTCTCGTGGTCTATTCTTCTCCAGCAGTAGTTCTTTACAACTATGTGCTTACTCGGATTTCACCTGGGCTAGTGATCCTGTTGACTGCCTTTCTGTCACTGGTTTTTGCCCGTTCTTGGGTTCTTCACTTATTGCATGGAAGTCTAAGAAACAGACTGGTGTTTCTCGTTCCAGCAATGAGACTGAGCTTCGAGCCATGACTACCACGGATGAGGATATTATTTAGCTCCATTGGCTTTTTGAGGATCTTGGTGTCTCTTCTCCAGATCCCACTCCGCTCTACTGTGATAACGCCGCGTGCCATTCAGATCACTCTAAACACGGTGAAACATTCACTCTCCAAGCATATCGGGGTGGATGCTTTCTTCCTGCATGAGCACTATAGTCAGGGCACTCTTGCCCCTTCCTTTATTCCTTCCGAGCAGCAGATTGCAGATTTGGTGACAAAGCCGCAGACGAGGACCCCAACATGCCTATCTACTGTCCAAACTCTCAGTGTATGATCCCCCGTGAGTTTGTGTGTGTGTGGGGGGGGGGGGGGGGGGGGGGGGGGGGGGGGGAGGGGTGTTAGATATGTTGTATATTGAGTACAGTTTCGTACTTTTCTGAGGTGTCCTAATATTGCCCATGAAATCTTACTTTGCTTTCACATAGAGCTCACTTAACTATGAATTTCTTAACATATCTCCACAACTTGCTCTGAAAAAATCGCTTCTGGAATTTTAAGAGTATAAATTATTATCTAAAAAAGGCTGCCCGGTGCAGTGCACAAAGCATCTCCGCGCAGCGAGGGTCCGGGATAGGTTCCCACCACAAGGGTGAATTGTAGACAAACCTTATCCTGCATGAATTATTACTTAATCTAAATAAATTTTCATCCAATTTAGACTCAAATTTAAAACATTTTTGCATCTCCTTTCTCCGATAAACGCGTCGTTACGAAAAGATTAAAACATAACTAGAAGTGGGATGAATAATTAATACGCTGATTTTGATAATCAAATTATTGAGTTGAAGTCAAAATCTCTGAGTTGGTCAGCAATGATCAGTTCTAATTTAATGGAGACGAACTTCTTGGACCGACATTTATAAGGTTGGAATTTTTCTCATTATTTAATTTGCTGTAATTTATTAATGGCAGCAATCAACACGTTTGTTAATTAATTATAGCACTTAGTTGTTGACTAGGTCAAGTCATCATCCACTTTCCTGGATACCAGAGGGGGAGTTCTAAGTTTCCCACCTATATAACCTCACCCCCTTCATAGTCCTCACATCCAATTCCATCTCTATATTCTCTCTATTCCAGCCAAGTTCTACGCTTGATTTCCTTCAAAAGCTGCGGGAGAATTAGCCGGTGACTTGAAAAATGACTTCTATCAAGTCTTGCATGACTCTCTTCTTCCTGGGTTTCTTCTTGCCTGGGCTCATGCAGCTCGCACATGGCCAGGCGTCGGCGCCAGTGGCACCGCCGCCGATGAGCAATGACGGCACAACGGTTGATCAGGGTGTTGCTTACGTCCTCATGCTTATCGCCCTTCTCGTCACTTACCTGATCCATTAGAACCTTGCAGCACTACAATTTGTTGGAAATTAACTATTTTTTTGATTGATTTCTTGCCTCTGCTGATAAGTTAGAGAAGCTGATACTTGATGTAAAGAATTTATAGCTCTTGATGTATTATTCTAGATGTTGATCCCATTCTTTTCTCAAACTTTGTCTGACTTGTTACGATGACATGGGGCTGGGTGATTGTCGTAGGCAGCCCTGCACAGAAAAACCAAAAACCGCACCAAATCGCAAAACTGCACCGCACCGCACTACATTGCAAACCGCACCGCTCAGGTGTGGTGCGGTTCGGTTTTGGACGTCTGAAAACCGCAGGTTTATTGGTGCGGTGCGGTTTTCAGTTCGTAAAAACCGCACCGCACCGTAATTATTATTTATAAATTGGTGCACCTAAATTTGTGCGGTGCACCTGCTTGGGACCTGGTTGCTATTTGGTTTCTGGACTGATGTCCGCCTGTCCTGCTCCAAAACCAAAAGGTTCAAAACCCTATTCAGCATATCTGTCATTTTTTAGAGCCCTGAGCCCTCCCCTCTGCGGCTCTGCCCTCTCCCCATCTCCCGTCGCTAGTCGCTGCGCAGCGCCTCGCCCCCTCGCCGGCATCTCCTCTTCAATCCTCCCTCCCTCTGCCATTTTCCTAATCTCCGTGGCAACCCGCCATTGCTGACTGCGCATCTCCAAGGTGCGATCTCCATTCTCCAAGACTCCAACACCACGACAACACCGAGTCTCCGAAACGCTGGAAGGGAGGAGATCTCCGGTCTTGTGCGTGTTGCACTGTTGTCTGCTGCCGTATACCCTCTCTATTGTCTGCGCATCTCCAAGATCTACAGGTATACCGTATACCCTCTCCGTTGTCTGCTCATTTTTGAGATTTTTAGGCCTTGCCAGTTGCCACTTGCCAGTTACTTGGGCGATTTTTAGGCCTTGCCAGTTGCCAGTTGCCACTTGCCAGTTGACTGAAAACACATTGATTCGGTTGTACATTCATTAACACCTAAGACGGTTGAAGCTCTAATTTGTGCTCGAGATTGGTTGCGTTGCAAGTCAGACCTCAATGAGGTAGAAGAGTGTTATGAAATTTGATCGGATCCGCGACTTTTAAATTGCCGCGGACAACACAACGGAATACGAGTCGAGCAATAACAATAGCGCGCAAAATAAAAATACGGAGATTTCAAGCACACAAACGATACAATTAATTACGTGGTTCGGAGAGGAGCTCCTACATCCACGAGGAGAGCGCGTCAGATGAGATCCACTGATAATCAAGGAGTTACAAAGTAATACACGGAGACTGATATACAGTCGAATCACAAAGGAGAACACCTCAAAGAACTGAGGAAGGCAGTGTTGTCGAAAATCCGACAGTTAGCGATGTCGCCGCTTGTTGCCGCCGCTGGAAGCCGCCCCCCTGATGGAAGCTGGCCTGATGTCGATCTCGCCTGGACCAACCAGAGTCGCCGTTGCTAGCACGGCCAGATGTCGATCCCACCTGGAACGACTGGAGTCGCCGCCGCTAGCACGGCCTGATACCGCCTCCTCTGAGCCAGAAACCGCCGCCGGGATGTGCCCTCCTGCTGCAGCCCGAAAACTTCTCCTATTTCTGGTTTTGGATCTCACGAATTGCTTGATGTTTCCCCCTTAATAGTGGCTCATATAAATAGGACATGAGGAGTAAACACATGCCAATAATGGCACAGCCAGAATAGGAAGAGCAGCCCGAAATAATATTCTCCCCTCAATGATATTCCAAATATAGGCCTCCCCAAATCAGGAATTTCCGAGGCACACAGATTGATGAGGTGTCACAATCCAACAATCTCCACCTTGACGCCTCAGCAACGAGATCGACCTGCGGCTTGGATCTCCACCCTCCGACGATCTACCCCCTCTCCCTGGGGTCACCCCAATCAGCATGCGCGAATGTGAGCCAAGTCAAGGCAGTGCTTGAACTTGACTCCTGTCAGTTGCTTGGTCAGCATGTCCATAACATTATCCTCCGTGGGCACCTTCAGTAACTTAATGTCTCCACTCCCAATGAACTCTCTCAGCTTATGGTAGCGGACATCAATGTGTTTTGTCCTGGTGCGATAGACCGGGTCTTTAGCCAGCCAAATTGCACTCTGACTGTCACAGTGCAGCTTCACCGCCTCCTGAGAAATCCTGAGTTCTTTGGCGAGACCTTTGAGCCAGATGACTTCCTTTACCGCTTCAAATGCAGCAATGTACTCCGCTTCTGTCACAGATAGAGCCACAATGTCCTGAAGTGTAGCTTTCCAACTGATGAGACCATCACCAAGAAAGAAGATATACCAGAGGTAGATCTTCTTCGGTCGAGGTCGCCAGCATAATCTGAATCAACAAAGCCTTCTAGAGCTCCACCATGCTCGCTCCTTCTATAAAGTAGCCCGACATCTGGTGTTCCTTTCAAGTATCTTAAGATCCACTTTACTGCTTCCCATTGTTGTCGCCCTGGATTCGCCATGTACCTACTGACAACGCTCACTGCCTGAGCGATATCTGGTCTCGTACGTATCATTGCGTACATCAAGCACCCAACCGCACTCGCGTACGGGACCTTGAGCATCTTCTGGCATTCCACCTCATAGTCTGGATACTGTTGTGATGACAGTCTAAACTGTTGTCCCAAAGGAGTCGTAACAACTTTAGATTCCATCATACTGAACTTTTCTAGAACCTTCTGAATGTAACCAGTCTGAGAGAGCCAGAGCATGCCTCTCTTTCTGTCCCGCTTGATCTCCATCCCAAGAATTTTCTGTGCGTGACCAAGATCTTTCATCTCGAACTCAGCATGCAACTTCTGCTTCAGTACTTGAATCTCTCGAGCTGACTTGCAAGCAATCAGCATGTCGTCGACGTAGAGCATCAGAATCAGAGTATCTCCGTTTGTCAGGAACTTATAGTAGACGCAACTGTCGTACTGGCTCCTGCTATAACCCTGTGAAGACATGAATGTGTCGAACCGTTTGTACCACATCCTCGGAGCCTGCTTCAGACCGTAGAGAGATCTCTTCAGTTTGCACACATTTTTCTCGTCACCGGGTCGTATGAACCCCTCGAGCTGCAGAATGTAGATCTCTTCCTCTAAGCTGTCGTGAAGAAAAGCCGTCTTCATGTCCATCTGCTCCAACTCCATATCCTCCATGGCCACCATAGCAAGTAGCACTCAGATTGAACAATGCTTCACCACCGGTGAGAAGATTTCATCGAAATCAACTCCTTTCTTCTGCGCGAACCCCTTGGCGACGAATCTGGCTTTGTATCTCCACTGATCTTTTCCTGATGCGGGCTCCTTTTTCCTGAACACCCACTTTGAACTGATCGTTTTGGCTCCCTTAGGTAAGGTGACCAAATCTCACGTCTTGTTCTTTTGAAGAGACTCCATCTCTTCCTCCATTGCAGCTTTCCACTGAGAGCTATCTCTGCTCTCTATAGCTTCACGAAAGGAACAAGAATCTGAGGAGATTACCTGAAATGCATATGCTACAGTGTCCTGTAGCCTGAGGGGCAGTCTGATCTCTCGCCTTGCCTTTCCTCTAGCAATAGAGTAGGGCTCCGCACCGACAGGTTGAACAACATCTGTTTGCTCAGAGTCAGAGGAATCATCATGATCGTCAGCTCCGTCACTTCCATCCAGCTCCACCTCCACTGGTGAGACTGGAGTCTTCTCCACCTCTTTAGCCTGTGACCGAGACTTCTTCAGTATAGAAACTCATCAAAGATGACGTCGCGCTTCATCTCAACTTTCTTGGTTTTGGGGTTCCACAGCTTGAACCCTTTTGTGCTGGCCTTCATTCCCAGATAGATACATCTTTTGGACTTAGCGTCCAGCTTAGTCCTCTCTGAGTCCTGCAGCAGTGTGTATACAGGGCAACCAAAAATGTGAATATCAGAATAATTAACATGTGTACCTGACCAGATTTCCTGAGGAGACTTCAGATCTAGTGACATCGATGGGGACCGATTCACTAGGTAGCAGGCTGTATTGATAGCTTCGGCCCAGAAAGACTTTGGTAGGTCGGCGAACAGACGCATGCACCGAGCTCTCTCCAGCAATGTTCTATTCATCCTTTCTGCGATGTCGTTCTGCTGCGGTGTACCCGGAATGGTGAGATGCCGAGTGATGCCCTCCTGATTGCAATATGCCTGAAACTTCGATGAGGTGTACTCGCCGCCATTATCAGATCTGCGGTATTTCACCTTCTGCCCGGTCTGCTTTTCCATTTTGGTCTTCTAGATCTTTGTTACCGACATGCACGCAGAAGACCCACCATGGAAAGTGTATTCTAGGCGGACGCGGAACGCTGGACGGCAACCCTGGCAAAAGGACGCGGGGCAGGCCGAACCAAGCTGCTCCTATGCTACGGAGTAGCGGTACCGGACGACGCTATCGCCAGGCGATGGCATGCGGCGATAGAGGTTGCTTCGGGCGGCGGTATCAGCGGGACTAGCGGGCGGCGTTACCGGAGGCGTTATCCTGGCTTCCTTTTATTGTTGTTTTATTTTGGAATGTATTTTAATTAGAGTATTGTCTTGCCTTGTGTGTGGTGGATCCCTCCCTATATAAGGGGATCACCTTTTATGTTTTCTGCATCTTTTGATCAATCAATTTTAGGAGAGGGCTGCTCCCTCTTGTTCTTCCTCTAACCCTAGCTCCTCTCTCTTTCTCTCCCTAACTTCCCCCTTCCTTCCTCATCTCCCTAGAAGGTAACATTTGGTCCGACCTGCCGCTCCGCCCGCCCTCCAAGCCGCCAGAATCTCTCATGGCGGTGACCACCCGCCTGAACGCCGCCGACGCGTCCGCCTCCGACGACGCCGTTACCACAGCGGACCGCCTCGCGCTCCACGACACCCACCTCGCGAGCCTCCAGTCCTCCATAGACGCGATCGCGCCGACCCAGTACGCCATCCTCGCCCGGCTCGAGTCCATGCAGCCACCGCCGACCTCGCCCCCACTTCCGCCCGCAACGACTGCGCCGACCGATACCGCCTCGGTGCTCGGCACGCCGCCCTCCCCGCTACTGCCTGTCTACCGCGCACCGGCCCAGTTTTCGCTTGGCCCGACCTTTCCGCCGCCCGCACCTTTCCGATCACAATTCGCGTTGGACGTTCCCCCCTTTTCCGGGACGGATCCCATGGGGTGGATCGCTCGGGCGGAACAATACTTCGATCTCAATGGCACCCCTCCGGCGGACCGCGTTGGCACCGCCATGGTCGGCTTGGATGGTTCGGCCCTCCATTGGGCTCGATGGCTCCGCCAGGTTCAACCGCTCATTCCCTGACACGAGTTCAAGCACAAGATGATAAGTCGCTACGACTCTCGCTACACCGGCTCCGCTATTGAGCGGCTCTGCTTAGCCCGCCAGTCGACTACAGTGGATGCGTATATCGACGAGTTTGTGGCACTCGTCACGCAGGTTTCGGGCCTCCCGCCTGACCATTACCTGGGGTTCTTTTTGCAGGGCCTTCTTCCCAATATCCGCTCCCGCATCAGAACCCACCACCCCCGCACCGTCTCAGAAGCATTGGAACTGGCCCGGGCGGTAGAAGCCGACATCGGACCCCGCCCCGGCGCACCTACCTTCCATCCGTCACAGCAGCGCGAGGGCGCTCCTCGGCACACCCCCACCAGGCGTCGGCCGCCCCCCTCGTCCGGACACTCCTCATCGCGTCTCCAACAATGAGTACAACGACCTGCGCCGCCGCGGGTTATGCTTCCGATGCCGCCAACCCTACTCACCGCAACATGTATGCCCGGTCAAAGAATTTCACACAATTATTGGAGACAGTGACGGCGACTGCTCCTCTGAGGACTCGACACTGGCACCACCGGACACACCCCAGTCGGACCCCGAGGGGGCACCCCTTAACGTTCTGGAGCTTCCCTTCTACTCGGTGGGCAGTCTTACCGGTCCCCGTACCATGAAGTTGGCGGCTCTGATTAACAACCGGCCGGCCATCGTGATGATAGATAGCTGCGCCAGCCACAACTTTATGTCGGCTCAACTCGCCCGCGACATTGATCTACCCCACTCCCCCTCCCCGGACTTCTCCGTATGCCTCGGCGATGGTCGCCGCCGCCCCACCTTGGGACAATGTTTGGATGTTACCCTCTCTTTAGGACCGGTCACAGTCACGACGGACTTCTACCTGTTTGAACTGGGCGGCCTCGACGCCATTCTAGGCGTGGCATGGCTACAACCTTTGGGGGATGTTCGGGTGAACTGGGCCTCCATGACTATGTCCTTTCAGCACCAGGGGCAACCGTGCCTCTTAGTGGGCGACTCCACTCTCCTCCGATCAGAAAATCGCCACACCTACGCAACAAATTTGGGTGGCCAAGCTCCTCGGCTATGACTTCACAATCGAGTTCCGTCCGGGAAAGACCAATAGAGCGGCCGATGCTCTCTCTCGTCACCCTCACGCTCCGGAGTTGACAGCCATTTCAAGACCAATTTGGGATGACGCCGCCACCCTTCAGCAGGAGGCGGATAACGACCCGCATTTGAGGGATGTACGGGCGGCCTTACTAGCCGATCCGGCGGCACGCCCGCCCTATTCCCCCGTGGGGGGCTGGCTTTTTCATCGGGACCGTTTGGTATTATCGGCATCGTCCTCCCGCATCCCGCAGTTGCTCGCCGAGTTCCACTCCACACCATCCGGGGGTCACGCAGGAGCCTTCCGCACGTATAGGAGGTTAGCCGCATCACTGTATTGACCCCACATGCTCCGCCAGGTGAAGGCATACGTAGCAGCTTGTTTGCCCTGTCAGAAGGCGAAATACGAAACGATGTTCCCTAGCGGGTTACTCCAGCCCTTGCCGATTCCCGAGCGCATATGGGAGGACATAACGATGGATTTCATCACCCGCCTGCCTCGTTCGAACGACTTCGATTGCATTCTGGTGGTCGTCGACCGCCTCACGAAATATGCCCACTTCATCGCCATCCGACATCCATACACCGCCGCAACCGTAGCGGACAACTTCATCACGGAGATCGTGAGACTTCATGGTTTTCCCCGTTCCATAGTGAGCGACCGGGATCCGCTCTTCCTCAGCAGTTTCTGGACGTCGCTGTTTCGCCTCCAAGGCACACGTCTCCGGATGAGTACGACCTACCACCGCAATTGGATGGGCAATCTGAGGTGCTTAATCGATGCTTAGAAACATATCTGCGGTGTTTCATTGGCGAGAGACCTGGCACATGGGCAAAATGGTTGTGCTGGGCGGAGTACTCCTATAATGCAGCGTACCACCACTCCGCAAGTACCTCCCCGTTCGTGACGGTCTACGGACGCCCACCCCCGACCGTGCTCCGCTATCTCCCGGGGGAATGCCCTGTCACTAGCTTGGCCGATCATTTACATGACCGGGATGTTCTTTTGGACAGTTTGAAGCACCACCTCCGGCGTGCACATGCCAAGATGATCTCGTTTGCCAACCGCAAGCGTCGGGATCTCTCATTCCAAGTTGGCGAGCGGGTCTTCATCAAACTGCATCCTTACCGCCAGCTCACAGTCGCTCGCCGCCCCTGTCCCAAATTGGCACCTCGTTTCTACGGGCCTTTCGAAATCATCAGTCGAATTGGAGCTGTGGCCTACCGTCTCCGTCTTCCGGACATCAGCCGCATTCACCCGGTTTTTCATGTTTCGCAACTCCGGCGCGTCATCGACGACCACCCCGTCACCGACCACATACCCGCCACCATCGACTACTCAGAGGCCGAACCTCTCTACCCGGAGGCCATCCTGGATCGACGCCCTCACACACCGGGAGACCCCACTCCGGAGGAGATACGAGTCGCATGGCGCAACCGCCCACCCTCCGCCGCGACATGGCTACTGCGGGATGATTTCCGGCGCCAATTCCCGGACTACTGCCTTGAGGACAAGGCCAATTTTCCAGACGACGGTATTGTTACCGACATGCACGCAGAAGACCCACCATGGAAAGTGTATTCTACGCGGACGCGGAACGTTGGACGGCAACCCGGGCAAAAGGACGCGGGGCAGGCCGAACCAAGCTGCTCCTATGCTACGGAGTAGCGGCACTGAACGGCGCTATCGCCAGGCGATGGCATGCGGCGATAGCGGTGGCTTCGGGCGGCGGTATCAGCGGGACTAGCGGGACTAGCGGGCGGCGTTACCGGAGGCGTTATCCTGGCTTCCTTTTATTGTTGTTTTATTTTGGAATGTATTTTAATTAGAATATTGTCTTGCCTTGTGTGTGGTGGATCCCTCCCTATATAAGGGGATCACCTTTTATGTTTTCTGCATCTTTTGATCAATCAACTTTAGGAGAGGGCTGCTCCCTCTTGTTCTTCCACTAACCCTAACTCCTCTCTCTCTCTCTCTCCATAACTTGCCCCTTCCTTCCTCATCTCCCTAGAAGGTAACAATCTTGAACTTCTCGAAGACTTCAGACTTGTGCTTGAGGAAGTAGATCCAGACCTTTCTTGAGAAGTCGTCGATGAAGGTCACAAAGTACTTGGCACCTTCAAGTGATGGTTCCGGGGCTGGCCCCCAGACGTCTGAGTGTGTGTACTCCAGAATCTGATTGTTGTGTTTGCTTGACGTCACAAACTTCACTTTGCACTGCTTTCCGAGAACGCACGTCTCGCAGAAATCCAGCTTGCACGTCTTGACCCCTTTCAGTAGGCCCTTCTTATGCAACTCCAGCAATCCTCTCTTGCTCATGTGGCCAAGCCTGACATGTCACAGCAGAGAGGAATCCTCATCTGACGTCGTAGAAACCGCCGCGTCGCCGGCGATTGTAGTGCCGATCAGTCTGTAGAGAGTGTCAGAGCGCTCTCCTTTCATGGTCACCAGAGCGCCTCTCTTTACTTTCAAGTAGCCCTCCTCACCGGTGTAAGAGTACCCGGCCGCTTCCAGAGTACCTAGAGAAATTAAGCTCTTTCTCAAATCGGGCACATACCTGACATCGGTGAGAGTTCTGACCGTTCTGTCAAACATCTTGATTCTGATGCTGCCAATCCCAAGCGTTCTGCACTCTGAGTTGTTCCCCATTAGAACGCGGCCACCATCACATTGCCTGAAGCTGGAGAACCATTCTCTCTTCGGGCACATGTGATAAGAACATCCAGAATCCATGATCCATGCATCGATGGAGTCGAGGTTGGATCGAACATGGAGAACATCAGCATCACTCTCTTGGTCTGATGCCACAGCCGCATGCTGCGGCTCTTGATTCTTCTCTTTGAGTTTCTTCTTTGGGAAGTTGTTTTTCCAGTGTCATTCTTCCTTGCAGTAGTGACACTTGTTATTTCGGTTCTTCGACTTGAACCTAGATCCGTTTCCCTGCTTGCCTCTGTCTTTGGATCTCCCTCTGTTTGGAGTGCAGCTCTTCACCAGTAGGCCCTCGCCGGAGCTAGAGTCTGACTTGCTTCTCGTTTCATTTGACATCAACGTGGTCATCACCTCTTCCATCTTTAGAGTATCCTTCCTATAAAGTATCGTGGTGACCAAATGATCAAAAGTCTTCGGTAGAGAAGACAGCCGAAGAAGAGCCTGGTCTTCTTCTTCAACTTTTATCTCCATGCTGCGCAACTGGGAGATGAGTGTGTTGAACACGTTCATGTGCTCCAGCAACTGCGTATTCTCAGACATCCGCAAACTGTACAACTGCTTCTTGACGTAGAGCTTATTCGTGAGCGACTTTGACATATAAAGCTCCTCCAATTTTTTTCCACAAATCGGCCGTAGTCTCAGCGTTGACTACGCTGTACATTACTTCATCCGCTAGACACAACCGGATCGTGCTAATCGCCTTCAGATCTAGTTCTTCCCATTCTTCTCCATCCTTTCCGGACTTCTCCTGGCCGAGGAGTGCCCTATGGAGATTTTGCTAAACGAGAACCGCCTTGATCCACTTCTGCCATAAATCAAAATCGATTTTGCCGTCGTACTTCGGAATCTCGAATTTTGCCGCCATTGCTTTTCCTCGCAGAGGTCCGAGAGTCGGAACCTAGCTCTGATACCAATTGTTATGAAATTGGATCGGATCCGCGACTTTTAAATCGCCGCGGACAGTACAACGGAATACGAGCCGAACAATAACAATAGCGCGCAAAATAAAAATACGGAGATTCCAAGCACACAGACGACACAATTAATTACGTGGTTTGGAGAGGAGCTCCTACGTCCGCGGGGAGAGCGCGCCGGATGAGATCCACTAATAATCAAGGAGTTACAGAGTAATACACGGAGACCGATATACGGTCGAATCACAAAGGAAAACACCTCAAAGAACTGAGGAAGGCAGTGCTGTCGGAAATCCGCCAGCGATGTCGCCGCTTGATATGTGCTCATTATGTTAATGCAGGAGGTGCTCTAGTAATAATCTTTACTGCAGTAAGTAATTAATTTATTCAAAGACCTAATTATAAGGATTAAATTCATTCAGTTAACAAACAAAATACATAGCAGAGAGATGAAAACAGAAGAAGAAGAGAGGAGGAGAGCATGATAATTAATTAACTAAATATGCATACTCATAAAACTTACTTTCTCACCTCAACATGATAATTAATCAAGTACCAATTTAATATATTTATAAAATAACACATTAATCAATTGGGTACCATGTGATTGAATGAGTTGGAAGAAGAAGAGAGGACGAGAGCGAACAAAGGGGAGAGGGAGAGCGATGGAAGAGAAGAAAACACATTATCTTTATTGTGCGGATCACATGTAAGAGAGAGAGAGAGAGATGGTGGAGAGAGGGAGAGGGCCAAATGAATTTTTATAACCATCTGCCTATTTGATGTATGATAAGTTGTTGGTACTCGAGTTATTGATGGAGGATTATAACTCTATATTTCCCGCATGTGTGACAACGGTATGGATGAGAGAAGATCAAGCAGCTTGTGTTGATAAGGGTATATGAGAGAAAATCAAGCAGTTCTTATAAAAACGTGACCGCTTTAGTGGTCACTTCCTATTGCAGGAGCCTCTCCTCATGTAGGAACTGATGATCATAGATCATTGCACCGCTACAATGGGGGACCAATAGTGATCAATGAAGTGGTCCAGTAACAACATTGAAATTTGTATCGGGCCCTGATATTCAATCGTGGCTCCGATATGAGTCGAGTTCCATTTCCTATTTTCGCATTTTTTAGAGCTCGAGTCTATAAATGCCATTGGTTGTAGATATTTGATAAACTAGCTAGTAAATCCACTTTGCAGCTGTAATTTTATTCCTCAGGTTTGGGTCCCAGTACATAATGTGTTAACCAAGTCAGACTTAACATATGGAGCACCATATTTCTAAAATTTTACAAAGGAGTTGTTAATTGCAAACTATAAATTGCTATTCCAGATTTTGTTTTTCTTTAACAATTTGTAAGCACAGTATTTATAACAAAATTATACTCATAAGAACCATAGATGTTACCCCCCAACTTTACTCTTTAGATTACATAAACAAATCTAGTTTGAATTCACAATTTTTTCATCAAGTATAAACTTCTCTGATTCAAGAGCAGAGGAGAAAAAACTGGAAAAAAGTTTTCCAACAAATTAATTCGAAGCGCGGTAAGGCTCAGTGGATCAGATAAGTGACGAGAAGGGCAAGGAGCATGAGCACATAAGCAACCCCTTGATCTACCGCCTTGCCGTCGTTGCTCATCGGAGGAGCGGCCGCCGGCCCCGACTCCTGGCCATGTGCGAGCTGCATGAGCCCTGACAAGAAGAAAGTCAGGAAGAGGAGAGTCCAAGCCTTGATAGTGGTCATTTTTCAAGTCTCCGGCAAATTCTCCTACCGCTTTTGAAGGAAATCAAGCGCTGGCTGGAATAGAGATAATAAATTAAGAGATGGAATTGGATGTGAGAGAAAAACTATGAAGGGGTGATCGGGTTATATAGGTGGGAAACAAAGAACTCTCGTCTCCTGCAGGAAGGTGGAAGATGAATTGAACAAGTCAAATAAGAGTGGCGGTAAAAGGTTTATGAGTGTGACTCATGATGTTGACTCATATGGGAGAGAAATGGCAAAATCTATTATTTCCACAAAATCCACTTTGAATACGATCAATTCATTTGATGAATTTGCTCATTCAACACGGTAATAAGATTTATACCAATATTTATTTACTAGGTGAAGACTTTTCATGACTTTGTTTGGTTCTTAATATTGTTTAAAGAATACATTCATCATACTCATCTCCCACTTGCTCCATGCCATATCCTTCATTGATAATATCTTGGCCACTTTCATCGTACTCACCAATATTTATTTACATGAAAAGTAATATCTTCCTCACATATCTCTTACAAGGCTTGAATTGTTGTAGTCTTTCATCTGTGCATCTATAAATAACGCTTCAGACAAACTTTCTGTGTGAGATTTTCTGGATCGATGGGACACCGAGACAAGAACACCAAGAATGAACAGGAAACACTTCTCTTTATTACTTTGAAGAAAGTTACAAGTTACAAATACACAAGTCTGAATACGAGTTGCATACAACTTGATTTACAACAGCCAGAAAATATAGAAAAAACGACTTGGTCGCGGATAGTGTCCGCTTCTCCTCCACAAAACACCACACCAAGTGCTTCTCGTTACCGCGAGCGTTAACTCCTAACACTCCGTGTTAGCACTCAGACCGCGAGCTCGCTGCTCGTGCACTTCACTGAAGAGACCGCAGCTTGCAGACCGCCAGACCACTGAATCACTACCGCCCGGCGTTAACTCCTAACGTGCCGCGTTAGCTCGTGATCACCTTCACTCTAGTAACCTGCTCTAGGTCGCTTGCCGAACTCACTTCAAGTTCGCTCTGTCTGAGACCGCAAAATTGAGACCGCCCAAGTCTTCATGTTATCAGCAGAGGGATGAACCCCATATTTATAGATTTGGGAGCCACCTTCTAGAACGAGCTACCGCCGGGCGGTAGCGCTAACGCGCAGCGGTAGCTCACTTCACAATTCTAACACTTCCCCTTGAAGTGAGCTCCGTCAACAACTCCGAGCAGCGAGCGAAGCTTCCTGAACGGCCCCGCAGAAAGGGTCTTCGTGAATATATCCGCAAGGTTGTCTTCGCTCCGCACATGCTCCACCGCAATCAAGCCACCCAACACCTTCTTTCTGATGAAGTGATGCTCGATCTTTATGTGCTTTGTTCTTGCGTGACACACTGGGTTGGTTACCAGTTTCAAAGCACTTTCGTTGTCCCCGCGAACCACAGTAGGTCTGCTGACCTTCTCGTCCACATCTTCCACCAGCCTCCTTAGCCAGACACACTCCTGAGTTGCTAAAGATGACGCCTTGTACTCAGCCTCAGTGGTGAAAAGGGAGATAGAGTCATGCTTCTTGTTACACCACGAGATGGCAACAGCTCCACACATAAACATGTAACCTGATGTCGATTTGCGATCATCAACATCACCTCCGTGGTCTGTATCCGTGTAGCCATGCAGCTTGAAGTCAGACTTCTCTTCATAGAACAACCCCATCTCAAGGGTTCCCTTCACATACTTCAGAATCCATTTGGCTGCCTCCAGATGAGGCTTCCGTGGCTTCTGCATGTACCGACTAACTCGGCCGACGGCAAAAATAATGTCTGGTCTCGTGATAGTCAGGTAGATAAGACTCCCTATCAGTGCCCCGAAGATCTTCGGATCAGGAAGAATCCTCCCTTCTTCCTTTCGAAGCTTCAACCCAGCCTCCAGTGGAACATAACTGTTTTTCCCTTCCTTCATTAGGAATCTCTCGACGATCTTCTAAGCATAAGCTCTCTGAGAAACGAGCATCCCGCCTCTTCTCTTCTCTACTTGGAGGCCAAGGAAATGGTGCAGTTTACCAAGATCCTTCATCTCGAATCGGAGGGACAACTGCTGTCTCAACATCACGACCTCCTCACTGTTGTTCCCCGTCACGATCATATCGCCGACGTATAACAACACCAGCACATGAAGATCTCCACTTTTCTTCACGAACATACTAGAGTCTGAGTCTGAGACATCATAACCACAGAATTGCAGGTACTCCGCAATCTTCCCATACCAAGCTCTTGACACCTGTTTCAACCCGTAGAGAGCCTTCTTCAGCATGTACACATGATGTGGAAGTGACTTGGACACGCATCCAGGTGGTTGCACCATGAATATGCCATTGTCAATCTCTCCATACAGGAACACATTCTTCACACCAAGTTGTCACAGCTTCCAACCTCGGCACGCCGCCAGAGCAATGACCGTCCTCACCGACGTTATCTTCGCCACAGGACTAAGCGTCTCCTCGTAGTCATCTTCATAGGTTTGTGAGAAACCCTGAACGATAAGCCTCGCCTTGTACCGCTCTACTCCTCCATCAGTTCTCTTCTTTACTTTGTACGCCCACTTGCAGGTGACAGGCTTAATGTCCTCAACCATGGGAACAAGGTCCCTGCAGGTCTCATTTTTCTTCAGGGCCTTCATCTCTTCATCCATAGCCACGTTCCACTCCTTTATGTCAACTGCATCTTCAAAGCGGACAGGTTCCCTCTCGTCGAGTGGTCCTGCAAAGAAGCAAGAGACCATACTCACGAAGTTCCCTTCCTTATAGCGAGAAGGCGGGACGATGGTCCGCTTTGACCTCCTCAAGGCTTGGCCACTTTCTACTACTCTAGTAGACTCCTCCGCTTCAGTTCTTCTCTCATCATTTCTTGAAGCAGTGCCCCCCCGTGCATCTAGAGCTCGACGCTCCTCCTGATCCAGATGGCGATGGGGCACTGAGAGATAACTCCAACTCCATAGTAGAGTCCTCAGTGACTCTCTCTTCTGTCCTGTTTGAATCTCCACTCTCAGGTAGCACCACAAAAGAGACTCCATGATACGAGATCAGTTCGTCAAATACCACGTCGCGCGAGACGACGAACTTGTGGGTCTGCGTATCCATGCACTTCCACCCCTTCTTTCGCTCATCGTAGCCGATGAATACACACTTCCGTGCTTTCGGCTCAAACTTGGTTCTCTGAGCATCCGGGACGTGCACGAAGCAGGTAGAACCAAACACCCTCATGTGAGCCAGGTTTGGCTTCTCCCCAAACATAAGCTGGTGTGAAGATACCATCCTGTTGGGACTCAGAAGTAGCCAGTTGATCACATGAGTTGCACATGTCATTCCCTTCGCCCATAAGGCCTTGGGAATCCCCTTGGCATGTAACTAGCTCCTGGTTGTCTCCATAAGATGGCGGATCTTCCTCTCTGCGACCCCATTTTGTTGAGGGGTGTGAGCACAAGAGAGTTCCCTACGAATGTCAAATTTCCTGCAGAAAGAAGGAAACTCATTAGAGGTAAACTCCCCCCATTGTCACTTCTCAACTTCTTCACCCTCAGATTCAGCCTCCCCTTCACAAGTTCCTTCCACTCCTGGAACTTCAAAACTACTTCTGACTTCTCCCTCAGAAAGTATACCCACTTATAATGTGTGCGGTCGTCCACCAGAACCAACGCATACTCATTGACTTTATAAGTAAGGGTGGCCCACGACCCCATCACATCAACATGTACGCACTCAAGATGTGCCTTACACCTGGTCTCCGACTAGTCAAACGGAAGTCAATGTGACTTTCCATATTGACAGCCCTCACACACATGACCATTGCCATAAGAAGAGAGATTATGCAGACACACACTAGGCCCTTCGCAGCCATCATCTTCAACTTGTCCATCCCCACACGACCTAGCCTCTCATGCCAGATCGCAGCACTCTCATTTTTCTTCAGCTTGTCAACATAGGCATTTGCATACAAAACAAACAAAATCTTCATCCTCTTCCCGGTGAGCATGATATCAGCATCGACTGGCGACAGATTCTTCAGGAACTTCACATCCTTTGGTCCAAACAACACGTGGTATCCAGCATCCACTGCGTTTGCAACTGAGAAGAGATTCTTCTTCATGCCCGGCACATGATACACACTCTTTAGCGTCACGTGCCACTCTTCACTTCCAAGGGATACTATCCTTTCTTGCTCAATTGGATGCACCGTATCATCCGCAATGATGATGACATACGTCCCTTCATATGCCTTCAAGAAGGCAAACTTAGACACATCTCCTGTGAGATGGCGCCCGCAACCGAAATTCACAATCCAGTCATTCTCGAAGTTGATGGAGACTAAGACATCGACTGGTGTTGCCGTCATCTCAGCCAGGAAAGAGTTTTCTTCGCCCTCACCACCTTAGTGACCTCCACCTATCGCCCCACCTCTCCAGCGGTCTCCCTCCTTCTCAGCAACATGACCGACCTTCAGATTGGTTTGGTAGTCCTTTGTCATGTGCACGTACTTCTTACAGGCAAAATAAAGAATTCTCCTCTTCTTGTCGCGCGCAGGGAGGAACTTCCTCCCATCTCCTTGAGAGGATGTTGAAAGTCTATCTCTGGAGTTCTTCTTCTTCTTGTCCCAGAACTTCTTCTTACCTGAGAACAATGCCTCGCTATCTCCCCCTGAGATAGATACTTCAGCCATCTGCTTTGCCAAACTCTCCTGTGACGACAACATGTTCTCTAGCTCTAGGAAGGAAGGCTGAGTAGTCCATCCTTGCACAAAAGTAACAAATGGAACATACTCCTTCCGCAGGCCTTAGAATATGTGCCTCTTCAACTTCGCCTTAGAGATCGGCTCATCAAGATCCAAGGCCGAGATCTCAGTACACAGGTTGTTCACCTTCAGGAAGAAGGTGGATATTGACATCTCCTCTTGAGTGGATCGCGTCAACTCATTCTCCAGAAATTGTAGTCGCGCTACATTTTTCATGTTTAATAGCCCATCGAGGGCTTTCCAGATTCTTGAAGCTAGGCCTGAAACTGGTGCGGTTTGGTGCGGTTTGAGCCCAAACCGCAACTGCACCGAAGAGGGTCGGTTTTGGACTTTACAAAGCCGCACCGCATCCAAACCGTGCGGTGCGGTGTGACATTGGTGCGGTCTGGAGTCGGCTTTTGCGGTGCGGTTTCGGTTTTTTTGCTTATGTTTTGTTATAATTGTTAAAAATTAAAATAGGTTCTGGGAACTTTAGACTACATTCACACAGCTGATAAATATAATCATAACAATGCAATTTGAGATAGAAGTGAGATAAATTTAATCATAACAATTAACATCTATATGCATCTACACTGTTTTGTGAATTCATTTGAGAACTTTAGACTGCATCACTTCATAAAGAAAACTATAATCATAACAATGCAAGCAAACACAGTTGATAAATTTCCCTTTTTCGAGTTTCTAAACAATTCTTCTCCTTAAGTGAATTTTTCGAGTCCCAAACTGGAAGTAAAATAGTATAAGTTTTCTTATAATGATATGCACAAGAAAGTAGAAACAGGGGCGAGTGATTCGTGAGAAAAAAACCAGGAGGCAGAGAACGGGAGATATGGAGCCCGTCGAAGAAGGGATGTCGTGAGATCTGGAGCCCGGCGAAGAAGAGATGTCGCCAGAGTAGGGAAGTCGCCGGAGTAGAGCCGCCCTCGCTCGCGTGAAGGTAGAAGTCGCGAGCCGATGCGTCGGAGAAGACACTCCTTCCGGCTTCCATTAGTCTGTGACCTAGCTTTTGCGGAATAGTAAAGAACGGGAGTCGGGAGAAATGAGAGATGAAGAACTTATAAGATATAAAAAATATAAAAACAAAAATATAACTTTATAAGGTTGTAAAATATTTATAAAAAAATGTAAAAACCTAGCTAGAAATGTCTATGCGGAACAGCAAAGATGAAAGAACTGTTAGATATATACATTAATTTGTAAAATAAATTATAACTTATAAGATATAAAATAAAATATTTATAATCATACGGTGCGGTGCGGTTTATGCGGTTTCGACAAGGCCAAAACCGAACCGCACCGCAAACTATGCGGTTTTTCAATAATCAAAACCGCACCACCACCACACCGTTCGGTGCGGTTCGAAAACGGTGCGGTGTTGCGGTTTTTTGCGGTTTCGGTTTTTAAATTTCAGGCCTACTTGAAGCTGACTTGCAACCTATGATGTGATCGAACAAGTCAGGTGAAATAACTCTCTTTAGAGTAAACTCCGCCTTGGCGTTAGTCTTCCTCCAAGCCCTCACAGCTGAACCATTACCTTCGGTTGCCAGAACTTCCTCCTGTTCATCTCCACCAACAACCTCCCAAAGGTTCTCTCCAAGTAGGTAGCTCTCCATATAAGACTTCCATTTCTGTAGTTGGTCTGAGCAAGCAACTCAATGCCAAGTCCTCTTCCATAACCTCCTCCGCTGTCCATCTTGGTTAATTACTCAGTGCTTGTTCCAACCTTACTCTGATACTATGCGAGATTTTCTGGATCGATGGGGCACCGCGACAAGAACACCAAGAATTAACAGGAAACACTTCTCTTTATTACTTTGCAGAAAGCTACAAGTTACAAATACACAAGACTGAATACGAGTTGCATACAACTTGATTTACAACAGCCAGAAAATATAGAAAAACAACTTGGTCGTGGACAGTGTCCGCTTCTCCTCCACAAAACACCACACCAGGTGCTTCTCGCTACCGCGAGCGTTAACTCCTTACGCACCTAGCTCTCAGACCGCGAGCTCGCTGCTCGCGCACTTCACTGAAGATACCGCAACTTGCAGACCGCCAGACCACTGAATCACTAGCGCCCGACGTTAGCTCCTAACGCGCCGCGTTAGCTCGCGATCACCTTCACTCAGGTAACCTGCTCTAGGTCGCTTGCAGAACTCACTCCAAGTTCGCTCTATCTGAGACCGCAAAATTGAGACCGCCCAAGTCTTCCAGTTCCATCTTATGTTGTCAGCAGGGGGATGAGCCCCCTATTTATAGATCTGGGAGCCACCTTCTAGAAGCGAGCTACCGCCGGGCGGTAGCGCTAGCGCGCGGCGGTAGCTCACTTCACAATTCTAACATTCTGCACTATCAAATTTCTGCTTTCGATCTTTACTCTTCCGCACAACTCTCCGGTCAAGCTGCTCGCCCCTCTCTCTCCCTCTCCTTCTCTCAATCTCTATCTCTCTCTAAAAAATGAGTTCGATGAGAGCATATGCTCTGGTTTTGGCCGCCTTCTTCATGTCTGGATTGATGCAGTTCGCTCAAGGGAAGACGGTGACGGCATCATCGGCTCGGGCGTTCGAGGGCAAGACAATCGACCAAGGAATTGCTTACTTTCTAATGCTGGTAGCCCTTCTTGTTACCCACCTTGTCCACTAATTTCAAGATAAACTCTTGGAACAACAATTTAATTTAAGTGCACTTAATTAGATGGATCTCCTACTGTTTCTTCGATTAATGTAACGAACTTGTTGGTTGTATTATAAAGATCAACTTATAAATTTATATATCTTCTTCTTCTTCAGCTTCATAATTAATGACATTGTCACAACTATGTTAAGGCCTTAGTCTTAATGCATTTTATTGAGTACCTTCAAAAAAAAAATTAATCAATTAGAATTGCGTGGAATTTCCTTGAATCTCAATGAATGTGGCAGATTTATTGATTTCAATGACACCAAAGATATTAGAATCCCGGCTAGTTTGTTGGAATCAAAGCAAGTTGAGCTAACCATAATTGAACCAATTCAGACAAGTTCTACCTGTCCAAGCCACGTACATCCGGCTCCTTCTCGCAATAGCTAGGCGACACTAGATAGGGCCACCTCTACAAGGAAGCAAAACTTCAGGCCGTGCTTACAACCAGAGTCATATGCGCATGACAAGAGGGGCCCGAGAAAGTAATATAATTGATGGTATATCTTTTTGGATTGCCATTGTTCGACGTACAAATGAAGCATTGTTTGGTCGTGACTAATTTCAGCTCTCAGAGAGTAGATCGACCAGGATGACGTTGTTACGCCCCCGGACGAGGCGAGGCTATTCGGGTAACATTACAAACGGCGGTCAAGGCGTAGTAAAGGCGACAACAGGGCTGAACCAATTGGTTCAGCCCCCTCTTCTTAAAAGTTCGGCTCAAGGGGGTTGAACCACATTTGGTTCAGCCCCATCGGGGCCGGCCGGCCCCCTTGGTTGGCCGGCCTTGGGTCCGGGGTTATATATAACCCGGACCCCTCTCTATTATGGTTATGAAAGATTATTTCAAGGTATTTTCCCTCTCCCTCTTGTCTTTCAAACCCTAGCCGTCTTCTCTCTCAGTCTTCTTCTAGATTATGAGATTGTGTTGAAAATTGAAGTGAGAAGGGGGCGAGTGGGAGGTGGGCGAGTGGGAGGTGGCAGGCGAGTGGATGAAGGTGGCAGGCGAGTGGATGAAGGTGGCAGGCGAGTGGGCTGCTACCTTGGTTGGCGAGTGGAAGAATGGAGGTGTTGCTGCCTTGTATAGGCGAGTGGAAGAGGAAGGGGGTGCTGCCTATTGAAGTAGGCGAGTGGGCCTTTGTGGGCCTTGTTGGCTTTGCCAAGTGGAGAAGTGTGGAGGTGTGGATCTTGCTGGCGAGTGGAGCAAGGGGGGCGAGTGGGCTGCTTCTTGTGCCTTGCCGAGTGGAGTGAGGGGGGCTGCTACCAAGGTGGGCTGCTTTGTAGTGTGTTGGGCTGCTTGTTGTGGGCTGCCGAGTGCACTATGGAAGGGGGCTGCCTTGAGCTGGGCGAGTCCAATGAGGGGCTGCTTGGTGTGTGGGCTGCCTTGTGTTGGTGGCTGGAAGTGAGAGGAGGGGAGCTGCCTAGTTGGCGAGTGGAGCTTGTGAGAGGGTGTTTGCCGAGTGGAATGTTGGAGAGGGAGGTGTGCATGTGAGGTGTATGCACCCCCCTCTCTACCCCCCCCTTTTTGTGTTTTCTATAAATACCCCCCCCCCCCCCCCCCCCCCCCTAAATGCAAAAGCGAAGAGAGAGAGAGCTTGAAGAGAGAGAAACTTCAAGTGAGTGAGAGTGGGAGTGTGCCTACACCCCAAGAGGTCCAACCCCAACCCGCACCTCAGCGAGAGGTGGAGAGTGCACTGTGAGGTGAAAAGTGCAGGGTTGAGTGAGTTGAAGTGGAGAGTGCGTTGACAAGCTCAACGGCACCTAGTGGAGAAGCGGACCTTGTCCGCGACAAGTTGTTGTTTTTTATATATCATCAGCTGACGTGATTCAAGGTGTATGCACCTTGTAGCCAGCTTCTCTGTGTTGTAATCAATTGCCTTATTAAAGAGTTTACTTCGTGTTTTGTTCATCGTTGGTTACTTGTACTTGGTAGCACACAAAAATTTAACATGGTATCAGAGGGAGGTTGCTGAAGCGGCGCGTGCTATCGAGGCTCAAGGTTGACATCCAAGATGGACGGCGGAGGAGGATTTGCGAGAGGACTAGGCATTGAGCTGCTCACCCAGACCAACTACAAGAAGTGGAAGTCATGCATGGAGAGCTACCTGCTTGGAGAGGACCTATGGGAGGTCGTTGGAGGAGAAGAGCAGGCAGAAGTGTTTCCTATCGATGACAATGGTCTAGCTGTGAGAGCGTGGAGGAAGACCAACGCCAAGGCGGAGTTCACCTTGAAGAGAGCTATCTCTCCTGACTTGTTCGACCACATCATGGGGTGCAAGTCAGCGTCAGAGATCTGGAGTGCCCTTGATGGGCTATTCAACAAGAAGAACGTAGCGCGGCTACAGTTCCTGGAGAATGAGTTGGCGCGGTCCACTCAAGGAGAGTTGTCGATATCCACCTTCTTCCTGAAGGTGAAGAACCTGTGTGCTGAGATCTCGGCCTTGGATCCTGACGAGCCGATCTCAGAGGCGAAGCTGAAGAGGCACATACTCCGAGGTCTGCGGAAGAAGTATGTTCCGTTTATCACATCTGTGCAAGGATGGGCAAATCAGCCCACCTTACTGGAGCTAGAGAACCTGCTGTCGTCACAGGAGAGCTTGGCGAAGCAGATGGCAGGAGTGTCTATCTCACGGGGAGATAGCGAGGCGTTGTTCTCAGGCAAGAGGAAGCCTTGGGACAAGAAGAAGAAGAACTCCGGAGATGGACCTTCAACGTCCTCTCAGGGAGTTAGGGAGAACTTCCTCCCCCCATATGACCAGAGGGGGAGACCCCTCTGCTTTGCCTGCAAGAAGTACGGGCACATGGCAAAGGAGTGCCGGTCTAATCTCAAGGCCGGGCATGTTGCTGAGAGAGAGGAAGACCACCGGAGAGGTGGTGACCATCAGAGAGGTGGAAGAAGAGGAGGAGGAAGAGGTCGAGGTCACCAGGGTGGTGAAGGCGGTGACAACTGCTTCTTGGCTGAGATGACGACAACGTCAGTCGATGCCTTAGCCTCGGTCAGCTTCGAGAACGACTGGATAGTGGACTCCGGTTGCGGGCACCATCTCACTGGAGATGTGTCGAAGTTTGCCTCCTTGAAGGCGTATGGTGGAACTGATACTATCATCACGGCGGATGATACAGTGCATCCAGTTGAGAAGGAAGGGATGGTATCCCTGGGAAGTGAAGAGAAGCCCGTGACACTGAAGAGTGTGTATCACGTGCCGGGCATGAAGAAGAACCTCTTCTCGGTTGCGAATGCAGTGGATGCAGGATACCACGTGCTGTTCGGACCGAAGGAGGTGAAGTTCCTGAAGAACCTGTCTTCAGTTGATGCTGATGTCACGCTCACCGGGAGAAGGGTGAAGGACTTGTACGTTCTCTCTGCAAGTGCCTATGTGGACAAGCTGAAGACCAACGACAGCGCAGCGATCTGGCATGAGAGGCTAGGTCACGTAGGGATGGACAAGCTGAAGATGATAGCGGCGAAGGGTCTGGTGTCTGGCCTGCCCAATCTCTCTTCTTGCGGCGACGGCCATGTGTGTGAAGGTTGTCAGTTTGGAAAGTCACATCGACTTCCATTTTACAAGTCGGAGACCAGGTGTAGGACACCCCTTGAGTGCGTACACGCTGATGTGATGGGACCGTGCGCCACCCTGACCTATGGAGGAAACAAGTATGCGCTTGTCTTGGTGGATGACTACACTCGCTACACGTGGGTGTACTTCATGAGGGAGAAGGCAGAAGTGTTTGAGAAGTTCCAGGAGTGGAAGGAACTGGTGGAGGGGAGGCTGAACCTGAGGGTGAAGAAGTTGAGAAGTGATAATGGGGGGGGGGGGGAGTTTACCTCTAACGCTTTCAACTCTTTCTGCAGGAAATTCGGCATCCGACGAGAGCTCTCTTGCGCCCACACCCCTCAGCAAAATGGGGTCGCAGAGAGGAAGATCCGCCATCTGGTGGAGACAACCAGGAGTTGGCTACATGCCAAGGGGATTCCCAAAGCCTTATGGGCAGAGGGAATGGCGTGTGCCACCCATGTGATCAACCGGCTACCTCTGAGTCCTAACAGGATGGTGTCTCCGCACCAGCTCATGTTTGGAGAGAAGCCAGATATGAGTCACATGAGGGTGTTTGGCTCTACCTGCTTCGTGCACGTTCCAGAGGCTGAGAGAACCAAGTTGGAGCCGAAGGCGAGGAAGTGTGTCTTCATCGGCTACGACGAGAGGAAGAAGGGATGGAAGTGCATGAACCCGCAGACCCACAAGTTTGTCGTCTCGCGCGACGTTGTGTTTGACGAACTGATCTCGTATCAGGGAGTTTCTTCTGTGGTGCTGCCGGAGAGTAGAGAATCAAGCAAGGGAGAAGAGAGAGTCATTGAGGACTCTATGGTGGAGTTGGAGTTATCTCCAAGTGCCCCATCGTCATCTGGCTCAAGGGGAGCATCTGGCTCAGGGGGAGCTTCTGGCTCAGGTGGAGCTTTAAGCTCTAGAAGCAGGGGGAGCGCTGCTTCAAGAGAAGTTGAAGGAGGAGCTGGAGAGGAGGAGTCTACCGGAGTGGTAGAAAGTGGCCAAGCCTTGAGGAGGTCGAAGCGGACCATCGTCCCGCCTGCTCGCTATAAGGAGGGGAACTTCGTGAGTTTGGTCTCTTGCTTCTTCGCAGGACCACTCGACGAGAGGGAACCTGCCCGCTTTGAAGATGCTGTTGGCACCAAGGAGTGGGACGTGGTCATGGATGAGGAGATGGAGGCCTTGAAGAAGAACGAGACATGGGATCTTGTTCCCATGGTAGAGGGCATCAAGCCTGTCACCTGCAAGTGGGTGTACAAGGTGAAGAAGAGAGCTGACGGAGAAGTGGAGCGGTACAAGGCGAGGCTTGTCGCTCGAGGTTTCTCTCAAACCTATGGAGAGGACTACGAGGAGACGTTTAGTCCTGTGGCGAAGATGACGTCGGTGAGGACGGTCATTGCCCTAGCAGCGTGCAGAGGGTGGAAGCTATGGCAGCTGGATGTGAAGAACGCGTTCCTATACGGAGAGATAGACAAGGACATATTCATGGTACAACCACCTGGATACGTGTCCAAGTCTCAGTCGCGTCACGTCTGCAAGCTGAAGAAGGCCCTCTATGGGTTGAAACAGGCGCCGAGAGCCTGGTATGGGAAGATTGCAGAGTATCTGCAGTTCTGTGGTTACGACGCCTCAGACTCAGACTCTAGCATGTTTGTGAAGAAGAGTGGAGATCTTCACGTGCTGGTGCTGCTGTACGTCGACGACATGATCGTGACAGGGAACAACAGTGAGGAGGTCGCGGCGCTGAGACAGCAGTTAGCCATCCGATTTGAGATGAAGGATCTTGGTGAACTGCACCATTTCCTTGGACTTCAAGTGGAGAAGAGAAGTGGCGGGCTGCTCGTGACCCAGAAGGCGTATGCCGAGAAGATCGTCGAGAGATTCGGCATGAAGGAGGGGAAGAGCAGCTCCGTTCCACTGGAGGTTGGGCTGAAGCTTCGGAAGGAAGAAGGGAGGATTCTTCCTGATCCGAAGATCTTCCGGGCACTGGTGGGGAGCCTAATCTATCTGACCATCACAAGGCCGGACATCGCCTTTGCTGTCGGCCGAGTGAGTCGGTACATGCAGGAGCCGCGGAAGCCTCATCTGGAGGCAGCCAAAGGGATACTGAAGTATGTGAAGGGCACCCTGGAGATGGGGTTGTTCTATGGAGGGAGGACCGACTTCAAGCTGCATGGCTACACAGATGCAGATTACGCAGGTGACGCTGATGACCGCAAGTCGACATCAGGTTACGTGTTCATGTGTGGAGCTGCTGCCATCTCGTGGTGCTGCAAGAAGCAGGACTCCATTTCCCTCTCCACCACTGAGGCCGAGTACAAGGCGTCGTCCTTAGCAGCTCAGGAGTGTGTCTGGCTGAGGAGGCTGGTGGAAGACGTGGATGAGAAGGTCAGCGGACCTACTGTGCTGCGTGGCGACAACGAGAGTGCGCTGAAGCTGGCAACCAACCCAGTGTGTCACGCAAGGACAAAGCACATAGAGATCGAGCACCACTTCATCCGAGAGAAGGTGTTGGGTGGCTCGCTTGCGGTGGAGCATGTGCGGAGTGAAGAGAACCTGGCGGACATCTTCACAAAGCCCTTATCTGCGGGGCCGTTCAAGAAGCTTCGCGCCTGCCTCGGAGTCGTCCCTGAAGCTCACTTCAAGGGGGAGTGTTGAAAATTGAAGTGAGAAGGGGGCGAGTGGGAGGTGGCAGGCGAGTGGATGAAGGTGGCAGGCGAGTGGGCTGCTACCTTGGTTGGCGAGTGGAAGAATGGAGGTGTTGCTGCCTTGTATAGGCGAGTGGAAGAGGAAGGGGGTGCTGCCTATTGAAGTAGGCGAGTGGGCCTTTGTGGGCCTTGTTGGCTTTGCCAAGTGGAGAAGTGTGGAGGTGTGCATCTTGCTGGCGAGTGGAGCAAGGGGGGCGAGTGGGCTGCTTCTTGTGCCTTGCCGAGTGGAGTGAGGGGGGCTGCTACCAAGGTGGGCTGCTTTGTAGTGTGTTGGGCTGCTTGTTGTGGGCTGCCGAGTGCACTATGGAAGGGGGCTGCCTTGAGCTGGGCGAGTCCAATGAGGGGCTGCTTGGTGTGTGGGCTGCCTTGTGTTGGTGGCTGGAAGTGAGAGGAGGGGAGCTGCCTAGTTGGCGAGTGGAGCTTGTGAGAGGGTGTTTGCCGAGTGGAATGTTGGAGAGGGAGGTGTGCATGTGAGGTGTATGCACCCCCCTCTCTACCCCCCCCCCCCCCCCCCCCCCCCCCCCCCCCCCTTTTTGTGTTTTCTATAAATACCCCCCCCCCCCTAAATGCAAAAGCGAAGAGAGAGAGAGAGAGAGAGAGCTTGAAGAGAGAGAAACTTCAAGTGAGTGAGAGTGGGAGTGTGCCTACACCCCAAGAGGTCCAACCCCAACCCGCACCTCAGCGAGAGGTGGAGAGTGCACTGTGAGGTGAAGAGTGCAGGGTTGAGTGAGTTGAAGTGGAGAGTGCGTTGACAAGCTCAACGGCACCTAGTGGAGAAGCGGACCTTGTCCGCGACAAGTTGTTGTTTTTTATATATCATCAGCTGACGTGATTCAAGGTGTATGCACCTTGTAGCCAGCTTCTCTGTGTTGTAATCAATTGCCTTATTAAAGAGTTTACTTCGTGTTTTGTTCATCGTTGGTTACTTGTACTTGGTAGCACACAAAAATTTAACAGATTGTGTATCTCATAATCTATGACGCCCATACCTGCTGGGACGTCATTTTAAAATACGAACTGATCATCAGAGTTTGAAACATTTTCTGGAGCAGCGGATCTCTTCTCCCCTTCAACAGAAGTGGGTCACAAAGTTGTTGGGATATGATTATGAGATTGTGTATCGTCCTGGGAAGGACAATCGGGTGGCTGACGCCCTCTCCCGCTTACCTGAGGGTGCCTTGGCGCATATTTCTATGCCACAGTTGGAGTCGTTGGATGAGATTCAGGACGAGGTGCAGCGGGATCCCGAGTTACAGGTTATTGTGGAGGGCCTGTGGCAGGCTCGTGAGGTAGCCCCAGGTTATCACTTACAAAATGAACGGCTATATTATCAGGGACGCGTGGTCATTCCTGCTCAGTCAGCTTGGAGGACAGTGATGATGCATGAGTTCCATTCGTCGCCGACGGAAGGTCACGCCGGTATTCTTCGCACTCTCCAGCGGGCCCAGTCAAATGTATTTTGGAAGGGGATGCGCCGCGACATTCAGGACTTTGTGCAGAAATGTGATGTGTGCCAGAGGAAGAAATATGAGACTACTTCTCCAGCCGGGCTACTCACCCCATTGGAGATTCCGCATCAGATCTGGGATACGGTTTCTATGGACTTCATTGATGGGTTGCCAAAGTCGAAGGGTAAAACAGTTATCATGGTAGTGGTGGACAAGTTGTCCAAGTATGGGCACTTCCTTGCTCTGAGCCATCCTTACACCGACGAGTCTGTGGCGGCTTTGTTTGTTCGGGAGATTGTTCGGTTACATGGGATTCCCCGGGCGATCATTTCCGTTCGGGACCCTACGTTTGTTGGGAGATTTTGGAAGGAACTCTTTCGATTGCAAGGGACTTCCTTACGTTTCAGCACGGCTCAGCATCCTCAGACTGATGGACAGACGGAGGTCTTAAATCGAGGCGTGGAAACTTACCTGCGTTGCTTTGTCATGGATGAGCTGAGGACGTGGACCAGTTGGCTACATTGGGCGGAGTACTGCTTCAACACTTCGTTTCACTCAGCTAGCAAGCTCACTCCTCTTGAGGTTGTGTATGATCGGCCACCTCCTTCATTGAGCAGTTATGAACCAGGCAGCACCGCAGTGGCAGCCGTGGATAGAGCACTCCGTGATCGCGACCGGACCCTCGCCACCTTGCGCGAGAATCTTCGAACGGCACAGGATCGTATGAAGGCACAGGCAGATCGGCATCGGACTGAGAGAGAGTTTCAGGTGGGGGACGAGGTTTTCCTTAAACTTTGCCCTTATCGGCAGTTGTCCGTGGCGCAGAGGACCAATCAGAAGCTGGCACCCCGCTACTATGAGCCATTTCAGATCATGCGGCGGGTCGGGCCAGTTGCTTATACTTTGGCCTTACCCGAGGGTTCACGGATTCATCCTACCTTTCATGTCTCTTTGTTAAAGCGGAAGCTTGGTGATGTTGTTCCAGTCTTTCCCGTTCTGCCCGAGGCTACTAGTGGAGGCGAACTGCGCCCTATTTCGGAAGATATACTGTTGATCAAGTGGAAACGTCGTGGCACGACGTACTGTCCAGAGCTGCTGGTCAAATGGAAGGACCTCTCAGCGGAGCACAATACTTGGGTGGATTTGCTGGAGTTTCGGGAGCTTTACCCCAATTACCACCTTGAGGACAAGCTGGCTTTTGATGGGGAAGGGAATGTTACCCCCCCGGACGAGGCGAGGCTATTCGGGCAACATTTCAAGCGGCGGCCAAGACGTAGTTAAGGCGACAATGGGGCTGAACCAATTGGTTCAGCCCCCTCTTCTTAAAAGTTCGGCTCAAGGGGGCTGAACCACATTTGGTTCAGCCCCATCGGGGTCGGCCGGCCCCCTTGGTTGGCCGGCCTTGGGTCCGGGGTTATATATAACCCGGACCCCCTCTCTATTATGGTTATGGAAGATTATTTCAAGGTATTTTCCCTCTCCCTCTTGTCTTTCAAACCCTAGTCGTCTTCTCTCTTAGTATTCTTCTAGATTTCTTCTTGTTCTCTAGTTCGCTCTTAACAGACGTATTGTAATCTTCAGCTCAAACTATATCCATACTAAGTTGAAAGCTTACAATTTCATATTTTTCAGAGATGTCCTAATATTGCCCATGAAATCTTACTTTGCTCTGAAAAAATTGCTTCTGAATTTTAAGAGTAAATTATTACTTAAAAAAGGCTGCCCGGTGCACAAAGCATCCTCACGCAGCGAGGGTCCGGGATAGGTCCCCACCACAAGGGTGAAATGTAGACAAACCTTATCCTCCATAAATTATTACTTAATCTAAATAAATTTTCATCCAATTTCAACTCAAATTAAAAACATTTTTGCATCTCCTTTCTCCGATAAACACGGAGTTACGAAAAGATTAAAACATAACTAGAAGTAGGATGAATAATTAATACGCTTATTTTGATAATCAAATTGTAGAGTTGAAGTCAAATCTTTGAGTTGGTCAGCAATGATCAGTTTTAATTTAATGGCGACGAGCTTCTTGGACCGACATTTATAAGGTTGGAATTTTTCTCATTATTTTAACTTGCTGTAATTTAATGGCAGCAATCAACACGTTTGTTAATTAATTATAGCACTTAGTTGTTGACTAGGTCAAGTCATCATCCACTTTCCTGGATACCAGAGGGGGAGTTCTAAGTTTCCCACCTATATAATCTCACCCTCTTCATAGTTCTCACATCCAATTCCATCTCTATATTCTCTCTATTCCAGCCAAGTTCTACGCTTGATTTCCTTCAAAAGCTGCTGGAGAATTCGCCGGTGACTTCAAAAATGACTTCTATCAAGGCTTTCATGACTCTCTTCTTCCTGGGTTTCTTCTTCTTGTCTGGGCTCATGCAGCTCGCACATGGCCAGGCGTCGGCGCCGGTGGCTGCGCCGCCGATGAGCAATGACGGCACAACGGTTGATCAGGGTGTTGCTTACGTGCTCATGCTTATCGCCCTTCTAGTCACTTACTTGATCCACTAGAACCTTGCAACACTACATATTTGTTGGATATTAACTAATTTTTTGATTGATTTTTTCCTCTGCTGAAGAATCAGAGAAACTGATACTCCATGTAAACAATTTATAGCTCTTGATGTATTATTCTAGATGTTGATCCGATTCTTTTCTCAAACTATATATGGCACCTGCTTGTTGTCTGGTTGTGAAATTAAGCCTCCGTTTGGAGTGGCGGTGGCGGTCGTAAACGCGGTGGTTATGAACCGTCGTTTGTGAACGCTCGACCTCACCTAAGAAACTTCATCCATCTTTATGTTCAAAACTAGTTTTCTTGTCTTGGTGGCGGTCATCACCATTGCCATGCCAAACATGCATTCAATGACGGTGGCGTTTTCGTCTAAGAATCTGTTTAACTCAGCTGCAGCGACTGGAGAAGCAATGGTGAAATAATCAACTGTTTTGTAGAGTGATGACAAAATCTGTGAAACTGTTTGGAAGAACAACATTTGCAGAGTTGTTTCAAAAGAAATTGAAACTTTAATTTCCTACTGTGAAACTTAAATTTCCTTACTTTTTCTAAACAAAATAGATTCTAAAGTCATTTCTTCACATCATCTAAAAAAAACTATGATATCATAATGAAAATTTTAAGATAATTCCTTCAATTACTCCTAAATAGATGTGCATTATTTATTTCCTTAATAGATTTCATTATCGGTGAAAATGGTTAAGTAAATAAAACACATATCAAAACACTAATTTCTAATGATCCAAACACCAGTAATCAGTTGAACCCATGAATCATATCAATCCCTAGATAGGAACCTAGAATTCCCGGAATCAGTGAGCAAATAATACATATAAAAAATTATGAAATTGGATCGTGGATCATGCTTCTGAAAATGCTCAGAAAAAAAAAACGATCAATCCCTGAATCTGAAATAGATCAAGAGATCGTGGATGCTGAAAACAACACCTAACGCTCAAGCTAATCACTCAGCCCACCCACGACCCTCTATGATGTGCACGGCCTTGGGGGCATTGTGCCGGATGGATCGCCTGTAGCTATGGTTGAGGAGATTACCGCCCAGACGGTTGAGCATTTGGCCCACTCAATTGTTGGCAAATTTTGGGCCGCCGGCTACCTGCGCATGTCATTGAAATGGAGCTCCGCAAGAGGTGGGAGCAGTTTGGGAAATTTTGGTTCCTTATGCTGCGTGCAGACTGCTTCCTGTGTATTTTTCTGTCCGATAAGGCCTGTGATGGAGTTCTACAAGGTGGTCAGTGGTTCATCAATGGCTATATTGTGGGGTTGGATGTTTGGTCGCCCGATTTTGACCCGTCATCGTTCAAAGGGCTGTCCTCGCCGATCTGGGTTCGGCTACCGCATCTCCCCCTCATGTTTTGGGACAAGGAGAGCATTGCCCGCATTGTGACTCGTATTGGTACGCCTCTTTGAATAGACTCGACCACCAATGATTGGGGGTGAATAGAGTACGCTCGTGCGTGTGTGCGGGTGGACCTCTCTACGCCTCTTCATGCCGGGGTTTCGGTCACAAGCTTGCTCTTGGACTTCTTCCAGAAAGTGGAATATGAGGGCCTCACCTCTATTTGCTCCTGCTGCGGATGTATCAGGCACCCGGATGGCGCGTACCGCCCCACAACCCCCTCGGTAGCAGCCCCGCCTGCGCGTGCCCACCCTCCGGCCCGTGCCCTCCCTCCGCCTCCTGCGGACCCCCGGCCTGCTCCGCCCGGACCTGCTCCGGCACCGTCCTCAAATGGTGTGGAGGGAGCTGGCCCCGGACCGTGGAACGTTGTGAGGCATCGGCGCCGAAGGCGTGGTGCGAGGAAGCCTAAACAGCCCCCGCCGGCGGGCGCCCCTGCTGCCCCCCGTCATGGCCCCCCGCCCCCTGCTGCTATGGACCCTCGGGAGCGGCCTGCCCGACCTGCAACCGGTGAGCCCGAGCCGGCTGCTCCTCGCCACCTTGTGCCGGTGTGCCGGGCTGCCTCTGTGGACCGCCCTGGAGCGGATGGGGACGATGGCCTGCCTGCCGATGCTGTCTTGGGGACGGAAATGGTGCTCTACCCTCTTGATCCGCCGAGGGTGCACCGCTCTCTAGCTGCCCGGGAGCTTGCAAGTTTGGATCATGTTGAGATTATTTCCCACAAGCGGAGTCGGGGGGATTCGGTTAGCGACGGCGGGGGCGCGTCCTCTTCAAGGGGTCCATGACGAGCCTCATTTTGCGGAATTGTCGGGGGGCTCGGAAGAAGGAGGTTGGACATCTTCTCCGAGATCTTATTTTGCGGTGGGGGTTTCCTTTGTGGGTTTGTTTGAGACGATGGTAGAAGATCTCTCCCGGCGTGATGTGGACCGGTTGACGGGCCGTAATTGGGATTTTATGCATCAACCGTCGGCTGGCAGGTCGGGGGGGGGGGGGGGGGCAGTCTCGCCCCCGACGGCTTGATAACTTGATGAGTACACTCGACAAATACAGGATTGTACACAAATCTCTACCAAAAACAAGGTTTGAAGAACTGTGTTCTCAAATTGGGGTTAAAGATCTCACAACTTAAGAGAGGGGACGAGAAAAAAAAGTTGTGAAGTGAAAAAGATGCATTCAGTATATAAACACATGCTAAATATAAAAAAAGCAACTAAAAAAATAGCAAAGAAACGAAGAGATATGCAGAGAAGAGTCGCAAGAAGGTGTGAAGAAGAAGTAAAGCAACAACCGTCTGAAGTAAAATGACAGCGAAAACGCCTCTTTGTAGAGTCACGTCCTTACAAAAAGATGTCTGTACCTACACTATAAAAAACCTTTTGTATCAGTATTTTTAGGTAATTGTTATGGGCAAACTCATTTAGATAGGGGCAAACCAATTCTATGGGCAGACCAAAAAATTATACGTGCAAACCATAATGTTACGGGCAAACCAAAAAATAAAATCATTCTAAAAACTTCTACATAATAAAACTAGTAGTTATCATCAATATTACAAAACATTTCATATAACAAAAGCTTGAAATTCTTCATCAAAATCCTCTTTGAGTGACATATTTTTGCTCCAATTGTTGCACCTGTCAAACAAATATAGTGTTAAAGAATGAAAACATTAACTTTTATGTAAATATAATATCAATGTGTCGATTCTATAGCACCTGTAAATGTAATATATTGATCGGGAAACATCTTTGATTATGACATCAACAATTTTGGCCCCTGCAATAACAATATTAAATAGCATTAAAATTATATATTTATTAATCAAAATTTTAAATAGAATAAAAAGTTAATTGTGTACCATTCTGTAGCAATTGCTTCATGATATCTCCTCCAAATCGAGATAGTCGGAGGTAGTGGGCAGTCATCCCGCACACATAGTCGTACAAAATGATTTCTTTGGATAAATCCCATGAATATTGTTCTTCGACATGCCGGCTGTGGTGAATGCAATGGCAAGAATGTGAAAGACTGAAACATGCTGAAATGTACCAATTTAATATTGTAACAAGATGAACCATTTCATGGTTGTGTGATCCACATTTTACTTCAAGAGTCCACTCATTTACATATGCTTTTTTTTACCTTTAAGTGAAAATGGACAACCGCACCTCTTTGTGGTACTTTTTCGCACATTTTTCTTCACCCATCCTTTACCTCGTTGTTTCTCACGATAATAACCTGCTCTGTCACATCCCAGCATAACTCTAGGCTTAAGTCTACCAATAAGCTTGTCAGCACCTTGAATGGTCACAACAAATCCCAAACCCCTTGCAGTTGTTTGAGCCCAAGATACTAACTCCTCCTTCGATTCAAAACACCGCGACGTGACAAAATGAAATCCAACATCAATTTGTGTTTGTGTTGGTGGAGACGAATTTCCATATGTTAACAATTTCAAACTTTCCATACTCATTTGCTCTACACAAATAAAGTTAAACAATTTCAAACTTTCCATACTCATTTGCTCTACACAAAAATGCAGTGCAAAATCGTTTCACAAAAACATCTCTCTAAACCCTCTGTAAATTTTGTAAATCTCCCTAAACCTGTTAATGTTGCAAAATTTGGTTTAATGTTGCAAAATCGTATCACAAAATTAGATTTATATATACAGGTGTAAATTTTGTTTGAAGAAGCACTGTGGACAATCAGGAGGCAGCAAACAAAAACAGGGGTATTTGCAGCTCTTGTTTTTCACGATGATGAGAGGGATTTTACCTAAATCGATGGAGCTTTGGAGGCGGAAACGATCGTGAGGCAGCAACGTTCGCCGGAGTTGAACAATGCAGCGGATGAGGAGCCTCGCCAACGGTGAACGAAGCAGGAAACAGGGAGGTGCGGGGCTAAGCGGCGGCAAAGCAGCGGCTAATCCTCCTCGCCGACGATGAACGAAGCAGGAAACAGGGAGGTGTGGGGCTAAGCGGCGGCAAAGCAGCGGCTAATCCTCCTCGCCGGCGATGAACGAAGCAGGAAACAGGGAGGTGTTGGGCTAAGCGGCGGCTAATCCTCCTCGCCGACGACGAACCAAGCAGGAAACAGGGAGGTGTGGGGCTAGGCGGCGGCAAAGCAGCGGCTAATCCTCCTCGCCGACGATGAACGAAGCAGGAAACATGGAGGCGGGGGCTAAGCATCGGCTAGGTTTTGGGAAAACACAAGAGGCGGAAGCAGCAACGTGAATTTTTTGGTTTGCCCGTATAGAATTAATGCCATAACCCTAAATTATTATTAAATATTTTTTATTTTAAAAATTGATTTGCACCTATCCAAATGGGTTTGCCCATAACAATTACCTATTTTTATCAATGAAATTGCGTTACCTGTTTTGTGTTTCCCAAAATTGTCTTAGAGTCATCAAATTTCTTTCTTTTTGATTATGTGATTAATTTCTAAGATCCTGTTTAGGATTATGGGTCACCATTGCTACGTGGTCACCATTGCTATGTGAGTAATTTGCATAATTACAATTTGCACCCTCTCTAACTTTTGAAATTAAAATTACACCACCCAGTGTTTACAATCCATAACATCCATGCACAAAAGTATCTCCTTGGAGTTAATCCTCAAGAGGGTCTTTTTGTGCACAGATGTTATGAAATGTAAGCATTGAGGAAGGTAATTGTAATTTTGAAAATTAGAGGGGAACAAGCTGTAATTATGCAAACTTCGGGGGGATGTCCCCATAAATAACCCTTATTATTATATGTATATGTGATAGTAACCGATCATCTGTACTTGAGCAAGGCTCAAGTATTATTTCCGCTGAACCTTACAAACAAACGGACTATGTGTCGGCCGCTTGTACTAAAAAAATGCACATTTTTTTTTCTCGGAGAAATTGAAATTGAACTACGGATTCATGGTCGGACTTATTGACCGGGTCCATGTAGTCGGTACGGGTGTTAGGTGGCCTTAAGAACAGGTCCGGTTTGGCATTCAGAACATGTTGAAATGGTATTAAGTGCTGTCGTAAGCCTCAAATCTGTGGACGATCGAGTGGCTAAAATTATGGTTTGTGGACCCCATAAGAGGAGCTCTACTTTTCTTTCTCCATTTTTTTTTGACTTTTTGGCGCATTGATAATGATTATAAATAATAAAATAGGGGCATTTACAAGAACCTCCCTTCTAAGTTTGAAAAATTACATATTGCACCTCTCTTATTATTGAAATTACAAAAATCTCCTCTAAATGTTACAAAACATAACATTTACCTCCCCTTCACATTTCATAACATTCATGCACAAAAATACCCCCCTCAAAGTACAGGGGGCATTTTTTGTTGAAGTATTAATTCAATATGTTCGTGTGTGTCGGAGCCGACTCGGTAGGCTTAACAGGTTGCGTGTCGACCTAGGGCTTGGTCCCTACGCTGGAGATACTATATAACCTTCATTCCAAACTAGATGAGGCATGTAGAATATCTTGAGCGGTCTCTAACTCTAACATTCTCAAGAAAGATTCGCTCATAGGGTTTCCGCTCCCATAATTCTCTCTGTGCCGCTGAAGAGAAAAGCGTAAATTCTTCTCTTTTTTCACGCCGCCTGACTTTGCTCGTTTCTCAGTTCGCCGATCAAGGAGGAAATTGCCGCCCATCTCTCCTTTTTCACTGCAGATCGTTGTCGAGCAGCGCTGCAGATCGGGAAGATCGATCAGTGTCGTAGATCGGGAAGAGGAATTGCCGTTGTTTCTTGCGTCGTTGTTGCGTCGTTCTTGCGCCGTTGTACGTCGCCTGTTTCCGGCGAGATCCTTTTTTTTTCAAATATATGGCAGACCGATTGCTGTCAATCGATATCTAGAGGAAGAACCTTGCCGTCGATCGCTGTGAGTCCCGTCGCATGTAGAGTTTGCCTTCTGTCGTCGTCAGATCGCTTGCCGTTTTCAGCAACGATCTCCAGATCTAATGTGCGCACTATTCTCTGGGAACGAAACCGATGCATGTGCTCTTCTTCAGAGGCTGGTCGTGGATCTGTGCGCTCCAACTCCTGTCGTCGATCGCAAGAAGGAGGAGGCCCTTCTGTTTGATCTTGTGTGCACTTAAGAGATCGAGAAGGGATCATGATCTCTATCCTTGCGATTCTTGCGCCTTGCTACCGATCAAGAAGGGTCTCCGGCTCCAAGTCTTCAGATCCAGATTTAGAAGATCCTGACATAAATTCTGTGATTTGGATTTCTCTGATTTTGTTTGGAGGAGCAGGCCGAATATGCAAATCATCCAATCTAGGGTTGCCGATTTGTGCCCTTCTCCATCGTGTAGAAGATCAGTAAGAGATTTGATTCTCTATTGTCGATCCAGATCTACTTGCTGATCTTGCCGATCTTGGATCTCTATTGACTGTTGGGAGTTTGGCGATCTGATCTAGTCTTCAGCGACTGTACTCAGCCGGAGAGGAGGAGCAAACTTTTACTAGATTGGATCCGAAGTTCCCGCCGCGTCTCTGACTGAATCAGGTGACATCTTTCTGGTTTATTTTTCTCGTTGAAAATATCGAAGCGTAGCACCTTCGACATCGTCAAGTTGCACTCCTTTTCCGCTACAGATTTTCACGTTTCGAAAATTCATGTCCAATTGGGCATGAAAGAACACGAAATTTTCTACATCGTCCTCAACGATTTTGCTACGACACGTGAGGACGTGGACGAGAAACAATGGAGCAAGGACGAGGACTTTTGCAGGGATTATCTCAAGAATTCCCTGAACCCTCGTCTTGTCATGACCTACAGTGGTTACAAGACCGCAAAAAAGATTTGGGATCGCCTGAATGTGCACTTTCAGAAGGAAGAGGGACTGTCGAAGACCCTCCTCAGATAGAAATTTTTTAATTTCAAAGTCACCTCCCAACTTATTGATCTGGAAAACATGCGTCTTAAGCTGGAAGACGAACAGTTTGATATGTCCGATAATCTGTTTGTGAGTCTGATTCTGAGCAAACCGTCTCCTGATTGGAATACCTTCAAGACTGAGATGCACAGACTGAAAGAGAGGATCGCATTGGATGAACTCACAAGGTTCATTCACATCGAAGATCAGAACGCTGTTGGTAAAAGCCTAAAGCAAGCTGACCAACCCTCCCAGGTTGCCAACTTCGTTTCTCGACCCAGCAAGCTTGATCGGAAGCCCAGAACACCCAAAAGTGAAGCCACTGCACAACTACCAGCCAAAAAGCGTTCTCTCAAAAGGAAGAGGGGCAAGTGGCATAACTGCGGCAAGTAGGATCACTAGGCCGCTGAATGTAAAGGTCCGAAGAAGAAAAAGGAGGAAGCTCCACAGAATGCTACGAATATGCTGGTCAACATCTCTGGTCCTACGCCCTTCATGGCCATGATTGGGAGCAGTCACCACAGCGCGTCTTCCGAGTGATGGCTGGACAGTGGTGCTACCTGTCATGTGACGAATGACAGAGCTCTTCTTACTGATGTTACTGAGATCAGAAACAAGGTGGAAAACTGCAATGGAGGAGAAACCAAAGTTAAGCATACTGGGACATCACAGCTAGTCCTCTCTTCATGTAAAACTTTAACTTTACAATAGGTTAAAGTAGTTCCTAGTTTAACTAAAAACTTAATTTCTATGAGTTTGTTTGATAAAACTAGAATGTATTTCACAACATATAGCGGTTGAATAACCCTTAAAATTAATTCTCACTACTTTGGTTGTGCGTATTTGATCAACGGAATGTATAGACTTAGCCTTAATAATGATAGCATAAACCAAGTGAGTTCAACTTTGATTGATTCTAAATTGTTACATAACAGACTAGGACATTTGAACTATAAGAAAATATGGGATCTAGCTAAGAGTCATAACATTCTCTTAGATCTTTCTATTCGATTTGATAAGTGTGAAGTGTGTGCACAAACCAAGATCACTAGAAATTCGTTTAAATCAGTTTCTAGAAGTACACAACTTCTTCATTTGATACATTCTGACCTCTGTGATTTTAGGAGTCATGTCATTAGAGGGGGTATAAAGTATCTCATTATTTTCATCGATGATTATTCAATATATTGTCATGTATACCTATTGAAATCGAAAGATGAAGTATTCGAGACTTTCAGGATCTTCAAATATCGAGTAAAAAATTAGTTAAACCTGAAAATTAAGAGATTTAGAAGTGATCGAGGATGAGAGTATACTGCAACAGAGTTTCAGGACTTGTGTGTCATTGTAGGTATAATTCAAGAAACCACTGCTCCTTACTCACTCCAGTCTAATGGTAATGCTGAGCAAAAGAATAGAACCTTAATAGAGATGCTGAATTCTATGCTTCTCATAGCTGGAATGCCTATCCCCTTTTGGGGAGAAGTAGTCTGAACTGCCAATCACATTCTGAATAGATTGCCTCATACTAAGCTCACTTCCACTCCGTACGAGCTATGACATGGCCATTCTTGTAGATTTGACACTCTAAAGACTTGGTGTTGTATTGCTTATATTAGAATACAAGACCTTAAGAGACATAAGGTGGGACCTAGAACAATAACTTGTGTATATCTAAGTAGTGCAGAAGATAGTGCAACAGATAAGTTTCTAGATCTATCCACTAATACAGTGATAGAGTCTAGAGATGTTATTTTATTTAAAAATAAGTTTATCATAGATAATGTTTTAACCATCTCCGGGTCTACTAAGATGATTTATGAATCTCCTGTACACCTGAAGCTGGCACTTCTTCCCAACCTATAAAGTACAGTCTTATTCCAGTTAGAGCATCTACAAGAGATAGAGTCCATAAGAAATTTGGTGAAAATTTTGTCACATATCACTTAGAGGATGATCCATTCTTCTACCAGGAAGTAATGCGATCTAGAGATTTGTTGATGTGGGCAGAAGTCATAGATGATAAAATGGACTCGCTTCTTACGAAATAACACCTGACATCTTGTGGGCCTCCTTAAAGGAGTCAAAGTCCTTGGATGCAAGTGGGCGCTGAAGAAGAAATTGCACAGTGATGGGTCTATAGTTAGATATAAACCACATCTGGTCGCTAAAGGCTATAAGCAACGGGGGAATTGACTACTTTGACATCTATTCATCGGTGTGTCACATATCCACTATTAGGATTCTTATTGATTTGGCCTCTATCGAGAACTTTATAGTTTATCAGATGGATGTGAAAACAACTTTCTTGAATGGAGAGCTTGATGAAGAGATCTACATGACACAAACTGAACGGTATGTCCATCCAGATCTAAAAGATAAAGTGTGCAAATTAGACAAATCCATCTATAGGCTTAAGCAAGCGCCTAAGATGTGACACATGAAATTTGACCAAGTGGTAAAGAGCTTTGACTTTCAGTCCAGTCTTTTTGACAAATGTCTTTATCACCGCTCTATATCAAATAAAACAGTCATCGTATGTCTATATGTGGATGACATGTTGATTTTGAGGTCAGATCTTGTTGCAGTAAAGGATATCAAATCCACACTCGTAAAAGAATTTGACATGAAAGACCTTGGTACTGTCGATACTCTTTTAGGTATGAAAGTTAGAATTGATAAGAGTAAGGTTACTCTTAGTCAGACTCATTATATTGAGCAACTTCTTTCAACCTAGGGATACAAAAATTGTAGGCCTATAGATACACCTTTCGATCATAATGTTAAATTGAGTCAAAATGTTGGGAATGACATTGATCAAGTGAAATATTCCAAAATAATTGGTAGTCTCATGTACGTCACAAGTTATACTCGACTAGATATTACCTTTTATGTTAGCACGCTGAGTCGCTTTACCAGTAGTTCGAGCAAAAACATTGGGATGCTCTCGACAGACTGATGAGATACTTGTTAGGTACTAAAAATCACGTCTTGTGATATACTGGTTACCCTCCTACTATGGATGAATACTTTGATGCCTCGTGATGTTTAGAAGTTGGCAACAACGAGTCTACCCGTGGATACATATTCACTATGGGTGGAGCTTCCATCACTTGGAAATCCAAAAGACTGACTTGTATAACATTGTCTTCTATGGAAGCCAAGTTGTTTGTCTTAGCTTCGGCTGGTGAAGAGGCAGACTGGATCAGGAATCTGATATTAGATATTCCCTTGTCCAGGTTACAAGTCAACTCTTTGAGCGTGTATTGCGATAATCAAACATCATCTCAAGTTGTTAAGAATGCTCTCTATAATACTAAGAGGAGACATGTACGACTGAGACACGCTCTATTAAATTATCTGAAAGAACAGGGAATTATCTCTTTAGTCAATGTGCGATCAAAAGATAATCTAGTTGATCCATTGACGAAAGGAATGCTCAAAGACCGGTTAATCAAAACAGTGGGGAAAATAAGACCAAAAGCGATTTAGCTTACCTTAGTCTAAATAGTTGTTTTGATTTTTCCTGATTTCCTTTGTCAAAGCAAGCATGTCGTGCTCCGTTGATGTTTTGGTTGCTGAGTACGAATCTGGTGAGTTATTTCATTCCAAATCTGATGTTAATAACTTTACCTGAATTCGTCTTTTCTTACCTTGGAGGAGAATGTTATTTCAAATTTGATAACACAATTTGACTCGATTTGACTCTTCATTAGTTAATAGGTTTCATTCCAAACTTGATGATCTCCACTTATCTTTAGAAGAACAGTAACCCTAACATTCCCTATTGGAACACAGATATAGCTGTGGTGTCCAGAAGTCCATAAATTATTTCGTTGGAAACCGATATTAGATTCTGAGGTTGAACCCATAATACTCTAAGTAGGTCTCCTTCTAGCTGATTATTAAGTACTACATTCTTTTTTGTACGACTAGATACATGTGCATTTTCAAAGGATGAATTCATTTCTAATAAAATTCTCTGTTAAAAATTATAGGAGTTGTTGTTGATGGAGGAGCACTGGCAGTATGGGATCCTGAATAGGATGATTTGCTGGACGTCTGAGGGTAATGACAACTAGAGTGTTATTTGTTTCTTTTCTGTTTTATCTATGCTTAGTGCATTTGTTTAGCTATTCTTTTGGTACACTTACTATTTGGACTTTGCTATTTTATTGATTCTAGCCACTATGTATGCTGGACTTATGCTATGATCGTACTTTAGATTGTGTTGTGGTGCAGCTGAGATTCATTTTTACTCTTATGCGTGCATACAATTTTTTTTAACTCTAATCGATTTTGCAGGTGTTGGACATAGTTGTGTACTTTTCACGATTTGTTGAATTTACACAAACCACCATATTTGGCGTCGGGTTTACTGCAGACATAGGAGGAGATTGTTGAAGTATTAATTCAATATGTCCGCGCGTGTCGGAGCCGACTCGGTAGGCTTAATGAGTTGCGTGTCGACCTAGAGTTTGGTCTCTACGCTAGAGATACTATATAACATGCACTCATTTCAAACTAGGCGAGACATGTAGAATATCTTGAGCGGCTTCTAACCCTAACATTTTTGTGCATGGAAGTTATGAAATGTGAACTTCAGGGAAGGTAAATGTTATGTTTTGTAACATTTAGAGGAGATTTTTGTAATTTCAATAATAAGAGGGCGCAATCTGTAATTATGCTAACTTCCAGAGAAAATTTTGGTTTCATAATTAAATATTACATTAGGATTTTCTCCGTGGAAAATTTTGTTCCAACATTTTCCTTCTCCCGTTAAATATTTAAACCGTTAAACGTACGACATTGTCTTCTTTCGTGCAAGACATACAATGAATATATCATTAATATTTGCCGAAATGGTTACAGTCAAATCTTGATCTTACTATGGTACAATGAATATATCATTAATAACCGTTTAACTAGTTTTGTACATAAAAGTTAATGAAGTTAGATAGGTGAGGTGGAGCATTCACGAACAATGGTTCATAATCACCACGTTCACTCACGACTGCTACCGCCGTGTGAAACGGAGCTATATATCAGCAGAGATTTGGTCAAATTTGCCGATTCGCATTTATATATAATATCAGCCACCTTCCTCTCTCCTTCCATCTCTCTCTCTCTCTGATCTCTCATCTGAGTTCTATAAATAACACTTTGGCCAAGCTGTGCTACACCATCAGATTTCTGCTTTCGATAATTACTCTTCTGGACAACTCTCCAGTCAACCTGCTCGATCGCCACTCTCTCCCCCTCGCGATCTCTCTAACTATGAGTTCGATGAGAGCTTGTGCTCTGGTTTTCGTCGCATTCTTCGTGTCTGGGTTGATGCAGCTCGCTCAAGGGAGGACGACGACCGCGGCATCATCAGCTCGGGCGTTGGATGGCAAGACAATTGATCAAGGAATTGCTTATTTTCTAATGCTGCTCGCCCTTCTTGTTACCTACCTTGTTCATTGATTTCAACATAAACTCTTGGAATTACGTACTGTACTATTAATTTAATTACACTTAATTAATTAGAGGGAATCTCTAGTACTGTTTCTTTGATTATTACATGCGTGACCGCCGTGGTCATGAACCGTCTTTCGTCTTTCGTGAATGCCCGACCTCACCTAAAAAAATCATTAATGGCATGCATTATCAGGACTATTTTATGTCATTATACTTAGCATGCTATTGAGTACCTTTTAAACAAAAGTATTCAATTAATTACAAGTGTATGGAATTTTCTTGTAGCTCAGCGAATGTGCTAGATTTATCGAGATGATTTCAATGAACCAATAATTTAAGATATTAGAATGTGAGTTGGCTAGCTTGTCAGAGTCAATTCAGGTGATCAGTACGACCCAACCATAATCTAAACAAGCCGGACGAATTGACCCAAACCGTGTCCGACCGGCTCGTTCTTGCACCAGCTAGGTGAAGCTAGATGGTGGCCAGGCTGGGCCTACGGCCGGACGGACCGTTTAAAATTCAATTTGTTCAGTAATATTTATTTCGTCACTAAATACATTATTGTGGTCACTAAACACACCTTATAGTTATGAAATATTTTAATTTAGGAGGAAAAGTTCAATTTGTTGGTGATTAGAGTCTAATATTTATTTATCACTAAATAATCTTCATATTTTTTTATTTGTGATAAATATTTTGATCATTAAATATAATATTTAGAGACAAAAAATTTTTGGGTCACTAAATAACTTTTAGTGAAGATAAAAAATATTTTCAGTGACTAAATATTTATTTTAGTTATCAATTATATGAAAATCATTATTTAATAACCAACTACGTATTCTATCACAAAAAATACATCATTAGCGACAAAATATATTACGCCACAAATATTTCGTCCCTAAAAGATACTTTTCTTATGTTGGAAGGAGAATACAAACTTAGGGACATAACGACATACTTTTTCAAGCACCTAGGACTACGTACCGTTATAACGCTTATGCAAGCACCTAGGACTACATATGCATATGCCACCACAACAAAGTTTGTCTTCCGGGACATTTGTAGAGTTTACTGAGATGCTTTTTCAACGTCGCCGTTGTAGTTTTTGCGGCGTTTTCGTAAGCATCGCAGTACAAATCGCCATTGTAAACAACAAATATTGTAGTGTGTCTAAACCTAGGCACATGCCCATGGATACAGTTATCGTTATGGCTACGAATACAACTATAACTATAGCACGGAAACACGGGGCGTGCTCAACACAGTATTCAGCTATTCGACAATGCTGAGTATTCGAGAAAAGTTATTCTGGATGGTATTTTATGTGGAATAGGATTCTCTTCATTTGGAGTGAAATAGTTAGTACACATTTCACGGTCCAGATCTATTTATGGTTGATCTGATAGTCTCATCCTTTTATATTTTATCTTTTAATTAAAAAATTCTGCACCGTTAGATCAAGTGAGAATGCATCCACACCATGAAATAGACCTCCATTTAAAACCCCAAATGAAGAGAATCCGATCCATTTTATGTTGGGTACGAATGTACGGTACACAGGCCGGCAAAATGTCTCAAAGCACGTTAGTGATGTCCAATATTATTCATATAGTATTGTAACTCTGCATATTAATTTTTCATCAATTTGACACAAACATAAAATAATATTTAATTGAAAGTGACATAAAATAATATTTAATTGTAAGTGTCTTGGTGGAATTAATAAGGTGAAGTCAATCTTCGAGTGGGTCAGAAATGATCACTTCTATTTTAATGGTGATGACATTAATTATTGGACTAATTATATGTTGGGAACTTTCCTCCTCTTGGAGAGTGAAGTTGCTCATATGTTTTTTTTAATTAATATACTATTTTATATTGATCATTATTTAACAAGTAATTTAAAGCAGTCCACACGTCTATTATAGCGCGCGGTTGACTTAGGCTTCGTTTGGCGTGCCCGGCTTATTTGCTCTCGTGAGTTTGATCAAAAACGTCATTATCATAGAATATATGTTTGACAAGACAAAGGTTATAAACTAATTTTGAGCATAAAATGCATGAAATTTTTTAGGTGAGATCGGGCGTTCACGAACAACGGTTCATGACCACGGCGTTCACGACCGCCACCATCACGCCAAACGAAGTCTTAGTCATCTTCCACCTTCTTGGAGACCAGAGGCAGTTTTGTTCTACGTCTCCCGCCTATATAACACGATCCCTCCACAATTTTTCTTTCTTAAATCCAATTTCATCTCTTTGTTCTCTCTGTTCGAGCCAAGGATATATACCTGCGGGAGACTTGAAAACGACTTCTATCAATGCTAGCCTGTTCTTCCTGGCTTTCTTCTTGTCAGGGCGCATGCAGCTCGCACATGGTCAGGAGGCGGGCCCGGCAGCGGCTCCGCCGATGAGCAACGATGTGAAAATTTTCAAGATCTATGGAACACTGAGACAAGTACACCAATAATGAACAAAAAACACCTTTTTATTGCTTGACAAGTAGTTACAACAATTACAAGAGAATGAGCTGAATACAAGTCGCATACAACTTGATTCACAACAGCCGAAAGTAAGGAACAACAACTGGTCGCAGACAAAGTCTATCTGCTTCTCCACAACTCGCTAGCGCCTGCGCTATCTCAGACCGCGCGAGCTCGCTGCTTGCACACTCTCCTAATCAGCCCGCGGATGCAGACCGCCAGATCACAACAAGCCGCTAGCGCCTGCGCTACCCGCTACAGCCTGCGCTATCTCAGCGAATTCACACAACTCGCGCGCCTTGCTCTAGGTCGCTCCGAACTCACTCCGAGTTCACTACCACTTGAGACCGCCAATTTAGACCGTCCAAGCTCTCCTGCCGAACTTACTCCAAATTCGCTCTGACTTAGAACGCCAATAGAGACCGCCCAAGTCGACTTCTTTCTCTAATATACTCTATAGGGGGATTGCCCCCCTATTTATAGATTCCGGAGCCGCCACCTGGATGTTGGGCTAGCGCCGGCGTTAGCGTTAGCGCCTGCGCTAGATCACTTCACAATTCTTAACACTCCCCCTTGAAGTGAGCTCCGTCAACCACTCCGAGCAGCGAGCGAAGCCTCCTGAATGGCCAAGCAGATATGGGCTTCGTGAAAATATCCGATATGTTGTCTTCGCTCCGCACATGCTCCACCGCAATCAAGCCACCCAACACCTTCTCTCTGATGAAGTGATGCTCGATCTCTATATGATTTGTTCTTGCGTGCACACTGGATTGGTTACCAGTTTCAAAGCGCTCTCGTTGTTATCTCGAAGAACAGTAGTTCCGCTGACCTTCTCATCCACATCTTCCACGAGCCTCCTCAGCCAGCCACACTCCTGGGCTGTTAAGCACAACGCCTTGTACTCAGCCTCTGTGGTGGATAAGGAGATAGAATCCTACTTCTTGCTACACCAAGAGATAACATCAGCTCCACATAGAAACACATGACCTGAGGTCGACTTGCGATCATCATCGTCACCTCCGTAATCTGCATCCTTGTACCCATGCAACTTGAAGTCAGACTTCAATCCATAAGACAACCCCATCTCAATGGTTCCCTTCACGTACTTCAGAATCCCTTTGGCTGCCTCCAGATGAGGCTTCCGCGGCTCCTGCATATACCGACTAACTCGGCCGACGGCAAAAGCGATGTCCGGCCTCGTGATAGTCAGGTAGATCAAACTCCCCATCAGTGCCCGGAAGACCTTCGGATCAGAAAGAATAATCCTCCCTTCTTCCTTCCGAAGCTTCAGCCCAACCTCTAGTGGAACAGAGCTGCTATTCCCCTCCTTCATGTCGAATCTCTCGACGATCTTTTCAACGTAAGCCCTCTGGGAAACGAACAGTCCGTCACTTCTCTTCTCAACTTGAAGTCTAAGGAAATGGTGTAGTTCACCAAGATCCTTCATCTCAAAGCGAATAGATAACTGTTGTCTCAGCGCCGTGACCTCTTCACTGTTGTTCCCGATCACGATCATGTCGTCGACGTACAGCAGTACCAGAACATGAAGATCTCCACTCTTCTTCACGAACATGCTAGAGTCTGAGTCTGAGGCATCATAACCACAGAACTGCAGGTACTCTGCAATCTTCCCATACCAGGCTCTCGACACCTATTTCAACCCGTAGAGGGACTTCTGCAGTTTGCACACGTGATGTGGGTGTGACTTGGACACGTATCCAGGTGGTTGCACCATGAATATGTCCTTGTCAATCTCTCCGTATAGGAACACGTTCTTCACATCAAGCTGCCACAGCTTCCACCCTCGGCACGCTGCCAGAGCAATGACCATCCTCACCGACGTCATCTTCGTCATAGGACTAAATGTCTCCTCGTAGTCCTCTTCATAGGTTTGTGAGAAACCTCGAGCGACAAGCCTAGCTTTGTACTGCTCAACTCCTCCATCAGCTTTCTTCTTAACCTTGTACACCCACTTACAGGTGACAGGTTTGATGCCCTCCACCATGGGAACGAGATCACATGTCTCATTCTTCTCCAGCGCTTCCATCTCTTCATTCATGGCCACATCCCACTCCTTAATGCCAACAACATCTTTAAAGCGGGAAGGTTCCCTCTCGTCGAGTGGTCCTGCGAAGAAGCAGGAGACCAAACTCATGAAGTTCCCCTCCTTATAGTGAGAAGGCGGGACGATGGTCCGCTTTGACCTCCTCGAGGCTTGGCCACTCTCTACCACCCTGGTAGACTCATCCTCTACAACTCTTCTCCCCTCATCTCTTGGAGCACTGCCCCCTGCTTCTCGAACTCGAATCTCCCCCTGAGCCAGATGGCGATGGGGCACTGAGAGATAGCTCCAACTCCACAGTAGACTCCTCAGTGACTCTCTCTTTACACTTGCTAGAAACTCCACTCTCTGGCAGTACCACATAAGAGACTCCCTGATATGAGATCAGTTCGTCAAACACCACGTCACGCTAGACGATGAACTTGTGAGTCTGCGGATCCATGCACTTCCACCCCTTCTTCCGCTCATCGTAGCCGATGAAGACACACTTCTGTTATTTCGACTCCAACTTGGTTCTCTGGGCATCTGGGATGTGCACGAAGCATGTAGAACTAAACACTCTCATGTGACCCACATTTGGCTTCTCCCCGAACATGAGTTGGTGTGGAGACACCATCCTGTTAGGACTCAGAGGTAGCTGATTGATCACGTGGGTAGCACATGATAACTTCCCAAAAGGAAGTTATTTTCCTACTTATTTTATTCTAATTTTCATTAAAAAGAGGAAAATAATCCCCAATTATAGTAAATATGTTTAAATATCTTATTAATCAATATTGGACTGATTTCGGTCATTTTCCATGTTTTCTATCTAAGATTGGTCAATGGATTCAAGTTGGGGAAGCAATGGATCATTTATTGCTGATGCAGAAAATAGGTTGCAACGCCAAAAATTAGCAGGTTGCAACGTGGCGGCGAAATTCAGATTTTGAATTTTAAAAGAGGCGCCTACGTGTATTTCCAAAGGAGGCATCCCTTCAGATTTGGAATGGAAGTTAAGAGCACGAAATTACAGCACTAAGGGGGGATTTTTTTTGGAGAGAACTTGGAAAGAAAAGGAGAGAACTTTGGAGGTCTTCTTCCTCTCAAGAATTTCGGCTAGGGCTTGGAGAAGGAGACTCGGTCCAGCACTAAGGAGATAGATCTGAACCTAAAAACATTCCTACATCGTTTTGATTTCCGGAATCATGTCTAGTAAGATCTACTTTGATTTGTGGTTTCTCTCTTCCTTCATGAACTAAATTCCTAAGTCTTGCATGTGTGGAGTACCTTAGTTGTGATGATGATTTGATTTTCATTTATAATTTGTGAATGTATTGATGTGATCTTTATTAAGTTTATGATCTATTCTTGGGATTTTGGTTTATGTTTCATCTTTAAAGTGCTTGGCAAAAATTCGAGAGATGAGTCGGGCTAGATGAGCGTTTATTCGCACAGCGATATTCGAGAGAGGAGTCGTGTAGTTTTTAACCAAACTTCCGTATTTATACTTCATCGCGAGATTCGAGAGAGGAGCGTTGAAAGTGCATCATAAATCTTAATATAATTCCAAGAGAGAGATCTCCTCTTGAATTAGCAACCGTGATTCTAGCACTTCATGTTATTTTAATTTCATCTAAGTTGGAGACGACTAGAGAATTTGAAATAAACGGATAATGGAGATCGAGAGATAAAGTTATCCAATTTAGAATCGTTGCAAGAGAATCGTTAATACTTCATGAATTATCATTTTTATTGGTTGTCATCATAGCAAGGGAAAATCACATGCGAGACTATCTTTCCAAGTGAAGTTAAAGTAATTTAAGTAACCGTAACTAGAATTGTAGTTGTTTATTTTGCACTATTTATGTTTCTCTACCAATCATTATTACTTGCTTGAATTTAGAGAAAAAGCAGAATTAATATTTGTGAGCGCTAAGTTAAGCACTTCCTCGTGGGAACGATCATTTTCTCATCATTTTATTACTTGTACGACACGTGCACTTGCGTATTTATATACACCTATCACGGGCATATCAAGTTTTTGGCGCCGTTGCCGGGGAGGCGCGCTAATTTAGTGTTTTATTTCTCGCAATATTTGTGAAACCTTAGTACTTAGAGATCAAGCATTTGTTTGTTCGTTTTAGTTTACTTGAATATTTGAGTATTGTTTGGTGTATGTTCAGGTATAGGCAAGTAGAATTATTGCCGTTGAATTCTGAAATTGAGCGTACCTGTAGACAAAACAGGAGAGACTTTAGAGTTGTCAATATTATTCATCCTGCGATGGATATCCCTCCACCAAATAATGCTAATAATAATGATGGTCAGGTGGATCAAAATGCCCAACCGCCAGCACCACCACGTATGACTTGTCAAGAGTATAACACACCTCTAAGGGGAGGGTTGCACTTCAGCATTGCTCGACCAGCAATTGCTGCTAACAATTTTAAAATGGACCCACTAATTATGCAACAAATGCAAAACAATAAATTTGGGGGTCTAGGACATGAAGATGCAAATTCCCACTTACGAACCTTCTTAGCAATTTGCGATATGTTTAAGTTCAATGGAGCATCGGAAGATGCAATCCTGTTGAGAGCATTTCCGTTCTCCTTAGAGGGTAGAGCTAAGGATTGGTTAGACTCGTTACCACATGAGTGTATCACCACATGGGATGAACTAGTCGATAGGTTCCTACACAAATATTTTCCACCCTCTAAGACTGCAAAACTAATAGTAATCCAGCGGGAGTCCATCAGGTGGACCAAATCACTTCTTTGGCCGCTCAGATGGCATCGCAGTTCAATTTAATTAACAAAAGATTAGATTCACTCTCAACCCATACAACTAGTGCCCCGCTCACAGTTGAACAACTAAATCAAATAACTGAAGAAGCAAATTATGTGGGAGGGCAACCAAGACAAATTCCGCCAGGATTTGCCAATCATTATCACCCCGAGTGGCGAAATCATCCAAATTTTTCCTGGAAGAATAATCAAGGGATGAATCAACCACAAGGTTTTAATCAAAATATGAATCAACTACCTATCAATAACAACTCTCAACCCCAACAAGTAAACCAAAGGAAGGTGACTGATGAGTTTATCTTAGGCATGTTCCAAAAGTATGACTCAAAAATGGTAGGAATAGAATCAACGTTAAGATCACTAGAAACTACTATGGGTCAACTTGCAAATTCATTAAGTCAAAGGCCCATTGGAACTCTACCTTCTGATACCACACCCAATCCAACAAAAGATAATCATAATAACCATTGCAAGGCTATTGCACTAAGGAGTGGTGTAGAGATCCCAAGTGGGGAGGGGTTGCTTGAGAAAGTTAGGGAAGAAGAGACGAGTAAGAAGCCAAGTGAGTCGAGCATATTAGAGAAGGACGAGTTGGTTGAGAAAAATGAGGCGGGAGATAAACAAAAAGAGAAACTAAATCAAAAGAAAGAAGTAGTCTATCCACCACCCCCATTTCTGGCTAGACTTGTTAAATCCAAACTCGACACACAATTCCAAAAGTTTATGGAGATTTTCAAAAAGTTAACTATAAATATCCCATTTGCTGAGGCTCTTGAGCAAATGCTAAGTTATGCCAAGTTTATGAAGGATATCTTGGCAAAGAAAAGAAAGTTTGTTGATAAAGAGATAGTGGCGTTGACTGAGGAGTGTAGTGTTATATTGCAGAAGAAGTTGCCACCCAAACTTAAGGACCCCGGTAGCTTCACAATTCCTTGTTCTATCGGTTTAAACTTTGTTGGGAGAGCTCTATGTGACCTTGGGGCGAGCATCAACCTTATGCCATTATCTATCTATAAGAAGTTTAGTTTAGGGGAGATCACACCTACATCTCTGACTCTACAGTTGGCCGATAGGTCTCTAGCATTTCCCAAGGGAATTGTAGAGGACGTATTGGTTAAGGTGGATAAATTCATTTTCCCCGTCGATTTTGTGGTACTTGATATGGATGAGGACAAGGATGTCCCCATCATTCTTGGTAGACCATTCTTGGCCACCGGACGAACACTCATTGACGTCCAGAAGGGTGAGCTTACGATGAGAGTTAATGATGAGAATGTGACATTCAACATCCTCAAGGCTATGAAATTTCCGGATGATAAGGAGGAGTGTTTTTCTATTGAGAAAGTGAATGCACCTACACGTATGATGTATGATGAGAATGATTGGGAGCGTAAAATCCTTAGTGTGTTAACAAATGAAGAAATAGAAGAGGACCCAGACTTAACGGAAACTGTAGAAGCTTTAAGTATTTATGAGCATATACCAAATGCTAACATGTTTGAGTTAATAAGTAGACCAAGTGAGTCTAAGGTCATGAAGCCTTCTATCTTAGAGCCACCTACACTTGAATTGAAACCGCTACCCGAAAACTTAAAGTATGTTTTTCTAGGTAAGGATAACACACTACCGGTTATTATTGATGCATCTTTAGTTAAGGAAAATGAAGAGAAATTGCTTGAGGTTCTCCGTGAGTATAAAGGAGCAATGGGGTGGACCATTGCAGATATTAGAGGGATAAGTCCCTCAATTTGTATGCAAAAAATTCTTTTGGAAGAAGAAGCAAAAAAGTCAGTTGAACACCAACGAAGACTTAGCCCACCAATGAAAGAAGTGGTCAAGAAGGAGATAATCAAATGGTTGGATGCAGGTATTATTTATCCTATCTCCGACAGCCGGTGGGTAAGTCCTGTTCAATGTGTGCCAAAGAAGGGGGGGCATTACGGTAGTTAAGAATGAGAGCAACATGTTGATCCTCACTAGAACGGTAACTGGATGGCGGATTTGTATGGATTATCGAAAGTTGAATAAGGCGACTAGGAAAGATCATTTCCCACTTCCATTTCTCGACCAGGTTCTTGATAGGTTAGCAGGAAATGAGTATTTCTGTTTCTTAGATGGTTACTCGGGGTATAATCAAATCATGGTAGCTCCCGAGGATCAGGAGAAGACTACCTTCACCTGTCCTTTTGGGACATTTGCATTTAGGAAAATGCCCTTTGGATTGTGTAACGCTCCTGACACATTCCAGCGCTGCATGATCGCTATTTTTACTGATCTGATTGATGAGGGGATCGAGATCTTTATGGATGATTTTTCAGTATTTGGGAGATCATTTGATGAATGTCTGAAAGTGTTGAAGAAAGCTTTGGATAAGTGCATTCAAACCAATTTGATCCTAAATTGGGAAAAATGTCACTTTATGGTTAAAGAAGGAATTGTTTTAGGACACAAGGTGTCAAAGAAGGGATTGGAAGTAGATCGTGCAAAGACAGAGGTTATAGAGAAATTACCTCCACCAACTAATGTTAAGGGAGTGCGAAGTTTTTTAGGACACGCCGGCTTCTACCGTCGTTTCATTAAGGATTTTTCTAAAATCTCTAAGCCACTAAGTCATTTATTAGAAAAAGATTCACATTTTAACTTTGATGAGGAATGTCTAGCCGCCTTTCATTCTTTGAAGCAAAGTCTGATTTCTTCACCCATTATTATTTCACCCGATTGGTCTTTACCATTCACCATTATGTGCGATGCTAGCAACTTTGCTGTGGGCACAGTTTTAGGACAGGTGCGTGACAAGGTCTTTCACACAATCTACTATGCTAGCAAGACGTTGATTGATGCACAAGTAAACTACACAACTACCGAGAAGGAGTTATTAGCAGTCGTTTTCGCTTTTGACAAATTTCGATCCTACTTGGTAGCTTCTAAGGTGATTGTTTATACGGACCATGCAGCAATTCGATTTTTAGTGGAGAAAAAAGACGCTAAACCTAGACTGATTAGGTGAGTTCTCCTCTTGCAAGAGTTCGACTTAGAGATTAGGGATCGTAAGGGAGCGGAGAATCCGGTAGCAGACCACCTATCACGTCTAGAGTATGAGTGTGAGAAAGATATGGACATAGAGATTAGAAAGAATTTTCCCGATGAGAGGTTGCTGGCAATATCTGAGGCGAGTATGCCATGGTATGCAGACATTGTGAACTACATAGTGAGCAATGTATTTCCCCCAGACCTGGACTATCAACGAAGAAAAAGGTTTCTCCACCAGGTGAAATCTTACATATGGGATGATCCGTATCTTTTTAAGATTTGTGCTGACCAAGTGATCCGCAGATGCATCCCGGAGGTAGAAGTACAAGGTATCCTAGCAAAATGTCATGCTTCACCTTATGGTGGACACTTTATGGGAGAGAGATCGGCAATAAAAGTCCTAGAGGCTGGTTTCTATTGGCCAACACTATTTAAGGACGCTTATAGGTTCGTAAAATGTTGTGATAGATGTCAAAGAACGGGAAACATCAATCGAGGGGATAGCATGCCAATGACTAATATTCTAGAGGTGGAGATTTTCGATGTGTGGGGAATAGATTTCATGGGTCCATTTGTAAACTCAAATGGAAATCTTTATATACTTTTAGCTGTGGATTACGTCTCGAAGTGGATAGAAGCTATAGCCACACCGAAGAATGATGCTAAGGTTGTTCTAAAATTTCTTAAGGCTAATATTTTTTCTAGATTCGGTACACCCAGAGCCATAATAAGTGACGGTGGACCACACTTTTGTAATACTCAATTTAAATCGCTCCTTTGAAAATATGGAGTCACTCACAAAGTCGCCCTTGCGTACCATCCTCAAACAAATGGTTTGGCTGAAGTTTCTAATAGAGAGATAAAATCAATCCTAGAAAAAACGGTAAGCACAACTCGTAAGGATTGGTCACAAAAACTAAACGAGGCATTATGGGCTTATAGGACGGCATTTAAAACCTCGATAGGCCTAACCCCATATAAAATGATCTATGGCAAATCTTGCCATCTTCCCGTCGAATTGGAGCACAAAGCATATTGGGCAATAAAAATGTTGAATTTCGATCTCCAAGAAGCGGGCAAGAACAGACTTTTTCATTTGAACGAATTGGAAGAAATCAGATCTAACGCGTATGAAAATGCTAGGTTGTACAAGGAAAGGACGAAGAAATGACATGATTTGAGGTTGCGAAGAAAGAAGTTCAAAAAAGGGCAGCTCGTCCTCTTGTATAACTCACGACTGCGATTATTCCCCGGAAAATTGAAGTCACGATGGTATGGACCTTTTCGGGTGGAGGAGTTACATCCGTTCGGAGTAATAACAATTTGTAATGAGAGAGACGGATCAAAGTTTAAAGTAAATGGACAGAGGTTGAAGGAATATTATGAAGGTAGTGACCAGCGCGAGGCGATGGTGTTAACTTTCAGTTGAAAATGAAATAGGGAAAGCGTCCGGCCGGGACGTTCTAAACGAGGCGCTAGGTGGAAGGCAACCCACCATCTTTGTTATTTTTCTATCGTTTTTAGTTTGTTTTGTTTGTTTTATATTTATTTTTATCAATTGAAGGACAATAGGTGATGGAAGAGAGAAAATCTGCACCGGAAATCAAAATAAAAAATGATATGAGAATGCAATGTGGATCGTGGTAGTAAATAATTTTAGAAAGAACTTTTCCAGAATTTAGGTTGCAACGTAAAAATTTTGCGCGTCACAACAAGCTAGCCTCGGATGTAGCTTTAATTTCTGGCAGTTGGGATTTCACGTTGCAACGCAAATATTTTTCGCGTTATAACAGGCTAGGCTCGGTGGTAGTGTTAATTTCCTACAGAATTGTTTCCGCGTTGCAACGCAGGGAAATCAGACGTTGCAACCGGCTAGCCTCGGTGGGAGAAATGGAAATGAAAAGGCGCTACCAGTTCAGTTGAACCGGTCGATTGCTTCAGTTAAACGTGCACGACGGGCGCTGGTTCAGTTGAACCGGCCTCCAAAAGCTGCGTTATATTTAAACCTCAGCCCCGATTTTACATTTAGGGCACGCGAACACGGCGCAGTAGAGGAGCATCCTCGCGAGCGACGATCATCGGCGTCCCGGCGTCATCTCCCTCCACCGACTTTGAGAGCTCAACCCGATCCATAAGGTAACAAATGGAGCACCGATTTTTTCCTGTATCGTTTCTATTTTGCTATGTTTTGGCTATGGTGTTTGCGAATCCATTAGGGCTTGAGTTTATTTTCATTCTTCTCTGTGGGTGAAGAAATGTCGTCAAAAGGAAAAGGGAAACGAGGAAGGGGGAAAGAGTGTGCTCACAAGGGTGATGTCCGGTTTGTAAACGATGAGGCACATAAGCTCTGTGATGCCCTACAATCAATACCGTTTATACATGAACGGGGTTTCAAAATGGAGTTCAGAGGTTGGAGAATAGCTTATGAGGACCTAATTCATCAGTTAGGTTGGGAAATGTTATGCCACCCGAGAGTAGAGGCAGTGTATCAGTGGGTTTACGAGTTCTATGCTAATGCTAGGTTCTCTGAATGGGACAACGTTTTAGTTCGTGGCCGCATGATCAACTATTCCCCAAAGGCAATAAATGAAATGTTCGAGTTGGAAGACAATGAGATTACTCCTTATGAGGTATTACCGACCACTGCCCCATTGGAAGACATCGCTGCAGTAGTTTGTGGTGGTACGAAGCCGGATTGGGTTTTAAAATAAAAAAAAGCATTGAGGTCCCAGTGTTTATCTCGAGAGGCAAAAGTGTGGCTACTATTTATTAATGCAGGTATCGTGCCAACAAGGCACGCAAACGTTGTATCTTTCGAGCGTATTGCCCTCATCTATGGTATCCTAAAGGGCATTAAATTTAATGTTGGCCATTTAGTACATAGTAGCATCCGGAAGAAAGTAGGAGAAGAAAAAGCAAAACACTTTTGGTTCCCCACTTTGATTACTGAGCTCTGCAAGAATGCTGGTGTGGAGATAAGGAGAGGAGATACAGTTACACAGGTAGGTCATCATATCACGGTGACGGTGATAGAGAAGAATATCAAGGTTGCGGAGGAGTCCCCGAAGATGACAAATGAAAGAATGAAATCAGTTCTCCGGGGGCAATACACAAGGCCACCTCCCGGATCACCGGAGACAATTACTCTAAATGAAGGAAACCCAGCTCAGGCTAGCATGCTATGTTTGCAGGATACCGAGTACATGAAGACGTACCAACGCCTTGAGCATTGTTATTTTGATGCCCGACAGGACTACGTGTGTAATGTGCTTGCTCAGCTCATGTACAAGGCGAAACTCCCGATGCCGATACCAAGTTATCCTTACTGCAATAATTTTGACAAGAGAGGATATCTGATGACTAAAGGTCGGGAAAGGTTGGATACTGCCTATGATGAAGATGACAGTGATGATGCTGATGAGGATGATGATGCTGATGACGAGGACGAGGACGACGAGCCTGATGAGGATGAGGAAGAGATGGACGAAGATGAAAGCGAGTAGGCGGGAGCTGTCCAATTTTCATAGTTTTGGATATTCTGCTTCATTTTTGAATGTTGTTTGGACAATTTTATGCCTCCTTTTGCTTTCTTATTTTTGGATAATATTTCTGTGAAGTTAGTGCTGTGATGTTTGCATATTTTAATTTTATTGCCCATTACCTTGCATTCCATTACTTTAGTTACTTGAAAGGTTTTGCTAAGATATGGCTCCATCCAATATCCATTGCTAACGTTAGAATCTCTAAATTAAAAGCTACTTTATCAGGGTTATGCTTGTGTTTGGTTTTGTGAAGTTATTTGCAGATCCCCTAAACTGCTGGGCTATGATTCGACCGAAGCACTCATGGACTATGAATTCTTTGGAAGGTGGCAATGCAACATGCAGAAAAATATGAGGGGAGTATTTGTTTTACATTATTCCTATTTCTTTCATCGTAAAATTGTCAATTATTTCCTCTTTTATATTTTCACTGAGTTCATTGCTAGGGACTAGCAATGTTTAAGTGTGGGGGTGGTTAGAGTGCAACCCCTACTGCTTGGATAAGGACTTATTTATTTATATATGCGAACTCAATAACTCCGTCTTTGTTTTTGCAATTTAACCTATAGGACATTCTTGTTATCCAATGATAATCGAGTGGTATGGCCGGTTAATCAAACGATTTCAGTCACAGAATTTGAAATTAGTGAGAATTTTTTTTTGGTAAAGCGCTCTTAAGTCTGATTTAAGCACAATTTTCCTTGAAAGATTTTACTTCAAAACCTAGCTTTTGATATGGCTTTCTAAAATATTATGGGAATGGGTGAGTAAGAACTGAGTTAGCGATGTTGGCTGAAGCTTGGGTTTATGTAGTTAAACCATTTTGACCCTCCACTACAATCTTTGTACTTGAACTCTTTTCATGTTGATATGTATTATTCCATGCTTACCTTCCCAATATTCTTATTAGTTACGTCTTAGTATATTAGCCATTTTATGGGTGTTTAATTAAAAAAAATGATTGAGATTCATAGTGATATGGGCCTAAGTATATGTACATACCTGGAATGATCCCTACTATGCTAGCAAATTATAAATTATAAAAAAAAAATTGCATCATAGTGATTATGTGGCCTGGGTATGTACACTTATACTTGGAATGATCCCTACTATGAATATAAAAAAAAGAGTGAAAATGTCAATAAACCCCATGATTTGGTGAATTATTAAGATTACGAACTAAGGGAATGTCTTTCTGCTATCAACATCATCCCTGAACGCGTAACCAAGTCGATTCTACTCTCATTTGAACTACAGATCTTTGTGTAGGCTCAATCAATAATTTAGCTATTCTTATTCTTCCCTATGTTGCGGAGATCTAATGTTAAAAGATGTTTAGGAGTAACTAATTTTAAGGAAAAGCGCACACAACACTTATGACTTTATTTGAGCTTTACCTTTCATTCGAGCTAATGGATTTGTGAATGATTGAATTCGTGTTGATTTATTGGCTTATCAGTTGAGTAAAGCAGATTTCATTAATATGCCTTAGTTAATTTGTTGTTAAGGATGTGTGATTATCTGAGTTTGCACAATTTCATCAGTTCTTTATTCAAGTTTTGAATTTATTATTTTGTTGCTAGGGACTAACAACTGACTAAGTGTGGGGTGTGCTTGATAACTTCCCAAAAGGAAGTTATTTTCCTACTTATTTTATTCTAATTTTCATTAAAAAGAGGAAAATAATCCTCAATTATAGTAAATATGTTTAAATATCTTATTAATCAATATTGGACTGATTTCGGTCAATGGATTCAAGTTGAGGAAGCAATGAATCATTTATTGCTGATGCAGAAAATAGGTTGCAACGCCAAAAATTAGCAGGTTGCAACGTGGCGGCGAAATTCAGATTTTGAATTTTAAAAGAGGCGCCTACGTGTATTTCCAAAGGAGACATCCCTTCAGATTTGGAATGGAAGTTAAGAGCACGAAATTACAGCACTAAGGGGGGATTTTTCTTGGAGAGAACTTGGAAAGAAAAGGAGAGAACTTTGGAGGTCTTCTTCCTCTCAAGAATTTCGGCTAGGGCTTGGAGAAGGAGACTCGGTCCAGCACTAAGGAGATAGATCTGAACCTAAAAACATTCTTACATCGTTTTGATTTTCGGAATCATGTCTAGTAAGATCTACTTTGATTTGTGGTTTCTCTCTTCCTTCATGAACTAAATTCCTAAGTCTTGCATGTGTGGAGTACCTTAGTTGTGATGATGATTTGATTTTCATTTATAATTTGTGAATGTATTGATGTGATCTTTATTAAGTTTATGATCTATTCTTGGGATTTTGGTTTATGTTTCATCTTTAAAGTGCTTGGCAAAAATTCGAGAGATGAGTCGGGCTAGATGAACGTTTATTCGCACGACGATATTCGAGAGAGGAGTCGTGTAGTTTTTAACCAAACTTCCGTATTTATAATTCATCGCGAGATTCGAGAGAGGAGCGTTGAAAGTGCATCATAAATCTTAATATAATTCCAAGAGAGAGAGAGAGATCTCCTCTTGAATTAGCAACCGTGATTCTAGCACTTCATGTTATTTTAATTTCATCTAAGTTGGAGACGACTAGAGAATTTGAAATAAACGGATAATGGAGATCGAGAGATAAAGTTATCCAATTTAGAATCGTTGCAAGAGAATCGTTAATACTTCATGAATTATCATTTTTATTGGTTGTCATCATAGCAAGGGAAAATCACATGCGAGACTATCTTTCCAAGTGAAGTTAAAGTAATTTAAGTAACCATAACTAGAATTGTAGTTGTTTATTTTGCACTATTTACGTTTCTCTACCAATCATTATTACTTGCTTGAATTTAGAGAAAAGGCAGAATTAATATTTGTGAGCGCTAAGTTAAGCACTTCCTCGTGGGAACGATCACTTTCTCATCATTTTATTACTTGTACGACACGTGCACTTACGTATTTATATACACCTATCACGGGCGTATCAGCACACACCATTCCCTCCGCCCACAAGGCCTTGGGAATCCCCTTGGCATGTAACCAACTCCTGGTAGTCTCCACCATATGGAGGATCTTCCTCTCTGCGATCCCATTTTGCTGAGGGGTGTGGGCGCAAGAGAGCTCTCGCTGAATGACGTATTTCCTGTAGAAACTAGCAAACTCGTTAGAGGTAAACCAGCGCATACTTATTTCCTCCATAAGTAAGGGTGGCACACGCCCCCATCACATCAGCGTGTATGCACTCAAGGGGTGCCTTACACCTTGTCTTCGAATTGTCAAACGGAAGTCGATATGACTTTCCATATTGACATCCCTCGCATACATGGTCGTCGCCGCAAGAAGAGAGATTAGGCAGGCCGCTCACCAGACCCTTAGCAGCCATCATCTTCAACTTGTCCATCCCCACATGACCTAGCCTTTCATGCCAGATTGCAGCGCTGTCATTCCTCTTCAGCTTGTCCACATAGGCATTTGCAGATAGAACATACAAATCCTTCACACCCTTCTCCCGGTGAGTGTGATGTCAGCATCAACAAACGACAGGTTCTTCAGAAACTTTACCTCCTTCGGTCCAAACAGCACGTGGTATCCTACATCCACTGCATTTGCAATCGAGAAGAGATTCTTCTTCATGCCAGACACATGATACATGCTCTTCAGTGTCACTGGCTTCTCTTCACTTCCCAGGGATGCCATCCTATTTTGCTCCACAGGATGCACTGTATCACCCACAGTGATGATAGCATATGATCCTTCGTATGCCTTCAAGGAGGCAAACTTAGACACATCTCCAGTGAGATGGTACCCGCAACCGGAATCCACTATCCAGTCATTCTTAAAATTTACAGAGGCTAAGGCATCGACAAACGTGACCGTCATCTCAGCCAGGAAGCAGTTGTCTCCGCCTTCACCACCCTGGTGACCTCCACCTCTCGCTCCACCTCTCCAGTGACCTCCTTCCTTGTCAGCAACATGACCGGCCTTCAGATTAGACCGGCAGTCCTTTGTCATGTGCCCGTTCTTCTTACAGGCAACACAAAGATATCTCCCCCTCTCATCACGAGCATGGAGGAACTTCCCCTTATCTCCTTGAGAGGACGTTGAGGGTCCATCTCCAGAGTTCTTCTTCTTCTTGTCCCGGGTCTTCTTCTTGCCTGAGAACAACACCTCGCTATCTCCCCCTGCGATAGACACTCCCGCCACCTGCTTCGTCAGGCTCTCCTGTGACGACAGCAGGTTCTCCATCTCCAGAAGGGAGGGTTGAGTAGTCCATCCTTGCACAGACGTAATAAACGCAGTATACTCCTTCCGCAAGCCTCGGAGTATATGTCTCTTCAGCTTCGCCTCAGAGATCGGCTCATCAGGATCCAAGGCCGAGATTTCTACATATAGATTCTTCACCTTCGGGAAGAATGTGGAAATCGACAACTCTCCTTGAGTGGACCGCGCCAACTCATTCTCCAGAAACTGTAGCCGCGCTACATTCTTCTTGTTGAATAGCCCATCGAGGGCTTTCTTGATACCAGATGCTAACTTGCAACCTATGATGTGGTCGAACAAGTCAGGTGAAATTGCTCTCTTCAGAGTGAACTCCGTCTTGGCGTTAGTCTTCCTGCAAGCTCTCACATCTGAACCATTGTCTCCGGCAGCTACAACTTCCTCTTGCTCATCTTCTCCAACGACCTGTTATAGGTCCTCTCCAAGCAGGTAACTCTCCATATAAGACTTCCACTTCTTGTAATTTGTCTGAGTAAGCAACTCAATGCCAAGACCTCTAGCATAGCCTCCTCCGCCGTCCATCTTGGTTGCTCAGTACTTGTAACTCAGTGTTTGTTCCAACCTTGCTCTGATACCATGTGAAAATTTTCAAGATCTATGGAACACTGAGACAAGTACACTAAGAATGAACAAAAAACACTTCTTTATTGCTTGACAAGTAGTTACAACAATTACAAGAGAATGAGCTGAACACAAGTCGCATACAACTTGATTCACAACAGCCGAAAGTAAAGAACAATAATTGGTCGCAGACAAAGTCTGCTTCTCCACAACTCGCTAGCGCCCGGCGCTAGCTCTAGTGCTAGCGTCTGCGCTATCTCAGACCGCGCGAGCTCGCTGCTTGCACACTCTCCTGATCAGCCCGGAGATGCAGACCGCCAGATCACAACAAGCGCTAGCGCCTACGCTGTAACGCCCCAAATGTTTTGGTGTGCGTCTAGTGGGTTTTGGTGTGCGTTTAGAGGGATGGTCTGCGGATATCCTTGGTCTAGGGTTTTATTAAAACCCCCAATTTCCCACTCCCCCTCTCATTCCTCCGATCTCCCCCTCAACCTAATTTCCCGATCTCCTCTCGCTCTCGTTCGCACAGGGCGCCGCACTCCCCCCTGATCTCTCTCTCTCGCTCTCAGTTGGCGTGGAGCAGCCGCAACCTTCATCTCCCTCCTCCTGTTTCCTCTCTCCCGACGGCAAGGAGCCGAGCTCCTCTCGCGTGGAGAAGCCGCCCGGAGGAACTCCCTCACCCGAGCCCTCTTCTCCTTCTCTCCCTGTCGGCCTGGAGCAAGGAGGAGCAACCCCCGAGCTCTCTTCTCCCTCTCTCCCCGTCGGCCTAGAGCAAGGAGGAGTAGCCCCCGAGCTCTCTTCTCCCTTTCCCCTCTTCCTCGTCAACCCGGAGCAAGGGCAGCAGTCTTTGTGGGCTTTTGTGGTCGTTTAAAGTTCAAATCGACACGTGGAGAGCAGATCCGTGCGTGGACAGCCGCTACATACGCTAGCCGTCAAATCCGGGCATGTTTCCATGGCTCCGAAGCGCACTTCGAGGGTAACGACTTTTCTTCTTGGGCAGGTGAAGCCCTTAATTAGCATATTTGCATAGAAGCCCCTCTCCACAGACAGGTGGGGAAGAGTGCGCTCCAACGGGTCAATGTTTACATCCCCGCGCTTAACTGCATTAGTATCCGGAAGCATGAGTACGGATTAGGCATGTTGTGTGAAGCCCATCCGGACATGTTGGTCTGGATTGGTGATGTTCTGGGGTTCCCGAAGAAGACTTCGTGGAATGTGTATGTTTGCATCATAGACGTTAGTTCCCGGGGAACTTTTGTTGCGTTTGTGCGAAGCCCGTCTCTCGGAGACCGTTGGGCTAGCTTGTGGAGTTGTGCGCCTTGGGTGCCCAACTTAGGTGGCCGCGAGTGCCGCTCTGGTTACATAACAAGTGGTTATGTAGGCGATAACAGGCAAGGGGAGGCTGACCCGCGTCGTGCGTGTTGGGTACGACGACTTGAGCAACGGGCTTAGCTGAACTGTACATGCATGCCCTATGTGGTGTAGTTCGACTACCTAAGATATTTGGCATGTTGCTACAGGCATAGGAGAGAGCCGTGGACATTGGGTCTCGGTTAGCGAATGCTCAACTTTGGGCCATCCAGTCTGGGACTGAGGATGGTGGTGGGACCGGGGAAATCCGGTACACCGTTAAGGTGCCCTGAGTGCACGAGACGTTGGGCCGATCGAGCCAACGTTTGTGATGTTTGGTGCTTTTACGGCACACTCTAGCTTTATGTGATTATGCTAACTTGCTTGCAGGGAAGAAACTCCGTCACCCCGAGAAAGGGGTGGGGTCGTTATAATTTGGTCAGCTGTGCTGACCGTTGCTTTGTTTGCCACCGCTTGGTGGAATGTTCTTATGCAGGAGCAGGTGAGCCGAGCGGGAAGTAGCGGGCTGAAGCCCTTGTGCTGAGCCGGCCCTCGAAGGCCCGAATGTTTTGTTCAGTCTTTTTCATGTGTTGCCGGCCTGCGTGCCGATGTATGCAAAACACATCTTTTGTTTAAACAATAGTGATGTAAGGCCTTAAGGCCAAACTTTGATCGTGCGTCTTTTCATTCCGGTTTTGCTATGTTTAATGGACATTCCTCGTTGGGTGGTTATTTCATCTCTTTAAAAAGCTTCCGTTAGAATGCAACTCTGTGTTAGAGTGCGTTTTGAATATAAAAGAATTATTTGGTCTCATTTAGTAATGCGTCCGTCTGTCCGTATAATATAGCGTGGGGCCCCGACCGGACCTTCTGTTATATTATTTGTGACGGATGTGAGTGTTACATGCGCTACCCGCTACCGCCTGCGCTATCTCAGCGAACTCACACAACTCGCGCGCCTTTCTCTAGGTCTCTCCGAACTCACTCCGAGTTCACTCCCACTTGAGACCGCCAATTTAGACCGCCCAAGCTCTCTTGCCGAACTTACTTCAAGTTCGCTCTGACTTAGACCGCCAATAGAGACCGCCCAAGTCGACCTCTTTCTCTAATATACTCTGTAGGGGGATTGCCCCCCTATTTATAGATTCCGAAGCCGCCACCTGGAAGTTGGGCTAGCGCCGGCGCCAGCACTAGCTCACTTCACAATTCTTTACAAATGGCGGCAAAGAGTTTGATCAGGGGGTTGCTTACGTGCTCATGCTGATCGCCCTTCTCATCACTTATCTGCTCCACTGAACCCTACCATGCTTTAAATTAATTTGTTGGAAAAACAATATTTTTCATTGGTTTTTTTCCCTGTGTTGATGAAAATCCAAGGAGCCAATACTTGATGTAAAAAATGAATAGCTCTTGATGTATTTTTCTGATCTTGATCTAGCTGATGAATTCTTTGCTCAAATTTTTGAGGGTGAAATATATTTAATGGTAAATATTAGAGCTGGGTCTGGTGATGCTGGTTCTATGCTTTTTTCCTCTTGCGGGATAAGAACTGTATGTTACAATTCTAATGCAAAGAGGTGTTGAGGTTTGGACCAAAATAAGATTAACAATCTTTAAAAGCTATCCAAGTTTTGTATAGGATCTTGAGCTATCTCGACAAGTTTTGTATAGGCAAAATATAAATTTCAATCCTTCTGTTTTAATTTGCTACATTTATGAAATCTGTTCCCAAATTTATTTTTAGCTGATTTTGGTCGATCCCCTGAAATCGCTAACACGTTTGAATTAGGTCGTATTTAAGTTTCGCACAAATTTATAATAGTATTGCTGCCATTAGGGGTGTGCAAAAATAACCGAAGAACCGAGAACCGAACCGGAACCGAACCGAACCGAATGATTTGGGTTGGTTCCAAATAGGCTCGGTTCGGGTCCGGTTCTCATAATACCAGAACCGACAATTTGGTTCGGTTCCTGGTTCCAAAGGTCGGGTACCCAGAACCGACCCGAGAACCGAATATCAATGCAAAAAAAAAAATTTGAAACAACTATTATAGTCATATCACTTGATACGAGAAAATAATTGAGAATATAGCTGTATGGCTAAAGAGAATAGGTATTGTACTCATGTAGTTGTATGACTTCAATATTATAGAGAATCATGATACAATTATTTTGAGACATTGGTAGTTATATTACAAATAATCATGAGTTGAAAGAGACATTTTATAAATTCTTTTGAGACATAGGTAGAACCGAGACCCGAACCGGAACCGAACCGAAGCAAGCGGTTCGGATCCGGTTCTATACTTTAGGACCGTGGGTCGGTTCCGGTTCCAAAAGTTTAGAACCGAACATACATGGGTCGGTTCTTGGTTATGGGTGGAGCCGAACCGAACCGATCCGAGTTGCACCCCTAGCTGCCATGTTGAAGTCAATGTTGCATCTCATTATGATTAACTACACAAAATCAAAGGACGAAATCTAATAAATTCATCATTTTAAATTAAAAAATACTCCCTTCTCCTTCTTCCGGGTACCGATTCCCCTATGGGCACCATAAGAGAATGTCTCGTTACGATGGGACATACAGCTCGGCATTAGACATGACCATTTTCAAAATAACTCCTGCCTTAGATCATAATGGACGGAAGACAAAGACGTTCTATCTTCACAAGCCGCAGAGTTTTTCATGTTAAAATTACTATGGTCATCTATTTTTTGACTGTGTGTGTTTTTTCTTTCTTTTGAGCGAAGATAACACAGTCTATAGATTTATGAGAATGTTAATCTAATCACAATATTTTGATTTTTTTCACTTGAAAATTCTAGTTCCGCCGGTGCAATGCATATTATACAAGATCAAAACAACACAAAGACCATCATAAGTACCAACTCACCGAGTTGATTGAATCCCACAAGTTTTAGAACTTACTAAGTTGCCTTTTTCACGGTGGGCCCAAAATTCAGGTTAAACATACCCTATCAAGACAGAGTTCGCACGCCTGGATTGGTTAAGAACAATGATCATTCTGGTAGCGTTTCTTTGGAACTCATGCCCTGCAGCTCATGAGAAGAAATTTTAAAGATCGTCAGCGTTATAGTGGGGAGGGAGTGGGTTAGAAAGAGGAGAAGCTCTCATAATTTGGGAAGGAAATGTATGCACGGAAGTACATCATCGACATTTAAAAGAGGGAACAAAACTCCCTAGAATGTGTTAGTAATCATCCCAAGCTTAGAAGTAATAAGGAAATTCTGTAGCCGATAAACTTGCATATGGAGTAATATAAAATAAGTATGTTGAGCGGTGATAGCCATCACCTATGTTGATGTTCCAAATTAACACTGGTATCAGAGCTAGGTTGTTATCAAACTAAATAGTACTTGTAAGCCCATCTTGTGAATTTCAACTCATAAACTCTTTCTCCTCATATGACGTCTTCCTCATCATTTACCGCTATAAATTTTACTTACTCACAAACCGGAGTTCTAATCTTTGATGGAGAATGCTATGATCAATGGTATGTGCAAATGAAAACCTTGTTTACCTCACAAGGTCTTTGGAGCTTTGTAAATGAATGTTTTACCCAACCGTCGACAAGACTTCCCTTAATTAAGCACCGGGAAACCAGTTGCGTTGAAAGAATATGCAGAGAATTTCAAGAAGGATGCTAAGGCATTGTTGAATATACAACAGGGTGTCAGCAAGATATTCTTTCCAAGAATAATTGTTGCAGAAACGTCAGATGATGCATGAGAATGTTTGCAAACAAAGTTTAAAGGCTCCATCAGAATGCTTAATATCAAATTACAAACAGCCTGGAAGGACTTTGACAATATCCAGATGTCAGAAAATGAAACAATTTCCTCTTTTCTTTCTCGATCTGAAGTTGTAGTTAATAATATCCAATCTTTAGGAGATGTGTTAGAAGACAAAAAGATTGTCTTAAAGATTCTTAGAATCTTACCTCCTAAGTATGATCGTATAGTCACAACAAGAGCTGTCACGGTTCCGGTTCGGTTCGGGCTCTACTAATTAAAATTGTGAACCGAACCGCTAAGATAACGGTTCTTCAGATTAGAACCAAAACCATATTTGGTTTGACCAGTTCCGGTTCTGGTTCCTGTTCCAGCATAATTTTTGGAACCGTCGTGTTAATGGTTCCGGTTACGGTTTAACAAGAACCAAAATCAAACCGGCCACTAACGGTTCGGTCCGGTTCTATGCGGTTCGATCCGGTTCCAATCGGTTCCAACTAGAATTAAAACCAAACTTAGCGGAATGAATGGGGGAGGTCAAAAATAAAAAAATCGGAGGGGAAAAGTATACCCTCGCGTTCGGTTTTTTTTTGTAAGTGGGACTTCGAAGTATGAGGCCCGGGCGCAGGAATTTTGCGTTACACCAAAGGGGGATACTTTTTGTATAATATATAGTAAGTAAGGTTGAAAGTTAAAAACTGAAACCGCAAAACCACAAAATTGCACCAGACCGCGTCGATTTTATAAATTCAAAGATCACAGTCGTGTAATGCTGATGTAATAATGTTCATGTTGATGAAGACCACGACTTAACATAGGGTAAATAATTTTGAATTGTTGCTCTTAAAATTTTATTTTAATATTAAAATTTTGTTTGAAAAATATATTAGTTAATTCAATTTGACTAATTTATCATCTACAATTAGATTTGTCTTTCATGATTACTATTAAATATTAGTTGTATACCCGCTATATTTTTAAAACAAAATAATCCAGAATAATATGTGAGTATAATTGAAAATGCATTATATGACTGTATAAAACCGAAAGTACACCGCAAAAACCGACTCCAAATCGCACCAATGTCAAACCACACAAGACAGTTTTGGTGCGGTGCGATTTTGTTCAGTTCAAAACCAACCTCTTTTATTGCGATTGCGATTTGGGTTCAAACCGCACCAGTTTCACTCATAATAGCAAGTATAAATATTATAGATATATTATAAAAAAAAAAAAAAAAAAAATAATAATAATAATAATAATAATAATAAACGGGTTGCGGTTCGGTTCTGCTTCGGTCTTGTTCGGATCGGTTCTAAAAATCTTGAAACTGCTTGAGACTTGTATATTGCGGTTCTGGTTCCGGTCCGGATAATAAAAGGAAAGAATCGCACCCTGACCAATGTTGTTCACAGCTCTAAAATTCAAATCGGAACCCAAATAATTCGCGAACGGTTCGGCCTGGTTCTTTGTGGTTCCGGTTCGGTTTACGGTTTTCGGTTTTAAGTGACAGCTTTAGTCACAACAATTGAAGAAAGTAAGGATTTAAGCACTTACTCCTTACTTGAGCTAAGAGGATCACTACAAGCTCATGAAGAATGCATCAACATAAGTAAACCTTCAATAGAACGAGCTTTGCACTTACCAGTTCAAATTAGAAAAGAAAAATATGGATTGAAGAAAGTATAGCGTGATAAGACAAATCAACCTCTCTTTTTTGAAACTTTTAGAGGTTTTGCTAGAGGAAGAAATAGAGGAAGGGGAATAGAAGAAAAGCAGAGAGAAGAAAATCTGAATTTTGGAAATACTTCTACTACACCAAATCAGTTCTGCGTATTGTGTAAAAGAATCATTCATGATATGAAGAATTGTTTTTGGAGATGTAAAACCTGTAAGCGTCCAAATCATTTGGACAGTGACTGTTGGCACAAAAATAAAATTGGACAAACATCTGAGGTGCAATATATAGAAGAAGATTCACCTGATTGTATCTTCTTCACCTGCCTACAAACCGAAACACAACCTCAACATACCTGGGTGATTGACAATGGATGCTCAAATCATATGAGTAATAACCGAAAATCTTTCTCTTCATTCCATACCATGACACATTCAAATTCTCTATGGTCTTAGAAAGTATTGAGTAAAGAAGATGAAGAAAACGGATATGTGATGTTTTATATGTTCCTAAATTAACACAAAATCTATTTAGTATTGGACAATTAGTACATAATGGATACAAATTTGTGTTTGATACTGGAAAATGCAACATTTTGGAGGAAGGAACCCAACATTGCATTGCCAGTGTATCCAATTCTCACAACAAAATCTTTCCATTCACTATGAGGTATGCGACTGCTTATACCTATACTCAACAAGTCGATCCTCAATTGCGACATGAAAGATATGGTTATATACATGCTAATACATTGCTACAACTATCTACACATTCTATGGTCTATGGTCTCACAAAAGCAAATCAAGTGATAGAAAAATGTGACACTTGTATGCTGGGGAACCAACATCAAAAACCTTTTTCGAAAGAATCCACTTGGAGGGCATCCCAACAGTTAGATCTTTTGAATCTTGATGTATGAGGACTGAAATCATTACCCTCCATATCACAACCTCTATTATTTACTAATAGTAGATGATTACTCAAGAATACATTGGATCTAATTTATGAGACAGAATGAAGATGTATTTTCTTGATTTTTGAAATTTAAAAAGATGATAAAGAATAAGTGTGAACAAAGAATTTAGACTATCATAAGTGATCAAGGAGGAGAATTCATGAGCAATCAGTTCATGAATTTTTTTCACTAAAGAAGGCATAAAAAGACAGTTAACAACTCCATCAACCCCTCAACAGAATGGAATTGTTGAAAGAAGAAACAGTACACTAGTTGAAATGGTGAGAACTATGATTCATGCCAAACAAATGCCAAAAGCTAGCCTTTTGGACCGAGGCTGCAAATTGTGCCACTTACATTCTGAATTGTGTACCAACTAAAGCTTTAAAGGGGAACATCACTCCATATGAACTATGGTATGGCAGAAAAGCAATTTTAGATCACTTAATAGTGTTTGAAAGCTTAACCTTTGTGCACATCCCTAAAGAGAAAAGAGATAAATTGGACTCAAAAAGTGAAAGATGCATTTTTATAGGTTATATCCAAGAGTCAAAGGCCTATAAGTTGTTCAATCCTCAAACTGAGAAGCTTTTGATCTCTTGTAATGTTGAAATTAAAGATAAGAGCACATGGGATTGCAATGTCCCACAGGATCAGAATCACAAGAAATTGCTGGTGCTTGAAGATGAAGAACAAAGTCAAGAGACTGATGTTTCTTCTCGACCATCCAAGGCACAACAATCTCCTACTCTACATGAAAGTTCAAACAGTGATTCATCATCTTGTTCCAGAAAGTTTAGAGGAATATAAGAAATTTATACTCGGGTCTACATAGCATTAATGGCAATTAAACCTCATTCCTTTTTAGAAGCAAAGAATAATCCAAGATGGAAAGATGCAATGAATCAGGAAATAGCTATCATTGCAAAAAAATCAAACCCGGTATATTAATGAAAAGCCAGCAAATGAAGAAGTAATTGGTGTTAAATGGATCTATCACATTAAGTATAAAGAAACTGGAGAAATGGACAAATACTAGGACAGAATATTCGCCAAAGGGTACAATTAAATCCCTAGAAGAGACTATACAGAAACATTTGCTCCAGTCGCTCGAATGGAAACCGTTCGATTGTTTCTAGACCATGTCGTCCAACATAACTTGACTATCAACCAGTTAGATATTAAATCAGCATTCCTTAATGGAATTCTGAAAGAAGAAGTGTATGTTTCTCAGCCAGAAGGTTTTGAGAAAAGGGAGAAGAAAGCAAAGTCTACTGACTGAGAAAGGATCTATATGGCTTGAAACAAGCCCCCCGTGCATGGCATGTCCACATTGATGAGTACCTTCAACAAAATGGATTCACGAAGTGCCCAAGTGGATCATCTTATTATCTGAGAAAACGAATGAATGGAAATAATATCATTTTAGCTATGTATGTTGATGATCTCATTCATGATTTGCAAATCTTCAAAACAAGAATGATGGAGAATTATGAGATGTCAGATTTAGGCATCATGAGGGACTTCTTGGGGCTTCAAATATATCAGTAATTTGAAAGCATTTTCATCACTCAAGAAAAGTACACTATTGACATACTTTGTCATTTCAACTTGACAAATGCAAATCCTGTGAAAACCCCCCATGTTGATATATGAGAAATTACAAAAGAAAGGTGATTCGGGAGAAGCAGACGTAAGTATGTATCAGAAATTAATCAGATTATTGATATACTTAACTAATTCCAGTCCTGAAAAAAATACAGTAAGTATTCTTGCTCGTTTTATGAGCAAACCCTCTCAAATGCATTTAACTGCCCTCCCCAGTCGCGTCCGCCTCGCCCGCCAAGGCGGGATCGAGCCAGCGCCCCAGCAAGGAGGGGTTCAAAGAGGACGGAGACCAGCCGCTTCGCGCGCGAGTGTTCTTCGCGAGTCCGACCGACACTCGCCACTCTGAGGGCGAGTACGACCGGATTCGCTCGACTCGCCAACTCGCACCGCCTAGTCCCTTATGTGAGTTGGTACTGACCGCCCCTTTTCCTGAGGGATTCACAGAGCCCGCAATGAGTTTTTACTCCGGAAAAGATGACTCATTCCAGCACCTGCAATGGTTTGAGGACATAGTCTCTATCAAGCAAATGAAGTTTGCCTTCAAGTGTCGACTGTTCGCCATAATCTTCAAAGGGAAGGCTCGGGACTGGTTCCACCAGATGCCTGCAGGCATCATCTACTGCTTCGAGGACCTGCGCAGAGGCTTTCTGCTTCGGTTCTCCACCTCCAAGAAAAGGAAGAAGGGCTCGGAAGCCCTTTTCCTTATCAAGAAAGGGCCGCAAGAGATGATGGGGGCGTACGTTGATCGTTTCCAAGAAGAGATCATCCTAGTTCAGGAGGTCCTGGGGCACACGCTGATGTTGGCATTCAAGCTCGGACTACAACTAGGATTTTTCAAGATGAAGATCACCCGTAATCCTCCCTTGTCGTTCGAGAAGCTGATCAATCAGTCCGCGAGGCAGATCGAAGGAGAGGCGACAAGCCTGGAGTTCGTGGCCAAGCTGGCCAGACTAGAGGGAGGAGGCGAGAAGAAGGAAGCTGACGGCAGCAGGCGGGAGGTCAAGAAGAAGGAAGAGCCGAGGAGGCAAGAAGGGAGAGGGTTTCGAGAGAATAGAGATCAACGGAACCAGGAGAGGAGGTTCCAGGCCCCGCCAAACCGGTCGGCCTGGAGACCCACAGGAGGAGGTTACCCTGGTAGGCAGGGAAGAAGGTTTTCCTCCGAACGCCGGGATCGATGTCACTCCCCCAACCGGAGGGCAAGGGCAGTGGAGGCAGAATCAGTCCCCGCTCTGGGAGGCAAACATCATATGGCGAGGATGAGGACGTGGTCGAGGAGCAAGACCACGACAGCCTCGAGAGGAGGAGGAACATCGGGCAATTCGTTATTGTGACTTCCATCAGGTGGGGTCATGCAATGGCTAATTGCCCTGAATTCCTAGAGCTGAGAAGAGGAGCAGGAGGTGCCCAGGAGAGGCGGCAGGAGCAAGAAGGGGGAGTGACAAGAAATGGGGGGAGGAGCCCCAACCCCAAGAAGATGTGAAGATCGGGGGGATCTCAGAGCTTATGGAGGGATATGCGTCATCTACAGAGGAGCAGGGTTGGAGGCAACGCAAAAGAGGAGCCTTTAGGCCATGTACCGGAGGAGTGTGGCCTCGACAACTCAGATCCCACCGCCGATAGGGGAGATTACCTTCTCGGAGGAGGTTATGCTGGGCAACGAGAATCTCTTCCACGACGCGGTGGTGATTGTTGGAACATGGTCTTCCGCATCTCCTAGGTTTGAGAATAACAAATCCTATGTGTATTTGATCTTGTGTGTTCAAGTGTGCAGGTTAGCATAGTCCACATGACTCAAGGAGTACTCATGATGTCTGCCCCCAAAATTGAGGCCAAAATTCGAAGAGGCTCACTAGCGCCGATGGTAGCGATAGCGCCCGGCGCTAGCGTTGATCTGCGCGATTCCGGCATCGTTTTTAGAAGGAGCTAGCGCCCGACGTTAGCTACTAGCGCTGGCGGTAGCATGGCGCACAAGATGCATGGAGCAATATGTTGCCGCGGATTGAAGATCCTGCCGCGCAAAACGTTTCCTAATCCGGGCTAGCGCCGGCGGTAGCGTGAAGGCTATAAATTGGATGCTTTGGCTCCGAATTTTTCATCCTCCTCCAATCCCAAACTCCAGAGCTTCGTGCCACAGCAGAGAGAGGAAGATTCAGAGCGATACTCCCACAATTCCATAAAGCCTTAAGGAGATCCGTGGAGAAGATTTCAACACGCGTCATCATCGTGACGAAAGGCCGCATCGACTACGATCATACTCTGTGGGCCTTCGTCCACTTCTCCAAGAGATCCACATAGAGGGAGTTTTTATATTATTGTCTTTTCATTTCATATCTTTTCTGTAAACGGTAGTGAAATCGCCTCGTGTTGGCGACTAGGTTTGGGGTAGGACTTAGGGCTGAAATTCGCCTCGTGTTGGTGACTAGATCTAGGCTAGGTCTAGGAGGTGCTCGAGGCCTTTCTGGGGATAGATTGGCTAGAGCGGCTTGAGGTCATATCTGGGGAGAGATCGGCTAAAGCCAACCGGTTCGTGGGGATACGAGTCGGTATAGAAAACGAAAAAGAATTTTTATTAGTCGCCTCCGATTTCTAGCGTCATAGAAATCAAGTTTTGTAAAACATTATTTGATATTAATAAATCATATCTCTTTATTATTGTTTTACTTGATGTCTCTTTATTAATCTTGCAATATTCCAAAGTTTTTTAAATATAATCTAAAGTTTTTGAAAACCCTTATTCACCCCCCCTCTAAGGGCGCCGACCGATCCAACAAGTGGTATCAGAGCGGTTTTATTCCAATCGGCTTAACAACCGGGAATAATGACGTCTCATGATCTCGCTTCAACTAGTGGGGAAAATTTTTGTGAAGAGGAAAAATCACTTGCACCACATTTATTTAAAGGGACAAATTATAAAGGATGGAAAATCTTAATTGAAAAATTTATTAAAACTTTAGACATCGAAGTTTGGAATTTAGCAATAGCAAGACCCGCAAATGAAATCAAATAAAAAAGAACTTCAATTAAATGCAAAAGCTAAACACTATTTGTTTTGTGGTCTATCTAATGAAATTTTCAAATTGATATATTGCTTTTCAAGTGCATATAAAGTATGGCAATTTCTTGAAGAAATGTATGATTCTCCATCTACAGGTATGGAACAATCGCAAGAACCGGAGAATATGCAAGCGTGCACAAATCATCAAGAATGCCCTCCTCATGACGAATCAATGGAGCACACATCAAAGGAAAGAGATGAAGCAATCTTACTTTTGGAAGAGGAGCGCCAAGAAGAAGACAAAGGAACATTATGTTCAAATCCTCCCTCATCCAAAAGCAATGTAAGGAAATCAAACTTCATCGCTTGTACTTCCATTTCTACTTTACAATTGCTACAAATTACAAAGCGCAAACTTAAGAAACTAAAAAATGCAAATTGCAAATTGCGCTTAGAAAATAAAAATTTAAAAGCAAAAGTTAAAGTAGTATCAAAATCTGATTTATCTAGCTTTACTCATGTCACTTCAATTGAAAATACAAAACCTTGTCTTGATTGCAATAATATTAAAGAAAAATTTAAGGAACTTGAAAAAGAAATTATTTTTATGAAAGAACAAAATGAAAAATTACATTTAGAAAATTCATCTTTGATAAATGATTGTGCTCAGTGTAAAGAATATAAAATTGAAATTAAAGAGATGGATGAAACATTTGATGAATATAGAAATAACTATCAAGATCATATTGATTCAATTGTTTCCATTCTTAAAAATAGCACAATCGCTTATAATAAAGCTAGACATAATTTAAGAATTAAAAATGATGAATTAAAATAAAAAATCAACTTACTTATGAAAATTGTAAATACAAATTCACAAAATCAAACAATATCCAAAAGCAAGATGAATACAAATATGAATATCTTACTTAAACCTAATATTGGGAATAAGAAACAAAAACTTTTGGAAATCATAAAGCAAGTCTTGAATGGAGACCAAAAAGCAAAAATGAAAACTTAAATGCAAGGATCCATTCATCACATTCTTTTCCCAACTTAAATTCAAATGAAAACAAATTTCCATTATATAATAAATTCAAGAGTAATGATTATGGAAATTTGAAAAACAAAAATTACATTTTTTTTCATGGTACGAATGGAAACCCATACTTAAGAATGACACATTAATGTCAAACGAAAGGGCCCATTCAAATATATCTCCCCAAAAGAAAACACGATGTATTTGGGTACCCAAAGGAACCGTCACTCCTGGTCCTCTTTGGATACCTAAATCTCTTATTCATTAGTATCTCATCATTTGCATGAAGTAGAAATCAATTAAAATGAAATACACAAATTTCTACTTCATGATGTGCTATAATGTCTTTTCTATCTTTTTCTTTTTGTTTTCTTTTAAACTATCACGTCATGGTCATCTTATACAATATTGAAAATATGATTTTATCTCTTAAAAGCTTAATATGGTTTTATAAAACAAATTGATCAAAATTCAAAATCATATTTTGATGGCCTATCTTTTATTATTATATTCATTGCTTCTAAATATCTTATATTATCCATATGAATCAAACTCTAAATTTGCTATAAGATATTTCAAATTAAATCCGATTACTAGATTTTTAGCCTTCACCAACAAGTGGATAAAATTCTGAATTTGCTATGAGATATTTATCTAAATTAAAAAGAAAAACACATAAGACATATTGAAAGATTAATTGTCATAAATATTGATGTCATACGCACCACCATGATTTATTGATATCTTTTGTTAAAACTTTCTAAAATCATAATTCATATCAAGAATCATCTATCACATTTTATATAATGACAATTGGTATTATAATTGCTTACTATGGTTGGTATATTATGTGTGTATTGTGATTTATTTTTAGTTTAGACCTTTGAATCATTTTGATATCAAATCAAATAGAATTGTCACTCCATTCTAGGTCTCTAAGTTGAAACACAATCAAAACTTGGTATAACATTAATCTCAAATTTATCATTCTAACATTGCCACCTAAAGAATATTTGTGTCTATGTTAAGCTTTATTTGTTTACCAAGATATACAGGCTGGGTATTCTCATCTAGGGCTTATCCATAGTATGATTGTGCATGAACATTATTGTTAATCTCTAAAATCATGCATATTTGATTTGTTCAAACATGATATCTTGAGTTTTCATTTCCTATTTTTTAAGTTATAAGCACAAGTCTTTAGAAAAGTCAAAATGAAAACATAAGTAAATATATCTCATGCAATGATTATTTTGTCAAGTCATATAAGAAATCGCTTACGTTTCATGCAATTTGGACCATCCAAAACATCTCCTAAAAATCTGCCACTTCAGCATGGAACTACTATTGGGACACCTAATCAAGACCACCAATCAAAATTTCTAAAATCCTAAAGAATCGTTCACTGTTTCCCGCGCTAGCGCTACCACAGGCGCTAGCGTCCATGTTCATTTTTCCGTATTTTTTAAATTTCTAAAAATCCCTTAAAATATATAAATCTATATTTTCTACTTAGTTTTGCACTTCTGTGTTTTTTATTTTTTGAAAAATCAAATACAAAACTACAAAAACCAAATTACAAAAAATATGTTTTTTTTCCGCTTGTGTTGTTTCCTTTATTTAAAGTTCATCTTTATGCAAAAATCAAATATAAAAATTACAAAAGCAAAAATTACAAAAATATGCTTTTATTTGTAAAAAACAACTACAAAAATATAAAACAAAACAAAAACAAGTATCAAAATTATTCTTCTGAACTTAACTTTTCTATGTATCTTGCGAAAGGGTGATTTGGGCTATCATCTCATCATATCACCTAGTACCGGGCGAACCTCTCACAAGGTAGCCCTCGGGAAGTCCAAGATCAATTTTATAAGTTCAAACTTTAAATAAAAATTATTTTTCAAAAATATCTGTATGGACTTTATTGTAAAAATCAAGTATGAGTTAATCTATTATTCAAAACTTCTATAATGTTGCAATTTATCTTTTCAAACTACTTTGAACATTGTTTTCATCATGCTTAGATATGTCTATTAATATGTGCATAAATTATATTGAAAAAGTTGTGTAGAACTATGCGTAGCATGCCTCTAAGTATGAGTAATGTTTTATGTTTGATAATGATCGCAATTCACTCACTTATTTTGGCATTGTCTACTTATGTGTTTAATCTAAGAATGTTTGTGTATGTTTTGTAATAGTACAATGAATTAAAATTGCACAAGTATCTTACCTACACAACCTTTATTTGCACTTTTAAAAGTTAAGAAAAGTGGTTATCTTTTTCATAAATTATATTGGTTTGCAAAACAAGTGTATTCGGAGAACTTTGTACAAAACAAAATCATAAAATAAAGTGACAAAGATAACTCCACCAAGCACTACTTGAACCTCCTGATAAGTCTTAATAAGCGTTGTGAGGTTGAGCACCTTGGAAAGAATAATAAAGTATCTTGTGCAAACCATAACTTTCTTTCAAAATAAAAAACCACTTATTCTTAAGTACACCGGATCACAATAAAAATCAATCTTGAAGAATAAAACTATGTGATCCCCCAAGCACTACTTTGCACCCTGATAAGTCTTGATGAGCATTGTGTGTGCAGAGCACCTTGGTAGTTGTACATTTTTTTTGTGCATTGAAATGAGTGGAAGTAAAATTATTTGTGTTTTATTGTGCTCTTTACTTTACATATTACTTATATTTTTGATTAAAACATTTGTCTTCCATAACACTTCTTCTCATGAGTATTGGATCCTAATGTTAATTCTATACTACTCTTTATTTATGAAATGCACTAGATAACCTAGCATGCTTTCTACAATGTTTGGTATGTTTTGAAATTGTGAATTAAAGTAACATTGTAGTAATCTCTTTTTGATAAGATTATTTCATGCTTGATTACTGTATTGTCAAAACAAAAAATTTAAAATGATTTACAAAAACATCTTCTTTTTGAAATTAACCTCATATATCTTTTTATGAACCATCATTGATTACCATAAGATGTTTTTTTTGTACTTCTATATGTCTTCCGCATCATAACCATATAATTGTTTTACCTTGCACTTTAATACTTATTTAAAATCTTTCATCTTGTGTGCATCATCACTTGAATCTTCAAATTCCTTTCTTGCAACAAGTGGTAGACTTGCTTGGTAAACTTTATATTGGTTAAATTTTTTTTCTTATAACTCTGATCTATTTCTATTCTAAACACTCCTCCAACAAGTGAAATATTGCTTATAAAACATCTCTTTTTAACTTAAACTCTTATTTAGTATTATGATGTTTCTTTTTCGAAATCTTCCGCAATACTCAAACTCTGATTCATTCATGAATTTCAATATAGCTATGTGAGTTTTATTTCAAAAATTCAAATAAAAATATAAACCCATATGCTATGATATTTCCCATTAGATTTAAATGCTTAATGTTTCCAATAATTGTTATCCATGACTTCATTTCTCACCATAGCGGGGGCGTAGGGTTGTAGACATTAGATAACCTTATCTCTAGTCATGTCTTGTCCTTAACCGGGGAGGGTTCCAGTGGGGCCTTGCGAGGCACTGGGGGAAAAGAGTGCTAGGTTAAGTTTTTGTCTAGTGTTTGCATATGGGATTAACACCCCAATCTACGGCATGTTTGTAGCTCCTCATGCCCATTCGTCACTTAGTACGGGGCTAGGGTGTTGACATATTGTCTGGGTAGATTGGTTACTTGGAAATCATGATTTTTTTGGCTTAAAACTCTTATTTAAAGGGAAAATCATTATTTTTTGCTAAACTCTGATTTATAAAAGGAGGAGAACTACAAACAAAAGGGATAAAATAAGTCATAACTCTGATCATTTTCAATGAAAGACAAGTCTAAGACTCCTTATCATTCACTTAAAAAGCTCGGTCATGCCTTCTCTTTTATTTACACATTTTTTAGTGCTTTGTTTCCCTACCCACTTTTGCTAATAACAAAGGGGGAGAACTAACATGATAAAATGCAAAAGGGGGAGAACTAACAATGATAAATGTAACCCGCTATCATAAACCCAACATGACAAATTCAGTTGATAGCATACATATTAAGGGAGCATTCACATAGGGGGAGCATATATTTAGGGGGAGCAATTCTAAATGCTAAAATCAATAATCATCCTAAACTCATCACTCTCACACACACACAAGTATAGTTTCATCATGCTTATCTATTAATGCTTTGATTTATCATTAATGGATTTTTTATTATCAAAAGGGGGAGTTTGTTGGAACATGGTCTTCCGCATCTCCTAGGTTTGAGAATAACAAATCCTATGTGTATTTGATCTTGTGTGTTCAAGTGTGCAGGTTAGCATAGTCCACATGACTCAAGGAGTACTCATGATGTCTGCCCCCAAAATTGAGGCCAAAATTCGAAGAGGCTCACTAGCGCCGGCGGTAGCGATAGCGCCCGGCGCTAGCGTTGATCTGCGCGATTCCGGCATCGTTTTTAGAAGGAGCTAGCGTCCGGCGTTAGCTACTAGCGCTGGCGGTAGCATGGCGCACAAGAGGCATGGAGCAATATGTTGCCGCGGATTGAAGATCCTGCCGCACAAAACGTTTCCTAATCCGGGCTAGCGCCGGCGGTAGCGTGAAGGCTATAATTGGATGCTTTGGCTCCGAATTCTTCATCCTCCTCCAATCCCAAACTCCAGAGCTTCGTGCCACAGCAGAGAGAGGAAGATTCAGAGCGATACTCCCACAATTCCATAAAGCCTTAAGGAGATCCGTGGAGAAGATTTCAACACGCGTCATCATCGTGACGAAAGGCCGCATCGACTACGATCATACTCTGCGGGCCTTCGTCTACTTCTCCAAGAGATCCACATAGAGGGAGTTTTTATATTATTGTCTTTTCATTTCATATCTTTTCTGTAAACGGTAGTGAAATCGCCTCGTGTTGGCGACTAGGTCTGGGGTAGGACTTAGGGCTGAAATTCGCCTCGTGTTGGCGACTAGATCTAGGCTAGGTCTAGGGGGTGCTCGAGGCCTTTCTGGGGATAGATTGGCTAGAGCGGCTTGAGGCCGTATCTGGGGAGAGATCGGCTAAAGCCAACCGGTTCGTGGGGATACGAGTCGGTATAGAAAACGAAAAAGAATTTTTATTAGTCGCCTCCGATTTCTAGCGTCATAGAAATCAAGTTTTGTAAAACATTATTTGATATTAATAAAGCATATCTCTTTATTATTGTTTTACTTGATGTCTCTTTATTAATCTTGCAATATTCCAAAGTTTTTTAAATATAATCTAAAGTTTTTGAAAACCCTTATTCACCCCCCCCCCTCTAAGGGCGCCGACCGATCCAACAGTGATCAAGGCCGCAGTGGAGAACTACACGATCTCCCGCATCCAGGTGGACAATGGGAGCTCGTTCAATATAGTGTTCAAGGAGTTCGACGCAATGAAGTTGAAAGAGAAGAGGGTCACCGCGACAGAGGGGCCGCTCTTCGGCTTCTCGGGAGAAAGGAAGGAGGTAGAAGGAGGAGTGGAGCTGGTCGTGACGTTGGGGGGAACCACAAAATGCTGCAGATTCATCATTGCCGACGCCCCCAGCAGCTATAACGCCATCTTCGGCGAGCCGCTCATCAACACCTACAAGTGTGTGCCCTCCTTGTTGGGAAAAAATTCTTTTGATTTAACTTAACAAATTAACTATAGGTGATTTTACTCTCTAAGGTAATTACTCATGTTGTATAGTAAGGGTAATTTAGTCATAAAAGTCTTAGGAAGTCAGCTGAGTCAAAGTAATGAGAAAGGCAAGCTGAAATCATCATGAAGAAAACTATCCATAGTAATTATACGTCGACTAGAAGTCGACGCAACGTCAACTAGGAATGACGCATCAGTTGAAGTCGGCGCAACATCGAAATGATCTCGACACAGACATATCAGAAGTCGACGCAACTTCGAAATGAACTCGACGCAGAAGACAGAGCTTGTCAAAGCTATATCAGAAGTCGACGCAACTTCGAAATGAACTCGACGCTGAAGGAAGGGTCTGTCGAAGCCATCTTAGAAGTCGACGCAACTTCGACTTCAGTTCGACGCAGAAGACGAAGTTCAAATTCAAGTCTTGAACTCGACGCAACGTCGACATCTTAGTTCAACCAAAGCTAAGAATTGAAGGAATTCGAAGTTACTTCCATAAGAACTCAGAGGTGCGTCGATATGACGAAAGATGAAGTCAACGCAACATTGAGTACAGACCGAAATAGGAGGTTTGCTGCTGTCCTTTCTGGTGCTTTTTCAGAAGGTCTACAAAGCTGAAGACTGTTCTCCAACGGCTCATTTATTGTCAAGAATAGAATGGAGTATTCCAAAAATACAGCAAAGACAATCTTGGAAGTTTATTCAAATCAGATGGACGGGTCGCGCACACCACGCGCACATTGCGCCTTGCGCACACCACGCGCAAATTGCGCCTCGTGCACATCACGCGCACATTGCGCCTCGCGCACACCACGCGCATATTGCGCCTCGCACACACCATGCGCATATTGCGCCTCGCACACACCATGCGCACATTGCGCCTCGCACACACAACGCGCACATTGTGTCTGGCGCACCCCAAGCGCACATTGCGCCTCACGCACACCACGCGCATATTGCGCCTCGCACACACCATGCGCACATTGCGCCTCGCGCACACAACGCGCACATTGCGTCTGGCGCACCCCAAGCGCACATTGCGCCTCACGCACACCACGCGCACATTGCACCTCGCACACATTGCGACTTGTGCACACCTCACGCACATTGCGCCCTGCTCGCACATCGCCTTGCGCACACCTCGAGCACATTGCGCCTCACGCACACTGCACCTTGCGCACACTTCGTGCACATTGCACCTTACGCACACTGCGTCTTGCGCACACCTTGCGAGCGTAACACCCCACGTGCATGCACCTTGTGCACATTGCACCTTACGCACACTGCGCCTTGCTCACACCTTGCGCGCGCTACACCCCACACACATTCCGGCGAGCACATGTTCCACCCTGCGCACATTTCACCTTGCGTCCATTTTGCTACGCACTCGACACGAGCAGAGCACGCCCCGCGCGCACCGCAGTAAGCGCCCTACATGCACCGCAACAAGCATTCCGCGCTCAAAGCGCTTAGCGCTCACAGGATCCTCAATTCAGTTGGAAGCCCTCTTGTCAACAATAAGTCCTCCACGGCTCCAGACTCCCCTCCGCTCTCAACTAGAGACAAGCCACAGACTCCAGATCGCGCTCAGTGTGCCAGCCCCGCTTCCCAACGCCTGTTGCAAACTCCAGATCGCATAATGCTTCTCCCACTGTTGATCATCAACAGAAGATTCCAGAGCACTCATAGTGCAGTATGCTCCCCACTGCAGCAAGAAAAATACTTAGCTCCGCGAATGGTGGTCTGTCACCCACCGAGCACATCTCTCTCCCTCTCCCAGCAATTGTAACGAGGAGCGCACTGTCGCCCTCGCCTTCTCTTAAAAAACTCTGTACAACACCAACAAATAGTAAAGTTTGATCGGCACAGCTCCGACCACGTAGTTTTTCACCATTTTCCGGGGTTTTCCACGTTAAAAAAATCTTCTTGCCACCCGTCTCATTTTCATTGACTGTTTGCGCGCTCGACCGCTCCCGAGTTAAGTCGGTGAATCTAGACCGATTTGCAGGAGCTTCGAGTTAGCCGCAACAAGCCTCATTATTTTATTTCATCCAAATTTTGTCTTAGAGAGCATTTGAAAATTTCGTAGTCTAATAATTCTGACGGTGGATCGGAGGCTATGAGCTCAAGCATGCATTATATTGAATATTTTAATAAATTAAAATTATATCATAATTACCGTGTTGAATGAGCTAATTTATGATTCTTAATTACTTGGTCATAGAAGTATTCATACTAATGTTTGACCATATTAATTTGAAACTGCTTAATTCATGGAAAAGAAAAGACTTTGTCATATCAACATCTTGAATCACATCCATAAATTAAACCTTCAGCTGTCCCTATTTTGATTTGATCAATTCTTCCATTTTCATGGGGACTGGATGGAGGAATTCAATGATCGCCAGCCTATATAACTTCTTCTCTTTGTTCTCTGTATTCAAGCAAAGCTCAGCTCCCGATTTCCATCAAATTCTTCTCTTTGTTCTCTGTTATTCAAGCAAAGTTCAGCTCCCGATCGATTTCCATCAAATTCTTCTCTTTGTTCTCTGTATTCAAGCAAAGTTCAGCTCCCGATTTCCATCAAAAAACAATAGGAGAATTTGCTGAAGACTTGAAAAATGAGGTCTATCATGGCTTGGACTGTGTTCTTCCTAGGTTTCTTCTTGTCGGGGCTCATGATACAGCTCGCACATGGCCAGGCAACGGTGGCGGCGCCGCCGATGAGTAACGATGGCAAGGCGGTTGATCAAGGGGTTGCTTATGTGCTCATGCTTCTTGCCCTTATCGTCACTTATCTGATCCACTGAACCTTACGGCGCTTCAATTTAATTTGTTGACTCCTCTGATGATGAATCAGAGAAGTCGATACTTGATGTAAAAATTGTAAATTAAAACTAGATTCATTTATGTAATCTAAAGAGTAAAGTTGGGGTGTAACATCTGTAAGAATGAAAAACCGGTTGAATGTAAAAGAAATTAAAAACAGTAATAGTTATATATTTGGGTATCTGTGTACGTAATGACATCTGTAAGGGTAAAACATCAGATATGCTCAAGTAAAGCTTTTCCATCTGTAAGGGAAGAATGTGAAAAAAAAAGTTAAGCTTTTTCCTTCCAAATCTCTCTAATCTCTTTAATTGATCACGGATTGTTATAGAAAAAGAAGCGTAGAATTGCAATTTATGGTTATTTGCAATTAACAACTCATTTGTAAGATTTTAGATCAAAATATGGTGCTCCATATGTTAGGTAAGTATGACTTGGTTAGCACAAGTAGGTACTGTGACAACGTCCCACAGCAAAGTGAATTTGCTAGTTTATTAAGATATCTATGTTAAAACATAATCACTGCAGCATTAAAGAGAAGATTTATCCAGATATCAGCAATCAAGAAGATAAACCAGAGGATTCAGAAGAGATAAGGAATGAAGATCAGAAGATTGTTCAGCAAACAGCCGCAAATCCCCGCCGCTAGAAGATGCCAAAGCTTGGAGTTCAATCCCTTTTCAGCTTTTAATATTCCCTTTTGTTTTGTGTATTTCCTGCTTTGCCCTTTCTTTTGCTGCTCTATATAAACCCAGTACCTGTTGAAGTAAACAGTGTCAGCTTTGTATTTTGTTTGAAAGGTGTTGGGTGAGAGCAGTGTTGTACTATTTTTTGTGAGCAATAAAGATCCGGCAGTACCGCCTGTCTTCCCCCCTGTATTTCTCATTTCCTACATGGTATCAGAGGAAGTTTGATTGCTATCTGCCATCTGATTGAGGGGTTCTTGCATTCAGGTCTCGTGACCTGTGTTGTTGTTTTTCTGTGTGTGCACCTTTTTTTCTTCATATGGCATCCTCTAGCAATCATTTCCATTACTCACCAAGTGGAGTACCAATGTTTAAGGGTAATGCATATGATTCTTGGCATGTTCAAATGCAAACTCTTCTTATGTCTCAAGGCTTGTGGGACTTGGTGCAATCCGGCTACACTCAACCTTCTGCTATCCAACCCATAGAAACATGGGGAGCAGAACAGCTGAAAACCTTAGCTGAAAATCAGAAGCTAAATGCCAAGGCTTTATGGTATATACAGCAAGGAATGAGTCGAGATATGTTCCAGAAAATCATAGCTACTAGCTCTGCCAAGGAGGCATGGGAGATTCTCAAGATTGAATATCAAGGATCCTCCAAGGTAATTTCCATAAAACTTCAAAATATCTGGCAAGATTTTGATACCCTCAAAATGTTGGAAAGTGATAATGCTCACACTTACATATCTAGAATTTCCTCTCTCACAAATCAAATTAAAAGTTTTGGAGACACCATAGAAGAGAAAAAAATTGTTCAAAAGGTTCTTAAAACCCTGACTCAAAAATATGCTGTTATTGTTACCACTATTGAAGAAACCAAGGATGTAAACACCCTCTCTATGATTGATTTGCTTGGCTCCCTGCAAGCTCATGAAGAAAGATGTAAGAGATATGAAAATCAATCCTTAGAACAGGCTTTTCAAAGCAAGGTTTCTATTCAGCCTACTCAAAACAGTCAAATCATTAGAGAGCCAAAAGAAAAATATATGTTCAAACCCTCTCTTTTCTGTACTCTTTGCAAAAGAACCAACCATGAAATTCAGGACTGTTTTTACAAGTGTAGAAGATGTAAGAATTCCACTCATTTCCATAAAGACTGCCCTTATAAACCAAAACCAGCACCTCCTGTTAATGAAGAAGCTCATTATGTGGACCAAGAAGAAGAGTTTGTGTTCTATACTTGTGACAATGCTGGAAACAAACTCAAGGAAATATGGTATATTGATAGTGGATGTTCAAACCATATGACCAATAATAAGAAAGCTTTTGTATACATAGATGAAGGAATTAATTCACATGTTGTCATGGGAGATGGGTCAACTAAAGATATAAAAGGGAAAGGGACCATAGCAGTTCAAACTAAAACTGGCCACTTCAAGCACATAAGTGATGTTCAATATGTACCAGATCTTGCCCAAAATTTGTTAAGTGTAGGCCAACTCTTAAGAAAGGGATACAAACTTATATTTGAAGACTCCCATTGCACTATTATTGATAAAGCTTTGTCTATCACTATAGCAAAATTCATGATGACATCCAATCAATTATTTCCTCTTGAACTATCACAAGAGCATAGGGGATTGAAAGTTGAGGGGATTTCAGATACCATCAAATGGCACAACAGGTATGGTCATTTGAATTTTGATGACTTAAAAAAACTTCAGAAGCAAGGATTGGTCGTTGGTCTCCCAAACTTGGGCTCAAAAACCTCCATTTGTGACAAATGTGCCTCTAATAAGATTCATAAGCTTCCTCTTCCTCAATCCTCTTCCACCAAAGCCACAAAACCTCTTGATGTTATCTGTGCTGATGTATGGGGACCCACTAGAACTTCATCTATATCTGGAAAACAATATTATTTGCTATTTGTAGATGAATACTCTAGAATGATGTGGATATACTTTCTTAGCCAAAAATCTGAAGTTTTCTTAAAGTTCAAGCATTTCAAAGCTCAAGTTGAAAACGAAATGTGTGACACTATCAAGAAAATAAGATCAGATAGAGGAGGAGAGTTTGTGAGTAATGAATTCAATAATTTTTGTCTTGACCATGGAATTAAAAAGGAGCTCACAGTCAAGCACACTCCAGAACAAAATGGCTTAGCTGAAAGACGAAATCGCACAATAGTTGAAATGATAAGGTGTCTCTTACATCACAGTCACCTACCCAAAAGTTTTTGGGCAGAAGCAGCTAACACAACTGTGTATCTTCTTAACCGAGCTCCTTGTAAAGCCCTCGCCAACACCACCCCATTTGAGTCATGGTATGGCTACAAGCCAGATATTAGCCACCTAAAAACTTTTGGGAGCTTAACCTATTGTCTTATCACAAATCCAAATCAAGATAAGTTATCAGAGAAATCAGAGAAAGGAATCTTTTTAGGCTACAGTGACAGATCAAAAGGCTATCGAGTGTACAATCCCGCAACATTCAAATTCACAATCACAAGAAATGTGTTAATTGATGAAGGAAAATGGTGGGATTGGGAAGCTTCTTCGGGTCAGACTCACCTTCCAGAGGTTGCACCAAACTCCATCATCGAAGAAATCATGGAGCCAGTGCCATCCTATCCAGAAATCAACAATCATGAGAATGCTGAGCCAATGCCTTCATCTCCAGAAATCAACATTCAAGGGAATTCTGATTCTGACATTCCAGCTAGTCCTATTGAGTCATCATCCCCGACTTCCCCCAGGTATCGTTCAGTAAGTGACATCTATGAAAATTGCACATTTACCTTTTTTGTGAAAGAACCTGTCAATTTCAAAGAAGCAGCCAAAGAAGAAACTTGGATGAAAGCTATGCAAGATGAACTTGATGTTATCAACAAAAACAATACTTGGGAGTTGGCTGAGCTTCCAGTCAGCAAAAACGCCATTGACCTAAAATGGTTATACAAAGTAAAATACAATGAAGATGGTGAGGTAAAGAAATATAAGGCACGGCTGGTGGCCAGAGGATTTGTTCAAAGGCAAGGTATAGATTATGAAGAAACTTTCTCCCCGGTTGCTCGTTTTGAATCAATTCGTCTCATTCTTGCTATTGCTGCTCAATTTCAATACCCTGTGTTTCAAATGGATGTGCAATCAGCTTTTCTTAATGGTAATATAAACGAAGAAATCTATGTTAAGCAACCGGAAGGTTTTTTGGTTAAGGGAAAAGAGAGAAAGGTGTTAAGACTAAAGAAAGCCCTATACGGCCTTAAACAAGCGCCACGTGCTTGGAACAACAAGATTGATTCAAACTTTATTGAGCATGGTTTCACCAAAACCATCTCAGAGTCTGCTATGTATGTCAAGCATGAAGGTATGAAGGACATAATTATTATATGTTTATATGTTGACGATTTACTAATCACAGGATCAAGCATGAGCATGATTTCCCAGTTTCGTAACTACATCAAATCCCAAGTCAACATGACTGATTTGGGTCTGGCTCATTATTTTCTGGGTATCCAAATTCATCAACATAATCAGTGTATCACAATATCTCAAAGCAAGTATGCTGAGGATATCCTTGCTCGATTTAATATGCTTCATTCTCATCCTGCTGCCACGCCTATGATCACAGGGGAGAAACTTATGATGAAAGATGGGGAAGAAAAGACTGATCCAGAATATTATCGAAGCATTGTTGGCTCTCTAATCTATCTAACTAATACCCGACCAGATATTGAGCATGCTGTAAGTATTGCTTCTCGATTTATGCAAGAACCATCTATCAAACACCTTGCATCCGTCAAAAGAATCCTACGATATGTGAATGGTACTAAAAGTTTTGGTCTGAAATATGAACGGGAAAACTGCTCTGCTCTAAATGGGTATACAGACAGTGACTGGGCAGGATGTGCAGATGATCGAAGAAGCACATCAGGATACGTGTTCTTCCTCGGCACAAAGCCAGTTTCATGGTGTTCCAGAAAGCAGAAAACAATTGCTCTATCCTCCACCGAGGCAGAATACACTGCTCTCAGTGAAGCTGCTAGAGAGGCTATATGGCTTAAAAATCTAATGGGAGAGATTATGAGTCAAGAGGATTCTCCAGTCACCATCAAAATCGATAATACGTCAGCCTCAGCACTGGCCAAAAATCCAGTGTTTCATAAAAAAACTAAACACTTGGAAATCAAGCTCCACCATGTTAGAGATCTAGTTTCTAAGAGAAAGATCATCTTAGAATATTGCCCCACAAAGGAACAAATTGCCGATCTGTTTACCAAGCCACTTCCAGCCCTAACCTTTGAAAATATGCGACTAAAAATCAAAACCAAATGCTGCCGAGATTACGGGGAGGTGTTAAAACATAATCACTGCAGCATTAAATAGAAGATTTATCCAGATATCAGCAATCAAGAAGATAAACCAGAGGATTCAGAAGAGATAAGGAAAGAAGATCAGAAGATTGTTCAGCAAACAGCCGCAAATCCCCGCCGCTAGAAGATGCCAAAGCTTGGAGTTCAATCCCTTTTCAGCTTTTAATATTCCCTTTTGTTTTGTGTATTTCCTTCTTTGCCCTTTCTTTTGCTCCTCTATATAAACCCAGTACCTGTTGAAGTAAACAATGTCAGCTTTGTATTTTGTTTGAAAGGTGTTGGGTGAGAGCAGTGTTGTACTATTTTTTGTGAGCAATAAAGATCCGGCAGTACCGCCTGTCTTCCCCCCTGTATTTCTCATTTCCTACAATCTACAACCAATGACATGTATAGACTCGAGCTTCAAAGTAAAAAATAAATAAATGCGTAAATAGGAAATGCAGCTTGACTCATATCGGACCCCCGTTGAATACCGGAGCCAGGGGCAAATTTCACTGTTGTTAGTCGATCACAAGTAGTGCGGAGTTTCAAATTAAATTAGATATAAACATAACATATAGCACAATCGATCATGCACTATGTGGAAGACTGGAACAAGTATATGTTGAGGTATATTTATATAACTGGTTAACGGATACTTCGCGGTTGGTTAAGATCCAATAAGATCTATGTACTTATCCGTCGGGGATTTAGGATTTGCCTATAAATATCCTGCTAGGGGCAACGAGTAGACTGTTCCAAACTAGACAGTCACGCGAATGCTTCAAGCACCATTTAACAGTAAGCACCATTTAACAGTATACATATCGAACATATAAATTTGCATTAATGAGCATATTCTCTCGTCATGAATTTCGTGCCTAAAACATATATATTACATAATGCTCGTTTTAATTGAATGTATTTATGTTATATTTGGTTTTAATTGCCATCTAATTTAATATCAATTAAATGAAATATCTCGACATAAATATTATATCATTTTATTTAATATTACATATTATTGCACGGACACATCCATCGTGATTCGTGCATGGACGATCTCTCTCTCTCTCTCTCTCTCTCTCTCTCTCTCTCTCTCTCTCTCTCTCCTTCTCTCTGTATCAACAGCACTACTTAAAAGCTATATAAAACATCTCTCTCTCTCTCTCTCTCTCTCTCTCTCTCTCTCTCTCTCTCTCTCTCTCTCTAGCTCTCTCAATGGATCGGCTATGCAATGGCACTAGCTCCGCCATTAGCAGAAAAACTTACTCTCGCCTCAAATTTTTCTTAGACAACAATAAAAATTTTTGGGCGAGCTCGCCGCCGGCGAGATTTTACTTCTACGGTGTGGGGGAGGATAACCGCATGGAGTGGATGAGCTTCGGTCAAGAATGCGTCGCTCGCTTTAAGGAAAGCTTCGCCGAGAGACTGCCACGTCACTATTGGAAGAAAGGGCAGGATCAGGAGGAGTTCACCGCCAACTTCGAGGAAATGCTTGTTTTCTTGGAGGGTGACGGCTGCAGCCGGTCCATCGCGTGGGTTGATGAAGACGGGAGAAGCTTCTTTCCGGCCCAGCCGTTTTTGTGCGGTTGTTGGACCACGGCCGACGCTGTTCAAGCATTCATGAATAATCAGTTGAAAGAAGCAGAATTTTGTTAGATGAATTTCCAGCGTTGTTTACTTTTTTGAAAGAAAGAAAAAAGATATTTTTTTATTTTTAGGTATTGTGCGAATAATCTGTTAGAAGAAACAGAATACTTAATTTGGAGGATTTGATTTTCTCTCATATACTGATATACATATACTCATATCAACACAAGCTTCTGGTACGTGGTAGTACGTGGTGGGACCTCCCTGCTTGTAGACATCTTTCCCTTGCTATATGTGATTAGTTACAACACAAATCTCTAATAAGAGATTGTGAAAGAACTGAGGATATGAGAAATAAAACTTAGCTTGCCTTTTTCTTATTCACTACTACTTATTATTTTACAACACTGAAGGTGTTTTTATACAATCACTACAACATTTTTGGTCTTTGGCAACACTTAATTTTGCAACATGTGTTAAATGTTCCCTAAACATAGAATAGAGAACAGTTTATAACTGTTGCCATATAGTTGCAGCTTTAGGCAACATTTTTGACGCAACATTCAGTAAATGTTCCCTAATCCATTACTGGGAACATTTTTTAAATGTTTCCAATATCAATACACTTTAGGCAACAATTGTAACATGTTGTCTATTAAATTATTATTTTGCAACACTTAAAAAATGTTTTCTTTGTGATTTTATTAACCATTAATTATATTATATTTGAAGAAGTAAAATTAATGTTATTTTTTGATGAATTATATTCACTACAACATTTTGGGTCTATGACAACGTTTTTTTTTGCGGCGTTTTTGAAAACGTGGCTATAGTGTTTTGGATTTTGCGGCGTTTTTATTGAAACGTGGCTGTAGAAACAATTATTTGCGGCGGTTTTGAATAAAAACGTGGCCATAGATATATAATAGGAAAAGTTATTATACCGCTCGTTTTTCGCGCTATTCCTTGCCCTAAAATTTCGACCCGATCAAAGCTCTGCGCACAAATCAGTCTCCACCGTCTTCGCATAGCGTCTTCCTCCTCCCTCCTCAATCACGCCGGTGAATCTTTGCATAGCGTCTCTGCCGTTCGTCTTCCTCTTCGCAGTATGCCGTTCGTCTTCCTCTTCGCAGTATGCCTCGCATTTCCCCGCTTATTTCCTCTGTTCTCTCTCGCAGCCATCAGCGGATCCAATTAAGGCCGAGCAGGGGCGGCCGCCCCCCCTCAAAATTTTCGTAGGGTTTCGCAGAATCGCATCGGTCTTCTTCGCCGCCGTGACGCGCCTTGGTCTTCTTCGCCGCCGTGCCGCGCCTTTGTCTTCTTTGCCGCATCGGCCTTCCGCTACTCAAAGCCCTAAATCCCTCCTTTCGTGACTTCGTCCCTGGCCGTAAGGAGACGACGACGGTCTCGAACGACGGCCGACGAACGACGGCCGACGAACGACGACGATCTCCAAGTTCCACTATTCTGTTCAGTTCGCCTTTTCTGTTCCAGGTAATCTCCATTCGATATTCCTTCAATATTCGATCTTCCTGCTTTGTTCCAGGTAATCTCCAGTTCGTCTTTGTTCCAGGCAAGGCCGCAAGGGCTCTACTGTCTCCATTCGACATTCCTGCTTTGTTTTGTTGTGATGATTTACTCAGATTTAGGGCTTTCACTCTTTGTTTTGTTGTTTTGTAATCTACAGATTTAGGGCTTTCACCCAAACATGATTGATTCATTACTCCAGATTTTAGCATTTTATCACAATGAACTGTTATTGTATATTTGTATTGGTCTAATATTTATATGAAATTCTTAATAAAAAAACCTGCATTTATGTTGGAAAGTAACTAGTGCCATCAGTAATTTTAAGAACTTGGTTTTCTGATGGAGGAGCAGAATGCTGCCAGTTCTGAAGAGGTAAACTGTAACTAACATCTGAAAAATACTCAACAGAACATAATTAGTCTTGATTCAAATGCTACATTGGCAAGCATTCATAGAAAATTGGAGAAAGGAATTTCATTTCTCAACAAGGAGTAAGCCCAACATTTCGATCTAGACCTAGGGTTCCTCCGCTTATTTCCTCTGCTCTTTCTCGCAGCCGCCAGCTACCTCTCAGAGCCGTAACATTCTCGTGCGCGAGCTCCGGATCAGGTGAAAGGTTCTTTCGGACTTACCCAACTTTTTATCAAGTTCCAAGAATGCTAAAATGTCTCGTTTTTTCATTCTTGTGCTGCTTGTTATGATTGAATGGGTCACTTAAAGGTCTTGGTGTAAATAAGTGATCCATGACAATTCTTTCTTTTAATTTTTCAAACATTCCATTTGTTCTATGGTTTAAAGATGGCATTGTATAGTCATCGTTTTTTGTGTTTAGTGTTTCTCACTAAAGGTTGCATGGAAGATCCTTGCCTGCTTAAGGTAGTGAAGTGGAATGTTTTCTTCCTTTTGAGCTGTCTAAGAGATTTATTTTACGGATATGCGATGAGTTTTTTTTAGTTATTAACAGATACCATATGTTTCTAATATTTTTAGCTTTTGCGGCGTTTTTGAAACCGTCGCTAAAGCAATAGCGACGTTTTATAAACGCCGCGGAAGGCCTTAAAAAACGTGGCCTATAAATGTAACAGTTTTTAAATGTAACACTTACAAAACAATATATTGCAAATGTTGTCATAAGTATGCAAAAAAACTGTTGCCTAAGGTTTAGCAACAGTTTGTAAAAGTAACCCCTATGTCAACATTTTACAAATGTTGCAATAGATGTACAAAAAAACTGTTGCCTATAAATAAAGTATAGACAACAGTTTTTTTACTAGTGTTGCCAAAAAGTACAAAAACTGTTGCCTTAGACTTTAGGTAACACTGGTATAGACAACACCATTTGGCAACATTTTTTTATGTTTTGGCAACAGTTTACTGTCTTTGGCAACAGTTTTTTAAGTGTTGCCAAAGACCAAAAATGTTGTAGTGAATGCCAGAATATAAGGGGATAAGTTCAGAAAAAAGCAAATACAAATCAAAACAGACTTTGCTTCTATTATTACAGACAGCTGGCGGTAGAGAAGAGGGAGTGGACCCGGTTTACACCAACATTTCCCCCTTTAAACAGGGTCTTTGATCAACCCTAATCCCAGTTGCGAGCGAAGTTCCAGGAAGCGTGTTCTTGGAAGAGGTTTGGTTAGAGCATCGACAAGTTGCTTTTCCGCCGAGCAATGCTTTACTTCTACGGTCTTCTTCTCTACCTGATCTCTTATGAAATGAAAGCGCATGTCTATGTGCTTACTTTTTCGTTGAGTTACGGGGTTATTGGCGAGATGTAATGTGGAGGTATTGTCACAGATTAGCAACACTGGTTCTTTTCTTTCCTTTCCCTCTATTTCCGTTAGCAAATTTTGTATCCAAAGGGCTTCACAACATGCGTTGCTTAAAGCGACATATTCGGCCTCTATGGTCGATAATGCCACAGTGGGTTGTTTGCGGGAAGCCCATAGTATTGCCTTTGTACCATAATAGAAGAGATGCCCACTTGTACTTCGCCGATCATCTATGCTTGAGCCCCAATCTGAATCAGAGTATCCTATTACTCTTGGTTCCCTATCCTTGGCATACATTAGTCCCAGATAAGAGGTCCCTTTTAGATATCTTATTAATATTCGTTTTGCTGCAGACATGTGCGCAATCGATGGATTATTGGTAAACCGTGCTACAATATTCACTGCATTAGCTATATCTGGACGCGTATGTGTGAGATAACTTAAAGATCCCACGAGTGAACGATACTCTGTTTCATTTACCTTGTCTTCTTCAATGTATTTGGATAATTTTACTCCTGTGTCCATTGGAGTAATTGTGGGATTACAATCAGTCATTTGAAATTTGGCTAGGACATCCAGAAGATACTTGTGCTGAGAGAGATATATTCCTTGTGGCTTTTGTTGAATTTCTAGTCTCAGGAAATACTTAACAGGTCCTAAATCTGTCATCTCATATTTCACTAACATCATATTTCTGAATGTCTTGATCATTTCCGGACAACCACCAGTGATCAACAGATCATCTACATATAACCCCACTAAGAGGATGTTCTCCTTCTGTCGTTTTACATATAGAGATGGATCACTTGGACAATGCTCAAACTGCTGTGCTAGCATATATGTGTCAATATTGTGATTCCATGCTCTTGGGGCTTGTTTAAGGCCATATAATGCCTTCACAAGCTTATACACTTTTTCTCCTTCTTTTCCTTTTTTCTGATAGCCCGGTGGTTGATCAACATAAATATCTTCATGTATTTCACCATTTAGGAATGCGGCTTTGACGTCTAAATGGTACATAAGAAAGTTATGTTGTGCGGCATATGCTAGGAGGAGACGAATAGTATCCATTCTGACCACTGGTGCATAGGTTTCATGAAAATCTATGCCAAACAGTTGGGAATAACCTTTGGCTACCAAACGGGCTTTGTATTTTGCTAAAGATCCATCAGCATTTACCTTGCTTTTATACACCCATTTCAATCCAACTGTTTCCAGATTAGCTGGTTTCTGAACTAGATCCCATGTTTTGTTTTTTTTCAATTGATTTCATTTCCTCTTCCATAGCTTGTCGCCACACTTCTTCTTTCACAGCTTCTGCAAAACAAGTGGTTGTTATAGCCATGAAGGCAACTTCTGTGGTTTCATATAAGTCTTGAATGCTACAAGTACGAAGTGGCGATGATGAGGAATCTGAATCTGATTCTGGATCTGTTCTAACAGGTTCAATAGGATCGGCTTGTGCTATATCCTGTATAGCATCAGTTTGCACTGTATCTGTGAATTGGATGGAGCTAATTCTTGGCTCAACGGTCATAGGTACATGATTATCTGACTGCCACTTTTTTCTTTTATTTGACAGGTGTTTGAAGTAAACACTAGTTCATAGCCTTTGCTTAATAACTGACCTACACTTAGGAGATTTTGAGCTAATGTAGGCACATAGTGAACATCAGGTATTGTTCGAATTTTACCTCCTTGAGAGGTGAAAGTCGCAACCCCCTTTCCTTCAATTGGAATTGTGTTACCATCACCCAGATGAACAACAGACTTATATCCAGCATCTATTGATAGGAAATTTGATTTGTTATTAGACATATGGCTTGAACAACCACTGTCTACATACCAAATGGATTTTTCTATCGTGGCTGCTTGCATACACGAATAAAGCATTTCTTCTTTCTCAACTTCTTCCACTGATGCTTTCCCTTTTTTCATATATTGTGCTTGTTGATTTGCATTATGCCAACAATCTTTAGCTCAGTGATTTGGCACTCTGCAGTTCTTACATCTTGAGTAGCAGTCCTTTGAATCATGAGTTGACTTATCACATATAATACAATATTTCTGATGCTTTCCATGTTGAGACGTCAACTGCTTTATAGGTTGCTTACCCAATTATTGTTTGCCCCTTGCAAACCCTTCGGCTATTTGAGACTTTTGTCCAGCATAATCACTTCTTTGGCCAGGTTTGTTATTTGGTCTAGATCTGATAGGCTGATGTTTAATGGATGTCTTGGATTGAAATGCTTGTTCCAGGGGAATTGAGTCTCTTTGGAGACGATCTTCATGTGCCTTTAAGGAACCTGCTAACTCAGTCAAAGATAATTGTTTGATATATTTTGATTCTTCGATTACCATGACTGCAGGGTTAAACGGCGCAGTTATACTTCGTAGAATTTTTTGAACAATCGTACTATCTTCAATTTTTCCTCCAAAACTTCTGATTTGATTGATAAGTTTGACAGTCCGGGCGATAAAAGTGTCTATCGGCTCTCCGGACTGCATACGAATTAATTCAAAATCAGTCCAAAAACGTTGCAACTTCATTTCCATAACTTTTTTACTTCCTTGATACTCTATTTGAAGAGTGTCCCAAGCCTCCTTTGCTGTTTCTGCTCCCATGATGCGAGAAAATACAGCCTCAGAAACCCCTTGATGGATGATTGAAACAACACGGGCATCCTTTACTTTGATTTCTTCAATTTGTTTCAATATACCTGCCTCTGTAGTTTTACTGCTAACTTCAGGTAAGGCTAGTAACTGTGGACCTAAGCTCACCAAATCCCACAGACCTTGCGCTCGAAAGACAAATTTCATATGGATGCTCCAGTGTTTGTATTTCTCACCATCAAAAACAGGAATCGATGATTGCGAATATACAAACGAAGATGGGTTGGAAGTAGAAGCCATCATATTCGATGATGTTTAACTCGATAAGAGCTTTGAAGCTCTGATACCAAGTGTGATTAGTTACAACACAAATCTCTAATAAGAGATTGTGAAAGAACTGAGGATATGAGAAATAAAACTTAGCTTGCCTTTTTCTTATTCACTACTACTTATTATTTTACAACACTGCAGGTGTTTTTATACAATGCCAGAACATAAGGGGATAAGTTCAGAAAAAAGCAAATACAAATCAAAACAGACTTTGCTTCTATTATTACAGACAGCTGACGGTAGAGAAGAGGGAGTGGACCCGATTTACACCAGCACTATAGTCATTAGATCTGTGATGTTCGACCGCGGGATTTATAACCTTAGACTGCATTTAGGTCCGAATATTTGAAGCTATGATTTTCTTGGCTTCAACAAAAAGAAAAAAATCAAAAAACAAAGAGAAGCTTAATTGGAGTATCTTGAGGATGGTAATTTCAATTGTTAAAGGATGGTAACGTTAGGGATGTGAATCAAAGGGGATTGAAGTTGGGTCATATATATGGACCGGTGATCGATTATAAAAATTCATTTGGTCCTCTCCCTCTAACTACCTCCTATGCCTTCTTTCATGTCTCTCTCTCTCTTACTGTGGTCTGCGCATTAAATAGAACGCGTTTTCTTCTCTTCCGTCGCTCCCCCTCTCCCTTTTGTTTCGCTCTCATCCTCTCTTCTTCTTCCCACTCATTCAATCACATGGTCCCTGATGGGTTCCCCCTCTACTTATGGAAAAGACCGTAACCACCGCACACCGGATCCCATTCCCGCATATCAAATCCCATTACTGCGCGCCGGATCCTGAAACCACCGCACACCGAATCCCACCTTCGCACACCGGATCCCACTCCCGCGCATCGGATCCGAACCACCACGCGCCGATCCAAACCACCTCGCGCGGGATCGCAACCGCCCCGCGCGGGATCGCAACCGCCACCAACCGCCGTCGGCCGACCGCCGCCAACCACCGGCCGGCCACCGCCAACCACCGGCCGGCCACCGCCGTCGGCCGGTCGGCCGGCCGCCACCGGTCGGCCGGCCGCCACCGGCCGGCCGCCGCCAACCGCCGGCCGGCCGTCCCCGGCCGGCCGCCGCCGGCCGACCGCCGCAGGCCATCGCCAGCCGGCCGACCGCCGCCGCCGTCACCCCCTTCATGGCCGGCGGCCACGGTCGGCCACCCCCCGGCGGCCGGCCACCCATGGCCGGCCCCCGGCATCGCCGCCCTTCGCTCTCCACCGTCGGATCCCTCCAGGCCCTCGCGGCCCTCCGATCATCTCGCGCGATCTCGGCCCTCCGTTTGGTGGTTATCCGCGATAACCACCGTAACTTCCACCCCCCAAGCCTATAAATAGACCCTCAAGGGTCTTCATTTAGAGGGCTCATTCTCTCCCAGACTCTCTCTCTTCATTTCCTCTTCAGAGCTTCTCTCTCTACATTCCGCCACTCCGCCACTTCATTTTTACTAACTGACAGGTTCCTCCTGCGAACGCCTCTCACCTGAGAAGAAGTGCTGCGCCATTCAAGGCGAGCACCCCGAGCCCGAACAACAAAGCCAAGGTGCTCCGCGAAGTGCTCACCCAGCCAGTGCACAGCCGCACCAGACGCGCAGCAGGGAGCTCAACTCCTAAGTGGTGGCCTGTCACCCACGGAGTTCTTTCTCTCTCTCTCCCATAATTGTAACGAGGCACGGCCTGTCGCCCTCGCATTCACCAAGAAAGCACTGTAACAGCATAACATAGTGGATTTCGGCCAGCGCCGCCCTGGCCACGTGGTTTTTCACCCTTTGGAGGGTTTTCCACGCTAAAGTTCTGTGTGTACCATTTTCAGCATTTACCCTCTGCAACACTCTGACTGTGTGCGCGCTCGACCGCCCGGGCTAAGACGGACCGAATCAAAACCGGTCTACCGAGGGCGTTGGGAAGCCGCAACAGTTTGGCGCCGTCTGTGGGAACCGTGTTCCCCAAACTCTGCAAAAGTTCTCTGAAGACAGTATTCGCCTCGCGGCAATACTCGTGACCGACAACAATGGCGAGAAGAAGTGCTCGCACCACTAATGGCTCCATTCCTGAAGGACGCGTTGAGCCCGCTCCATCCCATTCACTCATCAACGCACCTCCCGTCGAAGAGGTCCCTTTGGCACCTGTCGTCACGCTAGAAGGACGCATGCGTCAGATAGAGGAACAGCAAGCTGAAATGATGGCTCTTCTCAGAAACCTTGAAGCACCTGCTCCACCGGCCGCTCCGGTCATCCCACCTCCCTTGGTCCCTAATCGCGCTCCCTTAGGAGAAGCCGTTCAGGAAGAGGAAGTATACGGAGAAGACTACTCGGATGCAGCCAGCTCTGCGCATCCAGCCCGTCCTGGTAGGGGCGCTAGGAGAGAACCCCTGCACCATCAGCAAGGAGCAGGGATCAACCAAGCCATAAGAGGGCCCACTCGCGAGGAGATCCGCGACGTAATTGCTGAGGAGTATGGACAAGTCGGACGCTGGGGCATCTTTACTCGCCGTGCTCTACATCACGGCTCCCCCTTGGCGCAGCAGCTCCTAGTCCATCCGGTTCCACACGGTTTCAAGCTTCCTAGCGTCGAATCGTTTGACGGAACGGAGGATCCGCTGGAGCACATCAATCATTTCACCGCCATCATGAGGATCTACAACACTGACGATCAGCTCCTCTGTCAAGTGTTCCCGGCAACGCTCAGGGGGCAAGCTTGCACCTGGTTTCACTCCCTGCGAGAAGGATCCATCAACAACTTCACCGAGCTAGCCCGACTGTTCACAGATCAGTTCGTCGCCAACCGAAGAATCATCCGAGATCCCTCTCATCTTTCGGGGATCCGCCAGAACGAGGGGGAGACCCTTAAAGACTTCTTCCGTCGCTTCACTACTGAGGCGCGACAAATCCCAGGGGTCAACCCCGAGCTTCTGCGCGGTGTCTTTCTAGGAGGACTCCGCCCAAACGGCTTCTATTCCGCTCTAATGAGGGAGACAGTTCCAAATTATCCGGACCTCGTGCACCGAGTGGAGGCACAGATAGCAGCGGATGAAGCCATCGAAGCACATCGCCAGCAGTTCGAAGGAAGTCTGAAGAGGAAGAAAGGGTCGGAGCAATCTCCCAGAAGGCAGGAAGAGCGGCGTACGGAAGAGCGCCGGAACCCTAATCACGGTCGGGATCTCCGAAGGGATCGGGGTCCCCGACCACCGCTGAATTACACTCCCCTCAACACGTCGCGAACCAACGTGCTCTACGCCATTCAAGAAAATCCGGCATTCCGTAGGCCGAGGCCGCTAAATCAGAATGAAAGAACCGACCACTCAAAGTACTGTGAATTCCATAGAGGAGCTGGACACACGACCGAAGAATGCGCCAGGTTAAAGGAGGAAATTGAGCGCCTCGTCAGGCAAGGACTCCTTGGAAGGTTCCTGCAAGGCCAGCTACCAAACCAACCACAGCAACCCAGGCAGCCCAGAGATCAGCCTCCTGCACCTCACGGCGCAGCGGCTGGAATGCCGATGGTAGGGCAAGTCGAGACTATAGCTGGGTCTCCTAATCTCGCCGCGCAAATTCTCTCCATCGCTAGGCCAGAGAGAGGCCACGAAGATAAGAAGTTAAAGCAAGACGTCGCCATCGTCTTCGGAGATGAAGACCTTGAGGGGTTACGGATGCCACACCAAGACCCGCTCGTGATCAGCGCCGGGATCGGGGATCCCTGTTTCAACGTCAAAAGGATACTGGTCGACAACGGAAGCTCAGTTGACGTCCTGTTCCTCTCCACTCTGCAGAGCATGAACCTCACCAAGGAGCACCTCAGCCCAGCAGCGGGGCCCGTCTACGGTTTTGACAATCGCCCCGTCCCGGTCCAGGGCATGATCACCCTTCCGGTAACGCTTGGCGAGTTCCCAAGACAGGTAACCCACAACATGAAGTTCGTGGTCGTGGAGTCAAGTTCCGCCTACAACGCAATTTTCGGGAGACCGCTCCAATCCATCTTCAGAGCCATCCCATCAATCCCGTATTTAGCCATGAAGTTTCCGACCGTCGTCGGGATCGGGGTCGTTCGTGGAAACCAGGAGGCAGCTAGGACCTATTACTTGAGGCAAGCTCAACCGGCAAGGGCGACGGCTCTCAACATCGACAACTTCGACCTACGAGATGAAGCCACTCTTCAGCGAGGGGCACCCGTTGAAGGAGTGGTGAAAGTGCCGCTCTCCCAGCAGGATCAAACCCGGACTGTCCAGGTCGGGTCCCTTTTGACGCCAGAAGAACGAGAAAGGATTACAACCTTCCTGCAAGAGAACGAGGACATTTTCGCTTGGAGCCCGGAGGACATGCCTGGGGTAGATCCTGAAATCATTTTTCACTCATTAAACATTAACCCCGCCTGCAGGCCCGTAATCCAAAAGAAGAGGAACTTCGCCCCTGAGCGAGTAAAGGCAATCGAAGAAGAACTAACAAAGCTCCTGGAGGCGCAGTTCATCCGCGAGGCGGATTATCCCACGTGGCTCACAAACGTGGTGATGGTAAAAAAGGCGTCCGGAAAGTGGCGGATGTGCGTCGACTACAGCAACCTGAACCAGGCGTGCCCGAAAGAGAGTTTTCCTCTTCCGAGGATTGACCAGCTTGTCGACGCAACGGCCGGCCACGAGCTGCTCAGCTTCATGGATGCATACTCAGGCTACAACCAAATAAGAATGAATCCCGCGGACGAGGAGCACACCGCCTTCCGCACCGATAAAGGAGTCTACTGCTACAAAGTGATGCCATTCAGCCTTAAAAACGCCGGAGCAACATACCAAAGACTGATGAATAAAGTCTTCAAAGACCTCATCGGGGAGACGATGGAGGTATATGTGGATGACATGCTAGTGAAGAGCGTCCACCGTCGCGACCATTTGAAAGACTTGGGAAAGTGCTTTCAGCTTCTTCGTCGCTTCCAGATGCGGCTCAACCCCAGCAAATGCGCGTTTGGTGTGACGGCGGGGAAGTTTTTGGGTTTCATGGTAACCCATCGGGGAATCGAGGCCAACCCTGAGAAGATCAAGGCATTGGAGGACATGTCGCCGCCTCGCTCAATCAAGGAAGTGCAACCCCTGAATGGGAGGATCGCTGCACTGTCCCACTTCCTGTCAAGGACGGGGGACAAGTACCTCCCTTTCTTCAAAGTTCTCCGGGGAGCGCGCCACACTGGGTTCCAGTGGACGGACGAGTGCCAGACGGCTTTCGAACTCCTCAAACAGTACCTGGCCTCGCCGCCGCTTCTCTCAAAGCCAATCCCCGGGGAGACCCTGTTCTTGTACCTCGCAGTTTCGCATACGGCCCTCAGTTCAGTTCTTGTGAAGGATGAAGGAGGGGTGCAAAGGCCGATCTACTACCTCAGCAAGGTCCTCACCGATACCGAAACCAGGTATCCGGCAGCAGAAAAAACGGCCTTAGCACTCATCTTCTCGGCGCGAAAGCTTCGACCCTATTTCCAGGCACACACAGTGAAAGTACTAACTCAGCTCCCGCTGCGAGCAATCCTCCAAAAGCCGGAAGTCTCGGGGAGACTTGTAAAGTGGGCAGTAGAACTCGGCGAATTCGACATCCAATTCTTGCCCCGACCAGACATCAAGTCACAGGTGCTCGCTGACTTTGTTGTAGAAAATACCATCTCATCAGAAGCAACTCCTGTCAAAGATGTTACCACACCCCGTTGGACTCTCTACGTCGACGGCGCTTCAGGAGCTGAGGGAGCTGGAGCTGGACTGCTCCTCATAAGCCCCGACGAGATCACTCTGGAATATGGTCTCAGGCTGAAGTTCCCAGCAACCAACAACGTCGCAGAGTACGAGGCTCTGATCGCCGGCCTCCGGCTCGCCATCGATTGTAAGGTAGAGAGCTTGGCAATTCACGCCGACTCCCAGCTTGTAGTCTCGCAAGTTGAGGGAGATTATGAGGCCAAGAGTGACCAGATGGCGCATTACCTCACATGCGTAAAGTCGCTCCTTCAGAAGATCCCGTCGTACCAAATCCTGCACGTGCCCCGGGAGCAGAATTCTAGAGCGGACGTGCTCTCTAAGTTGGCAACTTCACCCTCCAGCTATCAGTCACGAAGACGCCGAGTGGAGGAGATCATGGCCCCGAGTATCCCAGGTCCATGGGAGATTGCAGCCATCAATGAAGAAGAGCCATCCTGGATAACCCCTCTGCGAGCTTACCTCGAGCAGGGGCACCTCCCCGAGGATCGCCTGGAGGCACGCAAATTACGAATGCGAGCAGCATCGTTCACCATCATAGATGGGGAACTCTACAAGCGGGCATTCTCAGGGCCCTACCTAAAGTGCTTACCGGCCAGCGAAGCGGACTACGCCTTAAGAGAGGTACACAGAGGGGTCTGCGGAGAGCACCTGGGAGGAAAGGCCCTGGCCCATAAAATCTTGCGCCAATGTTTCTATTGGCCAACGATGAAGAAAGACGCGGCAGAGCTCGTTCAGAAGTGCAAGAGTTGTCAGCTTCATGCAAATGTACCTCACCAGCCCCCAGTTGCGCTCACTGCGCTCCAGAGTGCATGACCCTTCGCACAGTGGGGGATTGATCTCCTCGGCCCCTACCACTGGCATCAGGGCAGAGAAAATTCATCATCCTCGCAATTGACTACTTCACCAAGTGGGTGGAAGCCGAACCCCTGGCAAAGATCACGGAGGAGAATGCTAAGCAGTTCGTCTGGAAGAACATTATCTGCCGCTTCGGGATCCCAACAGCAATCATCGCCGACAATGGCACCCAGTTTACTGGGAGATCATTTGCCAAAATGTGCGATGACCTAAAGATCAATCTCCGCCACACCGCTGTAGCACACCCGCAGACGAATGGGCAGGTAGAAGTCACCAACCGCACCATCCTCAAAGGGCTAAAGACGCGTCTTGAAGAAGCCGGGGGGCAATGGGTGGATGCACTCCCAAATGTACTATGGGCATACCGCACGACGGAGAGGACTCCAACAGGAGAGACCCCGTACAATCTCTGCTACGGGACCGAAGCCGTCATCCCCGTCGACATCGGAGTACCAAGCATCCGGGTGCTGACTTTCGATCCCAGCAAAAATGACGAACTGCTCCGCCAAAATCTCGACTTAATCTCCGAAACTCGAGACCACGCCGCCCAGCGCATTGCCATCTACCAAAGGCGTGTGGCCCGGCTCTACGACAGAAGGGTGAAGCCCAGACCAATCAACGTCGGAGACCTCATCTTGCGCAGCATTGAAGCAGCCGGGAAAGGTCCGCAGAAAGATAAACTCTCACCAGCATGGGAAGGACCTTATGTGGTCACCGCGACAGTGAAACCTGGAACCTTCAAGCTCAGAAAGGCGGAAGGAAAGACCCTCCCACGCACCTGGAACGCGCAGAATCTGCGCCGCTTTTATCAATGATTTTATTTCATCTTGTCATGTAAAAGTCGCGAGCCTTGACTCGCGCGAACTATCCTATTACCATCTTATGTACAAGACTGACACAAACTATTTAGCTACAGTTTTATGTGCAAGCAGCGAACCTCGATTCATGCAAACAACTTCTCATCAATCATTGCAGCTCAAAAGATCACATTGCCTCAACGTTGCTTGGGCACCTTGCCTCAACGTTGCTTGGGCACCTTGCCTCAGCGTTGCCTGGGCACATTGCCTCAATGTTGCTTGGGCACCTTGCCTCAGCGTTGCCTGGGCACATTGCCTCAACGTTGCTTGGGCACCTTGCCTCAGCGTTGCCTGGGCACATTGCCTCAACGTTGCTTGGGCACCTAAAAGCCGCGAGCCAGACTCGTGCAAAAAGCCGCGAGCCAGACTCGTGCACCGTAGGGGCCTGCCCCCCTTACGGCCAAGCCGCGAGCCAGACTCGTGCAAAAAGCCGCGAGCCAGACTCGTGCAAAAAGCCGCGAGCCAGACTCGTGCAAAAAGCCGCGAGCCAGACTCGTGCACCGTAGGGGCCTGCCCCCCTTACGGCCAAGCCGCGAGCCAGACTCGTGCAAAAAGCCGCGAGCCAGACTCGTGCAAAAAGCCGCGAGCCAGACTCGTGCACCGTAGGGGCCTGCCCCCCTTACGGCCAAGCCGTGAGCCAGACTCGTGCAAAAAGCCGCGGGCTAGACCCGTGCACCTATTTTATAAAAGCCACGAGCCAGACTCGTGCACCTATTTTAGCCGCGGGATAGACTCGTGCAAAAAAGCCGCGGGCCAGATCCGTGCACCTATTTACAAAAACTGCGAGCTCAAGTCCGCGCAAACTCACCTGTAACTTTGAAAATAATCAAACTATGCAGGTGCAAACAACCAGATCAACAAGATCGAACAGATGAACAAGTACGACGAATATAATAAAAAAGAGACAGCCACATCCGACAAACACAGCTACAAGCAGCTAAAGAAATCACTCCTCATTAGGACTATGGTCCTCATCATCTGACAGGTCGTCAAATCCAAGGCCGCTAACATCATAGCCCCGCTTTCGGGATACCATCCGAAGAGCCTTCGACGCTCCCTGTCGAAGGGCAAGCTCACGTGAGTCTTCCAGATGAGGCTCCACTTCCTGAGTCCAGATCACGTCTCGGACCTCCTCAGAAATCAAGCAGCGGTCCCGCAGATAATCAACCGACTCCAAGTACTCGGCCAAGCCAGCCGCCTTCAGCTCGGTCTCCCGCTCCACGGAAGAAAGACGCGTTATCTCAGCCCGGCACTGCTCCAGCTCTGCATCCCGACACACTATGTCACCACGAGCTGCCTCTAAAGAGCGCAAGACATCCTCCAACGCCGCCATCTCCGCACCCAGCCCGGACTTAGTCCTCTCCAGCTCATCCTGCATCTCTGAGCCAATCCGTCTGAAGCGCGAGACGTCGCGATCTCGCCGTCTCTCCGCCTCTGCGAGTGCGCTCCTCGACTCCCGAAGCTCACCCTGGATGGCCATAAACCCGTCCTTCAAGCTCACGTAGTGATCGTTCCACGTAAGCGCGATCGATGCCTGGGTCTCCATCTGCAAAAGAAAAGTTATAAGTCAGAGCCGCAGCCACAGAATAACGCTATACAAGAGGAAGTAGAAATCCTGCTTACCGCTTGGCTCATGGCCTCCAGAGAGGAATAGACCCTCTTCCCTTCCGGCACCTTTCGAGATGTGCCTCGCTCCGGAGAGGCCTGGGGTGCAGTAGATCCCAGGACCTCGACCTCCTCATCAGCCGGCTCGCCATCAGCTCCAGATACACAAGGAGCCGCCTCCTCCTGAGGAGCATCCTGTACCGGTAGAGGAGCAGGACTTGGCTCCTCCAGACCTTTAAACACCAGCTTCCTCTTTCTGTCTCGAACAAGGGGAACAGCAGCGGCACGACCAGCATCAACGGACAGCCCGCATAAAAGCAGGCGCTTCTCGTCCACGAACAGGGAAATACTGTGCAGAATATTCCCCAGCTCTCGAGCATCTGAAAATCCGAGAACAGGAGAAAACTCCCGCTCACGCCCTTTGAGGCGCCGGCAACGAATGGGTAAAGAGTTCCACACCTCCGGTAGTCCCTCTGGGTTCCTGACATAGCCAAATAAAGTATTCCCGTGACGGATCCACCCGGGTCTCGAACTCCAGCCATCTCTTGTTGCTAAAAACTTCAATGCGACCTCCGACATCAACCTGCACCTCACACCACTCCTTGAAAAGGCCCAGGGAGAACTTCGCACCATGCTCTCGGAAGAAGGCAATCAGCCCCATGATCCGCACCATCCCCTGAGGCGTAAACTGTGACACTGGGACGCCGCAAAATTTCAGGATCTGAATCAACTCCTCGCACGCCGGGAGGCGAAAGCCACTCCGAAGTGACGACTCGCAAAGGGTCATCCAACCCCGAGGCGGATTCTGTACTCGCTCCTCAGGACCTGGGATCCGGATCTCCAATTCGGGGTGCAGGTTGAAACGCTTCCTCCATATGGCAACATGATCAAGAGTAAGACTCGAGCCCAGTCGCATGGGGCGACTTTGTCCGCCACGCCGAGAAGCCTGAAAGAAAAGAAAGAGCGTCAATACAAATCTCAGACAAATATAAGAGGAGTCCACCCGCGAGACTAACCACCGCGCAAACCTCACGCACAGGTAAGCCTCGAGAGCACACGCGCAGCAGACCCCGCGGGGCAGCCCGCACGACTGCCCCCACGGTAACCCGTGCACGCACGCGCGAGCACGCTGCCGCGCAAGCACGTGCACACCCTGCCACGCAAACACGTGCGGACGCGCGCACCTTACCGCGCGAGCTCACGCGCGCGCCCTGCCGCGCGCGAGCCCGCACAGGCATGCGCGCCCAGCCGCGCGCGAGCACGCACGGGCATGGGCGCCCTACCGCGCGCGAGGGCACACGGGCGCGCACGCCCTGCCGCGCGCAAGCGCGCGCGGGCGCGCACGCCCTGCCGCGCGCGAGCGCACACGAGCGCGCGCCCTGCCGCGCGCGCGCCCTGCCGCGCGCGCGCCCGCACGGGCATACGCGCCCTGCCGCGCGCGCCCTGCCGCGCGAGCGCGCACGTGCACCCTGCCGCGCGCGCGCCCTGCCGCGCGCGCGCCCTGCCGCGCAGGCGCACGCCCAGCCGCACAAGCACGCGCGGGCACGCGCGCCCTGCCGCGCGAGCGCGCACGTGCACCCTGCCGCGCGCGCGCCCTGCCGCGCGAGCGCGCACGTGCACCCTGCCGCGCGCGCGCCCTGCCGCGCAGGCGCACGCCCAGCCGCACAAGCCCGCGCGGGTGCGACTCGCGCGCGCCTCTCCGCGCGCGCACACGGCGACCCTGCGCCCGCGCGCGCCGCCCGTCACCTCCGCATGACCTCTCGCACTTCTAGTGCGCTGTTCGCCCGCCTTTTTGGAAATTAAACCTTTGAACCTCATGCTCACCTTGGCACCGCCGTCGTCACCGCCCACCTCCGCGCCAGAATTCGCTCCGGCCATCGCTCACAGATGCAAGTCACAGCGGAAAATCCAGTTGCTCTCCGTGCGCTCCAAACAAATGGATTTGGGGGGCAAATGATGGGTTCCCCCTCTACTTATGGAAAAGACCGTAACCACCTTACACCGGATCCCATTCCCGCACATCAAATCCCATTACTGCGCGCCGGATCCCAAAACCTCCGTGTTGAAACCAGCAAATGGTCTCTTGAGTTCGGACCCACTGGGGTGTAGCCGATGCTTATTTCTCCCTCACTAGACTCTCCTGATGGTAGATGCTGGAAACGGAATAGACCCAAGGCTGAAGCGAGGAGGTGCCGCCACACACCCGGAAGATCTTAGAGAGCTTCCCCTCCCAAACCAAAGCTCAACCGGGCACCTTGGAGGGCACTGGCTGCCAACCAAAACTAGCCTAGAGGAGAGGATTCTCTAAAATCGGATCTCCTCCAAGGTGCCCTTAAGGGTCTATTTATAGTTTTCCTAGGCTGGTCTGTAAATAGCCTGAATCCGCCTTTTAATTTTACTAACCGCACCCCAAATTGGTCTGCTAATAGCCTAACTCCGCTGTTTCGAAGGGCTATTTGCAGCCCACCAGGGGTATTATTGTCATTTTCCCCTCACACCCCTTTGGGCGAGTGGTCCGTGAGGGCACCATTCGCTGGGCACCCGCCTGGCTGGGCGAATGCCCACGCTTCTGGGCGAGTGGGCCGTGAGGGCACCACTCGCCTAGCGTCTTCTCTCCTACAGCTTACCCCCACCAACTCGGGGGCATTTTTACCTTCCTTAGCCTGGGCGAGTGACCCGGCGAATGATCCGGACGACCCAGGTTTCGCCAGTTGGCTGGGGGGGCCCACTCGGCGAATACGGGTTGTACACAATCCCCGCTCTTTACGAGCGGTTCCTACGGTCGTAAAGAACAGTCCAACCCTGTATTCGGTGAGTGCTTGCTGACTGGATCCATAAGATTCCGTGGGTCCCACCGCCACCTTATATATATATCCTCATGTCAGGTTTTTCTGGACCACTCTTTCATCTCGGCTCGGAGTTTCTCCACTTCCTAATGTCTTTCCACAAACCTTCTGCGAAACCCCTCTCGCGAGAGATGATCGACCGCCTGGCTGCGGCCCAAGCTGCAACTGCCCCCAGGGCATCCAAATTTGCTCCCTGGCTGATGTCCAAACGGGATCCGAGCGCCCCCTATGTCTCGCGTCGAGCCAAGGCGATTCGGCTGAATCGTCAGAGAGGCGAGACTGCCTCGGAGTCTCCGGCGGATACTCCACCGGCGAACACGTTGGCGGATGCCCTTCCGGACCCTGCGATGCCGGTATGAGAATTCCTCCTGTCTCCATTTAGTTCCTGTCCCTTACCCTGCGTTGACTCTGGCCATTCGCAGGGGGCTTTGGTGCCGGAGGACGGCCATGGGGCCGTTTTGAGCAGTGTGGTGGTGCCACCTCCCGCGGACGAGTTACCTCCTCCCGATCTGGATCTTGCTCCTCCGCCTCCTCCTGGGGAGACTGTACCCCAATCCCGTGAGTTGTGAACCTTCTCGCTTTTTCCTTTTATGTTGTCGGCTACTAACCATTACCTTTTCGCAGCCCTCAACCCTGACGTCCCGCTGCGGGACTCCATTCCTCCAAGTCCCCCTGCTCAGGTGAGCCCCTCTGTCACCGCGAATGAACGGAGGGTCTCCCCTGAGCGAGAGCTGGATCAGCATCTCCGTGCTGATGACCGTGCGGATGCTCCGGCTCCTTCTTCACAGCCTTACCGTCCAGGAAAGGGAAAGGTCTTACCTCCCGCCTGGCTGTTTGGGATGCACCCCCATTCGTCTCGTCCTTCAGGTCACCTGGACCCCACCCCAGGTCAGTTCACTCACCCGCCTCTATCGTACTCGCATATTTTATCACCACTAACCTAGTTGTGATTCCGCAGGCTATCGAGAAGCCTCCCCCTTCGACTCCTACTACGAGGGGGGAGAGGGAATGCTCTCGCCTCTCCCTTCCCCTGGGGATCTCGCTGACTTCCTGGGTGATTCCTCGGATCACGCGACCCTGAAGGATCGGATCTCGGAGGTCCTGGGGAAGCTCATCCATATCCAGCGAAACGTAGCCGGCCAGGTGGACGACGTGCGGCTGAGAGTCGCGCGTGAGTTAAAGGACCTCCATCGGGACTACTCGCGCCTTCTTACCACGGTGGAGCGCCTGGGGGGCGAAGGAGGGGAGTTGTCTCCCGAAACACACGCCGCGCGAGCCCGGGATCAACTCCAACTGGCTTCCCATGAGATCACCAATATACTCGCTTATTACCGCCCGCGAATGCCCATGGAAGCTGGGTCGCGAAAGCGAGGTCGGTGGATCTGGGAGGAGATCTGACCTACCCAACGTCCACCCCTCTTATTGTTTCCTTTTCTTACTTTATGCTGCGAATGTTTGAACGTTATATTTGTCTGTAATAATTTCTCTATGCTTTGTGAATGCTTCTTTATTCGTTTTTCGTATCTCATAGCTTTGCTTGGGTATTGCCGAGTGATAACTTATAGCCGGATGCTCTTCCAACCTCGTTGCGTAGCCGCGGAATGAATAGACATAGGGCATTTGCCATTAATGGGCGAGAGGGACCGGCTCGGGCTCCGAGGTGTCGGGAAGGCGCGATGGCTATCCGCACACCCGTGGCCTCGAAAGCCCAAACGTCGTTTAGTCCCTCTATAAATAAGTCTTTCAACCACCGTATTAAATACCTAACCATCCACTCTCTTTCCTTGCGCTAGCACTCATGCTTCTTCCTTATCTGTTGCTCCCCTTTCCTTCTTCACTCGCAAAAATGGGTGGCGATGCGGAAGGCAGGGCCAAGTGCGCCAGCGCATTCGCCAACCACGTCTTTGATTCCTGCGACCTCTCTGAGGAGGCTTACCTGTCTGCCGTCGCCGACTACGTCCCGCCGGGTTTCGAGGGGCGAAAGCCCAGGCCGGACGAGCGTCTGAACTCCATCTCGCCTTGTGCTCTCGCGATCCCGCTAGAGCATTTCGAGGTGGGGTTTCGCCTTCCGATCTGGCCGGAACTCCGTCAGACCTTCAGATACTACGGGGTCGTGCCTGGCCAGCTCAACCCCAACTCCATCGCTATGTTGGTCGGGTACGCGAGCTACCTGCGAGAAGAGGGAATCGAGTTCTCGCTGCCCGTCTTCCGCAAGCTCTATACCTTCCGCTGCACCAATGGTATCTCGTTCTTCTCGGGACTGAGCCCCCTAAAGCACTACGGGCTCCCGAACAAGAACCATGACTGGGTTCGCCGCTTTATTTTCGTAAGCGGGAACCTGGGGAACACTCTTCTCGCACCGGTGCAGGAGGAGGAGTTAACCTTCCGCCCCCCGACCCTAGGGGGGCACGAGGCCAAACTCCACCAATACATCCTGGAGCACGGGATGGATCTCGTCCATCTCCGGCGAAACGTCAACTCGCTTCCACCCATTCCGCAGGGCGAGGGTAAGTGTTCGAGACTTCATTCGCTTTCGCTTTGTGATTTTTACATCATTCGCTAGAACCATTTGTTATATTATGCAGGTGTGCGCCACTTCCCCCTTCATCCGCCGCGTCCCTCCGGATCTACCCTCTCTCTCGCACAGGCCGCCGCGGATGCCTGTCGGGAGGAACCTTCTTCCTCCAAGCCTGGCGGAAAGAAGCGCAAGCCAGCGGTGCTGACCTCTTCCACTTCCAAGAAGCCCAAACCCCCCCCCCCCCCCCCCCCCCCCCTCACGCATCACGGGGTTTCGCTTAGGTAGTCATGAGAGGTGTGATCCTCTCTCCGGCGCGTGGTCTGTGCGAATGCTCTTGAGATCATCTCTTGAGAACTTAGAACCTGCCACCGAGTGAGCCTTCAGACCTGCCAGCTAGATGGGAGCCTGGACAGCGGGTCTGCTCGGGGCCAACCTCTGGAACATAGAACCTGCCACCGAGTGAGCCTTCGGACCTGCCAGCTAGATGAGAGCCTGGACAGCGGGTCTGCTCGGGGCCAACCTCTGGAACATGGAACCTGCCACCGAGTGAGCCTTCGGACCTGCCAGCTAGATGAGAGCCTGAACAGCGGGTCTGCTCGGGGACAACCTCTGGAACATAGAACCTGCCGCCGAGTGAGCCTTCGGACCTGCCAGCTAGATGAGAGCCTGGACAGCGGGTCTGCTCGGGGCCAACCTCTGGAACATAGAACCCGCCACCGAGTGAGCCTTCGGACCTGCCAGCTAGATGGGAGCCTGGACAGTGGGTCTGCTCGGGGCCAACCTCTGGAACATGGAACCTGCCACCGAGTGAGCCTTCGGACCTGCCAGCTAGATGAGAGCCTGGACAGCGGGTCTGCTCGGGGCCAACCTCTGGAACATAGAACCTGCCACCGAGTGAGCCTTCGGACCTGCCAGCTAGATGAGAGCCTGGACAGCGGGTCTGCTCGGGGCCAACCTCTGGAACATAGAACCCGCCACCGAGTGAGCCTTCGGACCTGCCAGCTAGATGGGAGCCTGGACAGCGGGTCTGCTCGGGGCCAACCTCTGGAACATGGAACCTGTCCACGTACTTGGCCAGGGATTCCCCCTCCCTCTGCTTGATCTTGAAGAGAGCCTCCGCATCCTTCTTCCTCTTTTTTGACGTCGAGAAACGCAGTCGGAAGCTTCGGCGCAGATCATCGAACGCGTAGATGGAACCTGTGGGAAGCTGGTGGAACCAGTCCCTTGCTTTCTCCTTCAGGGTGGTCGCGAAGAGCCGACATTGAAAAGAATCCGACATGGGAAGGATTGATGTCATGTCCTCGAACCACTGCAGGTGCACAACTGGATCCTCCTTGCCGGTGTAGTAGGACATCTCCGGCCCACGAAACCCTTCTGGCACTGGGGCCGAGAGGATCATCTCGCAAAAGGGGCTCCCTTCCCCTGCTCGACGAGTGGTCCTCTCGCGCGGGACCAACTCACACACCTCAGCACTCGCCGGACTGCTGAACAGCTGCCGTCCGGGGAGATCTCGCGCGCTTTCTTCTGCTGGCACCTCCTTCCCCGGCCGCCGCCCCGGTGCGTTCTCGCCAATCTGCAAAGGCGGGACCACTGGGACCGTCGGGGTCTCGCACTCGCTCCTTGCCGTGAGAACTGTCTGCAGGACCTCTCGCTTGAACTTCTCAAACATCTCCAGCCACTCCCCTGCCGCTGGTGGCTGCGAGTGACCTGAGTCAGAACCATTTCCTCCATCTCCCGTCATCGAAACTAGCTTGGGATTTTCTTTCACCGGCTACGGTCCACGCTCACCGCACCAAAAATGTTGAAACCAGCAACTGGTCTCTTGAGTTCGGACCCACTGGGGGTGTAGCCGATGCTTATTTCTCCCTCACTAGACTCTCCTGATGGTAGATGCTGGAAACAGAATAGACCCAAGGCTGAAGCGAGGAGGTCCCGCCACACACCCGGAAGATCTTAGAGAGCTTCCCCTCCCAAACCAAAGCTCAACCGGGCACCTTGGAGGGCACTGGCTGCCAACCAAAACTAGCCTAGAGGAGAGGATTCTCTAAAATCGGATCTCCTCCAAGGTGCCCTTAAGGGTCTATTTATAGTTTTCCTAGGCTGGTCTGTAAATAGCCTGAATCCGCCTTTTAATTTTACTAACCGCACCCCAAATTGGTCTGCTAATAGCCTAACTCCGCTGTTTCGAAGAGCTATTTGCAGCCCACCAGGGGTATTATGGTCATTTTCCCCTCACACCCCTTTGGGCGAGTGGTCCGTGAGGGCACCATTCGCTGGGCACCCGCCTGGCTGGGCGAATGCCCACCCTTCTGGGCGAGTGGGCCGTGAGGGCACCACTCGCCTAGCGTCTTCTCTCCTACAGCTTACCCCCACCAACTCGGGGGCATTTTTACCTTCCTTAGCCTGGGCGAGTGACCCGGCGAATGATCCGGACGACCCAGGTTTCGCCAGTTGGCTGGGGGGGGGGGGGGCCCACTCGGCGAATACGGGTTGTACACTCCGCACACCGAATCCCACCTTTGCACATCGGATCCCACTCCCGCGCATCGGATCCGAACCACCACGCGCCGATCCAAACCACCTCGCGCGGGATCCCAACCGCCCCGCACGGGATCGCAACCGCCCCCAACCGCCGTCGGCCGACCGCCGCCAACCACCGGCCGGCCGCCGCCAACCGCCGGCCGGCACCGCCGACCACCGCCGACCGGCCCCCGCCGGCCGGCCGCCGCCGCCGTCACCCCCTTCATGGCCGGCGGCCATGGCGGCCACCCATGGTCGGCCCCCGGCGTCGCCGCCCTTCGCTCTCCACCGTCGGATCCCTCCAGGCCCTCGCGGCCCTTCGATCATCTCGCGCGATCTCGGCCCTCCGTTTGGTGGTTATCCGCGATAACCACCGTAACCACCGTAACTTCCACCCCCCAAGCCTATAAATAGACCCTCAAGGGTCTTCATTTAGAGGACTCATTCTCTCCCAGACTCTCTCTCTCTTCATTTCCTCTTCAGAGATTCTCTCTCTACATTCCGCCACTCCGCCACTTCATTTTTACTAACTGACAGGTTCCTCCTGCGAACGCCTCTCACCTGAGAAGAAGTGCTGCGCCATTCAAGGCGAGCACCCCGAGCCCGAACAGCAAAGCCAAGGTGCTCCGCGAAGTGCTCACCCAGCCAGTGCACAGCCGCACCAGACGCGCAGCAGGGCGCTCAACTCCTAAGTGGTGGCCTGTCACCCACGGAGTTCTTTCTCTCTCTCTCCCATAATTGTAACGAGGCGCGGCCTGTCGCCCTCGCATTCACCAAGAAAGCACTGTAACAGCATAACATAGTGGATTTCGGCCAGCGCCGCCCTGACCACGTGATTTTTCACCCTTTTGAGGGTTTTCCACGCTAAAGTTCTGTGTGTACCATTTTCAGCATTTACCCTCTGCAACACTCTGGCTGTGTGCGCGCTCGACCGCCCGGGCTAAGACGGACCGAATCGAAACCGGTCTACTGAGGGCGTTGAGAAGCCGCAACAGTCCCCAATTGATTAATGTGTTATTTTTATAGATATATTAAATTGGCACTTGAGTAATTATCATGTTGTGGTGAGAGTAAGTTTTATGAGTATGCGTGTTTAATTAGTTACTTGATTAATTATCGTGTTTAATTAGTTTTAATAATTAACAAATTGTTTAATTTTATCAGCTATATCTATGTAAACATAAACTGTACAATATCTGGAATTAAATTATGTATGATAAATAGCTTTGATTTACCCGAGCTACTTATAAACTATAAATTAGCCGATTTCACACCAAAACAACCCTATAGATTTACAAAAAAAGAATTATAGATTTAACAGATAATTATTGCACAGCGTAATCATAAAGAAGACTTTGTCAACACTGTGCCATCTGGGTCAACCGCAAGAATCACATCCACGAACTTTCGTCTGCCGCTACGATTTCATTTGTTTGACTCGGTCAAATCATCTTTCACTGCTCTGAAGATTATAGAGAAAGCTCCAAGATCTCCTGTCTATATAACTAGACGCCTTCGTTGTTTTGCTTTCTCATATCTAATTCTTCACATTCTTCTCACTGTTTAAGCAGAGTTCTACACTTGAATTCCTTCAAAAGCTGCAGAATTCGCTCAAGATTCACTTACCCGAAGACTAGTCAGAAAGCTCCAAGATCTCCTGCCTATATAAGTAGACGCCTTCATAGTTTTGCATACTCATCCAATTCCTCACATTCTTCTCACTGTTTAAGCAGAGCTCTACACTTGAATTCCTTCAAAAGCTGCAGAATTCGCTCAAGATTCACTTACCCGAAGACTAGTCAGAAAGCTCCAAGATCTCCTGCCTATATAAGTAGACGCCTTCATAGTTTTGCATACTCATCCAATTCCTCACATTCTTCTCACTGTTTAAGCAGAGCTCTACACTTGAATTCCTTCAAAAGCTGCAGAATTCGCTCAAGATTCGAAAGAATGAGTTCTATCAAGTCTTGGACTCTGTTCTTCCTGGCTTTCTTCTTGTCTGGGCTCGTGCAGCAGCTCGTACATGGCCAGGAAATGGCGCCTTCTCCGATGGCGGCGCCACCCATGAGCAACGACGGCACGGCGATCGATCAGGGTGTTGCTTATGTCCTCATGCTTGTCGCCCTTCTTCTCACTTATCTGATCCACTGAGCCTAGATCGGGACTTCTAATTTGTTTGAAAACTATTCTTTTTTTTCCTTACCACTCTGTTCAAGAATCGGAGGTGTTGATTCTTGGTGTAAAGAATGATTATTTCTTGATGCATAGTTCTGATCTTGATCTAGTTGATGGAGTATTCTTTTCTCAAATTTTCTGTGGATTTTGTATAGATTCATTTACTCTGTGATGATTATTTTAATTACTTTTCATTATGCCTCTGCTATTCTACGTTCCATACTATTTCTGCAGGTGAGAGAAATTTTGAAGCCAGATAGAGAATCATATCCTATAATATTTCTAATGCCAAGAGGTGTTGGATCCGGATCCCCTGGAGTTCTTAGGGAAACTCCAGGGGGTGGAGTTCGCGATTCGAGTCCGATTCGTGTTGAATCGTAAAAAGTGGTTAACACGAAAGTTGTAGATCTTCCCGAGACGAATAACTTTCATGTTGAACATTTTTTTATATGAAGTCGTTTAGGCCCCCGATTTGGACCCCGAAAAAACTGACCCCGAAAAATATTAAATTTAATATTTTTCGGGGTCAGTTTTTTCGGGGTTCAAATCGGGGGCCTAAACGACTTCATATCAAAAAATGCTCGACATGAAAGTTATTCGTCTCGGGAAGATCTACAACTTTCGTGTTAACCACTTTTTACGATTCAACACGAATCGGGCTCGAATCGCGAACTCCACCCCCTGGAGTTCCCCTAAGAACTCCAGGGGATCCGGATCCGAGGTGTTGAGGTTTTGACAGAGATTAGAATAACAGTTTTTTATATTAAAAAAAAAACAGGACAAATTTCATCATGAGATCCACAATATTGGGTATGCAAAATGCTAATTGATATACGTGCACGGGTTTTGATTATTCTTTCATACTTGTTGGAGTCATGGAAAATCAAGCAGAGTTTTTGACATGGGGCAAGCATTTTAAGCTGGTAGCATAGGAGTGAATCAATTATCAATTTTACTTCGCCGTGATAAAGATAGATGACAGAAAATAAAGATTAGAATCTCAGGTTTTTGCTCGCACATACTACCATATATATGCATAGGCGATGATGGCGAGACATCGTTCCAAAATGTGTCTTTTCATTTTCCAACACAGTATGAGCAGGAAGATCGAACAAATTCAGGGAAAAAATTTGGTGCGTATAACGCACGGTCCTCACAGTGCAGAAATAAATACCCTAGTCCCACATTTTTCGAACCCGAATCCTACACTTTTTCGCTTTTTGCTCCTTTTTTTTCCGCCCGCCCTGATTGCGAAGAAGGCGAACCAGGAGAACAAGCCACTCCACTCTCATCTCGTCTTCATGTTATCTCCCATCCGAAACTTACAAATCCTCACTTCCTTCAAAAAGCGCGCTTGGTGAGCAGCTCAGAAGTACTTCACTGGCCGAGAAACCCGCAGCTCATGGCCGAAAAAATAGTTGTCGATATGGAAAACGTCTGTCAATAAACCATAAGTTATTCCAGTAATTTTCAAGATATTTTATCCTAGTTTCGGTATATTTGCTCCGCATGTTATGTTCTGTTTGTTCTCTGTTGAGAGTTTCCATTACAATATGTATCTGGTCGCCTTTTCCATTATAGTATGTATATCCGGCGGGATTCTTCATTTATCCGGCTGGATGCTCTATAAACCGCTCGGATTGTCCGGCTGGATTTTTAATAATATTATGTCATGCATTTAATAGACAGTAATGAAAAAAAAAATTCTAGGCCCAAAGTATTGGAGGCTTGGAGCCAAAAGTGTCTCCAATCTCCGCACTCAACTGTGGGCTCCTGAAAAACGAGGGTAGACAGGAACTGCAAGCGACCGACAAATAGTCTTCAATGGGCTGAAGAGAGAGAGGAGAAGGTTGTCGCGAATGGCTTCACCCGGCTTCCCACAACTGTAAGCCTTAGCTGCGGGTGATTTTATTACTAAACAAGTGAGATCTGTTACATAATGATTACAATCTAATAGCGAAAAACTTAGTCGCCAAAGAGAGACGGGAGATTGTGCCTGCGCCAACAGCGAGGCCTGGGCTCAATTTCAGCGTGTCTTTTTGGGTACTCTGGCCCCATATTTATACTAATCGAGGTATACATGAACGGGTTGATTCCTAAATTAATTACGGGCTGCCCGTGGCACTACTACAAGAAAACTGATTTTTAGTGACCAAATATTTGTGACCAAACAAATTTGGTCACTAAAGGTGTATCTATTGTGACGAAAAAAATTGGTCACTAAAGATGTATTTTTAGTGACGAAAAAAAAGTGGTTGCAAAATCTTATTTTTTTCAATAATTAGTGACGCCACAAAAAATTGGTCACTAATTTATTGTATTTTGTGACTATAAAAATTTAGTCACTAAAAATAAAATTTTAGTGCCTAAAATTTTTTGGTCACAAAATGTTGCAATGAGTGATAAAATAATTAAAACCAATAATTAAATAAACCGCCTATCTTCTACTTTAAAGTGCCGATCAAAATCAAAATGGCAACTCCCGTTCCATGCCCTAACTCTCGCTCCTTGCCCCCTCTCCATCTCGGCAAACCAAAATCAAATTTCCCAGTCACCGACCTCTTCAGTTTACTCCTAATTTTCTCATGAATCATATCACATTATTCTATTTTTCTTGAAAAGAACGTAAAATGGAGCATTTTTTCTTCTTATGTATGTCGTGTATTTCACATTTTAGGGCTTTTCATAACCACGCTCACAAATCTAAGACGCCGATTGGTGTTTCGCTCTCTTGCCTCTCTCGATCGCGTGTTCTCTTTTCCGCTTCCAGTCGCTTTCCCTGCCTTCAGTGTGGAGCAGCTTCGTGGACGGGATTGTTGGAGCATGCGTTCCGCACTCGTCCGGTTTGAGAATAACAAATCCCGAATGTATTTGATCCTATTTTTGATTAATGGTGTGCAGATAACAGGTGCAAGAATAACATGATTTCAATTGGAGCAAAATGACATTTTCCAGAAATTTGAGCTATCGGATTTCCGACGGTGCTATCGGATTTCCGACAGCGCTTTTATTTAATCTCTGCGCAACGGTTTGGAGCTATCGGATTTCTGATATCGCTATCGGATTTCCGACAGCCCATGATCTGCCAATAACGCCAGAACGTGCAACGGTTACCTTGGCTATCGGATATCCGACAGTACTATCGGATATCCGACAGCCCATGTCTCAACCACGACCTCAACACGACGCAGAAACTTCGTTTTAGTGGGACACGTGGCAGCCTCTGGAGATATCGGATTTCGGCGACAGCGGCTATCGGACGGCGACAGCTCCTTTTTATTAAAAGGGCTCGAAACTTCGTGGAATTCAGTTCTTCAGATTTCTAAGCCTCCTTCCTGAGTGTTATCGTCCAGAGAGCTCCAGAGAACGAAAATCCCCATCCTTGAAGGAGAAAAGAGAGAGCGAAGCCGAAGATTGTACATGCATTCCAAGGAGACTGTCTCAAGGGATCTTCGCTGTTTTGGTCCAGAAATTCTAAAGGGGGTTTTTCATATTATATTTTCATTCATTCACTTTTCATTTTGTAATCGTTGGAGAAATCGTCGTCTTGCGTGCGGCGTCTAAGTCCTTGCGCGGCTTAGGGGAAAATCGCTTCCTTGTGCGGAGCGTCCAAGTCCTTGCGTGGCTTGGTGGGAAATCGTGGCCTTGTGTGCTACGTCTAGATCTTGGGAAGATCTAGAGGATAGGCTTGGGCTTGGTCTTGGGAGAGACAAGTGATAGCCTTCCGATCATTGGGAGAAGGATTGGTAAACCAAAATTGTAGAATTTTTTATTAACATAATTGTGCCTTGATCTTAAGCATTGTTAAGATCATTTTTATTATATGCAAATTTCATGATTAATATAATTATGTCTTTTTCTTTAATAACATATTTGGTGGCATAATCTTTATCTTAGAAATTTGTTTTTGAATTATTTAAAAAAAAAACATTCTTTGGAAATTGTTTAGAAGTAATTTTTAGAAAAGTAAAACTTGTTTAAAAATTCTTAAGGAAAAATTATATTTCAAACACACCCTTATTCACCCCCCCCCCTCTAAGGGCGTCATACGATCCAACAAGTGGTATCAGAGGGAGGTTTCTCCAAAACGGTTTTACCACCGGGAGTAATGGCGCACAACGATCACGCGTTCGTTGAGGGGCAAGGAATTAGTAGGCCACCACTTTTTACGGGCACAGACTATAATTATTGGAAGACACGTATGCGTTGTTTTCTAATTGCGCTAGATATAGAAGTCTGAAATATGGTAGAATCTAGTTACACTTCTCCAACATATGTTGTAGGAGAAGTAACTATGGATAAGCCCAAAGACAAGTGAGATGATAATGATAAATTAAAATGTAAGAACAATGCAAAAGCCATGAATGCTTTATTTTGCGCACTAGATCGCACTGAATTTAATAGAGTTTGTGCTTGTAATACTGCATTTGAAATTTGGAATTTATTAGAAATTACTCATGAAGGTACTTCGCAGGTAAAGGATTCAAAGCTATTTCAACTAGAGTCTGAATTTGAAAGGTTCAAAATGGAGGTAGATGAAGAGATTGATACGATGTACACACGATTCACAAAAATCGTGAACGACTCAAAGGTGCTAGGAAAGGTGTTCTCAAATGGAGATTTGGTAAGGAAAATCTTAAGATCACTTCCCCCGAAGTTCAATCCTAAAGTGACTGCAATTTCCGAGTCACATGATCTTAAGACTTTAAAATTGGAGAGCCTCATTGGGAACTTGAAAACTCATGAAGTTGAATTAAAAATTCAACAACAAGAGTATATGGAACCAAGGAAGAAGGGATTGGCTCTAAGATCTAAGAAGGAAGAAACTAGTGATTCTGAGGAGGATGAAGAAGATGAGGAGAGCTTATTTGTTAAAAAGTTCAGAAAATTTATGAAAAATCCGGAGAGAAGGAATTCGTTTAAGAAGTATTTTAAGAAGGAGACATTTAGGAAGAAAAAAGGAAAGGAAGGCGATGAGGAGGAAGAGAGACCGCCACCGGAGTGCTATCACTGCAAGAAGTTAGGGCACATCCGAAGCAAGTGTCCAAAGTACTTGAAAGAACTTAAAGAAAAGAAGCACAAAGTGTCGAAGAAAGTGTTGAAGGCAGAAACATGGGATGATACTACTTTTGAGGATGGAAGCATTTCAGACTCAAGTAAAGAAGAGGAGGCCAACATATGCTTAATGGGAAAGAGCGTCATATCTGATGACGAATGCAGTGTCCAAAGCGACACTGAGGTAACTCCTCCAACCTATGATGAATTATTCTCTGAATTTTTAAAGACTTGCAAATTTTTTGAAAAAAGTTTAAAAGATAATGATTTTCTTAAATCTGAAAATGGAATTTTACTTAAAGAAAACAAAAAATTGTTAAATGAAATTAAGACTATTGGAAAAAGAGATATTTCTTGCCAAGAGTGTGATCACTTTTTGGGAAGAATTAATGAACTTGAAGAATCTCTTTCCAAATCTCATTCTACAATAAAAGTACTTACTAAAAAGAATGAGATTTTAGAGAGAGATCTGAAATCTTCAATTTCCAAAGTCTATGAGGGAAAGAAATCTTTTGAACGTAGATGCGTAAATCTAGTATCCGAGAATACAAAAATGAGAAACCAGATTCATGACTTAATACTAGCCAGGAAAAAATTTGGAATGGGCCGAAGATCACTGGATATGATCTTAGGATACCAACGCCATGGATCTGGAAGGTTTGGACTCGGATACACGTCTGGAAGCTGTCGCCCGGCGACAATCACTGTCGCCAGCGACAGTGAAAAGTCCAGAAAATTTGTTTTAAAAAATTCTAAAATTAATGAATTATCAAATACTGCATCCTCATCCAGTAAAAGTCCAGAAAAGTTATACTCTTCTAAATACATTACATGTGCCAAATGCAATAGATTTGGTCACACTACGGACTCTTGCTGGAAGGAAGGAAAAAGCAAAATTAAACAAATCTGGGTGCCTAAGGCTTCTACCTATACTATGGGTGGAACCACTTGGGTAACCAGATCTTTACTCACCTCTTCTTTCTAGGTGTGTTGGCAGGCTAAGGACAAAGAGGACGTGTGGTACTTGGACTCGGGTTGTTCAAAGCACATGACAGGCAATAAAGAGAAGTTCCTTAGCCTGGAGATGAAGAAAGGAGGAGTTGTGACATTCGGAGACAATGGAAAAGGAAAAATCATCGGCATCGGAGTTGTGGGTAACGAAATTTTTTCAATTTCAAATGTTTTATTTGTAGAAGAATTGAAGCATAATTTGATTTCTATTAGTCAATTATGTGATAAGGGTTTAAATGTTTTATTTGAATCTTCTACAAACTTGTGCAAAATTATTAATTCCAAAACAAATGAAATTGTTTTTACCGCACCTAGATGTCACAATGTATATATGATCAAATTTCTAGATTTTTCAAATTCTACTTTGAAATGTTTTTTATCAAAAAATGATGAATTAGATTTATGGCATAGGCGACTTGGACATACTAGTGCCAAGTTAATTACAAAACTTTCAAAAGATAAATTAATTAAAGGTTTACCTTTGTTAAATGGAAATTTATCTTTTTCACTATGTGTGCCTTGCCAAAAAGAAAAATTTTCAAAATCATCTTTCAAAAGTAAAAACATTATTTCTACCACTAGGTCACTTCAATTAATACATATGGATTTATTTGGGCCAATTGGAATTTCTAGCTTAGGTAGTAAAAAATATACATTTGTATTAATTGATGATTATTCTCGTTTTTGTTGGACTTTATTTCTAACCTCCAAATCCGATGCATTTTCAGAATTTTCAAAATTATGTTTGCGTATCCAAAATGAATTTGAGTTAAAAATTAAACGCATACGATCGGATCATGGAGGAGAATTTGAAAATGAAAAGTTTATTTCTTTTTGTACGGAGTTAGGAATTAAACATGAATTTTCCGCTCCACGCACACCACAGCAAAATGGTGTCGTAGAGAGGAAAAATAGAACTCTTCAAGAGTTAGCTCGTACAATGTTATCTGAATTCAAATTACCAAAATCTTTTTGGGCTGAAGCGGTTAGCACGGCATGTTATGTAATTAATAGAGTAATGCTTCGCCCTATTTTAAAATTAACTCCTTTTGAATTAATTTTTAATAAACAACCAAATGTTTCTTATTTCAAAGTTTTTGGTTGTAAATGTTTTATTTTGAATTCTAAAGATTCCTTAGGAAAATTTGATGAAAAATGTGATGAAGGTATCTTTATTGGGTATTCTTCAACTAGTAAAGCTTATAGAATTTTTAATAAAAGAACAAAAATAGTTGAAGAATCTATTCATGTTAGGTTTGATGAGTTTGCTTAATGTGTAGAAAAGAAAATTACAGGAAAAGAAGATGAACTCCTTCCCACGGTGGAGAATGATGATGAAGAACTTGGAGAAAATGGAGAAGAAAAAGAAGAAGAAAGAGAAGGAGAAAGAGGAGAAGAAGATAGAAAGAAGAAGAAAGAGAAGGATATGTGCCTCCAAGTGAATTGAGATTCTCAAAGGATCATCCAAAGGAGCTTATCATTGGAGATCCGCAAAAAGGGGTTAGTACTCGTTCATCGCTACATGTTTTATTTTCAAACCTTTGTTTTGTTTCTGAAATAGAACCAAAAGATGTTTCCACCGCTTTAAATGATGAATTTTGGTTTTTAGCTATGAATGAAGAACTTAATCAATTTGAACGTAATAAGGTTTGGAATCTTGTAGAACGACCCAAAAATCATCCTGTAGTTGGTGTTAAGTGGATTTTCAAAAATAAAATGAATAATGAATCTAGAATTGTTAGAAATAAAGCCAGATTAGTTGCAAAAGGTTATGCACAAATTGAAGGGGTAGATTTTGATGAAACTTTTGCACCCGTAGCAAGATTAGAAGCGGTTAGAATATTTCTTGCATTTGCTTGTTTTAAAATTATATCAAATGGATGTCAAAACCGCATTTTTAAACGGGTATATAAAGGAAGAGGTTTATGTAGAACAACCCCCTGGCTTTATAAATGAGAAATATCCAAATTATGTTTATAAATTAGATAAAGCGCTTTATGGATTAAAACAAGCGCCTCGTGCTTGGTATGATCGATTAACTCAATATTTGTTAAAGCATGATTATAAAATAGGAAGTGCTGATTCTACACTCTTCATTAAGCAAATTGATCATGATTTAGTTATTTTACAAATTTATGTTGATGATATTATTTTTGGAGCCACTAATGAAGAGTTGTGTAATGAAGTAGTTCAAATTATGAAAAATGAATTTGAAATGAGCATGGTTGAAGAACTTTCATATTTTCTAGGTTTTCAAATTACAAAAAAACATGATGGTATTTTTATATGTCAAACCAAATATATTCATGATATGTTAAAAAGATTTGGATTTGAAAATCTTAAGCATGCAAACACTCATATGAGTACTTCACTAAAATTAGGAAAAGATGAAAGTGGTGTTTCAATTGAACAAACTCTTTATAGAAGTATGATAGGGTCTTTATTGTATTTAACTGCATCTAGACCTGATATTATGTTTGTCGTTTGTTTATGTGCTAGATTTCAAGTTAATCCTAAAGAGTCACATTTAAAACCGGTGAAACGTATCTTTAGATATCTCATTGGAACATCAAAATTAGGTTTATGGTATCCTCATAATGATTTTTTTATTTTGCATGGTTTTTCAGATTCTGATTATGCGGGATGTTCTTTAGATAGGAAAAGCACTAGTGGCACTTGTCACTTTATCGGTCCTTCACTTATTTCATGGTCGAGTAGGAAACAGAATTCTGTTGCCCTCTCTACTACCGAGGCCGAATATATTGCACTAGGTAGTTGTTGTGCCCAAGCTCTTTGGATGTCACAAACATTAGAAGATTTTGGCATGCAACAAAGTAGTGTAGAATTAAAGTGTGACAATAAAAGTGCTATAGACTTAACTAACAATCCCGTATTACATTCTAGATCTAAGCATATAGATGCCCGACATCATTTTATAAGGGATCATATTAAGAAGGGTAATATAAAATTCAACTTTATAGGCACGGAAAATCAACTAGCGGATATATTCACTAAACCGTTACCGGATTCCCGTTTTTCTATGCTTAGGCTAGAATTGGGAATCCTAGACATTTCACAATGAATATATCACTACTTAGAACCTATAAAATTTAAAAAAAAAACATCACAAAAACTTATACATATTAAAAAGAAAAACAATCTCTTAAAATAGACATTCACCAACTCAAACATGTTCACATAGTCAAAATTATTACAAAAATTTAATCATAATGTCTAATCATAGAATTGCAGAAAATTAGAAAGGGATCTGGGCAGTGCAGCTGTCGGATGGCGACAGTGAGCTGTCGGATGGCGACAGTGAGCTGTCGGATGGCGACAGTGAGCTGTCGGATGGCGACAGTGAGCTGTCGGATGGCGATATCTTCCAGAACTCCGCTTTAATCCGACTCCTCCTCATTCCTACTACCAGCTCCACTGCTTTCAGGAATATCAAAATCTGATCTCCTCACTACTGTCTTCCTCCGTCGACCTTGACTGACCGATTGACGACGAGGTTCCTCCTCTGAAGGCATCTCCCATTCCGCGGCTTCCGCAGGCGTAGGCTTTAATTTAAGTCCTTTCACAAGGAACTTCATAAATTTCTGCATTCGGGTCCAATCTTTTTTCACCTCCACCTTATGTTCTTCGAATGATCTTCTATGCTCTTGGAAGTCATCTATATGTTTATCCAACCTTGTTTGGAACGAGTCGAGTGCCTCCCGCATAGACCCTCCACGTGCTAATGAAGGCTCTCTCATTTCCATAGTCGGCGGCTTTCGTTGACTTTTCTTACCCTTAATATCCGAAGTTTGATATATCTCCGGGCAACAATCTCCAATATAAAAATTTTGATCTATCCATGCATATTTCTTGAATATAATACGCTGGATAATCGCACCTAAAGGGAGGGTGTGTGCCTTTTTCCACTCCGGATTTTTGAGGCGATATGTATAACGAATCATGGATAACAATAGATCGGCCACATCAAATAACTCCTTCTCCACTATATAATAAGTCACAAGACTGAGTTGAGCCGTAATACTATGCGTATCACCGGACTTCAACATAATAGTGTGCCTTAGTATATCTTGTACAAGACGAGCATCGTCTGTCAGTGTCGTCATAGTGGATATGAGATTTTTGGTGGAATTTCCATGCAAAGACATGTTCATACACGTCCAATTTCTCTCAAGTCTATAGTTTTCCACTATGTCCAAGACATTCTCACTTTCCATTAACCCAAATTCACTTCTTAAATCAAATGGAGTGATCTCCACATATTGCCCTTGAATTTTGGATCTCACTCCACCATTCAAATCGGTAAATGCAGGATCCTCAAGATGATTATAAAATTCACGGACTAAAAAAGAGGAGAAAATGTCTTGGATTATTACTGAGAGTATACCTGCCTCAACAAGCATAAAATAGACTCGTTCATGCCTAGGGAGATCAAATTCCACGATCTTTGAAATTCCTACTTGTGCTTTTTCAATGGTCAGGTAACTTTGATACGAAGAATGTGCATCTCCTGATTCACCCCTTCTTGATCTCCAACTTGAAGTCATATCTGCATAAGACATAACAAAATTTTCACAAACAAAAAAAAAAACAATAACAACTCTGCCACTGTCGGATTTCCGATACCACCTATCGGAAATCCGACAGCCAAAAATTTTTTTTTTTTGTGCCGAAAATTTTCATTTCACAACAATCTTCCTATCCCAAATCTACACACTTTTCACACGGCAAAAAATCTTCAACAACTCTAATATTTTTTTGAAAAATCAAAACTTTACAGAAAAATACTATTCATCATCTTCTTCCTATAACACTTCAATTTTTTTGGGTCATCATTATTCCTCTTAAACTGAACCTATAAACATCTAGATCTACACACAAACAACAAAAAAAAGGAAAACTTTGTTTCAACACACACATACAACAAAAATACTAATTTCTCTTACAAAACAAAGATCTACATCTCTTATACAACCAAAGATCTAAAATATCTAGATCTCCTAAACCTTCTACAGACTATCTTCAAAAAACTCCATGAAAATCAAGAGAAATATGAGAATCACAAAACTATTGGAGAAATTTTAACCAAAACTTGAAAAACCAACAAATCTCACCTTAGATCTGAAATTTTCCGGAACCTGGAGCTCTAGATCTAGTAATTTCTCCTAAATCTGAAGAGAAGTGTCGGTCAAAAGACGAAACACGTCTTTTTCTACTTTCTGAGCTGTCGGATGGCGATAGCTAGATATCGGAAATCCGACAACTCCCAAAAATTGACAATTTTTTTTTCTCACTAGTTTGTTCATTCCCTGTTTCTATACATGCTAATATGAGAATTTTGGTATCTTGCATAAAGTATTCTTCATGTGTTATTATTCATAACAATAGCTTAACATATGCTTATGATGTTCAATCTTACCATATCATTGTGATGACACTTTCATATCGTTATTAAGAATTGTTTTCGCATGCCTCTAAGTATAAGAAATCTTTTATCTATGACAATGAGCAATCACAAACACTTACTTTGGTAATACATATTAATACAATTTATTCTATACATACATCATGATTGATCGAACATAACAAAATACATTTCATAAATGTCACCTTCACCTTTGATACTTTGCACTTATTCCACTTTTACCATTTATGACATGCAAGTGAATTCAGAGATCCTTAACATCTATGAATCCTCAAAAAAATGGGAGGAAAATTCAATGCAAAACATTCTTTTTGCCCAACATGTTGAAAGAAATAAATAAAAATTGACAAGGATCATCCGCCAAGCACTACTTAGCCTCCTGATAAGTCTTAATGAGCATTATGAGGTTAAGCACCTTGGAAAGAATTGTAAAGTGTCTTGCAAAAACAAAATGGTCCTTTTATGTATATTTGCAAAGTTTCTGGTTCAGAAGTATGGGCTTTATGTATATTTATGTTATGTTTAACAATTCCATGATCATGTATATTTTAAATATATTCATATGTATTCTTTCTCAAAGTATCACTACTACACTTCATTGTTATTTATAAAATTTCTTCTTATGAGAATTGGACAGAAACGATTCAATTTTCTATATTGCACTGTGTCTCTCTATGATCATTAAAATTGAATCTCATCATGGTTAAGTTTATTTGATTCTATGCATTATAACACATTACTAGAATGCTTAGATTTCTCTTCAAGATTACCTATCTCATTATCATATCACTTACAAAGCTTCCGCTAGTGTACTCCAACTTGTCATATATTCTTTCTCCATGACTACCATATCTCTGTAATACTCTTTCCTAGTCTCTCATCTCTATATTCATCTTTTGCTAATATCAAAGGGGGAAAAGATAAAAAGAGATCAATTAAATCAACTAAATCACTTAAAATACTAAATTAATTCAGTAAGCATATATGTAGGGGGAGTTTATATGCAGGGGGAGAATATTTTTAGAAGGAACTATATTAAGGGGGAGATCATATTAAGGGGAAGATCATGGAGATCTTAAGCTCACAACAAATTGTACACACATAAGTACTTTTCACAAGGATTTATTCGATTTCTTTTTATAAGGATTTGTTATTATCAAAAGGGGGAGATTGTTGGAGCATGCGTTCCGCACTCGTCCGGTTTGAGAATAACAAATCCCGAATGTATTTGATCCTATTTTTGATTAATGGTGTGCAGATAACAGGTGCAAGAATAACATGATTTCAATTGGAGCAAAATGACATTTTCCAGAAATTTGAGCTATCGGATTTCCGACAGTGCTATCGGATTTCCGACAGCGCTTTTATTTAATCTCTGCGCAACGGTTGGAGCTATCGGATTTCCGATATCGCTATCGGATTTCCGACAGCCCATGATCTACCAATAACGCCAGAACGTGCAGCGGTTACCTTGGCTATCGGATATCCGACAGTACTATCGGATATCCGACAGCCCACGTCTCAACCACGACCTCAACACGACGCATAAACTTCGTTTTAGTGGGACACGTGGCAGCCTCTAGAGATATCCGATTTCGGCGACAGCTCCTTTTTATTAAAAGGGCTCGAAACTTCGTGGAATTCAGTTCTTCAGATTTCTAAGCCTCCTTCCTGAGTGTTATCGTCGAGAGAGCTCCAGAGAACGAAAATCCCCATCCTTGAAGGAGAAAAGAGAGAGCGAAGCCGAAGATTGTACACGCATTCCAAGGAGACTGTCTCAAGGGATCTTCGCTGTTTTGGTCCAGAAATTCTAAAGGGGGTTTTTCATATTGTATTTTCATTCATTCACTTTTCATTTTGTAATCGTTGGAGAAATCGTCGTCTTGCGTGCGACGTCTAAGTCCTTGCGCAGCTTAGGGGAAAATCGCTTCCTTGTGCGGAGCGTCCAAGTCCTTGCGTGGCTTGGTGGGAAATCGTGGCATTGTGTGCTACGTCTAGATCTTGGGAAGATCTAGAGGATAGGCTTGGGCTTGGCCTTGGGAGAGACAAGTGATAGCCTTCCGATCCTTGGGAGAAGGATTGGTAAACCAAAATTGTAGAATTTTTTATTAACATAATTGTGCCTTGATCTTAAGCATTGTTAAGATCATTTTTATTGTATGCAAATTTCATGATTAATATAATTATGTCTTTTTCTTTAATTACATATTTGGTGGCATAATCTTTATCTTAGAAATTTGTTTTTGAATTATTTAAAAAAAACATTCTTTGGAAATTGTTTAGAAGTAATTTTTAGAAAAGTAAAACTTGTTTAAAAATCCTTAAGGAAAAATTATATTTCAAACACACCCTTATTCACCCCCCCCCCCTCTAAGGGCGTCATACGATCCAACAGGGATCTCAATCGAAGGAGGCACAGTTTCCTGCTTGACGAGCAGGGAATCGATCGATCCATGTATGATTCCGTAGTTCGATTTCGGAGTACAATCACGAAGCACGACAACATCGATGGATACCTCTTCAACATTCGCCTCCTCAAACTCCTCTTCTCCCCGATTTCCAGCTACATCGCATGTGGGAGGTGATGCCCAACCCCTTCCTCTTGCAAACCCTAGTTTTGTGGCGCAAGATTTTGATTTGTTGATTATTTTTCTCTTTTAGAGGAACTCTGCAGTCGCTCGAAATATTCATACTTAAAACTAGGTACCGTAGCTGTCGTTAGTTATAAGAACTGTAGAAACTATGGAATAATTTCTTTGTTTTTTTTGCAAATGAAAGCATAATTTAGTTTGGCTTATTTCATAGCAAACAGGATGAAACCTGCAGGGCCACAACCCGCATGCTGGCTTCTTATTCATAATAGGTTGTTTTTCTTCTCGCATATTGTTGTCTAAAAGAATATTACTTGGCTTTAGATCACAATGAACAATAGGGGGACACAATTGTGATGGAGATACTCCAATGCTGAGGGAATATAGTTTCAGATTTTTTCTATAGGTGGTGAAAAAGCGAACAACTTTGTAAAAAATTTGGTTGCAATAGAACTATATATAGTAATAAGGCATAGCCTTAGGAAATCGCATTTTTTAATCTATTTCTCAGTCGTTATGTTCTTCCCAGCACGAAGGTTTGGCCGGTGCTTCTTCAGACATGATAACTTCTCTAGATGGATGAGCAAAGAACTTTGAGAAGTTGATGGTTTGAATATGAAATCCAGCTCTCAGTCATGTTGGAATTTTAGTGGAAGTGAGCTTCCCGAGGACGCTATCATGACAACTACAGAGCATTTAGATCCGTATGTAATGAGCCGTTCAGTTCTCTGTCTTTTGAATGTTTTTCTTAGCAATTATATATATACGTAGCCATATGTTTGTATAGTTTCTGCTATTTATATTATATAAATGTACAATTATCCTATGATAAATTTTTGGACAATATTACACAAGTTATTGTTGTCTTATTAAATTATAGGGAATGAAGCTACCAATGGGCAGGAAGAATGTCTTCTATCTTACATTATATGGATTTGTGGTAAGGTAATGCTACTGGTTTTTTCTGTTCTTTTATATGTTTGACAAATGTATAGCCATACTTCTCCATTCTTATAAGCATTATGTGGTTTTCTTATGACAACTTGGAATCGGTTCATACATAGAACATTACTTGTCCAAAATAGTCAACTCTATTCTTGTGAGCTTTGGGTTGAGTGAAGAGATGCATAATCCTGGAAGTTTATTGTAGTCAAAATCATATTCTTTTTGTGTGAGTTTAACAACTCAATCATATAACCATGTTCTATATATGCATTCCTTCTAAATTTGTATGTAGTAGCACTTATAAATTTTGTTCGCTGCTTATGGTTATATTCTATTTGTTAATATTTGATTACCAATCTTCTTGAGTTCTTAAGTTTGTTTATGAAGAAATAAAATCTGAAAGACCCTTATCATGTGCAGTTTGAATCTCCTTAGTTAACAACAATTATGGTAAGTCTTCTTACAGTTGTTTGATGTGAATTCCTCTTACACTGACTATGAGGTCAATGTTTATGGTAGTTTTCAACCTTTACCTTTTTTATTGCAAGTCATTGATACTAGCAATTTGATTTTTCTCATGTTAACTCTGAAAATGAAATGACAGATGGTGTTGCACCAAGAGCTAAGATGAATCAGCGTTCTTGATGTTTTTGAGCAACCAAGGATGCAACAAATGTGGTATGTGTAAAGTTTTTCCCTCTTTTTTGGATGTCAAAAACTCCAATTTTTGAAATCAAGGAAGAAAATTAAAATCTCAATCAGGAAGTGACTGAGCATTTGATTCTGGAAAGGCTTTATAGTAAACGTGAGAAAGTCAAGCAAGATAGTAAGACCAAGAAATAACGCCCCAAAACAATTCTTATTTTCTTTACATAATCTGCCGCTTGGAACTTTTCTTAGTACGGGTATGGACCTGAATGATAGTTTAATGAAAAGATTAATATTTGCTTTCAACATATTTGATGCAGGCATTACTTCTTTTTTATGAATGAACTCGTAATTGCAATGGGTAATGCTCTGTAAATTATATTTAATACTATGGCAATTCTACTAAGACCATATGTCGAGCAATTATTTACATCAGGCTTTCAAACAACATCTGTAATGTATTGGAGGCGTTTCTTAATTATTATGATATTAGATGATATTGCTTTCTGCAAGCTGCAGAATCTTTAGCCTTCAGTTTCTGCCAAAGCTAGCTGTTTTGTTAATATCTACAGTTCATAAAGGTGTTCAACAAAATATTTTAATTGTTTTTAAATTATATGCTTTGGATTGTGCTAGTTGTTATGTTTTTGTGAGGAATGTGCTAGCTAATATCAACTTTCTTGTTAAATATCTCTATGGGGGTTTTGGATGATGAGAGATGGGGATTCGTTAAAACCCATCTCTACCGCATTTTTAAATAACAAAAAAAATTTATTGCCATTGCATTATTTGAATGATATGTTAATAATAGTAGATTCTCACCTGTCCATTTATTATTGACATTGCATTATATTATACGTTCGAAATTTATTATTGGCATTGTATTATTGGCCGCAGCTTTGTCTGCATTTAAAAAAAAATCCGGAGCATTTCAAAAGTCATTAGCGGCGATCCATATCGCGACGTAATTTCTTTTTATAATATTAAGCAAAAGTAAAACATCGTTTAACGATAAATTTCTATAGTTTTATGCAAACCTGTCTTGTTGAGAATGTTGTTTGAATGCATTAGAGTTTTCCTGTGGCAATAATTGCTTCATTGTTTGATGCTAGTATTTTTTTACCTATTGCCGTAGGATGAGGACGCATTATCTAAATGTTCTTCTGATATAAATGCGCGCACGCAACTCTGGAATATGCACTCTGGTTCATTTAAAGATGAAGATACCAAAAAATTCACTAGTGTAGGCAATGGAGAGACAGGTTGTCCTAATTGGTTAAATTTCATTAGTGCAGACAATGGACGCAGGTTGTCCACCACTTAAGGTGCGCCTGAGTGATATTGTTTATATATTATGTACTTTTATGCAATGATATGTTGATTCTTGACTAATATATACCTAATTGTATCAGGTCTTGTATGACAAGCAATTTTTTGGAGAAGAACAAAGATCTAATTTACTCAGATGCGGTCAAACTCCTTCACTCAAGTAGCTGCAAACTTCTTCAGTCATTTGCAGAGGAGAAGAGAGGAGTGCAAGTCTTCTTCTTTCCCGTCGGTTTCCCATGTATTGATTTTAATAGAGAGATGTAAAAGTTTCATTGGTCTGTATAGAGGGGTTTGGGCTATCTCCCACCTTTTTTTCTTAATAAAATTAAATCAAAAATTCTCCTTGCAATAAGATTCTTTTAGCAATTTGAAACTCTATTATTGTGTATGATCTTGTGCATAAATAATAATTAATTAAATTTGGTCTTATTTTCAGCGACAAATAATGTTTTGGACAATAAATATATTTGGTGACGAAAAATTTGTTGGTCACTAAAACCATTTAGTGACGGAGATTAAGTGTCATAAAAATACACATTTAGTGACCAAAGATTATTTGGCCACTAAATATATTTAGTGACAAATTATTTTGGTCACTATATATATTTAGTGATGGAGAATAGCCGTCACTAAAAGTATACATTCAGTGACAAAAATTATCTTGGTTACTAAAACATTTAGTAACGGAAATTAGTTTCATCACTAAAACTATACATTTAGTGACGAAAATTATTTTGGTCACAAAATACATTTTTGTGACGGTGCTTTTGCAACCACTTTGTGACGGTCGAAATTTGGTCACTAAATATCTTTAGTGACCAACCCGCAATATTTAGTGACCAAAGTTTTCGTCACTAAAAGTCAGTTTTGTTGTAGTGTACAGGAGAACCGGGCAGAGATGAGAGGGTGCGGTTACAAAGACTGTAACCGCCCAGACTGATTGACCGGAAAAACTGTTGAGCAGTCTCTGGTTTTTAACCGCCCAAGTTATTTGAAGTCGATTGGTCCCTTGCTCTAGCTGGGGTTTATTGGCTCTTGCTGAGGTCGCATGATACCGAGCCAACACGAAGAAGAATGGTGGTTAATTTCCCTATTGTGCATTCTGAGCAAGAGGTCTATGCAATGTATTACGAGTATGCTCACAAAATTGGATTCAGTGTACGAAAATAATATATTTATTATTGGACTCATATGAGGATTATCAAAGGCAGAGAATATTCATGTGCGAAAACAGGTGTAAAGAGTTCAAAACCGATGATCGAAGAATAAAAAAGTACCACAAAATGGATACCCTCGTTGGATGTTTGGCATGGATACTCCTCTATGTCGATAAAGAGGGGAAGAATTGGGAGGTATCAAAGTTTGTGAAGGAGCAAAATCATCCACTTTTATTGGAGGACACATATGTGTTGAGATCTCATCGACGTATAGATGACGTCCAAGCGTTGTTAAAAAAATATGATTTGAGTAGGGATTAGAGCGTGTGCTAAATGACGACAAAGAGCCTCTGCTAAATTACGTGCCACCAAAATCGATGGTCTTCAACTTCATGGACATCTCTGGTAGTGAGAGAGAACCAACTTCACTCCCAGCTCCTAGAAGTGTTGTTCTAAATGATTTTTCTTTGAATGATGATTTTTCTTTAAATGTACCTTTTAATTTTTCATGTATTCCCAAAGTACTTAAAAGGCGATTGTAATTAGTCATCGAGACACTAATATTTAGCAAACAAAGAGAAATTATGTATCTAATTACTAGCAAAAATTTAGTTCTCGAAAGCTTTCCAATATGTAAAGCTTTCGAATAACTAGTTCACATCATAACAATTCACATCATAATTAGCAAAAAAATAACCAATTATTGTATCTAACTTCCCTCCAATAGCTCAAGGCTTTTGAATAAATCCCTAACTATATGTGCTCTAAATCGTGGCATCTCTTTTCGCCAACTCTTGCGCTTCGACCATGTAATCTTCATTCGACTGGTAACCATCTCTATATATTTGTTGACAAATACTCCACGGCCATCTCCATTCTGCTGTGTCGGGGAAAAAATCAACGATGTTCACTAGCTAGCTCCTGTGCTGGAACCTAGAAATTCGACTCCAAATGTTCGGACCTAAGGGGTGACCAAAGGCTACTTGTCTAGCTAGCGGTCGACTCGGGCAAATTAATTACGACTAGAAGAAGCTGGAGAGATAGAGTTGATCTCGAATTGCCTATAAACCAAACCCGAGAGATGCATCGAGTAGGTTCCGCTACGTACCCGAAAGTTTATAGGAACTACCCCTCATAAATCAAGGCTGAGCTCGCCACAAGGAAGACATGAAATTGTTTGAAGGGAACCTTGAGAGGGGGGGGGGGGGGGGGGGGGGGGGGGGGGGGGGGGGCAACGTGCCTGTAACTTTTGCTCTAGCTAGGGTCCTATTTATTGACAATACAATGGGTGAGGGGGTACATGGTCTGCGAGTGGCTGCCCCCCGCCTTTTGAGCCACTGGATACCTGGTACCTGAGTGACCTGTTTTTTGGGAACCTCTGGAAGAGGCGAGCTAATTTGAGTCACCTTAGGCGAGGGCGCTTATGTCACGTCTTCAGTTGACGAGCTCACTGATTGGATGAGCTCCATAGCAGTGAGGACAGCGGCAAGCCCAAAAACGGATCGCGAGCAGATTCTGCAAGTAGCCCGAACTAAGAGGGTAACCGAGCTTCAGCCTTGGCGAGCTCATTGGCGAGCTGCACTCCACACTGCTGAGCTCACGATCAAGCTGATCAGCAAGAACTTGGTGAGCTCTGGATGAACTCCCGTTGTCTCTGAGGATGAATATTTCTGGGTATGTGGTCCACCTTTTGAGGTCCTGGGGCTAATGTGAAGATGGTGACGACATTAATTCTTGAACTAATTATTATATGTTGGGAACTTTCCTCCTCTCGAAGAGAAGTTGCTCATATGTTTTTTTAATTAATATATACTATTATATTGGTCATTATCAATGCTTTAAATACCAGATGTCGTCGACATATCAGATTGAGTTTTAAAATGTCGGATGTCAGAAGTCGGAGATATTTTAAAATATCAGATTTTCATGTCTTATAAATACAATTTTTATTTTTATGTATACTAACTATAATTATATGTTATAAAAATAAAAAAATAATATAACAAATAGATAAAAAATGAGCAATTTATTTTACGTTATAAAATCGAATAATATCTAAGATAAAATATTATTAACAAATACAAAATGATATATTGTAGAATATATTTAATAGTATACAATAATTTTATGTTGATAACATTAAGTTTATTGCAAATAAAGAAGATTTAAATATTTTCATATTTTTTGTAAGAAATGTATTAAATATTTTTATTTTTTTAATATGAAATTAAAAAATTGTGAAACAATTATACAAAATTAATTGTAAGAATAAAACGTTAAAAAAATTGAAACAATAAGTCTAATCGATTTAAACATACATATTATATTTTCATATGCGATTTAAACGTATGTTGCTAGTCTGCTAATATAACATAAAATAAAATAGCGGGCGATATATTTAAAAATCGTGTCGGACGATATATTGAAAAAAATCAGACATGTCGGCTTATATTTTACGAAATGACATAATCTTTTTTTATAGAAAAATATATAATTTTGCCCTAGAAAATGACATGTCGGGAGACACGTCGGAGGATATTTAAAACAATGATCATTATTTATCAATTTGTAATTTAAAGCACTCAACAAGCCTATTATATATTGCGCGTGCTTGACTTAGTCTATGTTTTTCTTGTAGTGCTTGGAGACCAAAGATAGTTATGTTCTACGTCTCCCGCCTATATAACACAACCCCTCCACAGTTTTTCTTTCTCAGATCCAATTTCATCTCTTTGTTCTCTCTGTTCGAGCCAAGGTCAATATGTGAAATATTTTGTAGTCGGAAGAACACGTCAACCAACAGGAGAATAAGGACACCAATAGATGAACACAAGCTTTCACAATAATAACTCTGGCAGCTAGTTACAAATGAACAAGGCTGAATACAAGTTGCATCCAACTTGAATCACAACAGCCAATAGTAGGTAAGAACTTGGTCACGGACAAGGTCCGCTTCTTCTCCGGAGCACACCGCGCAGGTGATACTCTCTCCTCGCTACCGCCGGCGTTAACGCTAGCGCCCAGCGTTAGCTCTCCAACTCACAAGCTCGCTGCTCGCACTCCAAGCTACTCGCACGCTCGTCGCGCTTCGCTTCATCCACTTCTCGCTACCGCGCGCGCTAGCCACTAGCGTCGGGCGCTATCTCCGAAGTAGGTACTCGCTCCTTCCTTCTCTCCTTGTTAACGCAGGCGCTATCCACTATCGTCGGCGCTATCTTGCGAGTAGGTAACTCTTCTGCCGAACTTACTCCAAGTTCGATGCTCGCCTGGAAGCACTCTGGTATCTCTAACTCGCTCAAAGTAGAGGATATTCGCCACTTTCAGAATCGATACTCTTTAGGGGGGGTACCCCTCTATTTATAGGCAAAACAGGGGGTGGCGAGAAGGAGCTAACTCCGGCGCTAGCGCTAGCGCTGGCGCTAGCTCACTTCAATTCTAACACTCCCCCTTGAAGTGAGCTCCGGGAACAACTCCAAGCAACGAGCGAAGCCTCCGGAACGGCCCCGCAGATAGGGGCTTCGTGAATATATCCGCAAGGTTGTCTTCACTCCGCACATGCTCCACAGCGATCAAGCCACCCAGCACCTTCTCTCTGATGAAGTGATGCTCAATCTCTATGTGCTTGGTCCTTGCATGACACACTGGATTGGTTACCAGTTTCAATGCACTCTCATTGTCCCCGCGAAGCACAGTAGGTCCGCTGACCTCCTCGTCCACATCCTCCACTAGTCTCCTTAGCCAGACACACTCCTGAGCTGCTAAGGACGACGCCTTGTACTCGGCCTCCGTGGTAGAAAGGGAAATAGAGTCCTGCTTCTTGCTACACCACGAGATAGCAGCTGCTCCACACAAGAACACGTAACCTGATGTCGACTTGCAATCATCAGCGTCACCTCCGTAGTCTGCATCCGTGTACCCATGCAGCTTGAAGTCAGACTTCTCTTCATAGGACAACCCCATCTCAAGGGTTCCCTTCACGTACTTTAGTATCCCTTTGGCTGCCTCCAGATGAGGCTTTCGCGGCTCCTGCATATACCGACAAACTCGGCCGACAACAAAGGCGATGTCCGGCCTCGTGATAGTCAAGTAGATAAGACTCCCCATCAGTGCCCGAAAGATCTTCAGATCAGGAAGAATCCTCCCATCTTCCATCCGAAGCTTCAGCCCAGCCTCTAGTGGAACGGAACTGCTCTTCCCTTCCTTCATGTCGAATCTTTCGACGATCCTCTCGGCATACTCCCTCTGGGAAACATACAACCCGCCTCTTCTCTTCTCAACTTGGAGGGCAAGGAAATGGTGCAGTTCAGCAAGATCCTTCATCTCGAATCGTATGGAAAGCTGCTGTCTCAGCGCCGCGACCTCCTCAGGGTTGTTCCCTGTCACGATCATGTCGTCGACGTACAGCAGCACCAGCACGTGAAGACCTCCACTCTTCTTCACGAACATGCTGGAGTCTGAGTCTGAGGCATCGTAGCCACAGAACTGCAAGTACTCCGCAATCTTTCCATATCAGGCTCTCGGTGCCTGTTTCAACCCGTAGAGGGCCCTCTTCAGCTTGCATACATGACGTGGCTGAGACTTGGACACGTATCCAGGTGGTTGCACCATAAATATGTCCTTGTCTATCTCTCCGTACAGGAATGCGTTCTTCACATCAAGCTGTCACAACTTCCAACCACGGCACGCCGCTAGAGCGATGATCATCCTCACCGATGTCATCTTCGCGACAGGACTAAATGTCTCCTCATAGTCCTCTCCGTAGGTTTGTGAGAAGCCCCGAGCGACAAGCCTCGCCTTGTACCGCTCCACTTCTCCATCTGCTCTCTTCTTAACCTTGTACACTCATTTACAGGTGACAGGTTTGATGCCCTCCACCATGGGAACCAGGTCCCATGTCTCATTCTTCTCTAGGGCCTCCATCTCCTCGATCATGACCGCGTCCCATTCCTTGATGCCAGCTGCATTCTCAAAGCAGGCAGGTTCCCTCTCATCGAGTGGTCCTGCGAAGAAGCAGGAAACCAAACTCACGAAGTTCCCCTCTTTATAGCGAGCAGGCGGAACGATGGTTCGCTTCGACCTTCTCAAGGCTTGACCACTATCTACCACTCCGGTAGACTCCTCTGCTTGAGCTCCTCTCTGAACTCCACTCTGAACTCCTCCTGAAGCGGTGCTCTCCCTCCTTCTTGAGTTCGTAGCTCCCCCTGAGCCAGAAGCTCCTTCCGAGCCAGAAGCTCCTCCTGATCCAGATGCTCTTCCTGAGCCAGATGGCGATGGAGCACTAGGAGAAAGCTCCAACTCCACAGTAGGGTCCTCAGTGACCCACTCTTCTTCCCTGCTAGATTCTCCACTCTCTGGCAGCTCCACTGAAGAGACTCCCTGGTATGAGACCAGTTCGTCAAACACTACGTCGCGCAAGACAATGAACTTGTGGGTCTGCAGATCCATGCACTTCCACCCCTTCTTCCGCTCATCGTAGCCGATGAAGATACACTTCCTCACTTTCGGCTCCAACTTGGTTCTCTGAGCGTCCGGGACGTGCACGAAGCAGGTAGAACCGAACACCTTCATGTGACCCACATTTGGCTTCTCCCCAAACATGAGCAGTTGTGGAGACACCATCATGTTAGGACTCAGAGGTAGCCTGTTGATCACATGAGTAACACATGCCATTCCCTCCGCCCATAAGGCCTTGGGAATGCTCTTGGCATGTAGCCAACTCCTGGTAGTCTCCACCAGATGGCAGATCTTCCTCTCTGCCACCCCATTCTGCTGCGGGGTGTGAGCGCAGGAGAGCTCCCGCCGAATGTCGAACCTCCTGCAGAAAGAAGCAAACTCATTTGAGGTAAACTCCCCTCCATTGTCGCTTCTCAGCTTCTTCACTCTGCGGTTCAGCCTCCCCTCCACAAGCTCCTTCCACTCGAGGAACTTGTTGAATACTTCTGACTTCTCTCTCAGAAAGTATACCCACGTATAGCGGGTGTAGTCATCCACCAGAACCAGCGCATACTTATTGCCTCCATAAGTAAGGGTGGCGTACGACCCCATAACATCAGCATGTACGCACTCAAGAGGTGCCTTACATCTGGTCTCCGACTTGTCAAATGGAAGTCGATGTGACTTTCCATATTGGCACCCGTCGCACACATGACCATCGCCGTAGGAAGAGAGATGAGGCATGCCACTCACTAGGCCCTTTGCCGCCATCATCTTCAGCTTGTCCATCCTCACATGACCCAGCCTCTCATGCCAGATCACAACACTGTCATTTGTCTTCAGCTTGTCCACAAAGGCATTTGCAGACAGAACATACAAATCCTTCACCCTTCTCCCAGTGAGCGTGACGTCAGCATCGACAGACGATAGGTTCTTCAGGAACTTCACCTCCTTCGGTTCAAACAGCACGTGGTATCCAGCATCCACTGCGTTAGCCACCGAGAAGAGGTTCTTCTTCATGCCAGGCATATGATACACACTCTTCAGTGTCACTGGCTTCTCTCTACTCCCAAGGGACACCTTCCCTTCACGCTCCACGGGATGTACCGTATCATCCGCAGTGATGATAACATCCGTTCCTTCATATGCTTCCAAGGAGACGAACTTGGGCATATCTCCAGTGAGATGATGCCCGCAACCGGAATCCACTATCCAGTCATTCTCGAGGTTGATGGAGGCTAAGACATCAACTGACATTGTCGTCATCTCTGTCAGGAAACAATTGTCCCCCCTCTCACCGCCCTGGTGACCTCTACCTCTTCCTCCACCTCTCTGGTGATCTCCCTCCATATTAGCAGCATATATGACTGACCTTCAGATTGGACCGGCAGTCCTTTGCCATGTGCCCGTACTTCTTACAGGCAAAGCAAAGGGATCTCCCCTTCTCATCGCGCGTAGGGAGGAACTTCCTCCCATCTCCCTAAGATGACGTTGAAGGTTCATCTCCGGAGTTCTTCTTTCTTTTGTCCCAGGATCTCCTCTTTCCTGAGAACAAGGCCTCGCCATCTCCTCCTGAGATGGATACTCCCGTCATCTGCTTCGTCAAGCTCTCCTGTGACGACAGCAGGTTCTCTATCTCCAGAAGGGAGGGCTGAGTAGCCCATCCTTGCACGGAAGTAACGAAGGGGACATACTCCTTCCTTAAGCCTCGGAGTATGTGTCGCTTCAGCTTCGCCTCTGAGATTGGCTCTTCAGGGTCCAAGGCCGAGATCTCCCCACATAGGTTCTTCACTGATGCGCTAATTCGGCACTGCTAATTAGCAGGCACGAAATGCGATACGACGGCAGTGCACCGGTCGCTCAAGTAATAAATAGGGAGGAACTCCCCGAATATCGTTCTCAAAGTACCGCAAATTGGGTAGTGCGATTTGCTCAAACCAGGAAATCAGTTAAAAGGGTTAATAAGTAACAACGGGAGGTTTGGTTTGGGATCCTATGTTATTGCAGAATAAAGAGAGATGCGGGTCAAAACTCCTCTTCGCAAGGCGAGATGGATGCAACGGCCGCGATGTCGTGCTTCGGAAGGCGCGTGGACGGAATGTAACTATGACGGTTGAGGGTCGCACACACCTCTTCTCTAAACATCACCACTAGCAATTGCTAGTGGCTTCACACACAACGAATCTCAGAAATCACTAGGAAAAAGGGTTATTCATGCCATCACAACAACATTGCATATGAACACAAGCAATAATCCTTAAGATTAACTTAACAAGCATTCATAAAACAACAACAAAGAAGTTCAAGCATCAAAGGTTAGAGAGGACCACAAAGAAGAAGTCACGTCTTGGGTTCACGGCCGGAATGAGAGGTTGTCGGGCTCTCTCCGGACTCGGCCCTCAGATGGTGAGCTTGGCTCGAAGGAGGCTGTCACCGCTCCTACGATCTTCAGCGCTTCTCTGATCTCTCGGCGAGGAATGCTTGAGCTAATGGTGGAGAAAGCTTCCTAGTGCTCCCGGATGGAAGGATGGAGGTGGAAATCACCGGAAATAGCCTCTATGGTGGTGGAGATGAAGGGGAAGCCTTCAGCCCTCAAGAGCAGCGGGAAGGAAGTGATTTCCCGCTCTCTGAATCGCTCCAGTCCGCCTCCAATCGCTTCTCCCCGTTGACTGCCTCGATTCCTGCTTTTTATAGCAAACAGGCTGAAAAATGGTCACGCACGGTCGAACGCACGACCGTGCGCAAACCGTGCGATATTAATGGATAAAATATGGCTTGGGAAAGAAGCTGCGCCGCCCGTGCGATTTGCTCACGCACGACCAATACCGCCCGTGCGTTCAAACGCACGGGTAAACTCCGGCGCTCTGAAATCACAAAGACACAGGTCGACCGTGCGTTTTACTCACGCACGGGCGAATCCGCCCGTGCGTCAAAATGCACGAGTAAACTCAGACGCTCCATTTTCTGCCCAGACACAAACGCACGACCGCAACCGACCGTGCGTCAAGGAAACGCACGACCGTGCGATATGCACAGGAATTACTTCTGGGCAAAACGGGACGATCAGGTCACCTGCATACAAGATATAACAGCTGCGAATACACGTCCAGCATCAGAAAAACATAAAAGAAGGGAAGGGGAGCACCATGTGCTTACCCCCAACAACAAGGAATGCAATTGCACACCGAAATGAGCTTAATAGTGCACCCAGCATGGAATAATACATATGAATGAAAACGTGCCTAAAATGTGGTGCAAAGACTAGTATATCAGCCCAAATGAGTCCAAAAATATATATATATATATGGGACTCATCATTCACCTTCAGGAAGAAGGTGGATATCACCATCTCGCCTTGAGTCGACTTTGCCAACTCATTCTCCAGGAATTGTAGCCGCGCTACATTCTTCTTGTTGAATAACCCATCGAGGGCTATCCAGATCTCAGACGCTGACTTGCAACCTATGATGTGGTCGAACAAGTCAGGTGAAACAACTCTCTTCAAGGTGAACTCCGCCTTGACGTTGGTCTTCCTCCAAGCTCTCACAGCTTGACCATTGTCTTCGATTGGAAAGACTTCTGCCTGCTCTTCACCTCCAACAACCTCCCATAGGTCCTCTCCAAGCAGGTAGCTCTCCAAGCAAGACTTCCACTTCTTGTAGTTGGTCTGGGTGAGCAGCTCGATTCCAAGTCCCCTAGCATACCCTCCTCCGCCGTCCATCTTGATTGCTCAGTCCTTGTTCCCACTATCCTTCTGATACCATGTGAAATATTTTGTAGTCGGAAGAGCACGTCAACCAACAGGAGAATAAGGACACCAATAGATGAACACAAGCTTTCACAATAATAACTCTGGCAGCTAGTTACAAATGAACAAGGCTGAATACAAGTGGCATCCAACTTGAATCACAACAACCAATAGTAGGTAAGAACTTGGTCACGGACAAGGTCCGCTTCTTCTCCGGAGCACACCGCGCAGGTGATACTCGCTCCTCGCTACCGCCGGCGTTAACGCTAGCGCCCAGCGTTAGCTCTCCAACTCGCAAGCTCGCTGCTCGCACTCCAAGCTACTCGCACGCTCGCCGCGCTTCGCTTCCTCCACTTCTCGCTACCACGTGCACTAGCCACTAGCGTCGGGCGCTATCTCCGAAGTAGGTACTCGCTCCTTCCTTCTCTCCTCGCTAACGCAGGCGATATCTACTATCGCCGACGCTATCTTGCGAGTAGGTAACTCTTCTGCCGAACTTACTCCAAGTTCGATGCTCGCCTGGAAGCACTCTGGTATCTCTAACTCGCTCAAAATAGAGAATACTCATCACTTTCAGAATCGATACTCTTTAGGGGGGTACCCCTCTATTTATAGACAAAACAGGGAGGGGTGGCGAGAAGGAGCTAACGCCGGCGCTAGCGCTAGCTCACTTCAATTCTAACACTATATACCCTTTCCTTTGATTTCCTTCAAAAGCTGCGGGAGATAATTCGTGAAAGGCTTAAAAATCATGAGCTCTATCAAGGTTTGGGCTTTTTTCTTCCTGGCTTTGTCCTTGTCAGGTCTCATGCAGCTCGCACATTGCCCCGCGCTGGAGCCGGTGGCGGCTCCGCCGATAACAACGACGGCAAGGCGATAGATCAAGGGGTTGCTTATGTTCTCATGCTTGTAGCCTTTCTCGTCATGACTTATCTGATCCACTGATTCTAATTACCGCACTAGCTTCCAATTAATTTGTTAGAAATTAATATTGATTTTCTTCCACTGCCGATGAATCAAAGAAGCCAATATTTGATGTAAGGAGAGGATAACTCTTGATGTATAAAATTTTGGATTTTCATTTAATAACAAATAAATGAATTTATTTAAAATATATTTTGTGAAAAACTATAAAAATATTAGTGATCAAAATTTTTGTCAATAATAATATTAGACATTTAATGACAAAAATAAATTTTATTCACTAAAAATATCAATAAATAATAAAGAAAGTGTGTAACCCGTAATTCGTCGTGATCAGAAATGTCTAAGGAGACGGTTATTCGCAGACTATTCAGTTCAACAGCCTGACGGCTATTCACATACCTCATCAGGAGAATACTCGATCGACATCCTCTCAAGGAAGAGAACAATGACAGGTACTTGTCAAAGGGCGAGCACACATTGCAACTCACCATGGGCGAGTACCAATTGCAACTCGTCAGTATGGGCGAGTACCCATTGCAACTCGCCAACATGGGCGAGCATCCAAAGACCGCCAGAGAGCAAGATCATGACATTCGCTATAGGCGAGTAGCACCTCCTAGGCGCCGTGTGGGAGAGGTTGCTCCTTAAGTCGTGTGATAGGTATTTCGCAGGGGTGGGGTACGTATTCTCGCATGCATACTCCCGCTGGTAATTGTCAATAAATAGGATCTTATGGGTACCAGGAAGAGCACGTTAAGACCCCCTAAGCTTCATACTCGTTAAGTCTGTATCTTTCTCGTACATAACTCAGTCATTTGGTTTTGGAGGGGAAGTTCTTCTAGGCTTCCGGGTACGTGGCGCGCGGGACCTTCTCGCTGCAGCACTCGGGACGTGTTTATAGACAGTCCAGCTCTCTCTCTCACTCTTGCCATCAGATTCGTGAGGTTAGACCGCGGGATCAGTAACCTTAAGCTACACCTTGTTCTAAGCATTTGAAAATAGAATTTTCTTGGTTCCAACAGAAAACATTGTATATAGTGATGAATTAAATTAATTTAGTAACTAAAAAATGTCAATATTGCATTGCATAACTAGTTACTAAAGTAATTAGGTCAAAAAATGTATTCTTTTAGTGACAAGAAATTTGGTCACTAAATTCATTTAGTGACGAAGATTAGTTGTCATTAAAAATATGCATTTAGTAACAAAATTTAATTTGATCACTAAATAGATTTAGTGACTGACTTTTGCAATCACCATGTGACGGACAAAATTGGTCAATAAATGTCTTTAGTGACAAAAAATTATCACTAAAAGTCAATTTTCTTGTAATGGACGTAAATGTCACACACTAATAGTACCTTCATCACTCGTTGTCCCTGATTTTGTATTAGGGGAAATAGAATTTTCGATAGTGATGATGAGCTGCGGGTAATGTACTAATGTGTTAGCCGAAAATTATCATGTAGTTTAAAATACTAAATAATAAATTAGTTTAATTTATAATAAATATTTAATTATAATTTGACATGAAATAATTATTATTTATATACAGCGTAGATAGATAATTATTGCACGGAGTAATCAAAACAATTTTATAAAAACAGAGCAATCAAATCCTTTTGCTTGGAGTTCGAATGCGGTCATCTCTCAAATTTGAACTCAAGTCCCGGGTTAGGAAGTCCTAGCAAAATGGCGACTTGACTGACGGTGAACTTCACATGGAATCTCCCAAACAGAAATATTTTGATGTAAGAAAAGTAGCAATGAAATATTTTGATTGAGGTTGGGAAGTGAGAATAGAGGAAGCACTCTAGCATCGCGCAACAAGGATCTAGAATCTTCCCTAAAATCATTTAGCAAAGCGTAATGGAGATCCGAAAGGGCGAGCTGGAGATCGCAAAGGGTGATCGAGCAAAGGGTGATCGAGGTGGGAGAGGCTTTGGTGAAGGGGGACGGAGCGGCTTTGACGGCAGTTTGTCCAGAAGCGGCTGGGGCAGGAGCTCATGGGCAGATGAAGTGGATACTGGGTCGGCTGGCCTTGGGCAGCCGGCCGGATCTGATGCTGGTGGCGGGCAGGTGCCTCGCTGCGGTTGGGGTAATGGCCGTGGTGGAGCTGTCGGTGGCCAATCTGGAAATGAGCAGGGAGCGGGGTTTCGGCAGGCGGGTGTTAATTCCCACAACGGGCATCTGGAGCCTCATGAGGCGGAAGGTAACTCCATCTTCCCTGACTTGAACGAGGATGTTGCTATGACGGACAGAGTGGCTCACCGGAATGGGAGAGAGTGGGATGATGCGGCTCGGCCACGGGGACCTGGCCGGAAGGAGGGGGAGTCCCGCACGCATGATGTTTGGGGAAATGCTGCAAAGAACCTTGATACAGAGATGCTGCACGATGAATCGGATGGCCCACACGCTTTTGCCTCGGACAGGGCTCGTGGGGCCTGGATGGAGGGTCGCAGCCGCCGGTTTCCCAACTTGGGAGGTGTGGACCTCGTGGCATGGCGTCGCTCATCGCGGATGGGAACTTGGCCAAGTTTGAGGCCGCACTCGTCGGGAAGTTGCTGGGCCGTCGCGTTCCGTACAATGTCCTTATTACCGAGCTCCGTCGCCGGTGGGATTCCTTTGGCGAGTTCAACCTCACGATGGTAAGTGCGGACTGTTTTATATGCGCCTTCAACTCTGTTTCGGTGCGCGACAACGTGCTTATGGGGGGGGGGGGGGCCTTGGTTTATTAACGGCTTCATCGTCGGGCTGGATGTGTGGACTCCAGCTTTCAACTCCCATTCGCTGAAAGGTTTTACGTCCCCGGTTTGGGTTCTGACTTCCACTTTTATTTTGGGACAAGAAAAATATTGGACGAATTGCTTCGAAGGTGGGAACTCCGCTGTGGTTGGACTCCTGTACCAGCACGTGGGACCGTGTGGCTTATGCTCGCATCTGTGTCAAAGTTGAATTGGATAGGCAACTACCCACCAGGGTGTGGGTGAAAAGCAAGCATCAACGGTTCTTCCAGCCTGTAGAATACGAGGGGCTCTCCACCCTCTGCTATCGTTGTGGGTGTTTGGGGCACCGGGCGGATGCCTGCTCGCAGCCACCGGCCGCGGCCGCGGCGCCTCCGCCTCTCATCTTTTCTGCACTACCTAAGGTGGCCTCGACACCGGGGATCGACCATCCTGTTCCTCCGTGTCCCGAACAGCCGGCTGTTGATTTTGTGCAAGCCGCTCCAACGTTGGAAGGTGGGATGGATGGTTCAATCAAGCCCAGCTGCAATGGTGTGGAGTTGGCAAACCGGGGCTATGGCCCGTGGATTATGGTACAGCATAAGAAGAAAGTGGCGGCAAAGGGTGGCCCTAAGGCAGGGCCTCCTCCCAGTCCTCCGATTTTTGGGGAAGTGATGGCGACTTCGCCAATGGGGGCCGACAAGCCCCCGGCTAGAAAGGGTGGTGGGGGCCTGGCTAAGGCTAACAACCGGAAATTTGCATACGGCCACAAAGCCTCCAAGGCCCATATGGAGCGAGGGCTGTTCAATCTGGGGCCGGTGGGAGTGCTGCCCAGGAAAAGACGTAAGGAAAGCTTTGAAGGAATACCAAGCGACGGCGGGGACGCGTCCTCTTCAAGGGGCCCATGACGTGCCTGATGATGTGGAATTGTCGTGGGGTGCGGAAGGATAAAGCAGGGAACTACCTTCGGGAGATGATTCACCAACATGATGTGGGGATTATTGGTTTGTTCGAAACAAAAGTGGAGTCCCTCTCTCGGCGGGATGTGGACAGACTTGTGGGCCGTCAATGGGAGTACTATCATTTTCCTGCTGTGGGGCTATCGGGGGGCATCGCGGTGCTTTGGCGTTCTGAGCTGTTTTCGGTGACGATTGTTGAGGCTACAAATCAATGTGTGTTGTGCCGGGTGTCAACACCGGAGAACACTATCTGGATGGCGGCGTTTGTTTATGCAAATAAAGAGTACCATTTGCGGCGTGCTGTGTGGGAGCTTCTTGCACCCCACTTAGTGGTGGAGTTACCTTTCCTTGTTGGTGGAGGTGATTTCAACTGCCTGCTCCGTGCAAAGGAGCGGTCGAGTGTGCACCCCTTTGCCTACTCACCGGGCTCAAGAGAGATGGAGGAGTGGGTGATTGCGTCGGAGCTTCATGAGCTCAAGTTTCGGGGACCGAAGTTCACGTGGTGTAATAATCAATCTGGTGCAGACAGAGTTTTGAGTCAGTTGGACTGGTTTTTCCTCAACAATTTTGTCCTGGAGCGGATCCCAGATGCAACGGTTCAACATCTGGCTCGCATTAGCTCGGACCATTGTCCGTTGATTCTCCCGCTCGCCGTTCCCCCGGTGCAGCAGCGGTCGCGGCGGCTCCGTTTTGAAGATGTGTGGCTTTCCTATCCAATGGCTTGGCGGATTGTGTCGAAGTGCTGGGCCCGGCGGGATTTTGGTAGTGGGGCGGAAGTCCTTGACCGGAAATGCCGGGGGACCCTTCGGTCCCTTTTCTTTTGGAGCAAAAGCAAGCTTCAGGACTTGGGCAAGCTGAAAGTACAATTGGAGGGCGAAGTGGCAGCCTTGCAGATGCTTGAGGGTTCTGATGCTGGTTTGAATCAAGCCCAAATCCAGTCCCTGGTTGGGAAGGTTAAAGAGTATGATAGCACTCTTGCTCGTCATGCAACTTGGTGGAAACAAAGAGCGAAGGCTCGCTGGCTTAAGGAGGGTGATGCCAACACCTCTTTCTTTCATACGATGGCCTCTGGTAGGCGAAGGACCAACCGGATTGTCTAGGTTGAAGACGATGCTGGGAACCTCTCGGATGATCCCTCAACTATTGAGAATTCATTTCTGGAATTCTTTGATCGTAAATGGAGTGGGCTGCCCCCGGAGCTTGAGGGGTGGCCAACCTTCGACTTGGCTGATGGTATCTCGGCGATGGAAGCACAGGAACTATCCCGGGTTGTTTCGGAGGAGGAAATATGGCAGGCAATTCGCTCTATGGCTCCAAATCGGGCGTCGGGGCATGACGGTATCACGACCTCTTTTTTTCAGCATTTCTGGCTTATTATTAAATTTGATGTGTGCAGAGCGCTACTGGAGTTCTTTCAGTCGGAATGTATGCCACCAGCTTGGAAGGAGACCTTGGTCATTCTTATTCCCAAAAGTCCAAATGCTGCGAGGCCGGATAAATTCTGCCCTATTAGTCTATGCCCCACTATCTACAAAGTTGCGGCGAAAATTCTGGTGGAACGACTAAAGAGGCTGCTTCCCCGATTGGTCTCAGAGGAGCAAGGTGCGTTTGTTGCTGGACGCTCAATCTCGCACCACTGTTTAATTGCTCAGGAGGCTGCTAATCGTCTCAAGATCTCCTCCTCAAAGATTGGTCTTATGGCTCTTAAAGTGGACATGGAGCAAGCTTACGACCGCATGAGCTGGGCGTCGTTGTCTCAGTTGCTGGATGTTCTGGGCTTTCCCCCTACTTTCTCCGCGTGGGTTTTACAGTGTGTGTTGTCCCCCCGGTTCTCATTGCTACTTAATGGACAGCAGACCCGTTGGATTGAAGCTAGCTGCGGTTTTCGCCAAGGGTGCCCGCTTTCTCCGTATCTATTTATACTCTGTTCTGAACTGCTGTCCCGAGCGTTCCATCTACAGCGCGATGTTATTGGATTCTCCCTCTCGGCCGGGGGGCCCCGGATCTCGCATCTTCTATATGCGGATAATATCCTTGTATTCTCGGAAGCTTCTATCTCGGCTGCCACCACTCGTTTATCCGTCCTGTTGGATTACTGTGCATGGACGGGTCAACGTATCAACACCTCGAAGTCTGCGATTATGTTCAGCAAAGCGACACCGCTGTGGAAGGCAATCCGCATAGCCCGGGGGATGGGTTTTCGGCGGGTCGAGGAACTGGGTTACCTAGGAATAAAGATTGCCTTGCGGAAATTACGGAAAGCGGACTTCGCACCTCTTATCCAGGCTGCGGCATCGAAATTTAAGGCATGGAACTGCCGTCATCTCTCCATGGCGGGGCGGGCTACTCTTATTAACTCCGCAATTTTGTCAATGCCCATTTATCAGGCCACGCATTCTGATGTTCCTCGTGGAACTTTGGAGCACTTGGAGAAGCTAGCTCGAACCTTTCTGTGGGAAGCGGATCCTTCGCATAGATCTATGCATTATTTATCCTGGGATAAATGCTGCAGCCCGACTTTGTGTGGGGGCCTCGGTTTCCATATGACTTCGAAATGGCAAGGCCCTCTCCGGGCAAAATTCGCATGGGAAATGCTGCTCCCCGCGCGCTCCTTGTTCCAACGGATTTTCCAGACCAAGTATGCGGGGCGGATAGCATCTGGTGAGCTGAAGCGTGGCGATTCAACAGCATGGCGTATAATTCATGATGGCATAGGTAGTCTGAACTCTATTGTCCGGTGGCGGATTTACAATGGTACGCGGATTGACGCTCTTTCCCAATGTTGGATTCAGGATAGACGCCTTTCGGCTTGGACCACGTTCTTTAACATTAACACGCCGGCGGGCCTATCGGTCTCGGACTCCCACGTTGCGGAATGTTTTTGGTGAGGATTTGGTTCAGCTAATTCTGCAAATTCCTATTGACTTGGCTTTGACCCACGACACTCCTGAAATCAAATTTCAATTTAGCGGGCAAACCATCTCTGCAATGGCTTATGGCGCTCAGTCTTCGAACCGCGAACATGATTTCAAGTGGCTGTCCCGGCTCAAGCTCCGGCCGAGAGAGAAAATGTTTTGGTGGCGGATGGCGTGGGATGCAGTTCCAACACGTAAATGGCTGACCCGCCGTGGTCTCTCCGACATTAACGAATGCCCGTGGGGTTGCTCTATGGTGGAGGACCGTAACCACATGCTCGGGGAATGTTCTCAGGTCACTACGGTGGCATCCGTTCTTGGGCGGTGGGGGGTCCAGCTCACCTCGTTTGCTTCTTGGGATGAGTTTATTCGGGCTGTGCGCTTATGCCGGGTGCGGCCCTCCCTCCCATTCGTGTGCTCTGTTATGTGGTGTATCAAAATTGGCGTGCGCGGAACGCCAAGACGCATAATGGTGAGGTGGCAACGCCACTCGACCGTGCGCTTGCGGTCCTGGAGGGGCTCCCTCCTACTCTCTCCTTCCCACCGCCGGGGAACTGGGACACCAACCAGCCCTTGCGACTGTTCTCCCCTTTCCTTTGGTGTCCCCCCCCCCCCCCCCCCCCCCCCCCCCCCCCCCCCCCCCCCCGGGGGGTGGTTGAAGATTAATGTTGATGGGGCCCTCTCTGATGACTCCTCTGCGGGGCTCGGGTTGGTGATCCGGGATGCTCATAGTGATCTTGTTTTGGCGGCCGGTTCCCCTTTTACTCACTGGGATCCGGGAAGGGTTGAATTGGAGGCTATCCTTGCGATCAAGCGTGCGGCGCAACCTGCCTGGTTCGAAAGCCGTGGGGTGATCATAGAAAGTGATTGTTGCAATGTGGTGGAATTTTGCTCACGATGCTTACGAAAAGAGGCATGGTCGGATGCGCGGATCACCGATGCGGACCTCTCCTTTATGAATGCATTTAGCAAAGTCATCTTCAGCATGGTGCCTCGTGATGCCAACCGAGCTGCAGATTATTGTGCTAACCTTGCAAAAACTTGTAGCTCTTTTGTTTGGGACAATTTTGAGTATGTTAGTTCGGAACTCCGTGAACTAGTCACGGCCGATCGGGTTGGGTGTACCTCGGTGTAGGTGGGGCCTCGACCGTTCCTTTCTTTTTTCGTAATGCCAATGCAAATCTCAAAAAAAAAATCATTTAGCAACAGTTGTGCATGCTGCTTGAAGCTCGAAACTACACATCGAGAGTTGAGGTAAGTACCTATAGGCATTTGGTGTTGGTTTTTTTTTCGGATCTGGCCGCCCAATCATGTCCCTATTTTTAGGTTTTCTATTTAAACTAATGCTATAAATAGGGAAAGTTACCGCGTGTAGAGAGAGGGAGAGCCTGTGAGTGATTCAACCCTATTTCTTTCTCTTACCTTTCTCTCTCTCGTGCGCCTGGAGGAACCGCCGGCCTCAAGCCTTGTCGCCAATCTTGGAGAGTAGTGTTGCCGCCGGTCTTGGAGGAGATAGTCGTCGGCCCTTGCGAGAGATGGAGCGAGGAAGAAGGTGGTGCCATGGAGAGGAGAAGCATGGTTAGATCCGACTTGGATTCCTTCTCCGGTGGTGGCATGGTCTCGGCGGCGGTGCGGTTGAATGTCGGGCATCGACGTTGAAGGTTCTGGTGAACCTTGTGCGTCCTCTGGACGAATTGTAGTCCAGTATTCTGATTTCACTGCGGATCGTGCATGTCCAGAGCATTCACTGTTGAGCCGGTATATGGCTAAGCCCGGGAAGGAGCATTGGAATGATGTGAAGCGTGTGTTCAGGTATCTTCGCGGCACCTCAAATTTTTTTATCTGCTTTGAAGGTGCTGGTGATAGAGGAGTCCTAGACATGGTTGGGCACGTGGACTCAGATTGGGGTGGTGATTTGGATAGCAGGAGATTTACCAGTGGGTATGTGTTCACACTGTTTGGAGGTGCTATCAGTTGGATGAGTCGGCGGAAATGCGTGGTGGCACTCTCGTCGATGGAAGCGGAGTACATGGCTCTTACTCATGCCAGCAAGGAGGTCATATGGCTACGCAGGTTATGCTCTGATACCAAATGTAGAAAAACGGGGGTGCCGAGAAGAGAGATTTGAACGAAAGACAAAAACAAAAAACACAGAGACCACACAAATTTAAGAGGTTCACCCAAAACCGGGCTACGTCTCCTATCCCGCCTCCGCTTCACCTTCTTGTATTCACCAAAAAGATTACAAAACACACAAGGTTACAAGGATCAAAACCGATCCTACCTCGCACCCCTATCTTTGGACAAGAAACGGAGGAACCACCGCCGGAAACGCCTCTCCACGAAACTCCTCGTAGACGTCTCAAAAACCCTCAGCCGAAAACCGCTGAGAAGAACCTTAACCCTAGAACCGGGTTACCGCCGTCGGGGGCTCGCCGCCCCCGGACCCCCACGTTCGCTGGTACTTCAGTCATCGGAGAGAGTCACGCTCCGACGTCTCTAAGCTCACGTGGGCTAACCCGGTGTGAGAAACAAGAGGGCCGGAAGTGTTCCCCAACTCCAACATTCACGGCGTACTCGCCGGACGGTCATCTCTTCACTTGATCTCGTATCTGCTTGCATTTATATTTCGTGATATATAAAAATTGCGTGGGTGTCAGCATGTTTGCCGACCGTTATTATTGCTTGTCTTCTTATTACCCCATGTTGATTATAGCTGTGTCTGTGCATTATACCTGGAATTTCAACATTTAGACCGATTGAAATCCACCTGGAACAAGATATAGTGACGCCTACAACTAGTTAAATTCCGATCAGTGAACTTGAAATCCAGCCGGAGAATTTAAAATCAGAGAAACTTTCTTATGCTGGGAACTTTCCTCCTATTGAAAAGAAGTTAAAATCATATGTTTCTTTTTTGGACTAATTATACTGATCTGTATTTAACAAGTTGTAATTTGAAGCAGTCAACATGTCTATTATAGCACGTGGTCGACTTGGTCATCTTCCACCTTCCTGGAAACCAGATCCAGTTCTGTTCAACATCTCCCTCCTCTATAATACGATCCCTCCACACATTTTCTTTCTCACATCCAATTTCATCTCTTTGTTCTCTCTGTTCGAGCCAAGGTCTATATACCCTTTGATTTCCTTCAAAAGCTGCGGGAGATAATTCGCCGAAGACTTGAAAATCATGAGTTCTGTCAAGGCTTGGGCTCTCTTCTCCCTGGCTTTCTTCTTGTCAGGGCTCTTGCAGCTCGCACATGGCCAGGCGCCGGGGCCGGTGGCGGCTCCGCCGATGAGCAACGACGGCATGGCGGTAGATCAAGGGGTTGCTTACGTGCTCATGCTCATTGCCCTTCTCGTCACTTATCTGATCCACTGAATCCTACCATGCTTCAAATTAATTTGTTGGAAAATCAATATTTTTTTCATTGGTTTTTTTCCTCATGAAAATCGGAGGAGCCAATACTTGATGTAAAAAAATGATTAGTTCTTGATGTATTTTTCTGTTCTTGATCTAATTGATGAATTCTTTGCTCAAATTTCTGAGGGTGAAATATATTTAATGGTAAATATTAGAGCTGGGTCTCGTGATGTTGGTTCTGTGTTTTTTTCCTCAGGCGGGATCAGAACTGAATGTTACAATTCTATTGCAAAGAGGAGGTGAGGTTTGGACCGATCGAAATAAGATTAACATTCTTTTAAAGCTATTCAAATCCCGTCATAGATTTTGATATTATCCTCCAAACTTGTCTGGATCAAATATAGAAGTGAATCAAATATCATTTAATAGTGTATTGGATCAAATATCATTTAAGAGCAAGCTGCTCGACATAATTTAATAGAAGTGAATCAAAATATCATTTTTACTTGGCAAGGCACAATGGAGCAGTGGCTGAACTAGTAGATTCCGATAATTTTATTGGTCATATTTATAATCATATGCGATATCTTTTAGGCCGCTCCTCCCTAGCTTTATAAAAAGGTGTTATAACAGTGTTTGCCTCATTATTTTCATGCTTAGAGAGCATAAAAAAAATTCTTAGTCTATTAATGATTTGGCGACATGCAGTGGGTCAGAGGCTATGAATCCACGCTTGCTTAAAATTGGGATAAAAGTGTATAGGATCTTCAGGTATCTCGACAAGTTTTGTACAGGCAAAATATAAATTTCAATCCTTTTGTTTTACTACATTTATGAAAATGGTTCCTAAATTTATTTTTGGTTGATTTTGGTCCCTGTAATCACTAACATGTTTGAATTAGGGTCTTATTTATGTTCCAAACAAATTTATAATAGTGCTGTCATGCTGAAGTCGATGTTGCATCTCATTATGATTAACTACACAAAAATCAAAGGACGAAATCTAATAAATTCATCGTTCTAAAAAATACTTCCGATCTCTCTATCCCCTTCTCCTTCTCTAGGTACCGATTCCCCTAGGGCATAAGGGAATCTCGTTACGATGGAACATATGGCTCGACATTATACATGACCATTTTCAACATAACTCATGCCAAAGATCATAATGGACGAAAGACAAAGACGGTATATCTTCACAAGCCGCGGAGTTCTTTATGTTAAATTACTATGGTCATCTGGTTTTGTTACTGTATGTGTGTTTTTTTTCTTTCTCTTGAGATAATATGACACAATCTACAAACTTATGAGAATGTTAATCAAATCACAGTATTTTGATTTTTTTACTTGGAAATTCTAGTTCCGCCGGTGCAAGACATATTGAACAAGATCAAAACAACACAAAGACCATCATAAGTACCAACTCACCGAGTTGATTGAATCCCACAATTTTTAAAATTTACTAAGTTGTCTTGTTCACAGTGAGCCCAAAATTCAAGTTAAACATGCCCTATCAAGACAGAGTTCGCCCGCCTGGATTGGTTAGGAACAATGATCAGTCCTGTAGCATTTCTTAGGAACTCATGCCCTGCGGCTGATGAGAAGAAATTTTAAAGATCATCGGCATTATAGTGGGGAGGGAGTGGCTTAGAAAGAGGAGAAGCTCTCATAATTTGGGAAGAAAATGTATGCACGGAAGTACATCAACGACATTTAAAAGAGGGAACAAAAACACCCTAAATGTGTTAGTAATAATCACAGGATTAGAAGTAATCAGAAAATTATGTAGCAGATAGACTTGCTAATAAGTATGTTGAGCGGTGATAGCCACCGCCTGTGTTGATGTATATATAAAGCATGTAATGGATATGAATGAAATATGAACTTGAGCTACTACTATACCTTTTTCTTCACTTTAAAACATCCGTTCCAAATTAACATTGGTATCAGAGCTAGGTTGTCATTAGAGTAAGTAGTACTTGTAAGACCATCTTGCGAATTTCAGTTGATAAGCTCTTTTTCCTCATATGACGTCTTCCTCATCATTTACCGCTATAAATTTTACTTACTCACAAACAGGAGCTCCAATCTTTGATGGAGAAGGTTATGATCAATGGTATGTGCAAATGAAAACCTTGTTTGCCTCACAAGATCTTTGAAGCTTCGTAAATGAAGGTTTTACCCAACCATCGGCAAGACATCCCTTGAGCACCTGGGACCGGCCAGCTGCGGTGAAAGAATATGCAGAGAATTTAAAGAAGGATGTTAAGGCCCTGTTGAATACACAACATGGTGTCAGCAAGGCAATCTTTCCAAGAATAATTGTTGCAGAAACGTCAAAAGATGCATGGGAATGTTTGCAAACAGAGTTTAAACGCTCCACTGAAATGCTTAATATCAAATTACAAACAGCCTTGAAGGACTTTGACAATCTCCAAATATCATAAAATGAAACAATTTACTATTTTATTTCTCGATCTGAAGTTGTAGCTAATAATATCCTATCTTTATGAGATGTGTTAGAAGACAAAAAGATTGTCTTAAGATTTTCGCCCCCATCTCATTTTTCGCCCGGACGCGCGTTTTGTCGCCTGGGCGGGCGTTTTTCGCCTGGACGCATGTTTTTTGATGGGCGCGCGTTTTGTCGCTCGGGCGCATTTTTCGCCCGGGCGCAATTTTTTCGCCCGGGCGTGTAGTTTTTCGCCCAGGCGCACGTTTTTCGCCCGGGCGCCCGTTTTGCGTCGGGCACCCGTTTTCCCCCCGGGCGCCCGTTCCCCCCGGGCATGCGGTTTTCGCCCTGGAGCGTGTTTTTCACCCCGACGGACGTTTTTCACCCGGGCGCGAGTTTTTTCACCCACCCGCGAGTTTTTTAGCATGGCAGCGTTTTTCTCCCTGACGCGTTTTATCACCCGGGCGGATGTTTTTCTCCCGGGCGGGCGTTTTTTCGTCCGGACGCGCGTATTGTTGCCTGATCACGCATTTTTTGCCCGAGCGCAATTTTTTCGCCTGGGCGCGAAGTTTTTGCCTGGGCACGCAGTATTTCGCCCGGGCGCGCAGTTTTTCCCCCGGGCGTAGTTTTCGCCTTGATACGAGTTTTTCTCCTGGGCGCACATTTTTCGCCGGGGCGCCCGTTTCCCCCGATTGCTCGTTTTTTGCCCGGGCGCCCATTTTTCGCCCGGGGGTGCAGTTTTTCGCCCAGGCTTCCGTTTTTAACTTGGGCGCCCGTTTTTCCCTCGGGCACGCGTTTCCCTCAGGGCGCGCATTTTTCTCCCGGGAAGCCGTATTTCGCCCGGGCGCTCGTTTTTCGCCCGGGCGCTCGTTTTTCGCACGGGCGCGCGTTTTCAGACCGGGAGCGCGTTTTCCTCGCGGGCGGGCGTTTTCCGCCCGAGCGCACGTTTTTAGCTTGAGCTCGTTTTTTCGCATGACCGCGCATTTTCGTCTAAACGCGCGTTTTTCTCACTGACACGTTTTTTCTTTCGGGCGCTCGTTTTTTGCCCTGGCGCGCGTATTGTCGGTCGGGCGCGCGTATTTCGCCATGAAGCGCGTATTTCGCCCGGGCGCGAGTATTTTTCCCGGATGCGCATTTTCCGCCCGATCGGGCGTTTTTTGCCCGGACAGACGTTTTTCGCTTGGGCGCATTTTTCGCATGGGCTTTTTCGCATGGGCGCGCGTTTTTCGTCTAAACACTCGTTTTTCGCACTGACACGCGTTTTTTCTTCCAGGCGCTCGTTTTTTGCCCTGGCACGCGTATTGTCGGTCGGACGCTCGTATTTCGCCACGACGCGCGTATTTCGCTCGGGCGCACGTTTTTCGCCCAAGCGCGCTTATTTTGCCCAGACACGCGATTTTCGCCCAGGCGCACATTTTTCGCCCGAACGCGCGTATTGTCGCCGGGGTGTGCGTTTTGCGTCCGGGCGCAATTTTTTTGCCCTGACGCGCTTTTGCGCCCGAGCGCATGTTTTTTGTCCGGGGACGCATTTTGTGCCCAACCGCGCATTTCTTTCAGCAAGCGCGCATTTTTTATTACATATGTTAAAAAATATTAATTTTTTATAATATTTTTTAAATCTTAGATTAAATTTTATTTAACAAACGAACAAAAGAATCGATTAATTACACAATATTCATTAATTTTGTTTATTAGGCGAACGCTGGAATTAGAATTAGTCCAATTCTAATTCTGAATATCGAATTCTAATATCAAATTCTAATATTGAATCGAATTATGAAAGAAGTGTATGTTTCTCAACCAAAAGATTTTGAGAAAAGATGAGAAGAAAGCAAAGTCTACCGACTGAGAAAGGTTCTATCTGACTTGAAACAAGCACATCATGCATGACATGCCCACATTGATGAGTACCTTCAACAAGATGGATTCACGAAGTGCCCAAGTGAATCATCTTTTTATACGAGAAAACGAATGAATGGAAATGATATCAGTTTGGCAACGTAGGTTGATGATCTCATCTATGCTGGGAGATCAGCATGATTTGCAAAGCTTCAAAACATATGTCAAGAAACATCAAACTTATGAATTTTAAACTCATTGAAATGATTACGGCCGTCGAATCTGGCATGATATTTCATCAGCCGTCGGATCAAACCTCTCTCTCTCTCTCCACTTTTTCGTAGGTCTCCTAAACCTACTAGGGGGCGACCTAAAACTATGAAGGTGTAGGGTACCCTACAACATGAAATTACAATTTTACCCCTAAATTTCTTTAAAAAGATGGTCATATGACCTGTTTTTTATTCTCACAAAAACTTGTTAATGGTGAGAATTGAACTCAGGTTTCCACCATGTCAAGCAATAATGACAACCATCACACCATATGTTTTTGTTTAACAACATTGAATTAGGTTTTATATATACGTATATAAATATAGACCGCCCCCGCCGAATATAGCCGCCTCTGCCGAATGTCGCCGCCCCTGCCAAATGTCACCGTCCCCGCCGAATATCGCCAGCCCCCGCCGAATGTCGATGACCGCACGAGGGCCCCACATGCTATATATATATATATCATAATTACCGTGTTGAATGAGCAAATTTATCGTTCTTAATTACATGGTCATAGAAGTATTCATACTAATGTTTGACCATATTAATTTGAAACTGCTAATTAATTCATGGAAAAGAAAAGACTTTGTCATATCAACATCTTGAATCACATCCATAAATTAAACCTTCAGCTCTCCCTATTTTGACTTGATCAATTCTTCCATTTTCATGGGGACTGGATGGAGGAATTCAATGATCGACAGCCTATATAACATGATGCCTCCGCAACGTTTCTTTCTCATATCCAACTTCTTCTCTTTGTTCTCTGTATTCAAGCAAAGTTCTGCTCCCCATTTCCTTCAAAAACAACGGAATAATTTGCTGAAGATTTGAAAAATGAGGTCTATCAAGGCTTGGAGTACTTTGTTCTTCCTAGGTTTCTTGATCTTGTCGTTGTCGGGGCTCATGCAGCTCGCACATGGTCAGACAACGGCGCCTGTGCCGGTGGCGGCGCCGCCGATGAGTAACGATGGCAAGGCGGTTGATCAGGGGGTTGCTTATGTGCTTATGCTACTTGCCCTTGTCGTCACTTATCTGATCCACTGAACCTTACGACGCTTCAAATTAATTTGTTCGAAACCTATATATATATTTTCAAGTTTTTCTCCTCTGCGGCGAATCAGAGAAGTCGATACTTGATGTAAAATTTGTAAATTCATACTACATTCATTTATGTAATCTAAAGAGTAAAGTTGAGGGGTAACATCTATGGTTCTTCTGAGTATAAAATTTTATAAAGAAGAGTAAATCTAGAATAGCAATTTATGGTTTGCAATTAACAACTGCTTTGTAAGATTTTAGAAATATGGTGCTCCATATGTTGGTAAGTATGACTTGGTTAACACAAGTAGGTACTATGACCCAGACCTGAGGATTAAAAGTACACCTACAAAGTGGATTTGCTAGTTTATCAAGATATCTACAACCAATGAAATGTATAGATTCAAGCTTCATAGTAAAAAAATAAATGCTAAAATAGGAAATGCATCTAGACTCGTATCGGACCCCCATTGTATATTGGAGCCCGGTACAAATTTCAATGTTGTTACTTGATCGTCGATCACAATTGGTGGTCCATTGTAGCGATGCAGTGATCTTCCGCTCATCAGTTCCAACATCAATAGAAGTTCTCAGAAAGTGACCACTAAAGCAGTCATGCATCAGAAATTGACATCTATGGCTTATCTCGAGATCACAATTGGTCGCACATGTATATAGAGACGCTTGATTTTCTCTCATATACCCATATCAGCACCAGGTGTTTGATTTTCTCTCATCCATATCGTTGTCATACATGCGAGCAACTTATCGTCATCGCGCCCTAAAAGAAATGCTTTTTAGTATCTTAAGTAATATGAAGAGGAAAAAACAAAGAGAAGCTTGAAGTATCTTGATGATGATAATTTCAATTGTTAAAGAATATGGTAACGGTTAGAATTGAGAAAGAATGATCTGTTGTATATTTATATGTATCAGTTGAAAAGTGGAGAGAAGAGGAAGGACTCTTGGGGTCTTACATATAGTGCAAGAGGAGAGCACGAAAACACCACAGGCGGTGTGGGGCTTAAACAATAATAAATACATTAATATTAACATATATTAATTTTAACACCTTCTCTCAAACTCACGATGGATGATAAACTGAGAGTTTGCTAATGAGATATCGAAATCTTGCAGATGTGAGAGGCTTGGTGAGGAAGTCCGCAATTTGTTCTTCAGAAGCAATGAACAATAGAGAGATAGTGTTGGCGAGAAACTCCTGGCGAGTGAAATGACAATCAATCTCGATGTGTTTCGTCCGTTCATAAAATACTAGATTAGAGACAATTTGTATAGCTCTTCGATTATCACAGAATAAGGGAGTGGGTCTGTGATAACTTCCCAAAAGGAAGTTATTTCTCTACTTAATTTATTCTAATTTTCATTAAAAAGAGGAAAATAATCCTCAATTATAGAAAATATGTTTAAATATCTTATTATTCCATATTGGACTGATTTCTGTCATTTTCCATGATTTTCTATCTAGATTGGTTAAAGGATTCAAGTTGGGGAAGCACCGGATCATTTATTGCTGATGCAGAAAATAGGTTGCAACGCCAAAATTTAGCAGGTTGTAACGTGGCGGCGAAATTCAGATTTTGAATTTTAAAAGAGGCGCCTAAATGAAATTCCAAAGGAGGCATCCCTTCAGTTTTGGGAAGGGAGTTAAGAGGACGAAATTACTAAAAGGAGAGGAGGAGACATTGTAAAAAAAACAAGAAGAAAGAGGGAGAAAGAGGGGTGGGGTTTTCCTCTTGAAGAATCCGGCTAGGGTTTGGAGCAAGGAGGCTTGGACCATCACTAAGGAGAAAGATCTGAATCTAAAAATGTTTCTACATCGTTTTAATTTCCTGAATCATGTCTAGTAAGATCTACTTTGATTTGTGGTTTCTCTCTTCCTTCATGAACTAATTTCCTAAGTCTTGCATGTGTAGAGTACCTTAATTATGATGATGACTTGATTTTTATTTATAAATTGTGAATGTGTTGATGTTTGATCTTTATTAAATTTATGATTTATTCTTGGGATTTTGGTCTATGTTTCATCTTTAAAGTGCTTGGCAAAAATTCGAGAGATGAGTCGGGCTAGATGAACGTTTGTTTTGCGCGGCGATATTCGAGAGAGGAGTCATGTAGTGTTTAACCAAAACTTCCGTATTTATACTTCATCGTGAGATTCGAGAGAGGAGCGTTGAAAGTGTATCATTAATCTTAATATAATTCCAAGAGAGAGAGAGAGATCTCCTCTTGAATTAGCAACCGTGATTCTAGCACTTTATGTTATTCTAATTTCATCTAAGTTGGAGACGACTAGAGGAATTGGGATAAACGGATAATAGAGATCGAGAGATAAAGTTATCCAATTTAGAATCGTTGCAAGAGAATCATTAATACTTCATGAATTATCACTTTTATTGTTTGTCATCATAGCAAGGGAAAATCACATGTGAGACTATCTATCCAAGTGAAGTAAAAGAATTTTAAGTAATTGTAACTAGAGTTGTAATTGTTGCTTTTGAATTATTTAAGTTTCTCTCTCAATCATTATTACTTGCTTGAATTTAGAGAAAAGACACAAATTAATATTTGTGAGCGCTAAGTTAAGCACTTCCTCGTGGGAACGATCACTTTCTCATCATTTTATTACTTGTACAGCACGTGCACTTGCGTATTTATATACACATTTTGCGGGCGTATCAAGTTTTTGGCGCCGTTGCCGGGGAAGCGCGCTAATTTAGTGTTTTATTTCTCACAATATTTGTGAACCCTTAGTACTTAGAGATCGGTGTATGTCCATATATAGGAAAGTAGAATTATTGCCGTTGAATTCTGAAATTGAGCGTACCTGTAGACAAAACAGGAGAGGCTTTAGAGCTGTCAATATTATTCATCCTGCGATGGATAACCCTGCACCAATTAATGCTAATAATATTGATGGTCAGGTGGATCAAAATGTCCAACCTCCAGCACCACGTATGACTTGTCACGAGTATAACACACCTCTATGGGGAGATTTGCACTTCAGCATTGCTCGACCAGCAATCGCTGCTAATAATTTTAAAATGGACCCGCTAATTATGCAACAAGTGCAAAATAATAAGTTTGGGGGTCTAGGTCATGAAGATGCAAATTCCCACTTACGAACCTTCTTAGCAATTTGCGATATGTTTAAGTTCAATGGAGCATCGGAAGATGCAATCCTGTTGAGAGCATTTCCGCTCTCCTTAGAAGGTAGAGCTAAGGATTGGTTAGACTCGTTACCACATGAGTGTATCACCACATGGGACGAACTAGTCGATAGGTTCCTGAACAAATATTTTCCACCCTCTAAGACCGCAAAACTGAAAAGAGATATTACAACATTTTTACAAGGTAACGGGGAAACTCTTTACGACGCATGGGAGCGTTTTAAAGAGCTGTTGAGAAAATGTCCTCATCATGGGTTGCACCAACACCAGCAGGTGTCCACATTTTACAATGGGCTGCAAACTGCAACCATGATTTTAGTTGATGGAGCCGCTGGGGGCTTATTAATGAAGAAGTATCCTGAAGACGCGTGTGCTATCCTAGAAGACTTAACATCCAATAACTATCAAGCATACGAGAGACAAACTAATAGCAACCCAGCGGGAGTCCATCAGGTGGACCAAATCACTTCTTTGGCCGCACAGATGGCATCGCAGTTCAATTTAATTAACAAAAGATTAGATTCGCTTTCAACCCCTACAACTAGTGCCCCGCTCACAGTCGAACAACTAAATCAAATAACTGAAGAAGCAAATTATGTGGGAGGGCAACCAAGGCAAATTCCGCCGGGGTTTTCAAATCATTATCACCCGGAGTGGCGGAATCATCCAAACTTCTCTTGGAAGACAAATCAAGGGATGAATCAACCACTTGGGTTCAACCAAAACATTAATCAAAATGCAAATAATTCTTCTAATCAACAATCCCAACCTAGGAGAGCAACTGATGAATTCATCTTCGGTATGTTTCAAAAGTATGACTCTAAGATGGTAGGAATTGAATCCTCCTTACGTTCCCTAGAAACAACCTTAGGTCAACTAGCAAATGCAATGAACCAAAGACAGATAGGATCACTACCTTCTGACACTACACCCAATCCAAGTAGAAATGATCAAAACGGGCACTGCAAGGCCATTGGATTAAGGAGTGGGGTAGAGATAGCAAGTGGGGACGGATTGCTTGAAAAGGCTAGAGAAGAAGAGAAGCGTGGGACAACGGTGAGAATCCATGATGTAGAAGAAGAAGGTCCTAGTGCGGATAGGGAAAGGGAACTGACTGATAAAAATAATCACTTAGTAAGAAGAAAGAAATAATCTATCCTCCACCCACTTTTCCATCAAGACTCAATAAGTCTAAACTGGACGCACAGTTTCAAAAATTGATGGACATGTTCAGAAAGCTGTCCATTAATATTCCCTTTGCTGAGGCACTAGAACAAATGCCTAGCTATGTTAAGTTCATTAAGGACATTTTATCTAAGAAAAGGAGGTTCGTTGATAAGGAGACGGTAGCGCTTACCGAAAAATGCAGTGCAATCTTACAAAGGAAATTACCAAGGAAATTAAAAGACCCCGGTAGTTTTACAATTCCATGTTCGATAGGAATAGATTTTGCTGGGAGAGCTTTGTGCGATTTGGGGGCTAGCATCAACTTGATACCGATGTCTATCTTTACAAAATTAGGTCTCGGGGAGATTGCACCCACTTCCCTCACCCTCCAACTAGTGGATAGATCTTTAGCCTTCCCTAAGGGAGTAGTTGAGGATGTTTTGGTAAAGGTTGAGAATTTCATATTCCCCGCTGATTTTGTTGTGTTAGGCATGGACGAGGATAAGGAGGTGCCTATCATTTTAGGTCATCCATTTCTAGCAACAGGACGCACCCTTATCGATGTACAAAAAGGAGAGTTGACCATGAGGGTAAATAATGAGGAGGTGACGTTTAACGTCCTCAAGGCTATGAAATTCCCCGATGACAAGGAGGAATGTTTTTCTATAAAGGAAGTTGTAGTGCCCACTAAGTTGGCACATGCAGATGATGAACTAGATCATAGATTGTTAACTCTTTTAACTCAAGAAGAAGGTGAGGAAGACGCGGAATCTGTAGAGGACTTAGAAAATGAGGAGCTTGCTAAGGCATTGAATTCTTATGAAAACGTGGAAGTGGTTAATAAATTCGAGATGATTAGTAGGTCTAGTGAACCTAAGATAATGAAACCTTCTATTATTGAGCCACCAACACTTGATTTAAAGCCACTACCAACACATTTGAAATACGTCTTTCTTGGCGTAGGAAACACTTTACCTGTGATCATTAGCACATCTTTGGAAGAGGAAAAAGAATTAAGACTGCTTGAAGTCTTACAAGAATTTAAAAGCGCCATTGGATGGACTTTAGCCGACATGAAAGGGATTAGCCCGTTTATATGCATGCATAAAATATTGTTAGAAGATGAGGGAAAGGGGTCCATTGAACCTCAACGTCGACTCAGTCCCCCAATGAAAGAGGTGGTGTTGAAAGAGGTAATTAAGTGGCTTGATGCCGGTATCATATATCCTATTTCGGAAAGTAGGTGGGTGAGTCCGGTACAGTGTGTGCCCAAGAAAGGTGGGATGACCATTGTCAAGAATGAGAATAACGAACTCATACCTACGAGAGCAGTAACGGGTTGGAGAATCTGTATAGACTATCGTAAATTAAATAAAGTAACCAGAAAAGACCATTTTCCACTCTCATTCATTGACCAAGTTCTAGATCGATTAGCGGGTAACGAATATTTATGTCTTTTAGACGGGTACTCGAGGTATAATCAAATTATGATTGCCCCCGAAGACCAAGAGAAGACCACGTTTACATGCCCATTCGGGACCTTCGCATTCCGTCGAATGGGATTTGGATTATGCAACGGTCCCGCAATGTTTCAACGCTGCGTAATTTCTCTCTTTGCTGAATTAATTGCCGAAGGAATTATGGAAGGAATCGAGGAGGGAATTGAGGTTTTCATGGATGATTTTTCGGTATATGGGAAGACATTTGAGGGCTGTTTGAGGCTGCTAAGGAGAGTGCGGTCTAGGTGTGTGGAAACTAATTTAGTTCTTAACTGGGAGAAGTGCCATTTTATGGTACGAGAGGGAATTATCTTAGGACATAAGGTGTCCAAGAAGGGGTTGGAAGTTGACCGGGCAAAGGTAGAAGTCATAGAGAAACTCCCTCCACCAACGAATGTCAAGGGCATTCGCAGTTTTTTAGGTCATGCGGGGTTTTACAGGCGTTTCATAAAAGACTTCTCAAAAATATCCAAACCTCTGTCTTGCTTGCTTGAAAAAGAAATACCATTTAATTTTGATGATAAGTGTTTAGAAGCGTTTCAAATATTAAAGCACAAGTTAATTTCCGCGCCCATCGTTCGAGCACCGGATTGGTCGTTACCCTTTATTCTTATGTGTGATGCAAGTAACTATGTAGTTGGGGCCATGCTGGGGCAATTGCACGATAAGGTCTTCCATACGATTTACTATGCGAGTAAGACACTCATTGATGCCCAAGTAAACTACACTACTACAGAGAAGGAACTCCTTGCAGTAGTTTTTGCTTTTGAAAAGTTCCGCTCATATTTGATCAACACTAAGGTGATAGTTTACACGGACCATGCTGCCATTAGATATTTGATAGAAAAGAAGGTTGCGAAGCCAAGATTAATTAGGTGGGCCCTCCTTCTTCAGGAATTTGATTTTGAAATCAAGGACCGGAAGGGAGCGGAAAACCCGGTGGCCGATCATTTATCAAGACTAGAGCAAGAGTGTGAAAGGGACAAGCACATAGAGATTAATGAATGTTTTCCTGACGAGCAAATCTTGGCAATCACTAAGGGAAACACCCCTTGGTATGCTTATTTGGTGAATTATATTGTGAGCAACATATTTCCCCCTGACATAGGCTATCAACAGAAGAAACGATTTCTCCACCAGGTGAAATTCTATCTTTGGGATGCCCCTCACCTATTTAGAATTTGTGTGGATCAGATAATTCGTAGGTGTGTGCCCGAGGTAGAAGTTGAAAGTATTCTAGAGAAATGTCATGCATCTTCGTATGGAGGGCACTACTCGGGAGAAAGGACTTCAATGAAGATATTAGAGTCCGGGTTCTATTGGCCAACACTTTGTAAGGATGCTCACTCATTTGTAAAAAAATGCGATAGATGTCAGAGAACGGGGAACATTCAGCGAGGGGCTAGCATGCCACTGAACAACATCTTGGAAGTAGAGGTCTTTGATGTATGGGGTATCGATTTCATGGGGCCATTTGTGAACTCTTGCGGAAATCTTTACATTTTACTAGCAGTTGATTATGTGTCCAAATGGGTAGAAGCCATAGCAACTCAGAAAAATGATGCAAGGGTGGTACTAAAGTTCTTGAAGACAAACATTTTTTCTCGATTTGGTACACCTAGAGCGATCATTAGCGACGGGGGATCACACTTTTGCAATTCACAATTTAATTCATTACTCCGAAAATATGATGTAACACATAAGGTTTCCTTGGCATATCACCCTCAAACCAATGGACTCGCTGAAGTGTCTAATAGAGAGATCAAATCAATTCTGGAAAAGACTGTGCGCACATCCCGAAAAGATTGGGCCTTGAAGCTGACTGACGCACTATGAGCATATAGAACTGCTTTCAAAACACCTATAGGAGTGACTCCTTATAGGATGGTATATGGGAAGGCATGTCATCTTCCAGTGGAATTAGAGCATAGAGCGTATTGGGTCATTAAGAAATTGAATTTTGATTATCAGAGGGCCGGGAAGAGTTGACTCCTACACTTAAATGAACTAGAAGAAATTCGATTCAATGCCTATGAGAGCACCCGATTGTATAAGGATAGAACAAAAAAATGGCATGACGCGAGATTGCAGAAGCGGGAATTCAAAATAGGACAACTAGTACTTTTGTTCAACTCTAGATTAAGACTCTTCCCAGGAAAGCTGAAATCAAGGTGGTCGGGCCCGTTCAGAGTTAAAGAGGTGTAGAACTCTGGCTTTACAACTGCTAGCTCCTTCCTGGTCTGGGACCGCTTCATATCCTTTTCTAAGGAACGAGCCGTATTAACCAGGGTCATAAAACCCTGTGTCATTGCCCCTGACAGAAGGAACCGCAACTCTTCTCGCAGACCCTCATAGAACCGATTTGTCTTCCGAGCTTCATCGGCAAAGGTCGCTCCTGCGTATCTCCCCAACCGTGTAAACTCATGGAGGTAATCATCGATCATGCGATCACCTTGAGTCAGGCGGTTGAACTGGTTCTCCATCTCGATTTGCTGAGCAGGTGGGAGATACCTCGCTAAGAAATCTCGAAAATTCATCAAACGAGATGTCCACCAGCTGCCTTCCTGCCAAGTGATGTAGCTCTATCTCATCCCACCATAACTGCGCCTCCCCATCTAGTAGGAAGGTTGCTAAGGTAACCTTCTGGCCTTCCTCCGCGTCAGTGGCTTTCAAGGTCTTGCGCACCTTTGATAGCCAATCTTCAGCTTGCGTTGGGGTTCCTGCCCCCGTAAACGTAGGAGGATGGAAACTCAGAAAATACTGCAGTTGTTGGTCTGGAGCTCTTCGTGCCCGCACCGGCACTGGCCTTTCAACCGCAGGTTCAGCTGCCGCAACCGGCACTGGAGCCACTCCAGGAGTAGGAGGCTGTCCAGGGACATGCCCTCCAGTTTGCGCAGTGAACATTGCAAACACTGCTTCGGCTATCATCCTTACTGTCTCAGTAGAAGGAGGAGTCGGCACCGCAGTTGGTGCACTACTGGCAGTCGAACGCGGGGGTCGAGATGGCCCCGCTCCACTCCCAGTCACCTATATAAGTGCCCAAAACACAATTAACGACTAAGAGATAGCATGGAGCACTAGAGGAACAAAAAAGTTCCATCCCAATGCTACACACCTACATGTATGTCATTCCTAAAGTGGACAATTACTGGTTATTTACATGAGTTAACGGCGACGCACACACGTGCTCACCACCCCTTAAAAGAATTCGACCACGAATTCAGACGGAAAGGGAACGAGACCCGTAGCTGATACCAATTTGTAACACCCTCCCTGTTACATAGAATATAGCAGTAGGTCCGGCCGGGACCCCACGGCATATGAAACGAATAGAAGAGCGCGTTACTTAATTAGCGTGAAACAGTTAATACCAACCATCTCAGCACATAGAGTCACACAACGGCAGTATTTTGTTATAATTAAAACCAGTATACACATTGTCCACAATAACTACTAGGAATGAAAGACATAACAAGTTCTTTACAATGTTTGTTTGCATAACAAAAGTGGTTTCCAAACATCGGCGATGTACAACCCTCATATTTTCTGAGTTGGTGTGACCCGACGCGGATGAGGTCGAGATAGTAAAGGTGGTCGAGGCAAGTAGAGCGACCGCTCAAAGGCGATCAAAACCAGTCAAGGCAAGAAGAGGTGGCGGGGGAAGCGGAGGGAGCATCCGCTCCCCCAACTCCCTTTGGGCGAGTGGGAGGGGTATCCCACTCGCTGGGCCCTCTTTAGGCGAGTGGGAGGAGTCCACCCACTCGCTGGGCCCTCTTTAGGCGAGTGGGAGGAGTCCACCCACTTGCCGGGCGAGTGGGAGGGGCATCCCACTCGCCGCCCCCCTTTTGGGCGAGTGGGAGAGGCCCTCCCACTCGCCGCCCCCCTTTTGGGCGAGTGGGAGAGGCCCTCCCACTCGCCGCCCCCCTTTTGGGCGAGTGGGAGAGGCCCTCCCACTCGCCGACCCCCTTCGGGCGAGTGGGAGAGGCCCTCCCACTCGCCGACCCCCTTTAGGGAGAGTGAGAAGCCCTCCCACTCGCCCGGCCCCCTTTGGGCGAGTGGGAGGGACCCTCCCACTCGACCGGCCCCCTTGTGGGGGGGGGGGGGGGGGGGGGGGGGGGGGGGAAGTAGGATCTCTCGCGAAGGGGGAAGTGGGCACCTCGAGCCCCATTCGCCCCCTTCCTGCGTTGTCCGTTCAGGGTCATGGTTGAGCTGCGGATAGGGGAATTTTGGCTATCCGCAGCCCAGTTTTGGGAAGTCTATAAATAGACCCCCATGGGCACCTTGGGAAGGGTTGGTTCCTACCCCCTCCCTCGCGTGTAAGCAAGCACTACCCCTCCCCTCCCCCTGTCATTGAAGGTGGACGGTGAGGTGATCCTTAGTGCCCTCCAAGGTGCCTAGGCTCACCATTGGCTTGGGAGGGGAAGTTCCGAGTGAGCTTCCGGGTATGTGGTGGGACCTCCGCGCTACAGCTTAAGGGGTCCATTTGTGGACTCAGGTGTTCATCAAGGGCAAGGGTCTCTCAGTTCTTAGTGACCGGTCAAGGGTCTTAGCTCAGGTCAAGTAAGAGTTAGCCGCATCCCCCTTTCGAACGCTGAAACCGGGTTACTGGTTTCAACATTCTGGTGCGGTGAGCGTGGAAGCGGTTAGTTCGGAAAGCTCTGAGCCAAGTCTCATGGCCGGAAGCGATGAGTTGGGATATCCACCTCCTACCTGTGAGTATGTGAAAAAGTGTGACTTCGGCGAGTTCAGTAAAAGGGTCCTGGAGCTCTTACAGGCCGCACCCCCCACTCGTGGCGAGTGCTCGACACCACCTGCACCTAGGATCGCTACACCACCCTCGATGGAAGTGGGGAGAACCCATCAGCAAGGAAGAGAGCCGGCCTCGGAGGAGGGTTTGAGCCTCCAAGCACGAGTGCTCTTCAACAGCTTGCCCGGGAACAGCTGCCCCGGCAGGGAGATGATAGGAACGCCTCCGTCCAACCAGGGAGGGTGGAGAAGTCCTTTCTGCGAGCTGATCGTGTCAGCCCCCGTTCCAGATGGGTTCCGCGACCCCGCCATGTCCTACTATGAAGGAAGCAATGATCCTCTCCAGCATCTTCAATGGTTTGAGGACATGACTTCGATCAGGCAGATATCAGATGCCTTTAAATGTAAGCTCTTCGCCATCACGTTCCAGGGAAAGGCAAGAGATTGGTTCCACCAGCTCCCGGTGGGTACCATTTACATCTTCGAGGACTTACGCCGAAATTTCTTGTTGAGGTTCTCTACCTCAAAGAAGAGGAGGAAAGGGGTGGAGGCCTTGTTCTTGGTCCGACAAAAGTCAGGGGAGACGCTGGCTAGCTACATGGATAGGTTCCAGGCGGAGGTCCTCCTCCTCGTCGAGGTGCCCGGGCACACCCTGCAACTAGCTTTCACCCTTGGGCTGCAGCAGGGGTTGTTCAGGATGAGTCTAACTCGGGATCCCCCCCTGTCTTTTGAGGAGCTGATGGAGCGCGCTGATAGGGAAATTGAGTGCGAGGCCACCAACCAGGAGTTCGTGGCGAGGTTAGCCCAGGTAGCAGAGGAAGAAAGGAAAGAGCATGGAGGAAGAAGAAAGGAGGAGATGAGGAGTCAGGGACACCAAGGACCCCCCGTTGGGCAGGAGAAAGGCTGGGAGTTTCAACCACCAGTCTCCCTACCGACCTGGAGGCCGCCAGGAGGACCCCCTCGAGGCCAAGGAATAGGCCATTTCCAAGGGAGAGAAAACTTTCAGGGGAAGGAGGGACGGTTCAACCCAGCAGGGAGGCAGCCGGACACAAGGCCGTTGCAACCCCACCCCCTGCAAACCATGACGATTGGCCAAAAAAGAGGAAATAAGAAGAGGGGTCGCGCAGGGAAGAAAGCAAGGATGATGGCATTGCCGTACTGTGACTTCCATCAGCAGGAGGGCCACGCGACAGCCACATGCCCAGAGTTTCTGGAGGTAAGGAAAGGAAGAAGAACCTCGACAGAGAGGAGACAGCTATACCCGGAAGGACCAGGAGGAAGCTGAGGAGATGGAGGAAGTGATGAATGAGAAGGCCAAGGTGCATGTGGCCGAGTAAGTGCAAGGAAGCGCATTGTAATGGTATGTAATCTATTTCTAATATATCAAAATAAGTTAAAGATAGCATCTAGGTCGAGTCCTCGACTGGAGACCACTCGCCCCGGCTTGTTGATGTCGGTCGCTGGGTGGCTCGTCGGGTAGATTCATTTTAAGTCGAGTCCTCGACTGGAGACCACTCGCCCGGGCTTGTTGGTGTCGGTCGCTGGGTGGCTCGTCGGGTAGATTCGTTTTAATTCGAGTCCTCGGCTGGAGACCACTCGCCCGGGCTTGTTGATGTCGGTCGATGGGTGGCTCGTCGGGTAGATTCGTTTTAAGTCGAGTCCTCGACTGAAGACCACTCGCCCGGGATTGTTGATGTCGGTCGCTGGGTGGCTCGTCGGGTAGATTCGTTTTAAGTCGAGTCCTCGACTGGATACCACTCGCCCGGGCTTGTTGATGTCGGTCGCTGGGTGGCTCGTCGGGTAGATTCATTTTAAGTCGAGTCCTCGACTGAAGACCACTCGCCCGGGCTTGTTGATGTCGGTCGCTGGGTGGCTCGTCGGGTAGATTCGTTTTAAGTCGAGTCCTCAACTGGAGACCACTCACCCGGGCTTGTTGATGTCGGTCGCTGGGTGGCTCGTCGGGTAGATTCGTTTTAAGTCGAGTCCTCGACTAGAGACCACTCGCCCGGGCTTGTTGATGTCGGTCGCTGGGTGGCTCGTCGGGTAGATTCGTTTTAAGTCGAGTCCTCGACTGGAGACCACTCGCCCGAGCTTGTTGATGTCGGTCGCTGGGTGGCTCGTCGGGTAGATTCGTTTTAAGTCGAGTCCTCGACTGGAGACCACTCGCTCGGGCTTGTTGATGCCGGTCGCTGGGTGGCTCGTCGGGTAGATTCGTTTTAAGTCGAGTCCTCGACTGGAGACCACTCGCCCGGGCTTGTTGATGCTGGTCGCTGGGTGGCTCGTCGGCTAGATTCGTTTTAAGTCGAGTCCTCGACTGGAGACCACTCGCCCGGGCTTGTTGATGTTGGTCGTTGGGTGGCTCGTCGGGTAGATTCGTTTTAAGTCGAGTCCTCGACTGGAGACCACTCACCCGGGCTTGTTGATGTCGGTCGCTGGGTGGCTCGTCGGGTAGATTCGTTTTAAGTCGAGTCCTCGACTGGAGACCACTCGCCCGAGCTTGTTGATGTCGGTCGCTGGGTGGCTCGTCGGGTAGATTCATTTTAAGTCGAGTCCTCGACTGGAGACCACTCGCCCGGGCTTTTTGATGACGGTCGCTGGGTGGCTCGTCGGGTAGATTCGTTTGGGTTGGTAAGGCTCCAAGAAGAGAAGCCGGTCTGAGGATGTGTCGAGTTTCCTCCACCTCAAGGTGAGCTCGGCTCCCTGTCAGGTGTTGAGTTCCTCCACCTCCAGGTGAGCTCGGTTCCCTGTTAGGTGTTGAGTTCCTCCACCTCCAGGTGAGCTCGGCTCCCTGTTGGGTGTGGAGTTTCCTCCACCTCCAGGTGAGCTCGGCTCCCTGTTGGGTGTGGAGTTTCCTCCACCTTCAGGTGAGCTCGGCTCCCTGTTAGGTGTTGAGTTCCTCCACCTCCAGGTGAGCTCGGCTCCCTGATAGGTTTGGAGTTTCTTCCACCTCCAGGTGAGCTCGGCTCCCTGTTAGGTGTTGAGTTCCTCCACCTCCAGGTGAGCTCGGCTCGTTGTTAGGTGTTGAGTCCCTCCACCTCCAGGTGAGCTCGGCTCCATGTTAGGTGTTGAGTTCCTCCACCTCTAGGTGAGCTCGGCTCCCTGTTAGGTGTTGAGTCCTTCCACCTCCAGGTGAGCTCGGCTCCCTGTTAGGTGTTGAGTCCCTCCACCTCCAGGTGAGCCCGGCACCCTGTTAGGTGTTGAGTTCCTCCACCTCCAGGTGAGCTCGGATCCCTGTTAGGTGTTGAGTTCCTCCACCTCCAGGTGAGCTCGGCTCCCTGTTAGGTGTTGAGTCCCTCCACCTCCAGGTGAGCTCGGCTCCCTGTTCGGTGTTGAGTTCCTCCACCTCTAGGTAAGCTCGGCTCCCTGTTAGGTGTTGAGTCCCTCCACCTCCAGGTGAGCCCGGCTCCCTGTTAGGTGTTGAGTCCCTCCACCTCCAGGTGAGCCCGGCTCCCTGTTAGGTGTTGAGTTTCTCCACCTCCAGGTGAGCTCGGCTCCCTGTTAGGTGTTGAGTTCCTACACCTCCAGGTGAGCTCGGCTCCCTGTTAGGGGTTGAGTTCCTCCACCTCCAGGTGAGCTCGGCTCCCTGTTAGGCGTTGAGTCCCTCCACCTCCAGGTGAGCTCGGCTCCCTGTTAGGTGTTGAGTCCCTCCACCTCCAGGTGAGCTCGGCTCCCTGTTAGGTGTTGAGTTCCTCCACCTCCAGGTGAGCTCGGCTCCATGTTAGGTGTTGAGTCCCTCCACCTCCAGGTGAGCTCGGCTCCCTGTTAGGCGTTGAGTTCCTCCACCTCCAGGTGAGCTCGGCTCACTGTTAGGCGTTGAGTTCCTCCACCTCCAGGTGAGCTCGGATCCCTGTTAGGTGTTGAGTCCCTCCACCTCCAGGTGAGCTCGGCTCCCTGTTAGGTGTTGAGTCCCTCCCCCACCAGGTGATCTCGGCTCCCTGGTAGGTATGGAGTTCCCGCCTCCCACCTCAGGTCGAGTTCAGCTCGACTAGAGGTGTTGAGTTTTTCTCCACCCAAGGTTAAGATCAATTCGACCTAAATGTGTTGAGCTTTCTCCACCTCCTGTTGAGCTCGGCTCACAGGAGGGGTGTCTAGTGGAGAAAGGTCCGTTTCCCACCTCAGGTCGAGTTCAGCTCGACTAGAGGTGTTGAGTTTTTCTCCACCCAAGGTTAAGATCAATTCGACCTAAAGGTGTTGAGCTTTCTCCGCCTCCTTGATGAGTACTTTTTGTACTCATCTTTTAGTATTATTTTAATATAGTTTTAAATTGAATTTATATAATTTGTATGTGTTTTCTTATTTAATCTGTTCCTTTTTAATCTCTTCAACTAATTTAAGCTTATTTTATGTTTTGCAGGTTTTCTGGGCACTTTGAGTAAAATTCTAAAGTACACGCCCAAGGTCACGGGCGTGACCAAGGGCGTGACAGTCAAAGATGTGTTCCAGACCCAATTCCTCCACCAGGGAGCGTTCCGTGAAGAATTCGCCAAGTACACGCCCCAGGTCACGGGCGTGACCAAGGGCGTGACCCAGTGTCACGGTCGCGACTCGCCACAGCATCCAGAGCACGCCTGCCACGTCATTTAAAGTTACACGCCCCATGTCACGGGCGTGACATCAGGTCACGGGCGTGACTCGCCCCGCGCTTCTTCCCGCCAGAGTTTCCTGCCAGCAGCACTATTTCAAGATTACACGCCCCAGGTCACGGGCGTGACCTAGGGCGTGACACGGCCGAAACGCTCGCAATTACTCCAGAAGGCGCCCTCTCCGCTGCTGCTTCGATCACGCCCCTTACACGCCCTTGGTCACGGGCGTGACCAAGGGCGTGTAACCTCATTTTTTCAGCTATATAAAGCCAGCTCCAGCAGATGTTGAAGGACGAATTTTGGGAGTTCTAATTTTTTTTTCTTGCACTGTTTTTGTCATTCTTAAGCTTGTAATCTTCCTTCTTAGTTTGCACTTTCATTTCAGGTTTGTAACTTCTTGTTTCCTAGTTGTAATTTCTTTTCAATTAATAAAATAGTACTTTTTCTCTTATTCTACTCTCAATCTTCATTATGCACTTCTTGTATTTCATCAATTCCTCCATCTCCATGAGTAGCTAAATTTCATTAGTACTCGGCCGAGATGATCCAAGGAAAATATAATTCATAATTTAGTTTAGAACTTTTTTTCTCTTATTTAGATCGCTTAAGATTTATCCTTGAATTTATATTGATTGAGATTATATTATCGATATATAATCTCATTCTTGTTTTCGGCACACAGGAAAATATAATTCCTTGAATTTATATTGATCCAAGGTGTTGAGCTTTCTCCACCTCCTGTTGAGCTCTGCTCACAGGAGGGGTGTCTAGTGGAGAAAGGTTCGCCTTCCATCTCAAGTCAGGTTCAGACGAATGACTCGGCAGGGGTATCCCGTTGGCAGGTCCCTTCGCGGATCCTCCTCAGGTCCCACCTACTCGTCAAATAGGTGGGTTGGACTTTCTTTCCGAGCTTGAGACAAGCTCGAAAAGAGCGGTGATTGTGTACAACCCTCATATTTTCTAAGTTGGTGTGACCCGGCGCGGATGAGGTCGAGATAGTAAAGGTGGTCGAGGCAAGTAGAGCAACCGCTCAAAGGCGATCAAAACCAGTCAAGGCAAGAAGAGGTGGCGGGGGAAGCGGAGGGAGCATCCGCTCCCCCAACTCACTTTGGGCGAGTGGGAGGGGTATCCCACTCATTGGGCCCTCTTTAGGCGAGTGGGAGGAGTCCACCCACTCGTCGGGCGAGTGGGAGGGGCATCCCACTCGCCGCCCCCTTTTGGGCGAGTGGGAGAGGCCCTCCCACTCGCCGCCCCCCTTTTGGGCGAGTGGGAGAGGCCCTCCCACTCGCCGCCCCGCTTTTGGGCGAGTGGGAGAGGCCCTCCCACTCGCCGACCCCCTTCGGGCGAGTGGGAGAGGCCCTCCCACTCGCCGACCCCCTTTAGGGCGAGTGGGAGAGGCCCTACCACTCGCCCGGCCCCCTTCGGGCGAGTGGGAGGGTCCCTCCCACTCGCCCAAAGGGGGAAGTGGGCACCTCGAGCCCCATTCGCCCCCCTTCCTGCGTTGTCCGTTCAGGGTCATGGTTGAGCTGCGGATAGGGGAATTTTGGCTATCCGCAGCCCAGTTTTGGGAAGTCTATAAATAGACCCCCATGGGCACCTTGGGAAGGGTTGGTTCCTACCCCCTCCCTCGCGTGTGAGCAAGCACTACCCCTCCCCTCCCCCTGTCATTGAAGGTGGACGGTGAGGTGATCCTTAGTGCCCTCCATGGTGCCCAGGCTCAGCATTGGCTTGGGAGGGGAAGTTCCGAGTGAGCTTCCGGGTATGTGGTGGGACCTCCGCGCTGCAGCTTAAGGGGTCCATTTGTGGACTCAGGTGTTCATCAAGGGCAAGGGTCTCTCAGTTCTTAGTGACCAGTCAAGGGTCTTAGCTCAGGTCAAGTAAGAGTTAGCCGCATCCCCCTTTCGAACGCTGAAACCGGGTTATTGGTTTCAACAGGCGCGCAGGTCGGCCACACATGTAAAGCTTTGACCTTCGAGGGCCAGTACAACACAACAGCAGGGGCCTCAGCCCGCTATTTCCCGCTAGTCTCGCCAGGACCTGTATAAACAAATCCACCGAGCGGTGGGAAAACAAGTAACCGGTCAGCTTTAGTTGACCATGATTTATAACGACCCCACCCCATGCTCGGGGCGGCGGTGCTCCTTCCCTGCAGGCAAGCAATAACAGTATATATATCACAGGTGCGTCTAAGCACCGCATAGAAGCATTCATTTTCATTGAGAGCGATGCGTTTATCGGCAAGTACGTTTTCAACTCGGATATAGGCTTACCCGCTTTGTGCACTCACGGCACGCAATCGACGAGTCTTTTTTCAACTCGGATTCTCACTATGAGCTGACTCTCATCAAGGATGGCCGGCCTTGATGAGTCTAGTCCCAAACGACATATCGTGACCCGAGATTGCAATCCTCTTCACAATAGCTAAGGGTGGGGTTTCGGTTCCGCCAGATGCCCGCGCTCATAATATTAGGGATAACATCAACCTAAAACGGGTACGGCTTTCCCTAGCCCGCTCTTGACTCGTAAGGTCAATGAAGCAAGGTACGCGGTCCTTCAGCTTCTGCTTCTCAACCCAGTTCATGTGCATAGGCTTCACAGGCTTTCACACAGCTCACTGGGAGCTACCTCCGGCGTTAGCGCTAACGCCCGGCACTAGTGACAGAACTCAGTTCTGTTACTCTTTTCCGGATATTTCTGGGAAACACCTCCAGATCTCTTTTGCAGTACGAAATAATACATAACACCCGAAAAACACAGCATAGATCACGGAGTCTTCTCCGGAGTGCAATAGCATATCAACATCACCAATCCAGACCAACCTGTCCAGATGGGCTTCACACAGCATGCCTATGCCCGTACTTCGATTCCAGGCTCTATATGCAATTTCTACGGGGATAACATCGACCCGTCGGCAGAAATCTATCCACTTGCTAGTGGAAATCTACCTACAACTATGCAAATCAAAGGATGAACGTGTCCAAAGATGAGGGAGGAGAATTGTTACCCTTGGCGCTCGTTTTGGTGCCATAGAACTGAGAGGGAATCAGTTGGAATCCCTTGAAATAGCTTCCTCTTCAATAGATCGACGATGGCACAAGTGCTCAAGAACTCCTTCGCGGATTTTCCCTTGGCACAACAACCTTCAACGGACTTCCTTCTCTGCTCAGTGCTCTCAGAATGGCAGAAGATTCATAGAAAATTAGAAGGAAAGTCGAAGTTGAGTGTTTATATAATTTTCCGCTACCGCCGGCGCTAGCCACTAGCGCCTGGCGCTATCTCAGAGTCGGTACCGCTCTACCGCTTAAGGATTTTGCGAGAAATCGCTACCGCTAGCGCTAGCGCTACCGCCTGCGCTATCTTTATTTGACAAATCTCTCGCGAAATGCCACGCTCCTCGAGAAAGAACACACTTCTCGGAAAAATACTACCGCCGGCGCTAGCGCTAGCGCCTGGCGTTAGCTCTAAGATGGTGGCTGAGCTTATCCTCAGCCTCTTAAGGCTTCTGCCTGCGTTCGACGAACGACGAACTGTGTTCGACGAAGTTGGGCTAGCGCCAGGCGTTAGCATTAACGCTGGCGTTAGCTCATCTATTTCAGCATGCTTCATTTCTCGGGATATGCACTTGTCCCTCGAGAACTAAACAGGTTTAGCGGGAAATGCACTACCGCCGGCGCTATCGCTAGCGCTAGGCGCTAGCTCTTTAGCTTCTGCACATTTCCACTTTCTTTGCACACGAAACTTGGGGTTTTACATACCCCTATGGAGTCGTAGTAATCTGTAATGAGAAGGACGGAACAACGTTTAAAGTAAATGAACAAAGATTGAAAGAGTATTATGAAGGTAGTGCCCAGCGCGAGGCGATGGTATTAACCTTCAGATGAAAATGAAATAGGGAAAGCGCCCGGCCAGGACGTTTTAAACGAGGCGCTAGGTGGGAGGCAACCCACAATCTCTGTTATTTTCTATCGTTTTTAGTTAGGATTGTTTGTTTTATGTTTGTCTTTATCAAATTGAGGAAATCAGGTGATGGAAGAGAGAAAATCTGCACCGGAACTCAGAAAAAATGGTACGAGAATGCAAGGTGGATCATGGTAGTATGAAATTTTAGAAAAGAATTTTTTTCCCAGAAATTTGGTTGCAACGCAAAAAATTTGCACGTTACAACATGCTGGGCTCGGTGGTAGCTTAAAATCTTGGCAGTTCGGATTCCGTGTTGCAACGCAGGGAAATCCCGCGTTGCAACTGGCTAGGATCGGTGGGAGCATACAAACGAAAAGGTGGACGCCGGTTCAGTTGAACCGGTCGCTTGTTTCCAGTTTAAATTAAAACGGCCGCCCTAAACCGCTATTTGCTGCCACATAACATAAGGCCATCCCCGATTTCGCAACTTAGGGCACGCGAGCATCGGCAGCGGAGACTTCGCGGTGGCGAGCATTGCACAGCGGGGGGGGGGGGGGGGGGGGGGGGGGGCGTCTTCGCAAGCGGACGTCACGACGATCAGCGGCGTTCCGGCGTCTCCTTCCTCCACCAACCTTGAGGGCTGCACCTGTTCTCCTAATCCCGCATCTCGACTACGAATCTCACGGCTAGGCTCTCCGCGATCCATTAGGTAACACTTGGAGCACCTTCAGTTTCCTGTACTGATTAGCATTTTGCTATGCTTTTTGCTGTGGTGTTTGCGATTCATTAGGTATTGTTATTCATTTTCATTTTTTTTTTCTTTTGGGTGAAGAAATGTCATCAAAAGGAAAGGGGAGAAGGGGAAAGTCTCTACTTATAAGGGTGATGCTAAGTTTGTAAATGATGAGGCGCTACAGCTCTGTGATGCCCTCCAATCCATACCGTTTATAAATGAAAGGGGATTCAAAATGGAGTTTCGAGGTTGGAGAATAACATATGAAGATCTAATCCACAAGTTAGGTTGGGAAAGTTTATGCCACCCAAGATGTGAGGCTGTTTATCAGTGGGTCTATGAGTTTTACGCTAATGCTAGGTTCACCGAGGGAGACAACATTTTGGTTCGTGGCCGCATGATAAATTTTTCCCCCAAGGCTATAAATGAAATGTTCGAATTGCACGACAATGAGCTTAATCCGTATGAGGTAGTGCAGCCCACAACCACACTGGAAGAAACCGCTGCAGTAGTGTGTGTTGGTATGAAGCCGGATTGGGTATTAAAATCAAAGAAGTCATTGAGGTCCCAGTGCTTATCTCGAGAAGCGAAGGTGTGGCTACTGTTTATTAATGCAAGTATCTTGCCCACAAGGCACGCAAACGTTGTTTCCTTCGAGCGTATCTCCCTCATTTATGGTATCCTAAAGGGAATAAAGTTTAATGTTGGCCAGTTAGTGCATGATAGCATCTGGAAGAAGATAAGGGAAGACAAGGCAAAGCACCTATGGTTCCCCACATTGATTACCGAGCTGTGCAAGAGTGCAGGTGTAGAGTTAAGGGGAGGAGACGTAGTTGCACAGGTGGGTCATCATATCACGGTGACGGTGATAGAGAAGAACATTAAGGTCGCGGACGAGTCCCCGAAGAAGAAAAACGAAATTCTCCTGGGGCAATACACAAGGCCACCTCCCGGATCCCCGGAGTCAATCAATCTAAATGAAGGCAACCCAGATCAGGCTAGCATTCTATTTATGCAGGATATGGAGTACATGAAGACGTACCAACGATATGAGCATTGTTATTTTGATGCCCGACAAGATTACGTGTGTAATGTGCTCGCTCAGCTCATGTACAAGGCTAAACTCCCCATGCCGGTCCCAAGTTATCCCTACTCCAATAACTTTGACAAGAGAGGCTATCTGATGACTAAAGGTCGGGAAAGGTTGGATACTGCTTATGCAGAGGATGACAGTGATGATGTCGTGTCTAATACCGAGGATGACGATGACGATGACGAAGAGCCCGAGGAGGATGGAGACGAGATGGAGGAAGACGGCAACGAGTAGGCGGTAGCTGTTCAGTTATCCTAGTTTTCTTTTGAACTGGAAGGGGATATTATGCTTCCTTTTGAATGATTTTTGTTTGATTATGTTTGTGGACAATTTTTCTTTAACACTACTGCTCCAGTATTGCATATTTTCTATTACCCTGTTTACATTATAACTTGCATTCCCTTACCTTCGTTGATCAAGTGATTTGCTAAGACATGTTGACTCAGTCAAGTGTCCAGGGCTAACGTTAAATTCTTTCCATACAATGCTACTTTATTATGATTATGCTTGTGTTTGGTTCCGTGATGCTCTTTGCAGATTTAATGAACTCCTACAAGCCCTGTTATCCTTGATCGGGAATGATTCGAACGAATAACTTATGGACTATGACTTCTTTGGGAGCTTGCAATGAAACATGCAGAAAGATATGAGGGGAGTATTTGCTTTCACATTGTTCTTACTTCTTGTATCGTTAAATTGTCAATTACTTTTCTCCTCTACATTTTCATTGAGATCGTTGTTAGGGACTAGCAATGGTTTGAGTGTGGTGGGGTGATAACTTCCCAAAAGGAAGTTATTTATCTACTTAATTTATTCTAATTTTCATTAAAAAGGAGGAAAATAATTCCCAATTATAGAAAATATGTTTAAATATCTTATTATTCCATATTGGACTGATTTCGATCATTTTCCATGATTTTCTATCTAGATTGGTTAAAGGATTCAAGTTGGGGAAGCACCGGATCATTTATTGCTGATGCAGAAAACAGGTTGCAACGCCAAAATTTAGCAGGTTGTAATGTGACGGTGAAATTCAGATTTTGAATTTTAAAAGAGGCGCCTAAATGAAATTCCAAAGGAGGCATCCCTTCAGTTTTGGGAAGGGAGTTAAGAGGACGAAATTACTAAAAGGAGAGGAGGAGACATTGTAAAAAAACAAGAAGAAAGAGGGAGAAAGAGGGGTGGGGTTTTCCTCTTGAAGAATCCGGCTAGGGTTTGGAGCAAGGAGGCTTGGACCATCACTAAGGAGAAAGATCTGAATCTAAAAACGTTTCTACATCGTTTTAATTTCCTGAATCATGTCTAGTGAGATCTACTTTGATTTGTGGTTTCTCTCTTCCTTCATGAACTAATTTTCTAAGTCTTGCATGTGTGGAGTACCTTAGTTATGATGATGACTTGATTTTTATTTATAAATTGTGAATGTGTTGATGTTTGATCTTTATTAAATTTATGATTTATTCTTGGGATTTTGGTCTATGTTTCATCTTTAAAGTGCTTGGCAAAAATTCGAGAGATGAGTCGGGCTAGATGAACGTTTGTTTTGCGCGGCGATATTCGAGAGAGGAGTCGTGTAGTGTTTAACCAAAACTTCCGCATTTATACTTCATCGCGAGATTCGAGAGAGGAGCGTTGAAAGTGTATCATTAATCTTAATATAATTCCAAGAGAGAGAGAGAGATCTCCTCTTGAATTAGCAACCGTGATTCTAGCACTTTATGTTATTCTAATTTCATCTAAGTTGGAGACGACTATAGGAATTGGGATAAACGGATAATGGAGATCGAGAGATAAAGTTATCCAATTTAGAATCGTTGCAAGAGAATCATTAATACTTCATGAATTATCACTTTTATTGTTTGTCATCATAGCAAGGGAAAATCACATGTGAGACTATCTATCCAAGTGAAGTAAAAGTATTTTAAGTAATTGTAACTAGAGTTGTAATTGTTGCTTTTGAATTATTTAAGTTTCTCTCTCAATCATTATTACTTGCTTGAATTTAGAGAAAAGGCAAAAATTAATATTTGTGAGCGCTAAGTTAAGCACTTCCTCGTGGGAACGATCACTTTCTCATCATTTTATTACTTGTATGGCACGTGCACTTGCGTATTTATATACACCTTTTGCGGGCGTATCAGTCCGGATATCGACACGCCGAGATCACAGAGCATACGACGAAGCCAAACGATCTCAGCAGTGGTGGAAGCCATGACATGATACTCGGCCTCAGTGCTAGAGCGCGCAATGAAGTCATGTTTCATGCTATGCCAGAAGATAAGAGAGTCACCCAGAAAGATACAGAAACCAGTAGTAGAACAACGAGTTGCAGCATCCCCCGCCCAGTCATCATCGGAAAATGCTCGGAGTGTGAGTGGAGAAGTGGCGGAGAGAAACAGTGAGCGGGTGACGGAGGTGCGGAGATAGAGGAGAATATGGAGGACAGCGTCGTAATGAGGCGAGCGAGGAGCATGAACAAAATGACTGACAAAGCTAACAACATAGGCAATGTCAAGCCTAGTCATAGTAAGATAGACCAGCATCCCGACAAAGGCGTCGATAGCGGGAGACATCCGGGAGTGGTTCACCGTCAGTTGGGAGAAGTTTTAGATTGAGCTCGATGGGAGTATCAACTGTGCATGTGCAGTGAGAGCGGCAACCAAGAGGATGTCAGAGATATACTTCTGTTGAGATACAAGGATGCCTCGTTTGGACCGGGAAATTTCCAACCCAAAGAAGTAGCGAAGGGGGCCCATGCCCTTCATCTCGTACTGACTGTGGAGGTGCTGTTCAAGAGAGGCAACGGTTGCATGGTCATCGCCAGTGATAATCATATCATCCACATATCGAAGAAGGATGACACATCCCTGACCAGAAGTGCGAGTAAGTAATGCATGATCAATATGTCGTTCAATGAATCCGTCCTTGAGAACAGTAGTACGAAAGCGTTCAAACCAGACACGTGGGGCCTGTTTGAGACCATAGAGAGCCCGACGAAGATGACAGACGTGGCCGGTGGGAACGGAGAGACCCGGGGGAGGAGCCATGTATACCACCTCTGTAAGATCACCATGAAGAAAAGCATTAGTGACGTCCATCTAATGGGGAGGCCAATTGCGGCAGCGGCAACCACAAGTAAGGTGCGCACGGTTGTCATACGAGCAACCGATGCAAAAGCCTCATTGTAGTCGATCCCATGCTCCTACAAGAACCCACGAGCAACTAAGTGGGCTTCGTGATGGTCAATAGACCCGTCCGGGGGAGTCTTGATCTTGAATATCCATTTGCAGCTGATAGGAGTTACGTCAGGGGGGCATGGGACGAGGTCCCAGGTATGAGTTCGGTGGAAAGCCTGAAGTTCAGTGGTCATGGCTTGCTGTCATTCAGGATGTGCAACTGCCTCTCGGTATGATTAGGGATCCCGATGGGAGTGCAGAGCGGTGAGGAAGGCCTGAAAGGCAGGGGAATAGGAGATCGATGTGGTGAGAGTAGATGGTTTATACCTGTCAGGACTGTGATCGTAGCGAGCAGGCGGGTGTCGAGGGCGAGCAGGGTTACGCCGAGGAGGAGCAGGATCCATGTGCGGAGAGGTAGACGGGGGAGCATTAGACAAGACCATATCAGAAGGAGCTTGAACGGAAGGGGGAGCTGTAGTGGAAGGGGGTTCCGTGGGCGGAGGAGGAACTGAAGTGGATGGAGTATCCTCGGTCGGAGGACTAGCTGGTACTGGGAGAGGAGGTTCAATTTGGGTCCTGGGATGAGTGGGTATAGGTGTAAGAAGCGGAAGGGAGAGCGGTGGGGAGCAGAGGAGGTTTGGGCGGGAAATGTTATTGGGTTCGTCGTGGATGAGAAGAACATCTCATGTTCAAGGAAGGAGACATGGCGAGAGATGCGGATGTGGCGAGTCACTGGGTCGTACCAATGATATCCTTTGTGGTAAGAACTGAGGCCTAATTGAACGCAATGAGCTGAGCGAGTTGAGAGTTTGGTGCGTTCAGTAACAGGGAGGAGAACAAAGCAGGTGCACCCAAATATGCGGAGAGAGACGTAGGATGGTGGGCGTGAGTACAGTCGTTCATAAGGAGTGACTCCAGAGGGGACGAGGAGGGAGTGATGTTGATAAGGTGAACAGTGGTGAGAACAACTTCGGCCTAGAAGGAGTGAGGAGCAGAGGCAGAGATGAGAAGAGCACGAGCAGTTTCGATGATGTGACGATGTTTTCGTTCAACAACCTCATTTTGTTCGTGGGTGTGCTGGCAAGACTGCTGATGGATGGTACCATGAGATTGAGTGAGGTCGCGCATGGTGAAGGATAGAAACTCCTGAGCACAATCGGAGCAAAAGATCGTAATCTGATGTCCGAACTGAGTGTGAAGCATTGTGGTGAACGTGCGATAAACATTTGGTATTTCAGACCATTGTCGAAGAAGATAAAACCCAAGAGCAGCGGGAGAAATCATCAATAAAACTCACATAATACAAATATCCAGAATGAGAAGCAATCGGGGTCGGACCCCAAACATCATAGTGAATTAAGTCAAAGGGGGTTGTTATTTGAGAAACACTACTGGAAAAGGGTAGAGCAAGGTGTTTTGCCAAAAGACATCTCGTAAAATAGAGAGGGGGGAGAAGAGATCTAACCCAAAGCTCCTGAACTGATAACACTTCGGAGTTGTTCATTAGACAAATGACCTAAACGTATGTGTCACAAGTCGACATCAGAGGTAACAGAGAGAGCAGAAGCCGACGAAGATGAGGAGGGTGGAATGTGAAGATACTTCATCTGATACATGCCACCAATCATACGACCCTGTCCAATCCTCTGAGCCGTCTGTGAATCCTGCACAACACAAGCAGAAGAAGAGAATAAAACAGTCAGAGCAAGATCACAAAGAGAGCTGACAGAAATAAGATTCATGTGTAAGTGTGGGGCATGGTGAATGTTTGAGAGGGTAAGGTGACCGGAAGGGCCATATGCCGGGGTGATCGATCCGGACTGCAAAATTGGGACAGAACTCCCATCAGCGTGGTGATCTAAAGGTGAGTGGGGATGGAGGTACAGTTAGTGAGGGTGCTGGAGTCGGAGGTAAAATGGCAGGAGGCCCCAGTGTCAAAATACCAAGGCGCGGTTGGTGAGACCCGAACAACAGTAGTACCATAGGTGGCTGACAGGCTAGTGGCAGCAGAAGTGCTGGCGGGAGTGGCGGGCTGAAGTAGAGGAGACTGAAAGAGTAACTACTCTAGTCATTGAAGTCGATCTGTAGCAACAACAGCTGTAGGATGAGGAGGCGTGGCAGGTGATCCAGGACCACGACCATGTCCCCGACCATGGTCGTCACGGTGGTTGTCACGCTGTCTGTGCATGTTCATCAGGATGGGGGGGACGAGTAGGACACTCAAACTTCATGTGCCCCGCCTTCTTACAGTAGTTGCAGGTAACAGGGTCGTCGCGTGGTCAGATAGAAAGAGCAGTGTCGATCCCAGGAGCAGGTGGTAGGACCACGGGAGGACGGAGACGGGTCTCTTCATCAAGCAGGGCAATCAAAGCTTCATCTAGGCTAGGAAGAGAAACCCGATGAAGGAGCTGGGCTGCAAGAAGAGCAAACTCGGGATGCAGAGCAGCGAGGAACTGATGGAGATGACCCTTAGAGATGTGGCGTGGAAACTCTAAGGAATGAGGACAACCGCATGAGAGGGGTGGAGTCCAATTCGTTCTAGAGAGTGCTCATCATGGTGAAAAATCCTGAATGAAGCGCCCTTCCTGTTGAGCAGACTGAGAGTCGCAGATGAGACGATGACGCTGAGCTCCACCACGGGGAACAAAGCGATCCCAGAGATACTACCACATCGCGTGTGCTGAGGTTAGACGGTCGTTGGAGGTAAGGAGCGGACGTGCAACCAACTCCAGGATGTAAGCCCGAATGGCTTGATCGCGACGCCTTCAGAGGGTACCGTCGTCTGGAGTGGTGGTGGCAGCGGTGGTGCTGTCAGAGCTGGCAGAAGCAGTAGATTTTGCAATGGTGGAGAGGGCTGCTTCAACAGTAAGAGCTCAATCCGACCAGTCGCTGGCGGTGGCGAGTTGGAAGGATGTCGCCTTCAGAGGTGGCGAGATCAACGGGGCATCCATGGAGCAGTGCAGACTGGTGGCAGCAGGTCGTGGGATCGCAGTGCGAGCTCGGGAGGCGAGC